>OX376659.1:0-600000 GCA_947386135.1 Melanchra persicariae | reverse complement strand
GTATCACTCACGGACTCACGGTGGGACTTGTTTGCATTCCAGTTGCCGTGAGCGTGTCGACGAGGACAGTTCTACGATGGGTGTGCCACATATTACTTCGTTCTGTTGGTGCATGGGGCTCGAGGTCGGCGCCAAATGCGTTGCATTTGTACATCTGGTGAGGTTTCAAAACAAAGTCTATTTTAATTCATGATTTTTTATTCGCTGGTTTAAATATTCCGCCATTCATAATTTATGAGTGGCTGATGTATGAATAGAGCGTTTGTTTATGCGAACAGTGGTGTTATTAGCGCGTTGCCAAGGGTTTTTAATTGAAATTAGTTTTCATGACAAAGTATACTCACTACATTGTTTTTTTACATTTAAGTACGACTTTAAGAAACAGTTCCTTTGTCGTGTCTTTGCGGACGACGTTATAAACTTTGCGTTGTTTTGCAAGCTATGTCCACACTTCCACAGTGTTATCGGCCATCAAGACTACGAGGCAGCCTTGAGATTGAATCGTGTTAGTTTTTCAAAGCACTTTTTTAAATCTCTCGGTTTTTGAGAGTAGCTATTGAATAACTTTAATTTCGGTAGTCGGTGTTTGGTTGCTTCTTAGTTATTTGACACCGACTTCCGAAATTAAAGTTATTTTGTACTTTGTAGTGTTTTTTTTGGAAGTCGGTTTTTTTTTGTGAAAAAGTTTTTTATTTTTCACTTTTGTGTGGCACCTACACCTAACAACACCACTGGAAAGTCACAGGAAAGCAAAAATACGCAATTTCGTATACATGAATGATTTTTCCACATATATTTTCCAGCTATTTGGATTTAAAAACCAAATTGCTTGACCGATTTTGATAAAATTTAAATGGGACCAATCGAGAAGTATATCCTTTGACATAAAACAAGAATTTTTCAAATCGGTTCATAAATGACGGAGATATGAGGTAAAATACAGTCGAATTGAGAACCTCCTCCTTTTTGGGAAGTCGGTTAAAAACTGTATTTAAGCATAATGTAAATGAGGTATCGGGTACCTATTTAGATCTTATCCACAAGTAGCAGTAAGTACCTATCATTCTGCGCTGTTTATGAGGCATATTGATATTGATTATAACAATAAATTTCAGAATTGAGGCATTAGGAGTTCATGTTCAACAGTAATCAATTAGGTAGATGGCTGGGGCGGTTTGATTATGACATATATTACCATATCTAGCTAAGTTATTGCTTTTACCATTATACTGATACCTCACTTACCAAAAATAATGTAATCAATTGAGTTAAGGTATCGGTATTTTACGGCTGCAGAATAGTTTATAGGATAGGGTACAATGTATTGTAATAACCTAATGGGGTGTACAAATAAAACGACGATTATTAAGTAATTAGGGAATTGCTATACCTACGTAGGTGTAGCATAACATAGTTGCAGTGTGGCAACAGTTGTTTTCTAGAAGTTCGTTTACATGTTTAATATTCAGGACCACATTCGAGACTCTACTTTGGTCACGTGTCGCATTTTAAGCTAGCTAGCTTTTCGCCAGTTCATAAATATGCATATTAACTGTCTCTCAGTGCGCTAGACAATTGTTCTCAATTTGGGGAACTATCTTTAGATGGAACAGTGATTCCAATCATTCGACACTACTGAGTTAAAAACAATTGTGCCTTGACAATTGCATGAACCTATGTTAATTACCTTACCTTCCTGCCTAAATCGTAGGATGCCGTCGCCTCTCGCTCAGGCACTAAGATAAAGCCGCGTCAACACAACATTACAACATTTAGAGCAGGGTTTGCATTTACTGCACATGTACGTGGTGTCTACGTGCCGTCTTTGCGGCATCTACGCTGTATGGGTGTACAGCGTAGATGCCGCTCGGTACTAAGACCCCACTAATCTCCCGACGTTTACTCCACAGCTGTTGTCCTTCGCCCTGATGATCATGTGCTCGGTGTACGCGGAGGAGTTCCGCTCGCTCAAGGGCACCGTCGAGGACATGGACGAGGTGTACTCCAAGTGGTACAAGATCTCCGTCACCATCGCGGTGGTGACGGTCGTTCACGTTGTACTTGCTTTCACGCTGCTCATCTCCGTGATCAAGGTAAGCTGAAGTACCTACCTACTATACAACGTGTAATAGAATAAACGCAATAAACGATACGAAAAAAAAAAATTGACGGACCCATACATTTATGTGCATTACTGTACTGAACAGCTGTTTTTTTTTCGCGATTTCGGGGTTTCACAACGAACCCTTTTCAGGTATTGCGTTTATTCTGTTACACGTAATTATATTATTTTTTTCACAGTCCCATGAAAAACTTCATCATCATTCTCTTGCTGAGATTCTACAGCTACAAAACTTGCCTTTATACAAATTTAACTAAATAAAACCGAGGGTAAATGTGAATATCAAGAAAGCAACTTTACCCTTCAGTAAAATTGGGTAAAATTGGTTTCATAATAAATGGAAACGCTATATGAAAGAAAACCTACCAAAATGCTATTTGGGATAGCATTCTATCGGTGATAGGTACCTAATTAGAAAAAGTTAAACATAAATCTAAAGTTTTAATTCATAATGTAATGTTAATGTGGACCAATAACTAACTTAGTACCTACGCATATACAAACTGATAAAAATAAATAATGTAGGTACAAACGCTTATAAAAAGGGAAGAGGGGAAGAACTCATCAGGCATCATAAACAGGATCTTAAATAATATTGTGAAACCGCCAATCCACCGTCGGTTTCATGACCCATAACTGTCATCGGTAATGTACCTATATTATAAAAATATGCATACTGAATTCAGTGACTCACAAAGCACTGATAACTGTCAGTTTCAACAATTGGATTTATTTTAACGATACCTACAATGTCTCATTAGTATTTGTTGTCTTCTCTTTGTTCGTCTTTGTGTCTTACACGAGCATTGCTGCTCGTATTTATTAATTGCCTTATTTTATTAATTGGAATTATCATTCTTTCCTATAATATTTATCCTTTGCGGATTAATATAATCTATGAATCTATCCGTTATTAAAACTGTGGTATGCCACTGTTATGCATTCCGACTACGTAGTTGAAATTTACGTAAATCGAAACTTCTCTGATGTCGAAACTACGAAATCCGCGACGCTCGAGTAAATCCACATATAGCATCATTGGCTCCCCTACCATGTCCATGACTGTACTACCTAGGTAGGCAATTCTGCCAGCTTTTAACTGAGTGACGAATGCCATCAACAACTGGAGCTTACCGGAATGTTCAGATAAGCCATCTGTCATTCTTCAAAGACTACTAAACCTTTTAGCTCAGATGTATAGCTTGACTCCACCACGTTATGAGCCTATAAATTTTAGCAACTTCGACTACAGACAGTGTCTAGATTTCTAAAAACTATTACATAAAAGCTTTAACGATAATAGGAATGAAAAAAATCATTCTCTTGAGGGTTCGTACCCGAATGGTAATCGAGGGAGTCCTATTACTAAATACTAAGCCTCCACTACCATAAGCCCGTCCACCTGTCTATCATCGGGCTGTATCTTAAGCCGAATTTACAATACGAATTAAGTTTCATGCATGATGAAATTAATTTCATAACACTACTTTCAGTACCTGTGAAACTAGTTTCACTAAAAATAATAGTGTCGTGAAATCCACAGTATGTCTGTGTTCATGGCTCCGCCAACATCAGAGCTTTATTTTGCATTGCAAAATGTTGTCATACAAATGTTATTGTAAAAAATTGGTGGATTCGAGGCTGGCTAGCAAGAAACCAAGCACGACTAATAAACACACGTCGTATCAGCCAAGGCGCTTTCGCGACACTAGTTTCGCGTCGCGGTTATACGATGACATTAGTTGCATGACACTAGTTTTATCCAAAAATCGCGCGCATCACGAAACTGTTTCAGTGTCGTGAAATCGATGCATGCATTGTAAAACTTGACGTTTACACGTGAAATTTCTGGTGAAATTAATGTCACGGAACTACTTTCATGCCACTAGTTTCGTAATGTAAATCCGGCTTTATGAACCGTAAATGAACCGCTCCGGCCCCGGCGACACACCGGTGTGTCGCGAATTAATCGCGAATTTAATGTTTATTTACCTATTACATAAGATTTTTTTTTTTTTGGGAATTTTCACATGTCGGGGCCGCAGCGGTAATATATTATATTAGGTCTTAACCTATGAAATTGCCGTTCTGCAGTAGGTACTGGCCATTTCAAATCAAAATAATTGTTGTTTGGCTAAGAATTCTAATTTCAAATTAATTTTATTTTAAAAACATGGTTTTTTTTTTCCAAAAGTAGTCATTTGTTTATTGATTAGTGTTACATTTTCATCGCATTTCAATCTTTTTTTCATCATGGATACGTTAAAAATTCGAATAATTATGGAATATGAGTACCGTCGTGGCAGCAACGCGGCACAAGCGGCACGCAACATCAACGACGTTTACGGAGCTAACACTACAAACCAACGCACCACCTGTTATTGGTTTGCTCGCTTCCGTTCTGGAAATTTCGACCTGAAAAATGAACCTCGCGGTCGTCCGAAGACTTTGGTCGACAATGACGAATTAAAGGCGATTGTGAAGCTGATGATACACAATCTACGGCTGAATTAGCAGCAGCTTTCGACGTTAGCGTCAAAACAATATTGGTCCATTTGCGTCAAATTGGCAAGGTAAAAAAGCTTGACAAATGGGTGCCCCACGAACTCAATGATCGCCAGCGCGAAGTACGCGTCGAGACGTGCCTTACACTGCTCAACAGACACACAAATGAAGGAATTTTGAACCGCATTGTTACCTGCGATGAAAAATGGATTCTGTTTGATAACCGCAAGCGCTCAGCAAGTTGGTTGGATCCTGGTTCAGCACCTAAACAATGCCCTAAACGAAAACTTACCCCTAGAAAAGTGATGGTCACTGTTTGGTGGTCTAGCGCCGGTGTGATTCATCACAGGTTCTTACCAAACGGGGTGAGCATTACTGCAGATGTGTACTGTGAAGAACTGAACACAATGATGGAGAAGCTGGCACATCTCCAACCAGCATTGGTCAATCGCTCGTCTCCGCTGCTCCTGCACGTCAACGCGCGACCTCATACTGCACAGCAGACGGTCTCCAAGTTGCAAGAACTGGGGTTGGAAGCTCTCCGTCATCCGCCCTACTCACCAGACCTTGCGCCTACAGACTACTACTTTTTCCAGAATTTGGATAACTTCTTGGCAGGAAAAAAATTCAATACCCGAGAGGCAGTACAAAATGCCTTTGAAGAATTTGTTGCCTCCCGTCCAGCTGATTTCTTTAAGAAGGGCATCAATAAACTGCCACTGCGTTGGCAAAGATGCATTGATTGCATGGGTGATTACTTCGATTAATACAAATAAAAAATACATAAAAATAATTCGTTTAAATTTTTTCATACAAAACGGCAATTTCATAGGTAAAGACCTATTATTAATGTGTATGTATTCCCTACACTGTACGTGTTTTTTTAATGTTGCTGTTGTTAAGTCATCTGTTTGTGTCGTTGTTTCCAGCGCAACACGTGCGGCATCCGCGTGTGGGTGTGGGTGATGGCGCTGCTGGTGGCGGCGGCGCTGGCGTGCATCGTGGTGCTGGTGGCCATGCACGGGCTCTCGGGCTCCGGCTCCGACATCTTCCTGTCCTTCCTCGAGGGCTTCCTGTTCTTTGGTAAGACATTACATCCGCGTGTGGGTGTGGGTGATGGCGCTGCTGGTGGCGGCGGCGCTGGCGTGCATCGTGGTGCTGGTGGCCATGCACGGGCTCTCGGGCTCCGGCTCCGACATCTTCCTGTCCTTCCTCGAGGGCTTCCTGTTCTTTGGTAAGACATTACATCCGCGTGTGGGTGTGGGTGATGGCGCTGCTGGTGGCGGCGGCGCTGGCGTGCATCGTGGTGCTGGTGGCCATGCACGGGCTCTCGGGCTCCGGCTCCGACATCTTCCTGTCCTTCCTCGAGGGCTTCCTGTTCTTTGGTAAGACATTACATCCGCGTGTGGGTGTGGGTGATGGCGCTGCTGGTGGCGGCGGCGCTGGCGTGCATCGTGGTGCTGGTGGCCATGCACGGGCTCTCGGGCTCCGGCTCCGACATCTTCCTGTCCTTCCTCGAGGGCTTCCTGTTCTTTGGTAAGACATTACATCCGCGTGTGGGTGTGGGTGATGGCGCTGCTGGTGGCGGCGGCGCTGGCGTGCATCGTGGTGCTGGTGGCCATGCACGGGCTCTCGGGCTCCGGCTCCGACATCTTCCTGTCCTTCCTCGAGGGCTTCCTGTTCTTTGGTAAGACATTACATCCGCGTGTGGGTGTGGGTGATGGCGCTGCTGGTGGCGGCGGCGCTGGCGTGCATCGTGGTGCTGGTGGCCATGCACGGGCTCTCGGGCTCCGGCTCCGACATCTTCCTGTCCTTCCTCGAGGGCTTCCTGTTCTTTGGTAAGACATTACATCCGCGTGTGGGTGTGGGTGATGGCGCTGCTGGTGGCGGCGGCGCTGGCGTGCATCGTGGTGCTGGTGGCCATGCACGGGCTCTCGGGCTCCGGATCCGACATCTTCCTGTCCTTCCTCGAGGGCTTCCTGTTCTTTGGTAAGACATTACATCCGCGTGTGGGTGTGGGTGATGGCGCTGCTGGTGGCGGCGGCGCTGGCGTGCATCGTGGTGCTGGTGGCCATGCACGGGCTCTCGGGCTCCGGCTCCGACATCTTCCTGTCCTTCCTCGAGGGCTTCCTGTTCTTTGGTAAGACATTACATCCGCGTGTGGGTGTGGGTGATGGCGCTGCTGGTGGCGGCGGCGCTGGCGTGCATCGTGGTGCTGGTGGCCATGCACGGGCTCTCGGGCTCCGGCTCCGACATCTTCCTGTCCTTCCTCGAGGGCTTCCTGTTCTTTGGTAAGACATTACATCCGCGTGTGGGTGTGGGTGATGGCGCTGCTGGTGGCGGCGGCGCTGGCGTGCATCGTGGTGCTGGTGGCCATGCACGGGCTCTCGGGCTCCGGCTCCGACATCTTCCTGTCCTTCCTCGAGGGCTTCCTGTTCTTTGGTAAGACATTACATCCGCGTGTGGGTGATGGCGCTGAACACTGCATTCAGACAATAATGCGTAACATAATAGCCTAAAGTACTATTGTAATTATGGTGGGCGTTATGTTATAATTTTATTACTTAGCGTTAAGTTTGTCAAAAATAAAAAAGATCTCGAAAAATGAGGACTCTGGGTGTACCTACATGTTTATAGAAACCGCATGGTTTCCATAACACGAACAATAATCATGTAAGTTGTCTTATAGTTACGAAAGTCACCTTTTTACCCTTCAATAAAGTCAGAGACAAGAATCGTATGACTGACTTCAAAACAACTGTTCAGCTCAGTTACTTTAATTCTCTATTTAATTAACTTGTAGACTGTGTGGCGAGCAATACATTATTATGGTGTGTTTACCTAGACTTGTGGAAATAATAATAAAATACATCCGCTGGTATTTTATAAGGTTTTCCTTAAAGTCACAACTAATAAGCTGCATAACACTAGTCTAGTCACTCGCGATTATGGCCGGCTTATGGCGTCCCGTTACTTCTCGTTTTACTTATTATTTTATTTATTTAGGTTATTTTTTTAACATAGGTATAGGCATAGGCACCTATAAAACATGCACAAGGTTTTAAAACATAAGAAGTAACAAGTAGTTTGCCAAAACCATACGTGAACTTCCAATAATATGTTTGCCAAGTTTAGTGGTTGAATACTCTGAGAAGTCATTCAGCATCGGCTTAATTTCAGTTGCGGGTTATAAAAAAGACAAAAGAAAATATTACGTAGAACAATATCAGACTAAATAGCAGTGGGTTATTATTATTAGGCACTAGTGACCCCCCCCCGGCTTCGCACGGATGCAAATGTAATAGGTACACAAACCTTCCTTGATTAATTATATCGCTCTTTCTATTACTGGTATACGGTTTTGTATGGAATTCGGTTGCATAGTTTAGATTATTTAGCATCCGTTGGATTTTAATACGGTTTAGATCGTTTAAACAGACAGATCCGGAAGATCCATATTGCACCACTTTCTGTTTAAGCCATGTATGAGGAGGCTTATTGCCATGAACTGGACAAATTCATACTCCAGCTTACTGCTGAAGTAGACGAGGCAGAGCCTGCCAGGGTACAGGAGTCTGTTCGAAACAGTCACCGCGGCCCTGGAGAGCTGAGGTCACTAGGAGGAGCACGGATGGGTTTTAATCAGTAAGAGTCTGACACTCCCTTCCGCTCCGCCCAGAGCGGGAGGAGTCAAAAAGGCTACTACTGAAAATTCCTTATTGGGACACAGAATAGCGCTTTGCCTTCACATGTCGGGGCTGGAGTCGTTATAAAGGAATTGAACCCAGCTTAACAACATTATCTGCCTAGCCTCGACAGTGCTAGGGTCGCTTACCTGCCTAATTGGGCCAGCGGGAATCAAACCTAGCTCTGTATACCTGTGCTAAGTTGTAAATGAGCTCATCGCTGAGCTCAACGCTAGCAGTCTGTACTCGGTGGGTTACGCAGCAGCATAGCAATCCTAATCACGGGGAAATTTGAAGGCATTTTATGTGACCTCATGAGGAAAGCTTTCAAGGTAATCGAGAATTGGTGTACAAAACACGAATTATCGGTCAACCCCTCTAAAACAGAACTAATAATGTTTACCAACAAGAGAGTCCTTGGACCTCATAAACTACCTAAACTCTTCAACACCGAACTAACACTCAAAGAAGAAGTCAAGTACTTAGGAGTGATCCTTGATAGCAAATTACTCTGGAACAAGCACCTTGACTACAAATTAAACAAAAGCACAATCACACTTTACCAATGCAAAAAATGCTAGGAAAAACGTGGGGGCTCTCTCCAAAGATCACGCTGTGGCTCTACACAGCTGTGATCAGACCAATGCTGACCTACGGTGCCTTGGTTTGGTGGACGAGGACTGAACTCTCGACCACCGTCTCTAGGCTCCAGCGGTTCCAAAGGTTAGCCTGTTCCGCTATCACGGGCTGCATGAGGACAACCCCAACTACAGCAATGGAGATAGCCCTACATCTAACTCCCCTCGACATGTACATACAGCAGGAGGCAGCACTAGCAGCCATCAGGCTTATGCACTTAGGCATATGGGGCAAGAACCATACTAGTCCTCACGCTGGCATCCTGGACCGGGCGATCGAGTATCAACCTCTCATCGCTGCCCCGTGTGATAGGACACCAAATAAACTCATGTTTAACAAAAGCTATAGCATACAAACAACAGAGGAAGAGAGGGATCAGTCAGGAGTCAATGAAGTACGCGTCTACACAGACGGCTCAAAAACTCCACAGGGTTCAGGGGCTGGCATACACTCCCTAGACCTCAACATTAACTTTCACTTACCACTAGGCGAACACAGCTCGATATTCCAATGCGAGTGTGTCGCCCTAACACAAGCCGCAACAGCCGTAAAGCGTCTAGGGATACACAGCTACGCAATTAGATTCGTATCTGATAGCCTGGCTGTGCTTAAAGCCCTAGAGAACAAACCAACCAACAGTAAACTAATTTTCGAGTGTCATCTCGCCCTGGAGAGTATATCGCTGTCTAACAGGATCACCCTCCAGTGGATCAAGGGACACAGCGGATCCCTAGGCAATGATGCCGCAGACGAACTTGCGAAGAGAGGTTCCGAGATGGTAGTTTTAGGCCCATACCCACTCCTTCCTCTACCTTTCTCGCAGTTTCGTACATGGATTCGCCAGTGTCAGTCATGGAACTCCATAACAACAAGTGGTCACAGGCCACAGACTGCAGGCAGTCAAAAATGGCAATGCCATGTCTAAACCCGCGATTAACTAAACGACTACTCAGCCTAAGCAGAAACGACCTTAGAACAATAATAGGGACAATTACGGGCCATTGCCCCCTAAACAAACATCTCTATAACATAGGCGCCACGGACAGCCCACTCTGCAGGGGCTGTTTTGACGCCGAAGAATCAGCCGCCCACGTCATCCTGGAATGCGAGGCTGTGGCTACCCAACGTGAACAAATCCTCGGAACGGTGAGGTCGCTCCGCGAAGCCTGTGAAGCTCCCAGGAAACTTCTGTGCTTCTGGGCGGAGCTAGGCTGGCTAACTTAGCCAGGATACCTACGCACAACGGACCGAATGAGAGTCTAAGTGCGGATAACGGAGTCCCTACTCTACTCTACTCTACTCATACCTGTGCTAATTTATATTTTTTTTAATTTTCCAGCGATCATGGCGTACTGCATCCTGTGCGTCAACAGCTACTACCTGATGCTGAAGAGCTCCGAGGACATGGAGGGCCCGCACAAGTCCAACTACTAAGTCCTTCCGTCTCACACAGGATTGATGGTTTCACTCAAACTGTAGCACCCACACACAGCCACACGCAAGGATCCTCTCAAAACGATGCTGATTTGTTTTTATGAAGATTTTGTAAGCAGTTCTGACGAGGAGGAATGACAGTTAGGCTTGGTTAGTTTCATTATTGATACACAATGTACATGATAATATTGTCAACGGCTGTCATTGTTTGTATTAGCAGTGGGCTAGGATTCGGGCAGGATTGCAACCTGAACCAGTCTGGTCAATATGAGACAAAACCAATAAAATCAGCAACACTTTAAGACACTAAATGCATGCAACAAGCAAAATATTGACACAAATGATCATGATTTCATTGACAAAAAGTGTCAATGCGGTGAGATGCTGTCACCTTGACTTGGTCTGCACATCAATTTCCCACTGACGATTATGGCATGGAGCTAGCCGGTTTACTCTGTAATCATAGCATTGTGAAAAGTCAGGTGAAGTGAGCAAGAAGTGAACTTATGCTTCTAATGATAGTGATTGAGTTCACTCCACCTAAGTTTCCCACCCTTCAGCATGAAATTTTTTAATGCTTGTATGAAACAAGTTTCAGCAGCAGCTGAAAGTTCTATAAGTACAATATTTCACATTGCCTTTCCTTCTGTCATGGTCTGAGATGGTACCTACTATTAATAAGCACAAATATGAGAAAAAATAATTAGATGTTTAAAAAAAATGTAATTGGTACATTTTGTTTTAACCTTAGGATTGTTTTTATCGACCAGGTTATATTAATTCTTGATAAATAACATTATTTTTTGCGACCGCATATATGCGTACAAAGCGTTAATTCAGTAAGAAATAAATATAAGAAGTAAGTAATATTTTTTTCATGTCGATTGGTTTGAGAGTAAGAACTGCATGGCTTGTCATAATGAATAAACTGTTGCTTCAAATACAATTCATGATTGATCAACTGTGCTAAATAAAACATTTACTTTAGTTAATTTGAACTATACTGTAGCTCGATAGCTCTGTTTAAAGTAGTTGTCTGTGTAAGTGTTGATATTAATGTTCAATGTTTCAAGTCCCTGTTGCACACAATCCTATAACTATAAAGTTAACAGCCGAACGATACAATCCAAACAGGATGATGTCATCATTTAACGAAAAACGTTAAAACTGTCAGACAAGGTTACGAGGCTCGAATTAGCAATTGTTTTGGTACAAAGTAATATAGTGGCATCATTCAATTTTACCTGTATAATGTATGTTTATCATAATATAATTATGTCTACATGTATCTGTCCGTTTGAATAATTTTAAGTTAGATCGATACCGAATACTGACTGCGATAATCTTTGTTTTATATTAAGACAGCTGCATTTAGTGTGCATCAGGGCTCAGCTATAAGTGTAACATTTTTTATAAATGTGGTTTTAATGCTTAGATATTTTACTGTAGTGCCTAGTTACATGTTGGTAAGGTACCAATTGAGTGTTTAAGGAGCCTCATCAATTTTAATGGATAAATAATTATGAAAAATGGGTGTGGCACCCGATGCGGCAAATTGAAAAAGGAATTGAATCTTGAGAAATACTTATGATAATAAATATTAACATGAAGAAAAATCTGTATTTAAATGTTGTCACATGTCTAAAATTATTCCAAATTACGCGGACGAAACCGTAAGCATTTCTAGTCAAATGTTTGATAGAACAACACAATCGCATACATTTTGTAGTTTTAAAATAAGACAGCATTACCCTGAATATTTGCTGGCTCGGTTAGCAACGCTTCTATGATTCCATTCTCTGTTTATTAGTTTTAGTGCTGGAAACTGTACTTACGATCAATTTTAATAGTTGTATGTTGATATAGAAATATTTGTATGACCTGGAACGCCTTGGTTGGTGCAAATGAAACAATACGTTTGACCGTGAGGATCGAACTGATAGCTACGAGGTTGAAAGCGGAATTTACAACAAAAAACACACACAAAATAAACAAGTGTGAATATTTTTATTGTATTTTGCCTCGTGTTCCTAATACCTACTAATCTTATTTTTGGCTATGTCAAGTGTTTGAAATTTTAATGCAGGCAGTTTTTTGATGATTTGCACCAGCATGGTGTTCTGGTTGTTTTATTTTTTATAGTTTTATATGGGTATATCCCCATGAACACGCCAATACCTCGGGCTGAGGATGTTCCGAGGCTTGGTGCTCCTTACAACTTGACTCAATGGTTTTTGATGCTTTTACATTTTGTAACGAGATAAGTAACTAAATATTAATACTGTACCTACTTGTATTGAATATGAATATTCAAAATAGACAAAGAAATTATTAAAAATATTTAAAATAAATATATTTACCAGTTTTCGAAATAAAATCGTCCGAAAAGTGTCTTACAAAGTCAACAATATTATTATGAAGAGTTATTGCATTTGTATGTATTGTAAGAAGAAGTTTCTTCAATGTGCCAATAGATGTCGCTCAAAGGGTGACAAAACAAAAATTATGTGACATAGAGCAGATTTTAAGTAACATTTACATTACAATAATTATTATTATTATTATACACGGTGATCATTTTGAAACAACCATAAGGATAGCTTTCGAGATGGGTTTTGGAATTATCGGGTAAAGTCGCTACGGTTCCTTTAGACAATGGGCCATGTCATGTACTGTCTGTAAACCTTTTTTAATTCCTAAAACAGGAGTGGATCTATTTAGATGAAATAATTAAACAACGTTCTGGTTTACCTCGAACCCAGAAAATAACTCCGTGTATAAAATAAAATGATTGTACTCAGATAGCACTGGCAACACCTCAACTAAGCTAATATTAAGTATTTTTGTATCATTTTTCGCCAGCTATATTTATTAAATTTGCTATTATATGGCTTTGTTTTGCCAAAACTTTGTTTTATTTAAATTTCCGGAACCTTACAATAATGAATGTTTTCTAAAAAGGCAAGTAAGTAATTAAATCTACGATAAATCAAGGTTATTACTTACTGTGTAAAAATATTTACTAAAGATAGGATTGTGAAAAATAATTTAGTGTGATGTTGACGTTTTGAAAACCCTTTAGATTAATCGCTTATGTAAGTAAGCGTTTTCGTTGTACGAAGATATTTTATTTTCAATCTTGTAATTTTTTAATAATTAATTTACAATTTTCTAAATAACCATCTCTAAGCAACATGTACGTAGAGCACTGCAGAGGTCATTTGCCGGAGTCACGAATAATAAACATCGCATCAGTGTAAAATAATAAGCAGCTGACGATACTGTTAGAATGACACAAGTGAACATTCGGAAAGAGAGCCTTTTGTATGCGAGTGACGCCCTCCTTTTTTTTGTTTGGGAAATCATCAAATGACTCCTTTCACTCTGGGCGGAGCCGACTGACCCGTATTCATGCAAATTCCGCTTGCGTTACAGGCCCGCGGTGACTTCTTAGAACACAACGCGCCGTCGCACAGTGGATCGACGCCATACAAGCAAAGGGACATAGGCAACTCAAAAATACATGTGTCAGTTTTTTAAAAACAAATAATTCCATCGTATAGGCCTACTTATAAGCTGTTAAAAACCTATGAAGCATTTTCTTATCGGAGTCTTATATTGAGAGCTATGGCACCAAACGTGATTTTTTTGTATGGGAAATGGCAAAAAAAATAGTATACCTTCTGAATCCCTTCGTGTTTCGACTTGATTTTTTTATATGGTAATAAGACATATATTTGCTACATTTTCTCCAAACAAACATGGTGCCCCACTCGCACCCCTTATGAGGTACAAGCGTTGACCGATTTTTTCCTTATTATCTACAAATTGATTCATAAGTTTATTATTTTGAAATATTTTATCTTCAAATCTCACTTCACTGGTGACTTACTGATAAATTGTTCAGGTCAAAAATCATCGGTGCACTGATAATAGAACCCAAGAAAAAGTTTTATTGCAACCCAATCTCTGGAAACGATTGTGCTGTTGACCACCTAACCATCGATTCTTGTTAAATTCTGTAAATCGATTTTTATTACACCTAATGAGACCATTACCTGAGACCCCCTTATAATTACTGATTACCTCACCTTTTGTGTATTAATGACCTTTTCGTTGTAATTCTTATCACTAGCTAATATCTCTAAAAGGTCATCATCATCATCATCATATCAGCCGAAATACGTCCACTGCTGGACATAGGACTCCCCCAAGTGTCGCCACAACCACCGGTCCTGTGCGTCTCGCATCCATCGGTTACCCGCGACCCTCACCAGGTCATCGGTCCACCCTGTGGGAGGCCTTCCAACGCTGCGTCTTCCGGTACGCGGTCGCCACTCCAAAACTTTTCGGCCCCATCGACCATCTGTTCTGCGAGCAATGTGCCCTGCCCACTGCCACTTCAATTTGGCGATCCTTCGGGCTATGTCGGTAATCTTGGTTCTCTTGCGGATATCATCATTCCTGATTCGATCACGCAAGGAAAGTCCGAGCATTGCCCTCTCCATTGCCCTTTGGGTGACTTTAAGCCTTCTGATGAGGCCCATTGTGAGCGACCACGTTTCGAGTCCATAGGTCATCACTGGCAACACGCACTGGTCATAGACTTTCGTCTTGAGACACTGTGGTATGTGAGACGAGAAGATACCGCGCAACTTCCCGAACGCCGCCCATCCGAGTCCGATTCGACGGTTGACTTCCTTCTCGAAGTTAGCCCTACCTAGCTGGATCGTTTGTCCCAGGTAGACGTTCTCATCAACAACTTCGAGTGCAGAGCCTCCAATCTTGATAGGAGTGGGTGCTACATGGGTATTTACCATGACCTTGGTTTTGTCCATGTTCATTTTAAGACCCACTCTTTCGGAAGCTCTACTGAGGTCATCGAGCATTGTACTGAGGTCCTCCGTGGTCTCAGCCATGACGACTATATCGTCGGCAAATCGAAGATGAGTGATGTACTCGCCATTGACATTAATGCCTAGCCTTTTCCAGTCCAAAACCTTGAAGACGTCCTCCATTGCGGCCGTGAACAGTTGGCACACAGACAAACAGGCCGCAGCTGCAGGAGGATAGGTTTTGATGTCTGATCCTGAAGTCGGACTGACATGGTGGCGTTTTCATACAAACACTTCAGCACCTCGATGTACCGATAGTCGATCTGGCACCGTTGTAGAGACTGCAGCACAGCCCAAGTCTCGATCGAATCGAAGGCTTTCTCGTAGTCCACAAACGCTAAGCAGAGGGGCAGATTATACTCTTCGGTCTTCTGTATAACCTGCCGCAGCGTGTGTATGTGGTCTACGGTGCTGAAGCCTTTTCGAAATCCGCCTTGTTCGAGAGGCTGGAAGTCGTCAAACCTGCGTGCGAGACGGTTTGTGATGACTCTGGAAAACAGCTTGTAGACATGGCTCAGAAGTGAGATGGGCCTATAATTCTTAAGCAGGGCATTGTCGCCCTTTTTAAAGAAGAGTACCACCACACCTCTGCTCCAAGCTTGTGGCGTTTTCCCCTCGAGTATGACGGAATTAAACAGTTTCTGAAGGGCCTTAAGGACTGGTTTTCCACCCGCCTCAGGAGTTCGGCCGTGATTCCATCCTCACCCGACGCCTTGTTGTTTTTAAGCTGCTTCAGAGCCATCCTAATCTCATACAGGCTGACGTCCGGGATGTCTTCGGTATAATGCCGGGTCAATCTAGCTCTTGGGTCGTTCGCTAGATTTGCTGCGGGTTTGGTCATTGACGTGTATAACTGTCCATAGAATGTCTCGATCTCCCTCAGAAGCTCCGATTTGGCGGATATGGTTCTGCCATCGTCGGTCTTCAGTTTTGTGAGCTGGCTCTGCCCAATAGACAAATCTCTTGCAAAGACCTTGGAGCCCTTATTCCGCTCTATCGCGTCTTTAATCTTTTTAGTATTAAAGCGGCGGAGGTCGCTTTTCAAGGACTTGGAGATCCGTCTATTGAGCTGCCGGTATTTGCACGCATCGTCTGAAGACTGCAGAATCATCTCCCGCCTCTCCTTCATGAGCTTGAGAGTCGGATCAGAGAGCCTCTTGGTCTTATCTGTACGGCGAGTCTTGAAGAACTTAGATCCGACCGTATGAACAGTTTCCACGAACCCATCGTTGTATTCGTCCACGGAGCTCCCTAGGCACTCGAAACGATTTTGAGGTTCGAGCTGAAAGCTTTCGGAGTTTTGAATCTGGATCTGTGCTGGACGGAGCGTAGACTTCATCAGTCGAGACCTTTCCAGCTTGATATTTAGATTCAATGTGCCTCTTACCATGCGGTGATCACTTCCGGTTTTCACCGCGTTGATCACAGAGACATCATTGAATATCTGCTTCTTCGTCGACATGATGAAGTCAATCTCATTTTGAGTTGCACCGTCGGGGCTCTGCCAGGTCCACTTCCTGTGCTCACGTTTTCTGAAGAAGGAGTTCATCATATAGAGGCCCTCCTTCTCCATAAAACTGGCCAGTAGGTGTCCCCGGTGGTTCCGACGTCCATATCCAAAACGCCCCACTCGCAGCTCGTCACCGTCACGTTTGCCCAGTTTCGCGTTGAAGTCCCCCATGACCACGGTGAAATGAGTTTTATGACCATGCATGGCTCTGGATATATCCTCATACATGGTCTCTATTTCGTCGTCGGGGTGTGTTGAGGTTGGGGCGTAAACCTGTACGACCTTCAACGAATATCTTGACGATATTCTGAGTATAAGGTACGCCACCCTGGTCGACACACTCTCGATCCTCACCACATTGGACACGAGGGACCTGTGGACGAAAAACCCGACACCACCCTGGGACTTCTGGTCACCCTCCCGGAAATAGAACAGGTTGCCGGATTTGAGAATTGTCGTGTCCTCCCCCTCTCTTCGGACTTCAGACAATCCCACAACACTCCATCGCAACCTGCTCAATTCCTCCTCAAGTTCGGCGATCTTCTCGTCAGTCCGGAGTGTTCTCGTGTTAAATGTTGCCAGGTCCAGTCGTCGGTGTTTTTTAAGGTAGTTTTAATAGGTGCATTACTTGAAGTGCATCATTTGTAATTTCATCAATAATACTTATGAATCAATTTGTAGATAATAAGGAAAAAATCGGTCAACGCTTGTACCTCATAAGGGGTGCGAGTGGGGCACCATGTTTGTTTGGAGAAAATGTAGCAAATATATGTCTTATTACCATATAAAAAAATCAAGTCGAAACACGAAGGGACTCAGAAGGTATACTATTTTTTATGCCATTTCCCATACAAAAAAATCACGTTTGGTGCCATAGCTCTCAATACAAGACTCCGATAAGAAAATGCTTCATGGGTTTTTTACAGCTTATAAGTAGACCTATACGATGGAATGATTTGTTTTTCAAAAACTGACACATGTATTTTTGAGTTGCCTAAGTCCCTTTGCTTGTATGGCGTCGATCCACTGTGCGTCGCCCCGGGCCTGGTTATGATCGGACCTCCGGCCCGCGCAGTACGAGTGCCTCCCTCCGCGCTTCGCCTCCTCCTCCGCTCCTCGCATGCTCCCCGTGTTGTCCTTCGGATGGTCCACACAGCCCTTCCTACCACTGCCACTTTGAACTATTAACTTCTTCGCCGTGTTATATTGTTGTAAGTTGTAACACAGAGTCAAGTCCCACATACCTCCGTTGAAAAGGGAGGATCCTCCGACCAGACGGTTGTTGTGTCTGGTGGGCAACTGCCCGATAGTTAATATTTGGAATGTTGTATTGTATATGTTCAAATCGCACGGTAAACTCTGATATCGCGATGCAGGATTTCGTTCAGTTCGTTCGCAGCTGGCGGGATCATAGATATAATAAACAAGTTCGAGATAGATGACGATTATGACGACATGGTTGGCGCAGGAGAAAATACTTAGTGTGGGCAACGTTATTAAAACAAATTTAAAAGAAACATAGATGGCGTTGCGGTTCTTTTTGTTGCGATGTAGTTTGTTACATTGGCTTTTCGTTTCCACTAAAAAGATGTAGGTACTTATATTTCTGTGTAATAAGATTGGAATAAGGCAGCACTACAATAAAGACGCTTTGATTTGTTTTCTTTAGTTTTGTACGTAGTAGGTACCTACACCTGCGAAAATGACTTATTTGTGCTGTTACTAGTGCTTTTGTAAACCTGTGATCGTGATGGCAAATACACATCCGAACTACAAACAACAATGATGATCCTAATTTACAGACTCGAAATTTCAGTGGCTACCTAACATAAAAGTAGTGATTAGTGATGATAGTGGTTATAACTGTTAAGAGAGGGTGAAAAGTGTTATTGCGGACCGATCGTACTTGTCATTTTGTACTTGGTGGTGCGGTGCGGATCATAGACTAATAAACAGTTCTCGTCAAATAACTTTGCCCCTCCGAAGTTGGCTACGAGTGGCTGCGTAGTAGTCAAAAAGCAGCGCAAGAGACATGGGGGCGGGGCGCGATTTTATGTCTATTGTCTCAGTCTTACGTTTACGTTCGATGCATGCTTGCGTCCCGCTTGCTCCCGTCTACGTGACTGCACCTGCGCGATCTTTGCAAATGGCTAACTTTAGAGGGGCAAAGTTATTTGACGAGAACTGTAAAGTGTAAATGGCACGGATTGGCGTACGCGAAGCGAGGTGATGCCGCTCTGAGTAAAACGTAAACCCACGTAAGCCAGCTAGGTAAGTAACTTCATGAACGATTTTTTGCATGATCTGAACTTAAGTTATTTTTTGATAGATTTTAGAATAGGTACCTACCTACCTAAGGTAGGTACCTATTTAGTTTGATTTTTTTAAAATTTATTACCTGGATTTACATCTAGGTAGTACCTATTACCTATACTAATATTAAAATAGGTAGGTACTATTACTTATGTTAATAATTAATATTTCGACGAAAAGAATAGTTGATCGCTGTGTTAAACGGAAGACAATCATTTTTAGGGTTCCGTACCCAAAGGGTTAAAACAACCCTATTACTAAGACTCTGCTGCCCGTCTGTCTGTCACCAGGCTGTGCCTATCTCATGAACCGCTAGACAGTTGAAATTTTTACAGATGATTTATTTCTGTTACCGCTATAACAACAAATACTAAAAACAGAATAAAATAAATATTGAAGTGGCTCCCATACAACAAACGTGATTTTTTTGCCGTTTTGTTTATAGATAATGGTGCGGAACCCTTCGTGCGTGAGTCCGACTCGCACTTGGCCAGTTTTATCTTTAGGGTAGCTTCATGGTAGCTTAAATGACAGGTTATATGAGTTTTGTATGAACTCATAAGGCTGCTGTTACAAATGGGTAGTCAAATCATTACTTTTTAATGCTTTGCATTCTTAAAATCTTTTTTGCCCGAATTTTTTATAGGTACGATTCTGAACTATTAATATAATTTTAGATATATATAGATTTTAGGTAGGTACCTACATTTTCTTAATAAATGTACCGAACTAAAAATTTTCACTTCGGATTCTATATTTGTAACAGTCCTTAATATTTTTTTAAAAATTTATCTGGCTATGTAAGTTTATCCTATTTTTGACTTATTTTACTCGTTGCAATGTTAAAAAATGATTTGTTTTAACGATTACTTAAATGTTTATTGATTTTACTCTGACGGCCCTAGTTTGTCAATTGTGTTCGATTCACAGCGTTATCGTTAAATTCTACCATTGCCCGTGTAAGCGGGCGCACCGTTTATGCCTGGAGCTAACAAGTATTACCTAAATAATATTTAATTTTATGATTTCCATGTTGGATACATTTTCAATCTGTGTTTTATTTTAAATTAAGTAATTACCTACTTTTCATACTAATACTAATGTTTAAATTCAAGTTCTTAAAACGTAACAGACAGACATATGTGTTGCTAGGGAGTTTGTTGCGCCACTTCTTCTTCCCAGCTAAAACACTAGGAAGTGGTGACGGGTGGGCGTTTTGGGGGACTGTCATTGGACGTGGAATTTGACGTTTAAAAAGTGCTGGCTCTCAGCCTAATTTAAATAAACGACTTTTGACTTTGACTTTGTAAAGGAGTTCTAGCAAGGTGGGATAAAAATAAAAATTCAAAGAAATAATTTATACATGTTGTTTATTCATCGGAAAAACTTGAATTACGATGATTCACATTACATACGTTGCTTTAATTTGTTTAATTTCAATAAATATATTACAACTCTATGCTGTGTGTGTGTACGGTACCAACGACAGTCCGTTACTTCTAACTTTATTTTAACTTATTATATGACATACATAATGTGATGATGATGATTAGTTTAACACATGAGACCTGTCTTGTTGACTAGTCCATAAAATACTTGTCTGTGTTGAAACTTTACAATTTGTAACTTTGTGCCAGTAAGACGCTTACTTATGCTGACATTCAAAAAGTCGTGCCAATCTCAAACCCAATTTAAAGAATATTAGGTACCTACAGAGTTGAAAGTGTCAGTATTTTATACCTTGATCTAAGTCTCATAAGTCTCAATACTTACAGGCTGGATAAGCCTGTAAGTATTTATTATGCATAATCCAGATTTTTTAAGTGAAATTGGCACGTACCTACTTATCTTCAAACATATCTCTTCAAAAGCATTCAAAATTCACATTCAAACGAACATTTAAACTTTCAAAGAACAGTTTGTTAGAGCAGCAAGCGTGTTCTTGAAACTGATTGCTATGTGTTTTATTTAGGCGCACATCGCAGGTCTTGTTACTGTTGTTTTAAGAACACACACTTACAAAACATGAAGTTACAGATAGATATAATTTAGTAATAAGAAAATAGTCTTTACTGGAATGTATTCGATGTTCATTCGATTCAGTAATAAGGAGAGGTTTAGCCTTCAGGATTCATTTTAATTTTACGCGACCTTTACTGAAAGCTCATCACGTTTTATTCATCGACTCATCTTCTATTTTGAGCCACTCTTGAAACACGGTGATGTGCGATCAACAAGACATAGGTCGAATAAGTGATGACACTGGGGTTTCATATTCGTTGTAGTCATTACAAGTTATAGAGCTGCGTTTTTAATACCTGGATAATCAATTAAACGTTTTTGAAATAGCATTTAAACATTTTTAGCTGCTACCAAAAATTATTGAGAAAGTCCTCTGACATCCTATTTTAATTTTGGCATAATTATTTACAAAATAAGATTACAATAGGTATGTAACACAGCTCAGCATTCTCACATAAATAAAAAAAAATCTAGTTTCCCAATTGTACTGAGAGATATCATAGCCGATGAAAAGTAACGACAGTTTGAACTTACGACACGTTAGTAGTACCTTTTTACATCTAGGTTGATTTACATAGTCTTTCCCTTGCCTCACAAACTTACACTACGGGCACAAATATATCTAACGTTATTTTAAGGAGTCATTATACAATATTATAATAGAGGTGATGCGAGGTCGTGAACTGAGGGAAGAAGGGAAATAAACTAGTTAAGTACGGGTTTAATAAGTACAAAAAAATCGGATTAAGTACAGTGTTTTTGAAATGCCAATTGAATCTTCAATGTCTAAAAAATAAACAGGCTCAATAATAAAAATATCCATTTGATTAGATAGTTTAAAAACTTATTAGCGCATCTGAATTTAAATTCTCCATAGAATTTAGAATAGAATCTGCTCATTAGTATTTAAACTAAGCTTGCGGTTATTTTTAGGAAAACATTAAGCCTGAAAAATAACAGGGATTCTGTCTTATGAAAAGTTATTTCAGTAAAATAACTTTTGCTTTTCTCTTCTGAAAATAAGATTTTGACATTTAGAACTGCAATAGCAGTTCTTTCCAATGAGATGATATGAGGTGATAGAACTATTTGAAGGCTTTTTAGATAGGCCTTCCTCAATTGCCAATTTAATTGGTTTCAAATATCCTTAAAAAATAATTAATGAACAGTAATAGGCCGATGATCTCCATCGCTCAGTTGGCGAGCTCGCCGCACACATTACCTACCTCTAAGCGGGAACTTTATACATTGCAAGTCGGGCTACAGATAAATACTTAACTACGGTATTGCACGAGACGGGGCTACTAATGTACATAATTACACAAGACACGAGGTCGCTCACATTCGTAGGCACACGAGATACACTGTATAACACTTTGATAACATTCTCACATGACGGAATTGAAAATTACATTCATACTTATGATAAATTGATTCTTGGTCAAAAACAAAAGTTGCTGAAGTCATTTGGTTGGTCAAATCAGGAAAAATACCAAATTTACGTCTGAAATAAAGTTTTTTAATTCAAACACAACTGTTATTCTTTGACGTTTTTCAATACACTCATTTCACTTATGAAATGGTTGTATTGGCTAACGTGGCTATTCAACGCAAAATGTGTCAATCTGCGAAACAATAAAGTACATTCCCTGACAGTACCTATCTAAATTAAACCCTGGTCTAACTGTTTATCCAACTTATTTTTATATAAAAAAAAAACAAAATCCAACAGTAATCTCATCACATTGAAGCACTTCATTATCATGAAACCTGCCAAAGTTTTAAACAGGAGATGCGAGAACCGAACCGGCGATGAAACCGATAGTTTCATGTTATTTCCCTGACAGGCTAGGGTGCTGTCATCCAGTGCGAGTCGTGTCCCACGGCGGGCGGCGCTCAGTAGAGGTGCGCGAGGTGGTGGTGCGCGGGCGGCGGCGGCGGCGCCTCCGTGCCCACGTCGATGTCGGCCGGCGCCTCCTCCTCCGCGCCCGCGCCGCGCGCCAGGCCGCGCACCTGCGGGCACACGGGACATGCTCATGTGGATGTTTAGACAGCCTGATGTTTATTGTGACAGTGTGTCAGGCTTCTCTTAAATGTGTGGTAAGCGCAAGGGCAACCGCGAATCTGGGGAGAGGGGACTTGTCAATAGGGGGTGTTAGAATAGAACAGGCAGCTGAGGACACGATCTAGGTCTTTCGACCAGCTAAGACAAACTTAGGTAAACAAGTCGAAGTCACGACTCTTTGAGAAAGGCCGATGCCCAACAATGGACTTTTTTTTACATAATCGTCGAGTGATGATGATGTAGGCATAGTTAAAGTTAGAAGATCTGGTTCTTTATGAAGAAGGCTAGGATAGGAGGAATATCAACTCTGAATTAATTTTGATTAACTAATGCATTAGAAGAAATTAATTTTGACATGTTAAACAAAATATGTGTCTGCCAAAATGCTGCACTGCTTTTGTGTTGATAAGAGCTTGTGGTATAAGCCTCATAAGTTGTAAGAAAATTCAACCGTGCCTGTAAGCTGAGCGAATGAATTGTCACACTTCTCGGGTCGTTGCAGATGGGTAAATATTTTAACTTCGAAAATTAAAATACCCACTAACTACCATGTGAATGTTGAAAACATCGAAAATTTAAATATCGATTGTATCGAAATAACGAAAATTGTTCTACCTACCACAGTTTAAAATGCCGAGTGATTAAAATATCGAAGGTCATTCATTAGGTACCTACACCGAGTTCAACTGTTGGACACGTCTCCACTTAGTAAAAAGTTACAGAGGCTAGAGCGGACTTGGGTCAACCCGAGCGTGGCGTTAGGGCTTAAGTACATAAGATACAAAAAATAAATTCATTGAACACAGGGCTGCGCTCCAAAACACAAACCGCCGACGTCACTCAAAAAGCAGTCAAGCTAAAATGGGACTGGGCCGGAAATCAACCACAATGTGGGCACCAAAAAACGCCCGGCGCCATCGCGCCAGAGCCAGGTGAAGATGGCAGGAGGAGCTTGAAACCTGTCGGCAGGATTGGACCACAAAGCCGAGAGAAGTGGAAAGAAGAAAGGAAGACTTTAGCTCTGCAGTGAGACAGAACAGGTTGTATAAATAAATAATAATACATTCATTGCTAAATCAAACTCTAATTACCTCTATGAAGGGCGACCAATACGAATGTGGGGAGCACGTTACCTGCAGCAGCATGTTGTGGCTGAGCAGGCGCGCCTGGTGCTCCTGCGCCTTGGCGCGCAGGCAGGCGATGCTGTTGTTGCGGAAGGCCTCGGCGTCCTCGTACAGCTCGCGCGCCGCCTCGGGGGACGCGCGCCCCTTGGCCGAGGAGGACGCCGTGGTCGAGCTCGCGGGAGAGCTCTGCGCCTGGAAATGGTGGGAGGATTGTAGATGAGTGTGCTGTCTAGTATGAGGAGCTGAAGGTCAATTCTCGTGTTTATATTAAAGTCGCTATATCATCTCAGCGAAAACCAATGTCAGAAAAACTTGTTAAAATGTAGGAAAATGGAAATTAATGATGTTATTGACAATATACGGCTGCGATGCGAATGCGAACGCTTCTTATAAATACGATAAATTGCCGTTGCCAGTGTCTTATGAATAGGTAAACTTCTGTTAATGTTACGAAAACTAAAGCGAGTTTGAGAAACGAAGACTTGTCCGCCTGGTTTGCTACTATAGGTACGTCTGTGAGGATAGACCAAAACGTATGATATGTAGCGAGGTATAGCTGATATAGTAGGCACACCCATGAACAAATCCGTACCTTCATAAGTGACTTCTCCAAGTTAGTTTTTTTTTAACCTTAGAAAAATTGGACTACACAAGCTAGGTATCATTAAGATTTGGTCATTTGGAAAAAATGCATTTGTTTTGGAAACTCAACCAGCGAAATTCCAACGTTCTTCCAAAGTTTGCATTTCTTGAAACTATTCATAACACGTTCGAATAGAACACTCTTCTTCTCTTCGTTCTCTCTTCTATAAAAGAAAGTGTCCTCACCTGCACGTCATGGGTGTCGTGGTGGTGCGAGGACGCGGAGGTGGGGCGCTCCGGCTCGGCCTCGGAGCCCTCGCGCTCCGACCCCGACTCCTTGAGGTGGCGCGCCGCCTCGATCGACTTGCGGTGCATGCCTGCAGCAGAAATATACAGGGTCAAGAGGTGGAAGTGTGTCTCAAAGTGGCCATTAATTTGGTTAGTAATAAGTGTTATTAGTTTGGGGTTAGTTCGAAAATTCGACTCGTGAGGCTCCACAATATTTACCTAAGCCTATCTAAGCACCCCAGCCGACACATAACTTGTGTCATCGGGGATCGGTACGGCGATATGCTGCAGCGCCGTATAGCGTTTTGTCTATGTAAACGTATCCTGTCTGATCTAGTCCTAAATTTAACGTTATTCATGACAAAGTTCTGAACAATTTGTACAGTAAATCGATGCTTGTATCGAAGTTTCATTACCTAGTTACATACATTGATTACAAGTAGGTAGTTCGCATGGGATATTTCAAAGTTGGTGACGTAGTGTCTCGCGTCAAACTGTTCCCTGCGATGAATTTCTAATAAGTTTCACATTAGCAGTAGGCTCCCTGGCTTGCAGTCTAACTGCATGGAGCTGAACACCTAGGTACCTAGGTAAGAACTTCAGACGAAGTAATTGCTACCTGACCTCCACACAACAACCCGGGGTACTAGACAGGGTAACAGATATTATAATAGCCCTTGGCAGGGCTAGTTGTAAAGAAGCATCTTCCGGATCTTGACCCAGGCCTATTGTGTATTCCTTATGTCAGAGACTGTCTAGTTTAAAGGTCTGTCTTTTTCAGTTTAGATAAGTTCTTTATTAATATAAAAGATACGTGACCGTTGTAAGTGAGCCTTGTCCCTAGTATACGAGTAGGTAATATAATGCAAGCAGTTGGACATAAAACTATGCAAAACTTTGCGCCACAATACAAACACGAACGTTATTTCCAACCGCGTTACAGCCCACTTATAAGGCGACTGTATCTCCGATCTACATGCAACCCATCTTTTACGACTGCAACCCTAGCGACAATGTCACGAGTCAACCCTCACTCGCCGCAGCCGTGCTACGGCCATAAGGCGTACGTCGGCACGTCGGTACGTCGGAGGGACGTAAAATGTTAATGAATGATATGCGGCGAGTGATGGATGGGACGCGGGACATCACGACTTGCTAATATGGCGCCCGACGAGAGGTTATGAATGTGGCGAGCGTGAGGGTTTGACGAATGACTTCTAAGAAGGGATTTCAGATTTTCAGAGTTGGAAATGTTAATTTATATCTACCACTCACATTGTATCATCATTCCTCGTATTGGAAGCCCAACGGGCTGAATGTAGAAGGGACTGTCATTATGATGCTGCTTGGGGGAGGCCTATTTGTCGCAATGGACTGGGAGATGCCGAGCTGATTGATTGGAGGCCCAGAGACATTTTAAATCGCTGTGGTGACAGAGAAACAAATCTAATTATTTTGTCCTGTGCCGGCCGCCCTGGCATCCTTGCGCTTGAGGATATTATTGCTGACTCAACGCGCGGATTTCCCGTGGTTGAATATTTTTATTCAAAAATAATATACTTATTTGAGCTTTCGTAACCACTATCTGCCATATCGATGTCAGCAGCCATACGCTAAGCTGACTTGTGAAACCTATTTTTTTATTCCATCAGAACGGTGTGAGTTGAAAATGTTATTGATTTATTCCTGTAGTTTCCTTTAAAAAAATCTAACAAGCAAATAAATAAAGCCCGACAGCTGACATCGCCCCACGATGCTAGCACAGCCCTGGTTTAATATCAGTGCGGGTAGTATTTTTACGAGAGCCAGCGCCAGCGTGGTCCGCGCCGCATATCTTATCACGTCTCCGTTATTTATCACCAGCTCGTCTCATGAGCTGCTCTCCTTCAAGACGTGCTGCATTCTGACGCTGTCACGCACCGTTTTGTTGTTTGAAATACTTCGGCGTGGTACATATTAAATGTGAATGATGAGGGTGATGCACTATTTCTTGCAAGTTGGTTTGTGTAATTGTCGGTGAATGGAGCGGCAGGATGTTTTATAGAATTGTTTTCAGGGAATATTGATAAGTAGTATCTATTAGAACAAACCATGCTATACCTAACGGTCTTACAACAACAGATAAATAATTGTCTATTACTGGAATTGTGTAATACTAGTTAGCAGATATTACAATTCAAATTCTCTGCGTAACCTTCTAATCAGTATGTAAACTGCAGTGCGATTTGCAGTGCTATTCTGTAAACCTTGAAAATTATGTGAAGTGACCATGAAATGAGCTGGCAATCCACGCTCACTTCCCGCTCACTCCACCTACGTTCACACGCGAGACGTTGACAGAATAGACCGGCTGTAAACATTCGATTTCATTTATAAATAAGGCTGGAGAGTAATGTGAAGAGGAGATATTTAGGTTCATCTTCCGCGTGTCGCGTGTCGTGGTAGAACACAAAGAACGGAAACACAATTTGCTACTAACAATTTTCCTTGTTTCTGATTATCTTGCCGTGGCAGGAAATAAGCCATTATTCTATACTCTTTTACCTGCTATTTCCCAGGCTGTAATATAATGAAATAGATAGGATTGTGGTTATAAAACGCCTTCACATTTTGTCTGTTTCGTTATAAAATACGTTTTAACTTTTCAAATACAATGTTTCTTCTTGTACAAACAGATTATCGTCTTTAACAGAATGTACCAACAACTGATAGATTTAAATTAAAGCTCATAAAAAGTTAACCTAAGATATGATATTCTTAATTAGGTGTAATATGCAAGACCGATACATATACCTATCGATGTTGTACCTACTTTTCAATAATGTATTGGTGAACGGAAACACTTTACTGACTTGTATAACCAGACATTGAATGGTTAAATATTGTTATTATCATAACTTCATAAGTGGTCAGGTCATGAACTGTATATGGTTACGCTTGATTCCAAACTATTGAAACGAATTTTTAAATCATTTTCAACTACTTTGACAATTCAGCATTATAATGCACTAGCATGGTATTCAATTATCCCATGACAGTAGAAAGTTAGCAGTTCTTCTAAAACTTTTCACTATTTAAGTTTTGTTTTTTGCAGCTTTTAAAATACTCATAACATAATTTTTTCTAGTCATAAAGTGTCACCAATCATGCCAATAATCTTGATTACTTATAATAGAACTAGGTCTTAAGATCAACCACGCTAAAACCAAGCTGATGGTGGTGGACTGCACTAGTTGCAACTTAGAGGCGCGCTGTCACGGGAAACCGTCGAAGATTGCATCTATCGTGGTGCTAGTATCAGCAATACTGGCTCTCATGAAAACGAAATAAGGAGACGCATAGGATTGGCCAATAAATAATTCGATGTTTCGATAAGAATGTTAATGGTAGGCATCTCTCCGAAATATAAAGTTAAACTGGTAAATTCTTTGATGTTTTCCATATTCAGCTACGGACAGAGGCATGGACTCTCAATAAAGCTGTTTGTGGCAGCATCGATGCTTTTGAGATGTTGTGCTGAAGAAAAACGTTGCAGATTTCCTGGAGTGCACCTACCACTGAATCTCAATCGAAAGCCAGGCGGTCTACTACCTGTCACAAAGAATCCTGGAGTGCTCAAGATGTTCTTCACTATGCCAAGGATAGGCACAGGTGGTGAAACATCGTCAGGAAAATGACATCACGTCGATATAAGTACCTAGGCCGTGTAGTAGGTACAAAAGTACATCTAGGTAACATTAGTGGGGACGCTACTATAACAAAAGTGTATTTGTATCAAACAGTTATACGCTTACATTCTCATTAGTTTGCCTGTTTGCTACCCAAAAAAAGAGGCTATTTCTGTAAACTCGTGGTCTCGTGCTGAAGCCGCAAGAAACTCGATTGCTAGTACAATTATAACGACGCACAATCGAGAAATTGATCATATTTATACCTTCGCAGCACGCAATGAAGCCCGAGTCTATTGCATCTACCTAATATTATCTTATTCTGGGTGGAAACGTGGAATGGTAAGCTTACTATTTCATTTAGCCTGAAAAACTAGCCTCATGTAAAATAAAAATAATCTAGCCTCCACAACACAGCGTGTTCAACCCTAATCAATCAAGTCCTTTAGCAAAGTTAACTGGGCATTAGCACCCGGGTACAGCGAGCTGGCGCCGGCGCCGATACCGTGTGATTTGTGCGCCATTAACACAACTTTGTCCATTAGCGGCCACCGCGCTGTAAATCCACTTGATTTAGAACTCAGTTATATACTACGTGTGTGTACGAGCAGGAGTATGTAGAACGAAGATTAATTAAGAATACGTGATATCATGAGGCTTGTTGGGTGAGTTTGGAATCAAATGGGAAGTGAGAACACGGACCTCGTTGCAGACTGGCAAAGCGAGTCTTGATGGATGTCAAACAAAAAAATAATAACTGGTGTAGTGGTATCGTTATTAACTACATAATATGTAAATGAATGTATCATCGTTCATTGTGAGTCTGTGTTTCCTGGTAGCGACCACCTGGGAGTCTTTAAGAGAAGAGTGTGTGGCTGCTCCATCGTCGTCTTCATCATCACTTTCCGTCATCAAACGCGAACTATCAATAATAATATTTAAAAATCTATCCTATTCTATAGCGGGTGAGTACTTGGCTCTTTTCCGAATATTAAAGAATCTTCCTTATACGTACAAAATGCTTTAACTGAATCATATTTCAAGGCTTTCAATGGTCCTTCTAATAAAAGACCTAGTTGCTACTTTATTTTATTCATTTTGAAATCTCTACATTAAGCTTTCGAACGCTGAGTTGGAGTTTATGACGACTCTTAGTACATTGTTTGAGCCCTTGCCGGCTGTGATACAGGACCCTCCTAGTACAGGCATCTAACATTGTTCGACCTATATAACTATCTAAGATTTATTATTCTATTGTACCAATTTGAATTTTTGAATAAAGATTTATTACTTATTATTTATCATTATTATGACGAGTTGCAGAACGGACGATTGCTATCTTGTTAAAAGTCTAATAAATAGATAAAAAACGGTAAAAAAAACTCTTGTAATTGGTGATAACACGACATCCGGTTATTCTCTGAATCAAACCTCTCCAACCCACAGCTTTATTAACCTCTTCCAACCGGGCTAGTTGGAACGAAACCAAGTTAAGTTGGATGCAGTTCGGGCATTTATGTAAACTGGTTTTTTTTTTCTTCTCAATAATCCAAGAGACCTTTAAATTAATCCAAGGGAGTGTCATCTCTAATCATTTAAATCAAGTCCGCCAGCCCCAGGGTCGCGGGGCACCACTGAAGCAGCCAGCTTCAGTGAAGAATAAAAAGCAACAGTCGCAATCGCAGGGATGAACTGATTACAGGATTTGAAAAATTCTGTTTTTATGAACCCAGTTTCTTTCATCCTTAATAAGTTTCTTTCATCTATACTATCTATACTAATATTATAAAGAGGAAATATTTGTTTGTTTGTTTGTTAGTTTGTTTGTTTGAAATGAATAGGCTCCGAAACTACTGGACCGATTTGAAAAATTCTTTCACCAGTAGAATTGTACATTATCGATGATGGACATAGGCTATAGAATGTTTTCAAAAAAGTTAGGGATCCGTATGAAAACTTCGATAATGTAACCCAAGGTGTGAGAAAAAAACCTTATATCGCGTACGTTGCGGAATCTATTGACAATAGAGCAAAGTGATGTACTACAGTTTTATAGAAGTCATCAATGTCTACTAAAAAGTCCCCGACAGCATATGTCTAACTATTATGGTTAAGTCACCATGACTGCTTTTTGTTCAAATTATTCAAGCAAATCCTTGGTGATTTGAAAAAATGGTGATTTCGGTATCATGATATCAATCCTTATCCATTTAAATGGTTTTGTAATTAAGGTTGATTATTTCCGTGTAAATTACACTTTAAATTATTCAAATCGGACCTTTCGTTCAAAAGTTACGACGGTAATAAACATGCTCGGAGTAAGAAAAATGTCGCGGCTTGAGCGAACTGGGAAGAATCATATCAATGCTTGGTCCGATGAAGTTGAAAATGATTTCGTTAAAACAATAAGAATAACAAATGTTTGGATTTTTCGCAAATAAACTACATACCTACATAATAAGGGGTGAACCAGGGGTGATTAAGTTTTTAGGGGAGGACATTATTGCTTGCTTTAATTTACGTCGGGATGCTATGAACAAACTAAAAATGGGATTATTGAAACAGATGTACCTAACAATTTTTGCATAATCAACTCCTGACGGGGTGAACGGGGTAAACAGTTGCGCTGAACCTGAGACCATACAATAAGTAGAAATGGCTAAGTAATAAATGTAAATTAATGAAAATCGTTGTGCTTAATTTTCCAAAACTAACCTTTATAAGGGGGTATAGGGGGCGTTGAAGTTTGTGGAGTACCTACTAAATCCGCGCGGACGAAGTCGCGGGCGAAGTGCTAGTCCTTAATATTAAGAATAATAATGACGAGAATCGGTTGTCGACATGTGGAATGTGGACTCGGCTGTCATTGTACCGATTGTCGTTAAGTCAGTAAAAGTATTTTAGTAACATTCAAAAATAGTTACACACGATTATTAGTATTATTACAGTAGGTATAGACAAATTATTGGTAACAATTTTTAAGTAGGTAACTAATTCGTGAGTTTTATGGACCAATAAAATATTCTTTCAGGAAGCTATGGAACCAGCTGAAAAATATAAAAACTAAAAACAAAATCATTTTCTGACGACGATTTAGATTTGAGTTTCTAACATTCACACAGTCACATGTGAATGTTAGTACTGAAGACTTTCCTTTTGAGACAATGACATCTTACGTTATAGAATGAAATCTGTATAAATATTTATAAAAATGTATATGTTCGTACAATATGTACTCAAAAAGGAGTAATTAAAAAATGAAAAGCATCTTGCATCGATGAGTGAGAGGTAAATCACTCGGCTAGACAGAGTGTGAAATGAACACTTATGAGGATGTTTCAGATTAAGTCGCACCAATCACCGATAAAATGACTGAAAATCTCCTTCGCTGCTATAGACACGACAAGAGACGAAGTGACAACCATGTGGTACAAATTGCTCTGCACCTAGCAAAACAAAAAAGAGGTAGAGGCTGCCCAACATTCACCTGGTGGTCCAATATCGAGAGAGACCTCAAGCAATTCCAATTGCCAGTATATACAACCCAAGACTGAACCAGGAAATTGGACGCAGGAAATGATGGGACCAGGAAAGAAAGAAGAACGAGAAACTTTGCCTAAAGCTATATACAGGAGTTTATAATACTCACTGCAAAGAATCAGACATCATTTCACCCCGGAGTTTTGCCAAATATTTTATTTTTTATAGCGTAGTGTTGTTACAATACTGTTGTTAAGATTTATTTATAAGATGGCCATAACATTGGCCTCGGACAATATTATGACCCACCTTCCAAGTAAGTTGAGCGGCCTGGCATTAAATGAACCATAATATTGATCTGATTTTATTTGTAAGTAATTGTAGAACAGTTCCTACTTCAGCTTTTACAAATTTCACTTCATTCTAATGTCTAACTTTTAATGCTCTTGAATGTTCTTGTGGCTCTACCTTGGCTTAAAAAATGTATTCATTAATATTTTTACCTCCTTTTTCATGTATTTCTTGGTAAATCTACTAACACTGGTGTCACCAGTTAGCAAATGGCATCCCAATCTTTCTTGGTATGGCACTAACAGTACATAACTAGCATGGTATTGCTCGCAGCTGACTGGACCTGTTCTTTTAAAGCCAAGCTTTCTTCTCAATTTTATGAGCATCGTTGCCTGTCCTTAAGCATGCAATTATTGTCTTCTTCATACCTTTGAATTGAAGAAACAAATTGCCTTTTAGAAACTATGGCTTAGATCTCTGTAAGGGCTCAATAACGACCTTTAACGGGAACATCCGAGTGCAAACTAGATTGCATTACTTACAACTAAACGGGACTTATCATTGAAACCTCAAGAGTATCCAAATCAAAGGCAAGCCACTCAGATGCGTCACTTCATCCAGTTCACGGCAGACACATTTGCGGCACACTTAGATGATTTAGTGTAGTGCTTGCGAGGTATAAAGTATAAAATTCAATGGCAGAGCCGGCGTGGCAGCCATACCGTCACTCTAGATAATGGTTTAGTGTGACGAGATGAAAGCGAGCAGCACAAAGCGAGTGGGTAATAGGCAGATCATTCAGTAACGTACTCGGCGTGCATTACTGTCCATTTGTCGATGTGTCGCGCACTTCAAGAACTGTCTCCGTGCGCTAGTTCATGTCTCATTCTGTCTAACATGCATTTGTTTTTTGGTATTCAGATTGTATTTTGTTAGGTTAGGTTAGGTTGCAATGGATTTTGTTTTAAAATTAATTTTCAGAAAAATTAAGTTGAAGTGGTAGCATAAGTAGATTAAAGATTTCAGCACTATTGTTGTTATTTTCTTATTGAGATTGATCCCAATTAAAGTAATTGCAATTTGAAAGATTAATAACAACTCATGGTTGATTAATATTAAATGTTAATTACTAAACAGTGTTATAGAAAATATAAAGTTGGTCTCAGAAGATTAGTAAAATTTGAGTGTTCTGGCATGTTAGTAGAATGTTTATGAAATGATTTATTGAAAATAACAAACTTCATATTTAATCCCTGTACTAAGCGGCGGCGGCGTGGCTACACCTACAGGTACATCGTTAATGACAACAATACTTGAACAAGCAGTGGCCACAAAACGCCCTCATTACAAATACCTAGACCACGTAAATACAGTCAGGTAGAAAAACAGCGCGCGACTACAGTTAAGTACATAATTAATATGTAAGCCCGCTGGCAACCCTTAAATCAACGTTAATCAAGGCTTAGACAATACGGCCGCCATCTTGTGCCCCCCCTCCCGCGCTCCGCCCACACTGCACCCCACCCCGAGCGCGGTCGGGGGCCCCCACTCGCGACGCAGGCTTTAGGGGAGAACTTAGGCTTTATTAATTCATATCTGTAGATCTCGTTTCAGTTTTTGTGTGGCGTCTTTATTATTCAAATTATGGTGTTTATGTTGTACAATCACGCGCTTAGTGAACGAGCTGCTCGTGGCGTGATCGTGAGCGCAGTTTGTTTTTTATAAACTCGTAGACGTTTCGTAGCACTTTGCTACGATGGCTACGAAATGTCTACGAAGATGCTACGCTGCTGTGATTTGTAGTCAATTAGACGAGAAAATCTTATAGGTACCTAGAAATTGTTACTAAAAATAATTTTATTCAGAAAAAATACAATCTAGTAGTTGATACATTATTTATTTGCATAAAATAAATAAAAATACTGAATAAACTGCCACAAACTCAAAAGTACAACCCTAAACCACACGAAGGAATATAATTCACCCACAAAATTAGTGTAGATATGCTTTGCAATAACAAACAAACTGGCGCACACACAGACGTCCTCTACGTCTCGCTGTAACAAATAAAACCTCCTCATAAGCTGTCAACGAATTCTTGTTTTCATGCTGAACACAACTTTATCTATACGACCTTCCACACTCTTATGTCTTTGACACAAGGTTTAAAATGTTCTGTTTGGTCGGTACAGTGGTTTTTGTTTTCCCGAGAAGCCTTTCCGCAGTGAAAAATGAACATCTCTTGTTGTTGGGATTAAAAATTATACGTCGCTTTGTTTCGGCCCCGGCGCCGCTCGTCGCGCCGCTACTCAAGATATTTTGTTCTTGTTCTACCTTTGACAGTTTAGATTAGTTTCGAAATAAAACTGCAACGTTTTGACCTAAATTGTATCGTAGCGAGAGTTGATATGAAATATAAACGATGTTGCTACTAAGTGTTAATCTTTGTTTATGGATCTCAGTAGATTTTCAGTTTGTTTTGCTTTACAATGCGGTTAGAAATAATAATTTATCATAACTCTCACCCGTGACCAAACGCACTTTAATAAAATAATAATAAGAAATTAAATACATAACAGACATGAAAAATGTGTGACCGCGAATGAACTCATTACTGACAAATATTAGGTCCTACTCTACTCTTTCAGTACACACGACTGTAGATACTTATTGCTTGATAGAAGTCACAAGGCATTAATAAATAAATAATTATTAAACCAATAGAGCTAATGAACATTCATCTTAAATTAAGCCTAATAAAATTCAAAATCAACAAACAAAACAAACGTCTAAATTAGCTTCAAACGACTGGCCCGGGGGTATGCTCTAGTTAAAATTCCGTGACAATTTTGTTCAAGATGCGAGGCTAATTACTGGCCGTGCGACAACGCGACAGCGCGACAACATGGCGCATGTGTATGTTCGTATGGATGCTGTATGTCGGAAGACTCACCAGAGCTCGGTGGCCGGGGGGGAGGGCAGGCCTGCCGCTACGGCCGCCCCCCATCGGCTACTGCTCTCGACTCTTGAACAAAATCATCACGGTAAGACATTGTTCATGTTTATGCTCCACCATTTGGTGAGGCCTAAAGAATGGCCTGCCTGGGTCTTTGCCTCAAGCGAGCAGATATTTATGTTTAATCATTATGAGTTGGGCGCACCTACGACTAATCAGGGTTGGTTGCTACGGGAAACTAATTTATACCATAAACTTACCTTGAGGCGCGTTCTCGTCGGCTAAGCATACATTCTATATGATAAAACGATCTACAACTACAATTTTAAATCAATATCTCTATCAATGCACAATACACCGCCGTTTCTGAATTAAGAATTGGAAGTTGAGTATTTGTCAAGCTCTTCTTTAACCTTAGACCTGTCAATATAAAAACTTTTCAAATTAAACTAGGAGTTGACTAATTCTTCACTCCAAATTTTCAATTCAGACATAGTGTGATAATACTGTGCATTCTTATTGAAAATAATATCTGTGTGGTGTGGTACGGAAGTCTACTGTTATTATTGAATTAATACTTTCGCAATTTAGGCAATTCACTAATCTCAAATGCGCTTGTGAAGTTCCAGAATCGACATAACTTTATGGAGGTCATAATTTTTTTTATTTTATGCAGGAATCGAACCCACTCATCACTATTTTAATCCTCCTTTTGTAATGACCAATTATGAAAATCTTATTGGAAAAGGTCTTGGTCGTATTATAATCAGACCAGACCAATATTCTATGACAAGTAATATCATATTGAGCCTGTTTTAAAGATCTTCGCTGAGGGTTGTTTGAAGGCAGTTGTTCTAAAAATATCTGATCCATAAGATAACATTCACACTGCGGTCACAAGTCATCGTGTCGAGATTGACAACAAGCTTAATTTTTTATTCTGTGACAGACCTGTCTATGTACAGGCAAGTGGTATAAGCTACTAAGTTTGTGAAACCCGTGTTAATAAACCATTCTTAAAACAGACAGAGGAAGTGTTATATATTCAGGTATAAACAAATGATTAAGTATAAAGCAACATCTTGTATCCATTCAAGATTACATAAAATCAGTATCCAAATTTATAACCACATCACTTATCATCCGACTCACTCAAACCATTTCAATTGTTTTAGGTATAGTTGCCGAATGGAAAACGCATATTTTACTGAGACATTATTATTTGTCGTGATCAATGCTCATGTTTTCTATAGATGAGAAGGTTTTTAGAAACGATGGTGGTTTCTTTAAGCCACATTATGTTTTGCCTCCAAATTCGGTCCTGCAAGTTGCAGACTAATTCAGAGTAATCTGGTTAATTTTGTGTTTGGTTGGTTAAAACGAAATCTGATAATTGAGGAGTGAAACTTTAACATTTAACATGTATGTATCTAGTTCAAAGAATGGTTTCTTAGCCCAGGTTCAAAGGTGTGTTTAAAGTGTGTAAGTGACATCAAGCAGCCTCACCGAACTCACCGAGTAGCCAGGGCGCGACGGCGTCGTTGTCCTTGGCGCTGTTGAGGATGGTCTCGGGCAGCGGCAGCGAGTGCCGCACCATGGCCCCGTACAGCCCATACTCGGCCATGATGGTGGACCGGCCCCAGCACTTCTCCGTTTTGCGCCATTTCGCGCGACGGTTTTGGAACCAGACCTGTGGAAGGAATTTTTTGTTAGAATGTCGTATTTAAAAGAGTTGAAGAAGAGTTGTTATTGATTTAGTTTTGTTTAGTTGATACTTTTTGGCATGCTAGTGACAATTGTTGAGACTGCTAACTGTCCCTTACCTTGTACCCTTGTAGCTACTGCTATATTTTGAACGACTTAGTACGCGCATATTTCGTTTTTTCCGTTGACGTAGGAATTTACCGTTTCTGTATAACCTTCCTCATGAATGTGGCTATCATATAACTACAAAAATAACTATCCAAATCCGACTGGTAGTTCCAGAGATTAGCGCAATCAAACAAACTATTCTGCTTTATTATATTAGCATAGATAACACACAAACACACAGCAGCCCATTCTTATTCTCGGTATAAGGTCCTCAGCAGGGCAGGTGTATCGTGTATGGACCCTTCGGACACTCCAACAGACAGGACATGGTATAAATCTGATTGAAAAAGCAAGCTGAAGTTGTTAGTATTTATAATTCCATAATGAACTCAAGGAGAACCTTTTCAGAGCACAAAGCCTTGATTCTAATTAGAACGAGCGATCGGCTGTACCCATTAGAGCGCAGCTCCCTCTAGCGGCGAGATAACTAAGCATGGAAAACAAACCAATTATCGGGAACAAAACGCAACTAAATTAAATTTTCAAATTCACCGCCGAGCGGCCGCTGTTTGTACACACTGCGGGGTAGGGCTGCCTCCTGCCACACCGAACTACTCTATTTGTTTAGTATTAGGACTGGGTGAAGGCATATTTATTATTCGAAATTAAAACGATTAAATAAAGTGGTGTACCTACCAGAAATGCACTGGTATATGGTGATTGACAAAAAAGACAGACATTCCATAAAATTGTGCATAAAATGTATCAATCATCATTTTATGCTCCTCAATTCGCATTTTCTTTCCAATTCCTTACAAGATCTATGATAGATAAGCAATTACAAAGCAAAGTTTTAAAGCTCCTGAAATTTCATTGACCTTTGAAAAGAGTCGGTAATTCCTGTGTTTTTCTCCTAATCATTCAGACAGAAAGACAAATACCTCATTTAAAGGCTGACCTCATCTAGTTTAAAATGTAAAAGTTTAACTTACAACCAATTAAACAAATAATACTTATAATTATATAATTCTTAAATATCACATCAGACAATACTTAACAAAGCCTCAAATACAACTGTAGCAGCCCTGTGCGCGGGCGGGCGCACCGCACGCCGCCGCCGCGCAAAACGGTTAATTTCTAATTAAATTTGTTAATTAAGCCCGATAGCGGCGCACTCCGCACAAATTAATACCGGCCGTATTATATTACTATGAGCACTGTCTTCCTATGTATGTGTCTTATGTAGTAGCGGTGGGTATGTGCGGTGCGTGGGGACCAGCTTCCAGGGGATTTCATTACAGATGTACTTTGTGTATCTTTAGCAAAATAAAGAGGAAGGCAGAGGTTGACAGTACTCTTATATTTTGTTATGTTTACTACGTTTGTTCTTCTTCTTATAGTGTGGGTAGTAAGGTCTAACGACCCCACACACCCTAGTGTCAGAGTTTCTAAACCGCCTCAAGGGCCTCTGACATGGTTTGACGACCGCCATTTGGCGGCCGGGACCACCGGCTTATACGTGCCTTCCGAAGCACAATCATCTTTTTATCAGACAATCAGGTGATTCAAGCCTGCTATGTCCTAGCCAAACTGGAAACAACTTAACAAAGTATGCTTCCCGTGGGAATCGAACCAAAGCCCACCGGGTCACAAGGCAATCGCCTAAACCACTCGACCAAGGAGGCAGTTTATACAGTTTATTCTACGTTTGTTTTTCACAATTCCAGACTCTAGGGTACTTAAAACACAAAGCATTTATAAATTAACCTATTTATAGGTACTTTTGAATTGCCAAGGTCAGTCAGTCAAAGATATGAAGCTAGTTGCACGTTCCGAAGTATAGATCTCTATGGAGAAGGACGTGCAAGAAACTCTATAGACGCTCCTTTAAATTAGTCATAATTAACATGGTATAACATCATTCATCACTCACGGATCACAGCGTCACGGATTATCAGAAGCCAGTAAAGTCTGACTCCAGTCTTGCCTAGAAGTACATACCGTGTGGTAACATACAAGTTGTGGGTTGTGGAGGTCTGGTAGGCAACCGATCCATGTATAATACTAGTATACAGGTGTATCTGTGTTGTGTTGTGAAAAGTTTGCTAAAAAATAGAGCGCTTTCCCTTAGTTTGCCATGTGTTATTGCTTTCCAGAATTTGATCCTTAGTTGCGACACTTTCAGATGATGTAATAATATAGGGTGTGCTTTTTTTTCAAAATCGACCAGTTGGATTCTTGATTCGTAATACCGATTTTTCAAAAATTCAATGATGCAGTATTAATTTTATTTGTATTATTATTTCGATATTCCTTAGAGTTTCGGATTTGACCATTCACGCACACTTTAAAATTCAACCTGTTTATATCCATCCGGAGTGGATGGATATAAACCAGGTGTTTTCTCTCCTCCAGCCAATCTTCTTGAAATGCTCTATAAAGTATGAATATACGTATTTTTCTCATAGTACCACTAACATCTTTTTTATTAATATTTCTAGCTCGTGCGAGCATGTCTGTGATTACAGCATCTTATTGGATAACCACACTGTAACTGTCGCGTAATGTACGGTAACAGGAAAATGTTACTCCAATATTTCCTGCGATTAACATTTACGACAGTATTAGCATTAACATAGTGTGAGATCGTTTACAGACAACGCAAAACATAATCAATAATATTTATTTAAAAAAAAATTATACGTGGAAAAATACCTGTATTCAGCTGAATCCGGTTTGACTGGGAGCCAACCCCAATATAATACAAACTGTTATAGAATTAATTTAGATTTCCTAGAAGAAATTTACCCCAATACTAAGGTTTGTAGTGCCCTCGTAGTGTGTCATTAGCATTACCAAGTAATAGAAAGTAGGACAACCCCGGCAAAGTGACAAGAATGTCACTGAATATCATATTGTGTAAACGTATGTGACAGTAATTAGCGATAACAATTATTGTCCAGAAGTCAAAACTGCCATGCGCTGGCCAAATGTCACATGCTCAATCCAATATGCTAACACCTACTAAAAACTGGCTTTAATTACTCATTTACAAATCCTAGCTTAATTCCAACCAACTGTTAACTGTTAGAATCACACTTACAATGGCGTAACTAGAAAGAAGAAAGAAAAAAACTGTTTGTTACCCAACGCCCCAAAAAGAGTACTCTATCTGTCATTGCAAAACAAACTATGTTATCAAAGTACTTATTTATCACCTCAATATCCGATGCTATTGGGGTAACAAATTTAGAAATGCCCAAATAATATTATTAGCAACTCTATTGCTTCTGAAGTACTACAGTTTCACTCTGCACGGTCCACAATTACCAACCTCAGCAAGTGGTCGGTCCCGCCAACTTAGCAAGCTGGCGTGTTTGGCTATGGTAATGCGATGCACCGAACTGGTGCAGCATCCGCGACGTGTGGGGAGCATGTGCTCATGACTGAAGGGCTCTGAATATGGATCACTTTGTCTGACTGTTGGCTTGTATCACTGCTTTGTTAATTTTCCTGCAATTTTTTATTTTTGTATTTGAGCTACTTTAGGGAACGTTCAATTTAGTTTTAAAAAGTCACTTGTCAGCAAGATTTGTATTCAGACCGAAATCTGTGGAACCTGTCGTGTTGAGGAGTAGAGAATCGTTTTACCTATGCACGTAAGCATCACCTTCATCAACATTATCTTGGCCTGCATAACTATCTACATAATTATTGATGTAGGTTCATCGCAGTATGTCCTTCTTCCATACATCACTCAGCCGTCAGATCAGTCACCCTCTCACCTTATTCTTAACAATAAGTACACGTTTGCCTCACAAAACTATCAATCGTTACTTGGCTCCCCACTTTTATAACCAAAATCAAACTCAATCCTTATCATCACCCGTACAAATCGGAGTATACTCCATGATATACCCTGTACAGTGTGAGTAGTGTGAGTGTGCGGCGCTGGCCGGCGGCGGACGTTATTGATTGGCCGGCGCGCCACGCTGACAGACTAATTGTGAGAGATCAGCTCTGCGCCCATTACCAACAGGAAGGGTCACCGCACTTCTGGTAATCTACGAGCACAGGTATTAGGCACTTCCTAGGATTGATTGATTGATATTACAAGAAAATATTGTCGTAAACATGGCAGAATGTTGAAAACTTCTTACAGAAGCGAGTGTTTGCTACCTATTAAAATAACAGCAATGAGAGTTTACCAAAAACTGCCTTAACGGAAATTACTCTATTAACAAGTATGAGTCACTGTTACTGGTCTGGTTTAAAACTAACGAAATATTTTTGCTTCTACTCTATTATTGGTAGGTATCTCAAACTACTGACGCGTACAGTTACTTGGTAGCAGTTCGTAGTATTGATTGCGCCAACAGACTAATTGTTCTCCGCAGATTAACGATGTGAGTATGCGAGCCCACTGGGAGGGAGCCGCTGTTACAGAGATACTGAGCGTGGACGAGGTTAAATGCGAGTTTTGAGCCAGAACGTGTAGGATTATTTTATAAAGGGTTGATCAACTAGGATTTCTATTTAACTGTCATGCAAGCAACACGAGCATTCCGCCGGAGTCGTGTATCCCGATGCCTATAACTGGTTTATTCCTAGAGTGAATAGTTTAGTTCAGAGCAAGCGTGCTCCGTAGTCGACCACATCATTGTCTACCATCAGGTGAGATAGTGGTCAGACGCGAGTCTACCAACAATGTAAGTAAATCAAGGCATCTAATTATTGTTCTGCATACTGTTACATGAAATATCAAGATATTTTCATGTTTCAAAAGCTAGAATGGAGAAGAGAATGTTTTGAGAAATAAGCATATTATAGTAAAAGAATTAGCCAGTCAGTACGTTAATTGATTCATGGATGCTATTTCAATACACCCCAATATTGCTTCGACTAACTGTAGTAATTCAAGTTCAATCCAAAACTTAGTAGATTAAGTAAGGCCTGGCAGTAATCCTACACAAGTGTACAGGATTATCCGGCGATTAGCAGTGATTGCTTGTGGACAATTACTAGCATTGCCTGCGGCGTGGCCTGTCTTACATTGGGTTTATTTTATTGGCATGGAATTAGAGAACTTATCGGGATTACGAGTCGTTGTCCTAGGGTTACAACGTACAAGGGTGACTTGCCAAGTGTTGATAAAAGGATAAACCTTACTGGTACAATTGTGAGAGAGAATAGAAAATAAAGGTGTCTGCTTGTGCGTAACGGTTAGCGCAGCGGTGTTTATGTAAGAGTTGTCATGGCTCGAAGATATCCGGTCATTATCTTGCCCACAAGCCAATGAACCTATAACGCTGATGAATCTTCACAACAATTAAGAGAATCTCGTGTATCGATCGGCAGTAGATTAAAATCTGCCTTACGCAGGTAGCGGGTGGCGAGGTTGCAAGGTAGTCAGACACACAACGCTCAGCACTATTTAATTAATTCGCGCACAACGACGCCCGCATTCCGCCGGAGCTCCGAATTTACTAATTAACATACGCTCACAAAGGTTCCGCGTAATTGTTAATTTGGCAGCACATTCGCACCCTTTAATGATGCGTAACGTCGGTGCGGGGAATTGCGCGCTCCAACAATTTATTACTCGTATGTGGCAGCCGCCAGCTTAACCAGACCCGCACACCTCCCCGCGAATCTTCCCAAGATACACGCAAGTGAAGGTAGGCCAGGCTCACGGAGGGGTCTACGCCAGCTGGTCGCATTTAGGGTAGTATTTGTAATGTTGCTTGTGAAACAATTTGTCGGGCGTCTGTGTGATTGCGTAGGCTCGTATGTTTTGAGTGCTACTTTCGTTTGGAAACTAATTTTAAAATTACAGTTTGTTCCCAACATGAGCTGGTAATTTCGTTTGAGACATGTTTTTGTGAAGTTAACGCTCGAAGTTGTGTATGAAACTATGCGAACGTTCTTAGTGTTGGGTTCTTGAGTGTTAGATGAATTAATCAGTTGCACGACTGTTACCTGAATGATTTACTTTTAGATTCAAAGTATCCAAGTTCCAAAAACGTACATAATTGAGCCAGGGCCTTTCAAAATTATTAAAGTCCCTTATACAAAGTTAACGCAAAAGTAAACCACACTCGCCACTTAAATAATTATGGTTTATTTTGCAGCCCTGGAATCCTAGACATAATAATTATGTTGTAGATCAATCTGTTGACAACACAAACTAACATGACCACTTCAATCAAAAACGATCATACACCCCAAAAACAATACGACATTACAAATCCCACCGGACTGGCAACACTTGAGATAATTATCAGCAAGCTGTTACAATGTTGCCAGATCCCCGCAAGTGTGCGCTAATCCTTAGTAACGAGTGAATAAAGGGGATAACGGTCGCAAGTGAGCGCCAGCCCTTAGGGACAGGGGTGCCGCACATTTGGGACTATTAACGCGTTTTATTGTAAACAGTCTCTATTGATTAACCGGTTGCTTTTATTTCTTTATAGGGTGCCGCGGTGGACAGCATTTTTTGGGGGTTCCAGTCAGGAAGTCGGCTGTAGTATAAGGTAAGATATTTTTTAAAGATTTGTTATTACGTTTCAACAATATATGTGCATAAGTAATTTAAATCTATATAATTCTATTAATATCTACGAATAATTTCGTTTAATCTATGTAGCAGTATCGACTCCAAGCCAACGATACAATGCAGATGAATGTCTATTTGTTTGTTTGATGATTTCTAATAGAGAAAAGCTAAAAAGAAATCAAGTTTCAATAATAAATTACATACTTGATAACTTAATTGCCGTCATACTATTACTCTCTACATAAACATCAAAATCATTAACATTAATGAAGCGATTTCAATGACAGGGTGTTGGCAACATTCCTCGCTCACTTAGCGTTCGAGCGAGGTTGTTATCCCGCCAATAGATACGAGCACGTCGAGCACGTCGAGCAGCAATCATCTAAACAACGTATCGGAGTCGGAGGCGTGTAGTCACGCAGTGGTCGAGTCATGACGGCGATGACGAGCGGTGATGAGCCGTGACGAGCCGTGACGAGCGGTGACGAGGCGAACGATGTCATTAAGCGCAAATAACCGCTCGCGAACCACTGACAGCTTAAATAAAGCAAGTGAGCTCCACAAAGGGCTTCTTATTTACGTAGTGCATAATTTCATTTCTTTGGACGTGTTTCAATGGAGTTCGGGACGGGGAGAGGGACGGGAGGAGGGGAGGCGTTCCGACCAATCACGTGCAGGCGCGGGCTAAATGGAGTTGCGAGAACCGAGTCTGTTCCCAATTTGGCGGCAATTTGCGCCACAATGCCGTCATTCTGTTGTCGCCGACTCGCCTTAACAGGTTATTATTCAATTTGGGGTGCGTCCGACACATTTTGATTAGGCGATAAGTTAATACGCGGTTAGCTGCGGCAGGTTAACTCGCTGCTTTCACTAGTAATTGGGTTGTATCTGGAGTTACGCCTACTACTTATTGGGTGATTCCGGTTGTGTTAAACGTTAATTTGTTACGTTGATTAAGGAACTTTCTGACAGCTGTGTTGTTGGGTATTGCACAAATTAAAGCACTTGCAGCGTTTTGATGCTCCAAGGAAGGGTTTCTAGCTTCGCGTAACCCAACCTTGGTAATATGTAATATTTTTAAGACTATGTTTTAGAGATAAAACAACATTGGGCTGCGGTTACGCTTTTGTTCTTGCAATTGAACAGAACCCTTGTACTTAATGAAAATGATTAGGAGGATTATTATTATTATTGATAGGCACACGCTTGACCACTATCTCACCTGATGGTAAGCGATGATATGGTCGAAGATGGAGCACGCTTGCATATAAGTAACCTATTCACTCTTTTTGATTCTATAATAAATGGTTGAAAGTAAGCAGGTCTACCGATATCTATCTGATGGAAAGCATTTATCTCTGCCCAAGACACGTGGAACAATTTTGAATGATATGAATAACTTCACTTCTTCTACCAAACGCCGACAAGTATGTTGATTACACCCGCGCTATGATACATTTTTTAATATTAATGATCCCGAAAGTTAATCTTTGCTAGTATCCACCATTGACCTAAAACAGCCAATTCATAACTAGTTCACAAACATTCAATGCTGCCCTCGTTGTCGTCCGGTATAAAATCGATACCGCCCGGTTTTACTTCATAACCGAGTTTATTTCATCCCCCGGACTCTGCTCCTCTCTCAGTGAGCAATAGCTTTAACTCTATTGACATATTACATTAGATTAGGCTTTTAGTTGGTCTGATACGAGGAAACTGGTCTTCAAAACGTTCTTTTAGTTGGATTTTTATTTTATTAAATATCGAACTAAGTAGTATAATAACGTTACGAATGAAATAAAATTGTATTCAGAGATGTAGATACTTACGCTTGGCCATTTTTTTTAATTGGCTAAGAAACCTTAATACGTTAAATAGTTTTGCCATTAGTTCAACTGTGAGAAGCCCAATAAAAAACAGTTTCAAAATATTATCTATTTTTTAAATGAAAAACCCGTATCACGGTAACTAGGGTTATTTATTTAGCGTGACCCGTCGCACAGATGGCTCATAGGTTCACACCTATACTTGTGCTGCCAATTACTCCAAAGTTCCGTTACACGCCCACAACAAAAAATAAACGCTAAAAAACGAACTGTCGTTAATTAAGCATGATTGAGAGGAAACGGAAGCCACTGAAACATGATAAAAAGGCTGTAATACGTGCGTAAATACGTCCAGTCACGTCCAACAATGGCGACCGGTAATAACGTAATAACTATATGAAAATATAACGCAGGAACGAGGCGGCCGCGTGGAAAATAAACAAGACGCCATGTCGCCGGCAAATTACATGCTTGTGTGTGGCAGCGGGCTGAGTGATGAGCGGGCGCGGGTGCGGGAGCGGGAGCAGCCAATACAGCCATGTGTAAGTTGCACATACCACTTTCGGTTAAATTGGAAACGATGTTGAGTGGAGCCCTACCTTTTCATGTCGATGGTATACGTTTACAATTACATAGCTTCAAAATTTGGGCCCAGTACCTAAGTGGCCACGTTACGGCTCAGTAAAATGCACTAGTTTTATTATTCAAAGGCAAAATATAAATCGGTTAGAGTTCCCATACATTATCACTTTATTAACTTCTATAATTGTCTCTCGTTTTACTTAACAAAAACTTAAAAAAAACGGCCAAAATGAGTGTAAGACTTTTCTCTTAATTCACCTGCATATCGATTTTTGTATTGTTCTATATTTGATTCAATCAACTTGGACACTCTCCACTGACGCCTCTGCCTACCCCGCAGCCCACAGCTGCTAACCAGGCAACTAGCGGCCGTGAATAAGCGATTTCGGTCAATTGGCACAGACCGGCGAGCGGCCGGCAGCCGGGCCGGGCCGGCGCGGTGCCGGACGGCCGGACTGGCCGGTTATGTGCTCTGCGACATAATTACACACACGATTTGAATAGTAGATCAGGGGTGAGATGCAGAAGGCCAGTTCTTACATGATATGTACAGTTTGGAAATTACAGAGCAAGGATAAGACACAAATTGGTTTGAGTGTCGCTAAACACGGGGACAAAAGTAGGTAGGTGTAATCTAATCTACTGTCACCGGCCTTATTACTTTGTACCTACATTATAGTACGAATAGCTAATAATACCTATAATGTATCTACAATGCAGCAACTGGTGCTACCTCCATGTATAATTTAAAATATACACTCACCAGGGATTTTTTGGTCAATGATCTTTTGCATATGACTGTTCGTTGTTCATTTGTTGGGAGTGGGACTTCTGCATTCTCGTCTCTAATGGTCTGATCGACTCGAACGTCTAATATCGAAGTGTTTGACGAATCAAAACGAGATCGTGTAATTGGGTGCGCGCCGCTGATTGGACAGTTATTGTGGTCGTTACGAGCTCGGACTGACACGGTAATTTGTGCCTAATAGCATATTATACGAGAGAAATACGAGTTTAATTGACAGGCTTACTGCATTCATTTTGGACAGGTCAATGACAAAAATGTGTTTCGTTAAAATATTTTTCAATAAATAATTACACTTACACTAAGTTCTTTAATTTAATCAGGAAAGACTTAACGCTCCTTAATAAGAAACGAAGAGAAACCAGCTCCGATACATATACAGTCACGTACAAAGTTTTTATCAATCGAACGACTACTCAGCATTTTCCATAATCTTATTTTAAAAAGGTACTTGAAAGCGATGCAATCGGATTACTTAAGTCCAAGCAGATTGAGTTCCTGCGGGGCCCCCGGACTCCGATGGGGCCCCGATGTCTTATATGTTTTTTAATTACTGGCGTCCGTGAGCGCAATGAATATGATATGCGATTATGATATCAGTGGGATTTGCGTGAATACCGCACGACTCAATAGTTCGGATGCGATTACGGGAATTAATTCAGCAGCGAATTAATGTAGATGATCACTATGATAGCTCGTTTTGTGGATTGAAATTGTTGCAAATGTTTTGATTGGATTATTATTGCAGCGTGTGTCCATATTGGCTTGTCTTATAAAACGATTTTGTACTGTTACCATGTACACAAACATGTCATTTAGAATCCCCCTACCTACGGCAACGTAAGTCTTTTACACTACATTTAAAAATCAAAGTGACTCTTGACCAAAGAATGCGGTCAAGTATTGAATTTGACTTCTGATTGATATCGAAGATGGCATGTCTAGACACAAAACACAAGCATACTATTCTATAAAGCTCAGAACACGTGTAACACTGTCATTATAAGAGTAGAGCAAGTGACTCAGTGCAGGCGGGACGGCCGTAACGATATCCAAACAGCGCCGATATGATTGGGCAAACACGCGGGCAAACATGCCCGGAATGCTGCCCGCACACGATTGCCACGGCCAGCACTTGAGCCAACATAATCACCAGCTTTGTTACAATATTGGCCTAACTGCGCCTGTCGGTGGACAATGCTAAGTTTTTAGTTAAGCGCTTATATGACAAGTTAGCATATTGGCTTAAGTGTAAGATGTGGGTTTAATTGTTGAGGAGATCTTGTGACTTGATTTTGTGCTCTTCACTAAAACACACTTTTTTATCATACACATATTTTGTGGTTTTTATTTTACTGGTATGATCATTGTAACAATAGTCCACGGTTCAAAAATAATTTACTCCATCATTTTGTAATTTTTATGCGGAGCAGGGGGTCTACTCTCTAAGCCCGAAGTCTGTAGTTTCGGCCTTAGTGTCGGGCGTTTTCTACTCCGTATCACATACGGACTTACTATTAGTTCCGAACCCGAACTAAGAATGAATGACAACACAATTTGACAGTTGTTCTTAGTTCGGGTTCGAGACTAATCGTAGTCCGTAGTTGATACGAAGTAGAAACCGCCCGACACTCAGGCCTGAATGGCGTAGCAGCGTAGCGCGTAGGCCACTACGACTTGCGGCGAAAATTCCTCTTACTAGCTGATATCGTATTTTTAGATATCAGAAGACACGGCGATTGTTTCGAGATATGAAATTATGTCTAATGCCTCGTACAGAACCTAGCTATTACACGTATTTTGTAGAGCGTAGGTAGACTAGGCTACACTTATCTGCTTTTGCAACGGTTGGCGCAGCGTTGTACTGAGACTGTTACATTATCATGCTATGATTACATTGCACAACACTCCAAATTGAAGATAGTCTCTGAAAAATCTTCAATTTCAATTGGCGGTATTGCCAGTTATCAAGAATAGACTCATAATGTAGATATAGCTTTTTGTTCACAAACTTAAAGTAATCTTTTCAAATTATAATCTACAAAAAAGTAGCACGCCGCTCGATGTTAACGTGCAATTAATTACACGATAATAATTAGTCTACGATCCCAAATTCAAATTACTTATCTCCTTTGTCAATTTTTTTGTAACACTCAACAAGCAGTATCTTTATGAGGACAGCAGGCTGGCACCTCTCGCCAGCATTGTGGGCTCTGCGACCCCACTCCTCAGTATTGTGGGCTCAGCGGCCCCGTCACCGTACATACAAAGCGCCTTATTATCTCCATATTATTTTAATATTGTTGCAATACTACAATAACTGACGCGCATTATTTATCCTACACACTAATGAGCGTGTAGGCACCTTACTCACGCAAACTTTAACATACAACCGATCATATAAAAGCCAATTGATTTTCAACCTTATGTGGTAGCGTTAAAGCAGTGTTACACGTTTCGGGAATGTTATTATGTTGGTTTCATCGGACAAAGAAGTGACACGGGGTGCATCTCGAACTGTCAGACGAAGTTTTGAATGAAAATAAATGTGTAATTATTATTAGTGGAATATTGTCGAGTGTTCGAGGAATGGCGTGTGTGGCCGGCGACTCGCACGGCGAGACATGTCGAGTGCTGTGTTATTAGGCCCCGAGAGATTATGTAAATTTAAGTACACGTAATGTTATCTATTGCTTGAGAGGAGCTATTTTTGGCTGAGAGTGTGTTGAGTCAAATCGATCGGAAATTAAGCCTTAGGAAATATCCTTCTATGTTGCTAGTATGCTTCTTTTGGGCTTATAGCACGTTTTTGTAGTGCTTCCGCTATGTTTGCTGAGGCGCAGACTGATGATTTTTTCGCCATAATCCGAAAACGGTGCGCTGATAAGGCGTGTGCGTGGCAGCCCGAATGGTATTCTTAACGCATTGTCTCAGAGGTGGGAGTCACCAATGTTGATGAGGTGGATGCGACTGCACGCTAGCGGCCCCTCATACTTATAATAGGTACTATAATATTTTATGTTTTTATGAGTATCTGTTACTGTTTAAATTATATTTGGTTATTATTATTTGACATTCACGATTAATTTTTATAATTTTTTGAATTTTTGTATCTTTAAATTTATATTCATCTATATGTTTTTTTTGTAATTTTATGGATTTTAATTATCTGCAATAAATAAATTGAATTGAATTGAATTGAATTGGTGCCATGTAATTAATAAATTCTGTTAGACAAGATCGGCACCTTACTTGTTAATAACAAGAAATAGAGATTCAAGAAAATAAATGATAAGAAAGAAAGTTCACTCTTTGACTGTGCTCTCTGAAAGTGCAGGTTCACATGCTTATAAGTCAATACTGTGAATCTGCTGATAGAAGCAGGTAGGTATTGGCAATATTGCGCGAATATCTTCCATTATGTAAATCCACGTAGGGCTTACATAAGCCCGCCACACATTCCCAACCACTGCAACTCCTGAAAGCCAGAACTAACAGTGGCGACCACCAGAAAAAGCCGAGTCAATGAAGCTCGACGAGGCTCGGAGTAACGATTCAACTGTCTTGGATCCCGCAATGAAATCAATAACAACGGAGGTGTAGGAAAAATATAATTTTCACTTCTACTAGGGCTCATATATCATTATGTGAAATGCACATTTTTAATATAACAATAATATGGGAAAACCAGATGCACATAAATTATAATTCTACATACTTACACATAATCATAATAGTATCCACCTTTGTGGGAAATGCATGTTGTTTGTGTATGTGCAGCCAGCGTGCAGCGTTGCAGCCTGCAACAACCTAGCGGACACGAGCGTCATGCGCACGCGCACCCGCTAACCACTCCTGCGCAACTAACGCTGCCATTAGCGCAGTCGTTTCAGCGCAGACAATGGAGCAGGTAGTTTCGTATTAAATTGTGTGAAGAAATAAGTAGGAGCCTATTGTTTGTAGTTTTCTTATGCGAAGACTTAAATCGTTAGTTAAACGGACGTGTAAATATGTTGCTTGCATCTAATAGGTGGGATGTAATTGCTTGATTTTCTTTTATTATTTGCATTACAGTTTCTGTACTGTAATAAGTACAGCAATTTCAAGCAATTTCAGTATCAAAGTCGGACGCAACGCATCATGGATTATGAAGTAACATGACGTAGCAAGTTATCTAAAACAAACTATCTATTGAGTTTAATCCAGACTGGCTGCAATAATAGAGTGTACAGGCAACAGATATAATAGCCAGTACACGCCAGCAGGCTCTCAACGCACCACCAGCTGAACAAACATTCCACTGTTGCTCAAGTAATTGGCCGAATACACTTCGAGTCAGCAACTGGATTACTTATACATATTTGTATAGGAACGAATAAATGAAGAATCCCAAGGATAGGTTTACATTGCCTAACAAGAATAACAGATATTAAAGAATAAATCAATTCGTTTAATAGATTTTGGACAGTTGTTTAAAAAACCCTGTTCTTGACAAGTTAACAAGCCATCAAATCTAATGTTCGCTGTTGATGACAATATTAAACACCAATCTTCATAAGTTGGAAATTGGACCATGATATTCTGCGTGTACATACTGTCGCACAATAGCGTACAGTGCTCATACGACAGAGCACACCTCTCTATTACGTTGTTTATCCTCAAGAAAGGTGTAGAGAACACTTTGAAGACTTTCCACACACTCGCAACCCATCTCGAGGTCCGTGGGCAACGAGTGCGTGCCGTCAAGAGATGAGAAAATAGAATAATGACCGGGTCCCTCCCGGGGGCCCGAAAGGGGTCCAATTGCTGAATAGTTTTGAAGCAAACAACCCTTCAACCAGCCGTCCAATTTGAAGACCTGCCACAAATTGGACGCGACCTTTTCTGTAAAGTTGTACAGTCACACCTGAATGGCAAATGGACAAGCATCGTATGTGTTTTGTTTGGGGCTACAAAGATCGCTGAGTTTCTAAGTGGAAAAAGGTGAAAGTGTTTGGTTGGGTAATCTTTGCAAATGTTCTACGGCACTAGAAAAACTTCTAGAAGTGGTTCTTGTGCGACAAATATAGTCTATGTCTTTTACACAAAGTGATAAGTGAACTCTAAATTCAAGTAATAAAGCCGTGGTTGAATAAAACAAGTAACAGAAAAAGCAATGATTTATTTTTTGACAACAATGCTCCATAGGTTACAAAGACTTAACACTATGTAAACGTACAGAAACAACAATAATACTACTGTCTTCGGTAACTTTAACGCTTATCTACTTCTCTACTTTTAACTCATCAAATGGAATAACCCAGAAAGCCAGAGCTTTATTTTCTTCACTTTATTTACATCTCTCACCTTTCGAACCACAAACAGTATCAAATCTAAACGCTCAAATATTGAACCCTAACCTGTGCAAACAACTTCGTCCGAACCTAACGTCTGTTTGGGAAAAAGGCGCTGGTGCCAGACAAATATCTCGAGCGAGGGCCCTCGAGCGCAGAGCCCCGGGCCCCGGCAGGACACCTCGGAACCACTCTTCTTTATCAAATGCATTGACGATACACAGGACATACTAGAGAAGCTTCCGAGACGTTTCGAAGAAATTGCATGTTTTATTGAACGTTCTTGGTAATATAATATGCAAGGAAATGGTTATAAATGGATGTGATGAGGTCAGTTTGAAGATACTAATGTTTAATTTAAATGTCTGCACGAACATGCACGTCGAGAGAAGGTTTTGCAAAATTACATATTTAAATATGATGTCACCCACATGTTGGATATTGTATAATTAAAGCATCCTAATACTATCTTCGTCGGCAAAAGTTTGACAAATGCAACAATTTTAAGCTCTTTAATGAGACGTCGTTACCAAGGGATAGGAATATTATGTTAACCAATGCTACATATTTTTCACACAGTTCAAATTCAGAAAACCTGTTGTTTTTAACAAGCAGATCAAGCAAGGATAAGATTAAAGAAAATAAACTTTATCATCATCATCATCTGCCTAACCTTTTCCTAACTATATTGGTGTTGGCTTTCAGTCAGACCGGATTCAGGTGAATAAGTACCAATATTTTACGTGGAGCGACTACCTTTCTGACCTCCACAACCCAGTTACTGGGTAAAACGGTACTCCTAGCAAGACTGCTGTTAACATTTATCGCTTCTGATAGTCCGTTACGATTGCTAAACTGATGCCTATGATAAGCTTCCACATAAAACCTATTCTATCGATAACTTTGCCCTTGAATTCGATATTAACTCGAAAGCATAAAACCTATTGTAATTCCATTATACAACTTACTTTAAGTAACAAACAATCATCTTTCATTTTCACAATCGATTATTTGATTAAGAACAATTTAATAACAAGGTGTGTATTGTGAAGTGTTTGTGCAGCGCAGTGTACTTGCCTTCCAATTGCTCATAATTAATTTACTTTACCTTTGTTGCAATTATTGATGTCTTGCAGCTGAGTCTACAGTGCACTTGAGATCTTCAGTCCTACAATGTAGATACTAGCTCTTGCTTGCAGCTCTACTCTAAATCATAATTCGTCAAAATCGGTTCGGCCATTTGGGCTTGAAAGGTTACAAACAAACACACTTACTTTTGCATTTATAATATAAGTAATGTGGGTCATATACGTAGAAAGATATGCTCGTAATGTTTTGTCTAAATCAGACTTACCTACTACATAAGTATCTAGACAAAACACCTAGAAGAAAAACCAATAAAGAAGTATTTGACTCAGCCTCTTACTCTTTCATATCTCAAGTAGTCAGCGTTGTAACAGACATGTCAACAGTACTACTAATGGGGTTCGATGTATTATAATACTCGACTTAGCCGAAAAAAAAACTGGTACAGTTTAGGCATCACAAAGAACACGTTATTCAACTGAACAAAAAGGCACCATTTTCCTTATTTCACAATCTAACGGTCAGCAAGCAATATTGATAATAATTTGATATCTTTCCTTACAAACATTTTCTACTACATAAAAAACCCGGCCATATACAATGCCCTGCTGAAAATATCTGCAGACTATTCACACTTATATATCACATAGTAACAGCTTGCTACACGACATAGTAAGGAGCATTAGAAAGCGAGGTTATAAACTACGTCAGCTGAGTTACAAATCTCGCGGCGGGGAGCTTCCCCATCATAACATGATTACTGCAACGAGGCCGGATTACGAGAACTTACGAGAACTTGCGAGAACACGGGTTTACGAGATACACAGTGTATCTCGGGTGGTATTAAACGGTTATTTACTGCCCCTCACGGACAGTTGGCTCCTTATTGGATTGGTGACTGGATCGTTGTTTATTCTTTATTCAATTGTTTTGTGTTGGTTGAGTATGTCGCTCGGGATTGGGGAATAATGGCTGGACTAGATATTTCCTGGAATGCTTGTTTACTGCGTATACAGGAGGTATCTTTATTGGGTAGCTAGTGTGTGTAATATTTCTCATAACAATATTTCAAAACACAAGTAACTTTTACAAAATCAAGGTCTGATAAAGGAGCTCTCCCACTGCTGACTCTCCAAATAAAGAAAAGCCTTTCGCAGGTACATTTGTAATAAGAAAATAGAACTTAAGTATACAGGCTTAGTTATAATTCTATACTCGCGTTAATACAGATTTTCGTAATCTATCTATACATTCATCGAATTTGGTTCAGCGATTATAGGCGCAAACGCGTAAGAGACCAACAAATTCATTTTCACATGTAGGTATAACATTAGTTTGGATTACGGTTATGATTTCTGAATGTCAATACGTGGTTTATGACCCACTTCATTTTCTTTTCTAAGTAAAGTTCACGCTTCGTTTAACAAAATTAAATTCAAATGCAGTACCTATACAAATGTTTTTAATGCACAACGTTGTGTCAATAATCGTGGTGTTGATTGTACAGTTGTAATTAGCGGGCATCCGTCGCGCTGCTATTGTGTTCATCATAATTTATAATTAACAACACACAATAATAGCGACGGGTGATAAAGTGAGTTTTAATAGTTAATTCATTAAATATCTGTGATGGTGTCCGTTTGTACCGGGCTCGGGTGGATCGATCCGGGAAGCAAAGCTGGGATTTCACCCGTAGTATGTAATCTTTGCATAATATCCGTATTGATGCATTTGGGAGGTTTTTAATAGAGAGTTAGTAAAGTAATTGATTATTTATTTATAGTTTTGTCAGCTCATTAACTGAATAAAATATCCCAGTTCCATCTCAGTCATGTTCTATCACTAGCCATAACCTTAGCGGCCATTTTACTCATTTTTAAGCAACGTGCTCGTGCATCTCAGTCGCAATATGGAAAAAAATACTCTAATTTTTCATAAATTTTTGACAGGTTGAGACTAAGATACGAATGCCAACGTTGCTTGAAAATGAGTAGAATTGACACGGTTATTTAAGCTGTTTAGATGCAGCGCAAGTAGGTACATATCGGGACGACTTCGGGAACGTCTTTGTTCAGCGGTGGGGTATTCTAGGCAAACAATAAATAAAATACCGGCCAAGTGCGAGTCGGACTCTATAAAAAACGGAAAAAAATCACGTTTGTTGTATGGGAGCCCCACTTAAATATTTGTTTTATTCTGTATTTTTTGTTACAGCGGCAACAGAAATACATCATCTGTGAAAATTTCAACTGTCTAGCTATCACGGTTCATGAGATACAGCCTGGTGGTAGACAGACGGACAGACAGACGGACAGCGAAGTCTTAGTAATAGGGTCTCGTTTTTACCTTTTGGTTACGGAACACTAATAAAATCGATTTTATTTAACATTTACTGAAACAGACAAACCATGTAACTAAGTCAAGATGTAATCAACAATAATCGATTAGCGCACTGACAAAGCTTATTTGTGCAGATGCGCAGACGTCGTGATCAATTATCATAATACACAATGCAATGATCAGTTACGCTGTAATGCAGGTAAATATGTGCAGAGGCACAAGTGCATGGTGCCTGTGCATGAGTCAACAAGTAGTATGGAAGTCAATGTCTTTAGGGCAGGTTGAAACACCACTTTGACTTGTGGGGAGTCAAATTGAGAGTTGTTAATTAATGTTATATAATGTTCCATTAGAATGCTGATTAATAATTTGTCAGAAAAAGATGGAAGATTTTTAAGCATTATTAAATTAAACCTATGTTTAACTTACTAATGATAATAAATTCTGACATTATCTAGGCACGAGTGTTAAACTCAACTAGTAAATGATGATATATATGTCGCAGCCAATTAGCTTAATCAGCCACTTAATTGGTTGCCTAGCCTTTTCATTTCAATGTCCCGATTTTTCAGCGACTTTTGTTCAATATCGTTTAATGACTAACCCATGTCTCTTATGTCGCTGATAATAAGTCACAGTTCAATGAAAATGCTAGAATTTTAATGAAACGGCGGATTCAGCTAGTTGGCTGCGACATATATACACATCCGAGGTCATGAGGTATATACAGATCCGAAACTATGAGGAATAACGAAAAACACTGGAAGGAGTCTCGAGCCCGATTTTGACGAAAACTAAAACTGCATCGTTGGATTTTGGCAAAATCGGTATTCGTAGCCGGGAATAGAACCGGTTGATTTTGAAAAAAGAAACACCCGTATTATTACATCATTCGAAAGTGTTGCTACTACTGCTACTATGGATCAAATTCTGGACTAAAAACAAATCCACGCACACTTTAAAAATTCACCCTGTATATCTGATATACGGTACCTACCACAAATCTAATTCGTTAGAACATGAGTTTTGTTTTATTAATTTAGTGATGATGCAAAGGCCTCCTCATGGAAGGAGGCAGTAATCCTTAACTCTAAAAAAAGTACTAGGTAAAATAAAATGCGCAAAGTAAAGTGCATACCACGGTAGCCTGGGTTCAACCCAAGACTAGGAGCCACAACTACTCCCACAAAACATGGAACTTAATAAACACAAATAGAAACATACATCAAAATTAAGCAAATCAAACATCGCTGCATTATCCATGCAATTAATAACCGTGCCGTGACGAGGACACAATGACACGACACATTACTTAATGAACCTCTGTGCGTGACAGAGGCGCCCATTGTGTCCCTGTGTGTCCCAGTCTGGCCCTGTATGTCCCTGCTGAGATGCCACGAATAGTGATTTACCCGAATACCGAATACCGGATATTCGGCTAGGCTCTCGGCCGAAGCGCAGAACATTCGGCGAAAATTAGTGCAATTCTCGGGTGACCGGTCCCGACCTGCATCATTGAAGTGTGTGCGGTGACTACACCATGAGCCTTTTTTATGTTGCGAGTAGGTCGTGTCACAACACGCATTATTTGTTGATTATAACATCAAATTGTGGAGCTTAGTGTGTTTATCCTAAAAATATTACTGTTTACCTATGAGCGAAAAAACTATTTTTATTCATCACAACTTTTCCAGATTTTGAGTACTTCTTCATGGTTTGATATTTTGATATTCAGCCGAATGGTTCGCAATATTCAGCCGAATACCAAACTGTACAAAAAGTAGTCGAATAGGCCGAATACTGAATAGTAGCCGAATACTCGTGGCATCTCTAGTCCGGGTGAGTTCCCGTGTCCTTGTGTGTCCCTCCGCCGTTAATCGATCATACCCGAGGCTTCAATCGACTCATTGTTCACTCTTTAATCGAATTACGATAGTTTTATGACTTGTTACTTAATTAAATGTAATCCATTTGTCGGAGGTTTGGTGATTCAAATGGCGGAGGGCGGAGATTCCTTATTTATGGGCTTGAGAAACCCCTGCACCTAAACAGACTGATTTGTTGGCGGAGCAGCGGAGTGGCAGTATACTTTATGAGTCAGATTTTCTTCGGAAAATACAGAATGCGTCATTGTGTAGCCTACAGACAGTTTGCCTAAACTTTTGTATATTACTAGTGACATACCCGGCTTTGTACGGAATCAATTTATTTACTCAAAGTTTCCTTGTTTATCGCTCTTTTTTAGTGAAAACCGTATCAACATCTGTTGCGTGGATCAGAAGAAGTAAGCAGAGGAGCAGAGAGAGCCAGACTACTTCGAGTAGAGGACCACGATGTAGGTTAACGAATCACCTAATTATCTTGCTCTCTTTTCGTTCTTAAATTGTTTATTTTTCATCCAACATATTCATAATACAACTTCCTCTCCCAAAAACGAAATACCCAGCACTAACCCATTATATTTCCGTACCACATCACAATGCCATGTCGGCTACATCTTGGCCGCACCATCAGCTCTGCTTAGCTCCGTCATTTGTCTCCGCACCCCGCACCCCACCCCCGCACCCCCGGGTACCGCGAGGGGTTGCGACGGGGTACTGTTATCAAGTTAGTGTCGCATCATTTACTGGCTGCTTTACATAAATGATTCAATAAAGAGATACACTCGATGCTCGATGTTCAGTTTTGTTTATGGTGTTTGGGTCTTTTAATTTTAGATGATTATGTGAGTTTTTGTTAGGGAACAACGAACATTGTAGGATCCTTCCTATTTAAAACGTAAAAACGCAGCGTCTTCGTAGAGAGGATAAGTACGACAGGTATAAAAAATCCTTTAGAAATTTTAGTCTGTAAACTCCTGACAACAAACTAAGATATACAATCAGCTGATATCAATATTTTAAGTTTGATCTGCAGTTTTTTAGAAGCTTACAAAATTAACCTAACCATTTGTATCGTTACCTGCACACCTGATCAAGAAAATCCGCTAATCTACCGCTTTTCAATAGTCCAACCACTCTATAAGTAGGTAGTATTGGAGTAGTGGGACTGAAGGAACCAGTGAACGACTGAACGGCTCTGAACGGCTCTGAATAAGAAGGCAGTAAACAGTCTGCGAACTTAGCGCGCCTGTTAAAACTTGTCCCGCTGAGATGCCGCGCTGAACGACGCCGACGCAAACAACTATACTACGAGTACGTAGCTTAGCTAATAGGATTTTATAGAATCGAGAACTTGACAAAAAGTGTGTTGAATTAATTGTTTAACTTGAAGTAAACTGCTAATCTTACATAGTGAAAATACTTCAGATACAGATCCTTTCGGGCCAAACGAGAACGCCTAATTTTTATGTAAGTATACTTTCTGTTGCATTATCTCCGTCTCTCTTACGTATCTAACTATGGGAGTATTATTAAACAACGGAACAATTATATAATGACTAGCTTTTGTCAGTGGCTTCGCACGCTTTCATCTAGATTATCGCAAAAAAGTTGCCCATAAGTGTTTGCATATCACAGAACCGAGATAGGTGGGAACCTATCTTGGTTCTGTGATACAGGCGTGGAAGCGCAAGAAACAAACAAAATCACATTTGCATTTATAATATTAGAAAGAATCTCTGAATCTTCAGGAGGAAGCAGAAGTAGGTACATACTTATCATTGTGGTAACATTCAAGTAATACTGCTGGACCTTCTAAAACCTTAGGTCCGTCGTCTTTCTAATGATTGAATACTTCCTTATCTACCGTATATAATTAACCAGCCCAATACTCCGAGTATCAGTGAACCCTAGACGGCACTACACGAGACTAGCCGCGCGCACGTCTCCGCTCAACTTTATAATTGAGCCGAGCTCAACTCGTGTCCTTTGTGAGCTGAGTATTTACTGGCAGCTTCCAGTGAGCCGGGGTAGTACCTGGACCCGCTTGACCTACTTATTGATCGGATAAGATTGAGCTAACGGTAAACAGGACCTGGGTGCCTAGGTGGTTAGGTAAGCGAGTTGTCGAAGCAATTACTGCCCGTGTACTGGGCCGGGTGACTTTATATTTATTGGAAATCTTTCAGGGATGAATACACCAGTGTGTAAGAACAGTTATGCAATGACATTAAACCTTTTGCAATAAAAACCTGAAACCGGCTACATCTGCCCTTCTTATATTGTATGGAGTTATGCTAACTGAACAGTCTCTCGTCCTTTCATATCTATGTATTTTGGACTGTTGATCTAAGTGGCTTAAATTTGTGAAACGCCACCCTGTAGATTTGGAATCTTGAATTTATGTTTTAGCATAGAATGTTTAGGCTTTGATATTATGTCAAACAAACTCACCCAATCACGATTTGGAGAACACGCCTTTAAGGCTTTTATTTCTGTAAATTAAAAACAAACAACTATTGACATTATTTTGTAGACAAGTACTGTTTTTCAGTTGATTTCTTTTTCATATGAGCTTCAATCATTTCTTAAATCTACGTAGGAGTGGATAGACACAAAGAATTGCTTTATTGTAGGTACACTAAAATACCCTAGCACTTTTACAATATTGGTATCCTTCATTCAGTTTACTGGTTACTAATAAAACCGCTACCCAGTACCTACCCGTCTAATATCATTAAATCAGAAACTCCACTTAAGATATGGGGCGCAATCAAGTGACGACAATTGATCGCGTCGCACAATACATTGCGTTTCGGCGACTCATCGGTAATATAGCTAAGTGAGGCGCGGGTCAGTGGTCAGCAATCAGGCGGGGCGGTCGATGACACCCGGTGAGTTGGTGTAGTGGTGGACGGTGGTTGATTTGATTGGTCAGCTTGGGTTTAGTGAAGTAGTGATAGAAAGACCGGGGATGTTTGGAAATGCTTCTTGAAATGGTTTTGCGAATTACCCTGTGGATTGCCCAGTACCGGTACGGAAAGTCATCCAATGGTGGTCTGGTAGACATCACTGACAGCGATAAGACCGCCACTAAACCCATAGAATTTAGTTTGTGTAAAAAGTTGATAAGAAAGAATTTATTCTATCTATGGAATCATTCACCACTGTTAGCTTGATAACCACAATGTTATAGTTTTGTTTTGCAAATGTTCAAAAAGAGCTTAACTTTGTATAGTCAAGATTATAAACAGGGCCTCGGCTGAACTTGGCAAGATCCTACATCGGAGAAAAATAGCCCCTTGTTGTTGTATACCTGAGGACTTTTTTTTATGGATGGAAAATCATCAAATGACTTCTGCCGCTCTGGGCGGAGCGGGAGGGAGTGTCAGACTCTTACTGACTAAAACACATCCGTGCTCCTCGTAGTGCCCTTTGCTTTCCAGGGCCGCGGTAAATCTTTCGAACAAAATCCGCAACCCTGGCAGATACCTGAGGGCTAATTCTACTAATTTTGTGTGCAATCTGTCACAAACATCTCTAATTGCCCAACATTTTTGAAAAATTGCGATTGAGATGCGAATACAAAAGTTGCTTATTTTTTTTTGTGGAATTGTCTCTTGTTGCAGCATGTATCAACTACTGCAGTCTTTTTCTGCTGCTGAAAACCTAGATTTCTTACAAAGTATAAAAATTCCTGAGCATCCATGTCCACATTTCTAAGCTAAGACAAATAGTTAAACCATCATTCTCTTGCCCTTCTCATTTACTGGGGTCAGCGCAGCATGTCTACTTCTTACATAATTATCATGAGAAGATGCTATTTGCCGTCATATCAATAGCCACCTCGTATCTATCCTTAACATCCTTCAACTCATCTATCTTTTCATTGGTCTACAGCAGACCTCCTACCTAACTCATTAAGGTAAATCTTTAGCCATAAAAATAGCAGATAACCGAGTGAACAGTTCTTCTTGCCCTTCTAAACCTTCCATTGAGCCCCACAGTGGCGCACAGTGGCGCACAGTGGCGCACAGCGATCCACAATGGCCCCCGGTCCACGGTGGGCCACAAGGCGCTGACAATGTGAGCGTCTCCATTACGTGAGTCAATGGAGGCCGAGGGCGGAGTAATGTCGTTAGAGGTTAAGTAATACGGCGTCCTGCTTCATATCGGTTCGCCACTGAAATGGACAGATTTCATCCACTTTATTACTTTGCTAAATTGTTATTGATGGCCAAGTTAAAGATATTTCGTTACATAAACGTTATTTGATTGTGTGTAAGACGTGACATTATTTATTTTGGATCAATCTTTTGGGATCAGATTGTACTTTTATTGATGGTTCTCATTTGATTAGAGTTTTATAATTATGATACAGTTCCATCCTATAGAAGAAGCAGACATGCCGCACCGATTCCAAGTAAATTGCTAAAAGGCCAGAATGATGCAGACATTTAGGCACATTTACTTATGCTTCAAAATAAAGAGCTTCTCCTGAAACCCAAGAATTTAGAAAGGTAAATTAATAAATATTCCTTTATTTTAGGTTTCTTTGCATGCGGATACCCTGATAATTTCACTCCCAACCAAAAACAACAAAAAAATCGTCCTTCACTAAATCATACAACTGATCAATTACAAAAACAAATTCGCAACAATATCTAGCAGCAACAAAACGTTTAACAAGAGCTCAGCGGGTGTCCGGGAACCTCCGTCGTTAGTCCGGCGGTCCGGCCCGGCACGGCAGCCGTCCGGCACGCGTCCGGCACGTGCCGCGGCAATTACGGCAAATGAGCATGTTTTAATGACAGTGTCTCCGGTAATAGTGTTAGCGCCTCAGGGCTACACTCATTGATATCTACTGACGGTTACTTATGAGATTTTTTGTAACAAATGGAGTAGAAAACTTTAACTTCTTCTAGTCGTCTTAAATCATGTCAAAATTACATTTGATTGCCCCTTATCCTATTTATTTATTTAATAATTTCAGTTCTATTAAATCATTTTATTTTACACGATGCGATTTTCAGATGAAATACAATCATGTATTTACACTCGTATTTATTGCACTGTTTTTATAAATACTTGGAGATGCGATAGGATATTATTTATTTATTACTAATAGGATACCGAATTTATCAGACTGTATTTAGAATGACCCTTGGTTTTCATCTTTCTGATGTGGATTCAGTATCTACTGAAATGCGTAACCGTTTCTTTCGAAGGGATATTAGGGTGCCCCCTTGCTCATCCTAAAAATGCAGAAAATAGAACAATGTTTTTTTAACAACCACCACATGCACTAAATACACTGTAATTACTATAAAATAGTCCACAAAGCTGCCCCAACCTACCTATTGTACAGTAGATCATTATCTGTGTTGCGCACGCGTCTATTGTCCAACGCGGGCCGAGTGTAGCCGAGCTCACCCGACGACACGATTTGTGGTGGCGTGCGCGTGGGCACGTTATTGTCATGTTTTTGTACTTAATAGGGGATTAACGGATGTGAGGCTATTTGTGGTAATTGTTCTAGGTGGTTGGCTTCTTTATAGAACAAGGCTGTGGGGTGGGTAAATAATTTGTTATTATTTAAACTTTAAGTCCAGTAGTGGTTCACAGGTGGACTTAATGCAACAATGCATTCGAATCTTAATAATTTTATTTTATGTATGTATACAATGTGTAAAACCTAGACAATACATTCCTTTTCTACTTTAATATTTTTCAGGTGCCGTTTTATTTTTATTTTGTGCGGAAATAGAATCACAAAATGTATTTTTTAAAGAAAACGTATCCGTTAAACTTTCCGTTAATCTGTCTTGTATTTCATTACTGTTGGTTACTGTAAATAAATAGCCCTATTAACGCTCTCAAAGCATAACTAGCGTTTCAAATCGACTCATAAATAAAGCAAAAAACAACACCAGCTACAACAAGTCGTAAGTTCTCACAGCTCAACAATGTGACTAGGGGATGTAACACCGTAAACATCCCACGAACTCGATGATCCCATGAGCTAAGGGAGCAAGGGACCTTGTACAACACTGTCATACGGGGTGAATGGGGTCTTCGGTCATCATTGAACGAACGAATGAATATGAATGATTTACGCACTATCCAGTCTCGTGCGCAACGCACAGGGAGACATTTCATTTGTCTTGTCATATTAAGTCTGTTTAATTTTTTATTAAGTGCTTTTTGGTTTAATTAAGTTACGCCATTTGTAGCTTTTAAAGTTTAATGGTTTGAAGTTGGAGTTACTGGAGCTTGGTTTGTAAGTGAAAATCTGTTGTGAGTTGATAATGATCCGTTTGCGAAAAAGTTTTAAACCAAAGATAACATAAGTAAGTACTATTTATTAGAATTAGCTTTTGTTACATTTTGTAACATCTAATTATAGTTTATTTCCTGCCTGCTACGAGCTACCTACTAATTTGGAGGCTTCACATGAGTTTCAGCAGCTTTATGTACTTTTTGAGGGTAGCAACGTTATTCATGACAAGAGGAAAGAAAAATACTTATTTAGGAACTTCCAAAATTTGACCAAATTGAATGCGTTTTCAATGGTGACGGCGGCGGCCATGACGCAGTTACAAATTTTTAACAAAATTATTCCGCTTGCATACCTACTCAATAAATATCAGTTATAAAATAAAACGGCAGTCATTGAAAACAACCATTAATACACATTACGACTTTTAAGTCGCACCAGTTCATTATTAGGAATTAGGGGACAGGCAGCGCCGGGCGCCCGGCATAGTCGCCCTTGCCAAAATGCTTGGGGGCGTGCATCCACCGCGGTAAACACAAAGCTGGGATAATCGAATTTGAGCTCTAGTAGTTACTTATAAGGGTGTAGCAAGGTGTGTTTTTAAGTCTGCACTAAGATAATTTATAGTTTATCTCATAAATAGATTATTACAGCCCAAGTGGTGATATAAATCACCGCTAATGCGATTGTATCGAGTCTGTTTGTCTGTACGGCGATGTTTTGCGGTTATTGAATTGTTTTTATACGTTCACATGTCGAGGTCCGGGAGTGGGACGCCATTTATTTTAGATAACCAAATTAACGTTAAACATTTTGTTTGGTTGGAGAGTAATTGATATTAATAGCTGCAATGAATTTAATGAAGAATGTTGAAGTAATTCGATAACGAAATACTGTAGGGAAAAAGATTTAGTTGAACACAGCGCTCGAGGGATAAAGGAAAACAATTCTCTAGACTTAGGTATTGTAAGGTACCTACATACCTACCTACTTAACACTACATAAGTAAAGTTTAGCTACAGCAAAGTGTTAAAAATGAAGTTTAAAAATACAAGTATTTCCAAATAAAATGGTTGGCTAAGTTCAATAAGATGCCTACTAAGCTTACTTTTTAATTCAGTTCCATCTGGTAAGTTTACAAGTCACCCCAACTGACTCGTGGAGCAAGAGAAGCCACGATACTGAGTAGTATTGATGAGTAAGCCCATGTTTGGACAAGTTGTACCAAACTGTAACATACGGCGTTTCAATCAGGAGCCACTCGAGTTAGACAAGATGCGCTGAGAGGGGACATTATACCGGATTATACACTACCTACACACAAACCGTACGAATTCGTTCAGATATAAGTGGTGGTTTGTTCTATCGCATATCAATTTAGAATTAGAAAAAACATTTTCACCAAAAAAACGACTTCCAAAAAAACACTACAAAGTACAAAAATAACGTCTTTTTTTTTCGCTTTTATTGGTATCTAATAACACCACTGGAAAGCAAAAATACGCAATTTCGTTTACATGGAAGACTTGTTTTTTCAGCAATTTTGATTAAAAAAAAAACAAACTTCTCAGATCAGAAACAAGATTTTTTAAATCGGTTCATAAATGACGGAGATATGAGGTAACAAACATAAAAAAAATGCAACCGAATTGAGAACCACCTCGGTTTTTTGAAGTCGGTTACAGAAAGTAATAATTATTATTTATTAAAATCTTCCATACAACATCATTGATTTATTTAACTATGTAAATTGTAACATGGTATACCTGTAGGTAGGTAGGAGGTTCCTCTATTTAAGTACCTACCCTTATTAAGTCTGCTTGAAAATGTTTGCTGTGCGATTAGCATTATTTGTCATTGACAATAACCGTTTGCAAAACCGATTAGTTTAGCCTATGAAATATTTTAGTTTACATTTCGGAATTACCTAAAAATTCATGGTTTATCCCGGATATTTCGATCACATAACCAATCTGTTTGGGTCAAATCAAGAAACTAAAGGACGTCATTGGAGCTGATATTTAGGTACCTAGACCTTAAAAATTAGTAAGTATGTACCTATCTTTCTTTTTCAAAATTTGTTTAAATCTCTACATCTCCTTCTCTTGCCCATTCATCCAGTACATAACAAGAACTCATCCTGAACGCTTCAGTTGCTGACACAAACGAAACGTTCCAATCAATTACATTTGGAAGTAATAACCGCACACACACGATACACGCGAATAAAGGCAAAAATAATGCGCACTTACACCAGGCAGGCAAGCTAAGAAGGATAAATAAGCTGCAAACAATCGTGGAGAGTAGAAGAAAACATGAACTGGAAACACCTACTTACTGGACACGTAAAATAGTCCTATAAGACTGAATGAATGACATCCTATGGCCATTGAAACATTAAGAGGCAAAAATCAAAAGCGTTATAAGAACAGAAAGTGGACTCTCAGAAACAATAAGACACGTCAAAGAGAGATACTCCGCCATTATATTATAGGTATTATATCTAATCAGTTAATGGGACAATGCAACATACTCGTATTTAAGAAGTAGGTGGAATATTATTGAACTCTTAAATTTAGAAATCGGAGCTGAGTTGAGCGGTAAATATGCAACAGCTGCTCGCTTTTATTTCAGCATTAATTTAAGCCTCGCTTAGTGTTAGTGAAACAAGCATTAGTGTCTATTTTATGAGCCTTCTGTGCCCACCTGTTTGGTGGTCTGCATAATCAGTCGGCGGAACGCGGCCGGCCGGCTAGGTGGCTATTACCGGACGCCGGCCGGCCCCTATGTCCGGCACGCTAATTGCTAAATTTGCCCCGGAAGGGGGCGGCCCACCCCCAGGCCCCTGCCCTGCCCCGGGCCCCGGCTTATTGCGAGCTGCCTGCTTACAGACGTGTTTATCGGTTATTCGGTTCTCTGGCATAGACTGTTTCAGTTATTAAACTTACGGTTTTTTGGTAATGAGGTACCTATTATACTGTGTGTTTAGGAGGGCGATAATCTTTGTTGCGGATTATATAAGGACAGTTTTTTAGAGAAATTCATTATTTATTCTCTATGGTTTTCAGATACATACTTATGTATGTCTAGTGTAAGTCTAGCATCTAGACTAAAATGTGTGTGTGGTATAGGTTTTTGACCTGGTTAAAATAAGTTGAAACAATCCTTTGCCTGACTGATGTAGAGTTAACGAGAAGAACATTTCATTTATGTAGCGCGAGTCAAACGTACACAACGATAAATTAAAAATGTTACCTATATCTAAAATCCTGGGCATGTAATTATGCTTTAAGTAGTCAATATCTATGTTTCCTAGTATTGTCAGTCCTCGCTGTTTGGTTAATAAGACTGAGGTCTTTTTTTTCTTTTTTTTATGGATGAGAAATCATCAAATGACTTTCCGCTCTGGGTGGAGTGGAAGGGAGTGTCAGGCACATACTGACTTAAACCCATCCGTGCTACTCGTAGTGCCCTTTACGTTCCAGGGCCGCGGTGACTCTTTCGAACCAAATTCGTAACCCTGACAACACCGAGGTCTACAGCCGTCATTTAAGCTTAACGTACCCATCACATGAACACATACCTAACCTCCCTAATTGCGCCGTAAATTCAATATAAATAGTAAAGCACTATCATTATTAGACGGTATTCTCGGAGTACATAATATCGCCGTATCGGCTTTTCGTTACCGGCTCAAGGGGCGTAATTGCCGCGAAACCCGATCCGGCCCGTCTCGAGAGCGGATACGATCAGACGAGCCGTAACCGGGACTCCTCCGGCTTGCTTCACGGATTATTGATACTGATTCTATTGCACTTAAATGTACGTTGGTGCTATTTCTCGTTCGTTTTTTGTTTTGGAAAACAAGTTTTGAGTTTTGATGAGAGGGTCAGCGAAAATGATCAATTTGAATATTATTATATCTTTATATTATGCTTTTTACGTTCTTTATTTCTACAACATTGAACGTTTTCACCTCTTATCCTTATTGATTAGTTGCTCGTTTAGTGTTAACTATGTTATTACACTGAGATTTAATCATTTGAGTTTTCAATTAAAATTAATTACTTAACATAGAAAAAAATAACTAGGATATTATTGCAATTAAAACCTAAGTACATAGTAAGTAGTAAGTTGCTAGTTAGTCACCACTTCGTCAGTTCTAAAAATAGGTACCAAGTTTATATTAATTTTAATGTGCACTTCCATATATGACACATAGCACAACTCATCTATGTGCTATGTAATAAATAGAATAATTATCATTAACATTTATAGCCAGGAGTTGAACAAATAAATCGCTTGCTCGGAATGTATGGGAAACAAAGTGATTAGTTGTACCGTGACCAGCGAGACAGCAGCACGTATCTGCAGCATGAGCATCGCAAGCCAGTCGGTGCGCCAGGCGTGGACTGTCATCGTCTCGTCAGCGGCATGCTTGATGCTGCAAGTAGTATTCGCTGCGTTCAAGCATGAGCTAAGACGACTGGACCAGAAGATCCTCGTACAGCTGACTGTGGCCAGACTGGTGTACTCATTCCTAGACTATACAAATAAACATCGTGATAGACAACCATAATTCCTTATTTGGCAATGTGCATGTTCAATGGGCAGTGCGCTATCAGATGGGCGCCGTGGCGTGTGCTGGCTGCATGTTTACGCGAAGAACTTACGCGACAAAGTGGGGTCACAGCTTGAAGTATACAAAAGTGGAATTTTACAGGTCTATCTCTATTGATTTGGATCCTCACGATACCTTTGGGGGTGATGCCTTTGGTTTTTCGTTGGAATCCACAACTTAATATTCTCTTAAAAATTGTCTCAACCCCATAAGTCCTCGTTCTGTCAAAAATCGTTTATTATAACTTAATAATCGTCATCGGAATTATACTTGAGTTGTAATGATCATCAATATAACAAAAAATGCGTTCTCTCATTAATTGTGGTTTGTATAATGGATATAGAAGTTATTATGACAACGTATTTCACAGTGAGTGAAACAGTTAAAAATATTTCGGTTTGTTAAATGCATTTCAACTGCTAGCGGTGACGATGCTGTTCGTGATTCTTGCTGAGGACCTGATAGACCAGGTCCTGGCTGCTGCAACTCTCCAGGAGGACGGAGGAACTAGGCCTTCAGAAGATACTCCTCATTCAATGATTCGGGGTAACATGTCAGAGTAGATACCGAAACATATTTAGGAATTCCATTCGAGCACACAGTAGAGAATTAATATTATATTACCGATTGTAAGCATTCACTGTATTTTATTAATTCGATTTTTATTTCATTATGTTGTGGATAAAATAAACGCTATGTTATTTGGCTTTACAGGAAAGGCAAATCTTACATATTTTATTAACATTATATAAATCATATTTTTCTAGCTACCTTCAACATTTCATTAAACGGGTACGGTATAAGCACTCAGCCGTACTTTCACTATTAGTATACTGTATTAATGCCTCAAAAATGCATAGTGCCTACTGCCCAAGCGTAATTGAAATACAAAAACGTATTTGGTATATTTGTATTTCAAATACCTGATGCTGAGGTATTTTTTAGTTAGTATTTCAAAAACCTATAGCTTCAAAATACATTTGAACATAAATACATTTGGCAAACTTATAAATGGGTGCGTTCTGTGGAAAACCGCGCTCGATAGCTTCTGTAAGCAAAAAGGCTTAACTAACCTAACAAGTAAAAGTAAATGTATTTTTAAATAGTTTTAAATTAAAATATCATATTTCTGTATTTATAAACACAAACGTTAACAAATAAATACATGGATAAGATTAAAGAAAAATATTTAAAATACTGGATTTTGTATTATAAATTTTGGTTTTTTAAATACATGCGAGATAATATTTTGTCATTTGCCCCGCTCTGCAGGTAACCTCAAGTAACTACTAAATACTAATAAACAACTAGACTAATAATATGCCAAAATTATGTAAAAACGCGTATTAAAACAAAAGAAATCAATGGGCTTATTCATATCTATACACAATGTATAAACATTGTATAAAAGTGAATTATTTTTGTAAGATGACGGTGCGGAGATTCTTTCCGCTTTTTCATTGGGAACGACTAATTGGAGCCACGACATTCCATAAGTGCCCATTTAGGTTTATAAAATGACATCAAATAGGTATTGGATTGGAATATTATATATGACTCAAAATTGCCAGAGAATAAATGAATATATTTCTATAAAATGTAGCAAACAAAAACTCATTTTAATTTTATTCAAGTATAGGCACCTTCTCTCGAAAAGTAGATCAGTTTATATTTAGCCTGCACTGCTGCTGATAAATAAATAATATGTTGGTAGGTACTTTTTTTTTAATAACGAGATTACTTTTAAACCACAAAACAAGATTTCACAGACAAGATTGAGTTCCTGCAGTTAGATAGGGTCGATAAGATTATTTTTGAACATTTTCGAATTAAACTTGGCGAGCTAGTAAAATGTTTTTATTCATAAGAGTTTCTGTCTGCTGAAGTTCGAAAGGTTAATGGTATCAACAGTCCTACTCACTGTCTCTCCTTTTTTTTCAAAACCATCCAAAGGGTTTTTACCGATAAGGCCGCTCAGTGCGTCACCCTATGTAATGTTAATTTCTTCTGTCCTTTCTGCAACTATGTAAGTATAATGTCACACGGTAAAGAGTATTCAAGATTCTTATCTATTTTGTAGAAATATGCTGAACAAGGATAATTAGAATAATAGAGATACCCTACTTCGTGCTAGTTAATCTTATATCACGTGGCAAAACAAGGAAAACCAGCGTTCAATGTAAGTACATTAGAATCATGGTTCTCATTACGATACAGAGTATTATCATGACCTGCCTAAACCAGTTTGTATCTAAGCGCACATACAATAAACTAACATTTTCAAATCTTCTAACTTTAACAAAGTAGGTACCTACCTCTTTTCCATTCAACTATCGTAATTAAATGAAATTAAGTTACAATATACACACACTTAAAAAAAGACTCAACTAAAACTAATCTAAAACATGGCGTCGAAAAATTCCTCCGCATCGCAGGCCACTGGTAATGTACCCAAAAGGCTGGCAGCATTGCCACGTTGTATGGCAATGCTTATCCTTTGTCCGAGGCAAAAGCCAGCCCTAGGGTCACGCGAAGTGTCAACTAAGCGTCTTGACAAATCTTTAAACCTTTAATGACCTAATAAAAAAAAAATAAAAAAAAGTTACAATATCTACTTATCTAAAATGTTAATTTCCACTCTAGAACGAGAACCTATTGTACCTGTAAACATACCAATTATATCGGAACATTTTACGTAGATCTAAGCTCGCTCGCTGTAATATCCGTAGAAGCCGGACACGGTTAGAATTAGAGCAGTGCAGTGTGCGGCCGAGATGCGGATCATGCGGATATATCCGCTATCGGCACGTAATTGGCGAGAAATGTGATCCGCGCCGCCGCCGCCGCCGGGCGCTGCATGCTCCATTACCGGGTTACCGGCACAATGTGTCTACCTGAATACCGACTCACACCGACATGCTACTCAGATAAATATCGTACGAGATCGTAATATTGCAATTGCTACGAGAAATTATTCATAACTAGGTACTTCTAGTGTATTTTATTCTAGTTGGTTAATTGTGCTTTTCTTCCACAGAATTTTCTAAGGTGCAATTTGATTTTGACCAATTTATGAATTACCTATTTCATTAGTGCTGAATAAACTTATAATATAAAGCGTCGGCTGGTGTGAGGAAAACTTTTGTTTGTTTACGGCGGAATGTTATTAAATGTTCCAACTAAATATATTAGGGAATGTGTCTGTTAAGGGATTATAATTCAATGAAAAAATATACATATTTCCATTTCAATTTCTCGTTGACTTAATTTCCACTGAAAAAGCGGATGAATACGGTAATCGAGTATCTCAACAAAATGTTGCGAATATGGATTTAGTTGCACACTACGAATCATTCATATTTAACACCTTACAATGAAAAAAAAAACTATTTAGATAGGTATCTTTCGGATGAGTAATTTATTATTACTTCATGATGTAATAACAAAATCTCCGATAGCTCATTAGGGTCGGACTGACGCGCGCTGTCCGACGGCAGGCGTGCGGATACTCAGTTCGCGGATATTGCGGTGACAGTGCATCACGCGACGCGTGGTCAGCCCACTTCACATGAGCTAGTTACTTGTACCTAATGAAAAAAAAAATTTTTTGACTAAAGTTATGCGCAACTATTGAAATATTTTGGAAATAAGTAAGTACCACTAGACAAAGTGATATTCCAAATATTTATATTGCTTCTAGTGGCATATCAGATATCAATTACAACTACAACATAAAAAAAAAACCTAGCGCAGTTTCACCAATTCAATCTCGTAATTGGAATCGAATTAAATTAGGTTGTTCGTCCGTCGTATCTACATAATTTGGTTTCGTTTTCCTCGCAGACTACTTCGTATACTCACCTGTGTATAGGTGTAAACAAGTACTTACATTACACAAACAAAATGAACGCAAAAAGACAAACCGTGCCAAGACAAAACCCAGTCCGCCATGCCACTAAGAAGGGCGGAGCTAATAATACAAATGCACGAAACTCGAACACAACATCACAGTATAACTAACTAATTAAAATAAACCGTAAGCCTTTACCTTAGGATTGAGATTTGAGTAGCTTCAGGTGGAGGTTACAACGTTCTGGCTCGTTTGACTTGCACAGAAGTGGCCAATCAGCGCGCGGTTGCCATAGCTACGCGTAGTTGGCGCGAGTGGCTGATAGATGGCGCTGGGTATGCACTTACGTTATAATTAATGGATTGGAAATTTTAGTTTTGAGATCGCACTCGACTGTGTCTGTATTAATGTGGATTTTCTAAAATTAATTAGTAATTAATTTGAGTTCACTTCATATTTAAATTAGTGTAGGTCTCGAAAATGAAGGTATTACTGGTTAATGCATTGGTGAGTAGATATATACCTACTTGCAGACTACCACTTTAAACGCGCACTATTTAGGTACACATAACTTTTCCCCTAACGCTGTAATAAGGGGTTTATAGCTCAAAAAAGAAAACTTTTTAGCCAGAGGCCCATGAAGTGCAAATTGGATCATTATTCCACCTCGCGAACAAACTTTAAAATGGGTGCTTTAATGGAAATGATCTAACAAGAAATACAAAAGATTTGCAAAGTCTACATTGTATGAGAGAAGGATATCAAAGTACTCGTACGCACGAAACGTTTGATTGCATAATAATCCATTTATTGCAACGTCTCACAAACTACGCGCCCCAAAATTGGGGAAACCTAATCCCCAGTAAGCTATTATACCGAAAATTCAACCACCATCACTCATAACTTTACATTCCAACTGGAAAACGTACTTTGAAACGTATGAAATAGATTTCATTTTGGTGTAAGTCGTAAAATTTTCCAGCTTGAAAAAATTAAGTGGCAATAAACTCTACGCGGTCAGATTAGGGTTTATTTTAGTTTGCTATGAGGACTGTGAGTTTGGAAATGAAATTTTCATAAATGTGCGGTGGTCGCGGGGTGCGTGGCGCCCCCCAGGGGTGCGAGGGGTCGCGCGGGGAGGTGTGCTGGTAGTACCGGGGGTGGCCATATTTGTGTTTTCCCCGCAGCTTCCGAGTAGGGAAGGCGCGACACTTGAGCCCTTGTTGTGTGTTACCGACGAACGGAAAAACTATTAATAATAATTATGACTAGCAATTACTGAAACAACTACCTAACGTTACGTTGCATGTAATGTTTGTAGTAATACCTACAAGTTCACCGATATGTGTACCTATTCGTTTTTACAAAGGCTACTATGATGGTACAGTTTCTATCTAATCTCCTACTTATTCTCGTGTCTCTTGTTACTTTGAGACTGAGCTGGTGGTGGCAGATCAAGAACGAAGCTAAGTTAGCTCACATAATATCTGACTTCATTTTTCAATCATCTTTTAATAGGTCCGCACAAAAGTATGAAATATAATCTCAACTATGCGAGCTAAGCTAAACTAACCTAAATTGTCTTTTCGTCTGCAACCTAAATCCAGCGGAACCAAATAGACGATCAACAGGGATCTGTTTTGTTACATGTCACATCCCTAGCAACTGGCGTCATTTTGTCTCAGAAGCGAGACATTGTACAGCGAGTAGAGTGAGAGAGTACCAATGCAAAAAAATGCTAGGAAAAACGTGGGGGCTCTCTCCAAAGATCACGCTGTGGCTCTACACAGCTGTGATCAGACCAATGCTGACCTACGGTGCTTTGGTTTGGTGGACGAGGACTGAACTCTCGACCACCGTCTCTAGGCTCCAGCGGTTCCAAAGGTTAGCCTGTTCCGCTATCACGGGCTGCATGAGGACAACCCCAACTACAGCAATGGAGATAGCCCTACATCTAACTCCCCTCGACATGTACATACAGCAGGAGGCAGCCCTAGCAGCCATCAGGCTTATGCACTTAGGCATATGGGGCAAGAACCATACTAGTCCTCACGCTGGCATCCTGGACCGGGCGATCGAGTATCAACCTCTCATCGCTGCCCCGTGTGATAGGACACCGAATAAACTCATGTTTAACAAAAGCTATAGCATACAAACAACAGAGGAAGAGAGGGACCAGTCAGGAGTCAATGAAGTACGCGTCTACACAGACGGCTCAAAAACTCCACAGGGTTCAGGGGCTGGCATACACTCCCTAGACCTCAACATTAACTTTCACTTACCACTAGGCGAACACAGCTCGATATTCCAATGCGAGTGTGTCGCCCTAACACAAGCCGCAAGAGCCGTAAAGCGTCTAGGGATACACAGCTACGCAATTAGATTCGTATCTGATAGCCTGGCTGTGCTTAAAGCCCTAAAGAACAAACAAACCAACAGTAAACTAATTTTCGAGTGTCACCTCGCCCTGGAGAGTATATCGCTGTCTAACAGGATCACCCTCCAGTGGATCAAGGGACACAGCGGATCCCTAGGCAATGATGCCGCAGACGAACTTGCGAAGAGAGGTTCCGAGATGGTAGTTTTAGGCCCATACCCACTCCTTCCTCTACCTTTCTCGCAGTTTCGTACATGGATTCGCCAGAGATCAACTGAACTCCACAACAACAAATGGTCACGGGCCACAGACTGCAGGCAGTCAAAAATGGCAATGCCATGTCTAAACCCGCGATTAACTAAACGACTACTCAGCCTAAGCAGAAACGACCTTAGAACAATAATAGGGACAATTACGGGCCATTGCCCCCTAAACAAACATCTCTATAACATAGGCGCCACGGACAGCCCACTCTGCAGGGGCTGTTTTGACGCCGAAGAATCAGCTGCCCACGTCATCCTGGAATGCGAGGCTGTAGCTACCCAACGTGAACAAATCCTCGGAACGGTGAGGTCGCTCCGCGAAGCCTGTGAAGCTCCCAGGAAACTTCTGTGCTTCTGGGCGGAGCTAGGCTGGCTAACTTAGCCAGGATACCTACGCACAACGGACCGAATGAGAGTCTAAGTGCGGATAACGGAGTCCCTACTCTACTCTACTCTACTCTACAGCGAGTAGAACCTCAGACTCTGCCTTTTAAAGCCAAGTGGGGATTTCACACTGAATATTAATTTACTTGTATTACGAGGTTTTTCAAGACAATGCTTTATACTCCATTTTTTGCCCTAGATCAAATTGAAAGCATTAAATCATTACTTGTCGTGCACAAAAACTGTGCAATTCAATCGTGCGTGCAGTCTTTAATTGTTGTACAAAAAAAACTTCCTTCCGCGAAATCTTGAAGCAATTGTTTGCACAAAATATCGTATTGCTAGGATCGGGTGTCGAACTCACGTCAAAGCGGCTGATGAGGACTGACGGGTACTCCACTATTGGGCAACAAATGCGCACCGGGGACGCAAAAAATGCAGGATTAAAAGATTTAGCAAAGAATTATGCGTTAACGAATAGTATTGATGTCCAAATAATTATTTGATGTTTACATCATGGACTGGCCAATTTGTTACTTCTGAATTGCAGATACCAATGGTTTCTTGCCAATATCGTCAAGAAGAATGTCCTAAACATACGCCAGTTTTTTATAGTATCCCTACATTAGTGCCACCGTTTTTAGAAATGCTACACTCCGCCACGTCAAAATGATTAAGTGCCAATGGTTTAATTAATGAGGTAAACATAAAATAGGTTTCATATTATTTATAAAACAGTATTTTGTCTTATCTAAGGCCGGCCGTTTACATAATATAATTTTCAAATCAATCAAACTGTTTCCTCGAGTGGTGTAGTTGTGACGATTTTTATGATGAATAAACAGTTTAATTGACGAGAGTGCGCATACTGTCTTATTAATCTACGTCATTTTCTATACGATCGACTGTTTCTCGATTGATGCTAGTCGAGCGTAATACACTGAACTATCGGTCGATAGTTGTTCGACAGATTAAACAAAAACCGATCGATGTGATTTTTGACTCGAGACGAGCTACTATCTAAGTAGTTGATAGTATGCGGATCTCTATTATTCTCCATATACTTTGGAAACAACAACAGCTACATAGTTGTTCGGTTAAAAATTGTATGTATGCGCCTGGCCTAACACTCATTTTTTTTTTGTGTCAAACGTACCAGTTGGCACTAATTATTTCAAGCGCACGCTGTATACTCGCGAATATCATACTGATACTTTAATTGGAAATTGTGAAAAAAAAATATTGGACGGTAATTAGACTAAATAAATTACGTATGAACAAAATTAAGTCATCCGCTCCAAAGTTGTCGCTGTATTGAGCTGCTGTTGCTTGGTTCGGTACCACGGTCGGATATTCGGATATTTGCGGCAGGCGGTGTCGCGTTACACTAGACATCCATCGATGGCAATTGACGTAATCACTCGATAAAGGAGAGTTTTTTGCGCCACCAGCCGCCTCGTGAGCCCGGGAGCCCGGGAGCCCGGGACTCTTTGTCGTACAATTATTATTTTGGTAAACCATTGTTGTCGGTGGGACGACTGTTTTGATCCCACTCTGATTGTTGAAACGTCAAAAGAGAAATTTATTGAAGCGAAAATAATTCGATTGGTATTGGTGTCATGTTCCTAAGTTTAAGAAAAAGCTTCAATTAACCCGAAAGGGAAGCAAAATGATGCTGTCTATTAATACCTTAATAATTGTAAAACCATGCCTAGGGACCACGCATATTAAGATTCAAAATCTAACAAAAATTTACTAGATCTTAATTAAATCAATTTTTGGCGCAAATAGCACCTTAAACACGATATATTATTATGTCGATGACTTCTATCAGCAATAGCGTATCGATAGCCATTGTCTATAGGTATGACAAAAATGTAAAGTGCAAATGTCACGTGATCAATCTTTTAACATTTTTACATTTATCTTACAAGTGTTTAGATCCTCAAGGTACCTCAAAAATAAGTTTAATCTGATACAGTAAGAATAGATTATAAATCATTGTGATAGAAATCAAATGTAAAAGCATTTCACCTTTCTTCACCGAAAACATAAACAATTGATTCATCTGTGTCTGTACTCCTGTTTTAAGTTCTTAAAATGTAAGAAGGTAGGTACTTCATTCCTAACCAGCTCTATTAACCAGCGGGTCTATTCTGTAAACCTAACGTTGTGTGAGCTTCGAGTGAAGTGTCATTGCGTCATGATTGCACGGGTTGACAGCTCACTTCTTCATGTTCACTTTAGGTGATATCTAGTGCTCACCTGGATCCTATCCTCGGGCAGGTCCGTCTTGAGCGAGAGCATCTCTCGCGCGTACACGTCCGGGTAGTGCGCGTCTTTGAACGCCTTCTCCAGCTCGTCGAGCTGGTACGAGGTGAAGATCGTCCGACTGCGGAGTAGAATATAAATGAGTATACCAGGGTAGCAGTAAATGATAGGGCTCTAGCTTATGTAATAAAACTGGCTGGCGTCAAGTGACAAGCGACAATGTTGTACGTTTATTTCATTCAATCTCACTCTCTTGACTATAATGTCAGTTTTTGACAAATTAGTGGCATTGTCAGTTACAAGTATATTAAACAGGGCCATGAATGTGATGCCCATCTTGCTGGTAAGCACGAAAGATCATCCAGCTGTGAAGAGAACAGTCATGCATTAGTATCAGGGTTGTAGAAGATGGCAAGGGATTACTCCTTTCCTGATGTCTGCCAGATTGATTAGGTACTTCATTCGCACACGCAAAGTCCTTACTTTGGAACTGTTCGCTAAATCGTGGAGCTCCTTAAAGTTCTGAGTTGAGCTACACGATAACTGACTAATGCTCCCACTGTCTGGACAGGTCCACTCGAATCTGTGTGGTGCCTACCCGAAAAGTAAGACCATCTCAGTTTGACTACATTAATTAAACAAATATTAAAAGAGATTTTGACCTTCGAGTCTGTTTCGGTGTTTCTTCTCAGGGTAGTCAGCTAGGAATTAATATTAATTTGACAAAAAAGACTAAACGACGTGACGAGATTGACATGTTAAAGAGTTATTTGTAACCTATTTGCAAAACAAATATAATTTATCTTAAGGGGGTTCCTCTGACAGTTTTAATAAATTTTAGTTTATTTCATTATATCTCATCAATTCATCATCACAAACCTACCTACCTTTTACCTAGGAGTATAATAAGAATTTGTATCTACAACCTTTCCCATGCATAATTTGTAACATTTCAACACATATAAAATACTATTATAGTTTGAAGAAATAAGTAGCTTTTAGCGTTATTTTGCGGCAAAATATTTATAAAATATCAGAAAAAATCCAGTTTACGCTCACATATGAATATCCAGGTTGCTCACGTCATTTCATAATTATAATGAAATCTAAGACAAAGTGTGTTAGTTACCTACCTGTGTCTACGTTTTTTCTTCTTTTTCTTGCCGTTGTAGCCGGTGAGCCCGTCGACGGTGAAGTCTTTCGCCGCCTCCAACGAGGACACGCCTGCGGAGAAACACTCTCGTTAGCACCAGTCCAGTTCACTCGCCCACTAGCCCACTAGCCCACTAGCCCGACAACTAGCGTTTAATCGGCGCAGATCCGCGCAAATCGCCGCCCGCTCCCGAATCCACTGAACAAGTAGTGTGACAAGGCGACACAACAGTCGCCGGGGATTTGTCACATAATTACCGAATGTGATTGCCAAATGAATTAGTAAACAGGCGCGCGGTGGCGGGTTAATAGAATAGATCGAGCGCATCCCCCGGGACGGCCAGACCGGCCCGGGGACGAGCGGGGCCCGGAGACGAGCGGGGCCCGGGCGGGAGGAGGGCCCCCGGGACCACGGGTAATTGAATTTGGCGCCAATGAATACGACAATGAATTATTAAATTTAGAGCGGTTCCCTTACGGAGCTGCCGAGAAACTGCTCAACGTTGCAACCCTGTTGCACAGTATACATTACTGCTCGACACCCACAACTCTCTGCATATTTCATGAAGAGCCAGCAATGTACGACGAGGAGGAGCTCGCAGTCTCTGCATGTTATTTGTTTGCGATGGTGCGTGACGGATCGCGAATGGTATGTTTTGTAAAGGGTGCGAGTTTGTCAGACACATTATGAGGTCAATAGATGTGTTAATTTTATTAATGTTTTGAAAGTAATCGTTTTTTATTGCAGCTGGACAACGAGTAAATCGATATTCGCAACATCGGTATGGTTACGAACGATATTGTACTAAACAGGTGTTAAGTTCTTCTCTGCCAAAATAATCGTAAACAACTCAGGTAGGTGTACTTATGCTTTTTTTTAAGGATGGGAAATCATTAAATGTTCATATGCCCTTTGCGTTCCAGAGCCGCGGTGACTCTTTCAAACAAGTTCCACAATAAGTGTAGGTAACATGTAAATTTAAACCTATTATGACAGATAAAACTAGAAATAAAAATCCCATGAAATACTGCTTAAAACAGAGGTACCATACGCATCTAAATCTCAACCCATTGTGGCTTAAGTAGATAGGTGCGGCAGAAAACAATAAACTAGATACCTAATAAAAAACCTGTCCTTTAGCAATTTTATCAACTAACACCATTCTGGCAACCGACAGAGCAGCATGTGCCTAATCGCCCCAGTCCAGAGTCCGCGCGTGTCCGATGCGCGCGCAATCGATTGGTCACACCAGCACGAGTCACGACGGTGTGGCGCCCGCCACTACTTCCACTCTACACGATATCCAAAATTGCAAAGGGCCCAGTGCGTTAACATAACATCACGCTGGCGCCTGTATCGCCAAAGGGTGAGCAAAGGTGTGACCTACACACATTTTGTCTTAGGGAGGCGAACCTATTCCTATTACCTGGGCAGTAATCGGATATTTAGTCTGAACGGCCCAAAGCGAATGGACCGCGGGCCATTCGACCGTAACCAAAAAATCGTCTACAAAGTTCCCGTGATAAAATGATTTCAAAATTAATTTAAAGGGACAGTCGCATACATTGTAATAGTCGCTTAGTGAATAATTTGAAATCACCTAAATAAACAGAATACATCTAGCTAGCTCAACAATGACCTTTTTATTAAATCTAATTGTTTAATTGTAATTTTTTATATTTTGTTGATTTGTTTCTCTAAAATAAGACTGATTTTTATTTAAAATTATTTAATAACCAAATTTAACTTTTGTTAACATTTTATATTATTGTTGATTGTTTTTCTAAGGAAGATAATACAAATGTAAGAAAAAAATCAAACTTTTATTTCAACTTTTTAACTTTTGCAACCGAATGTACTTGATGTAGTTTATGACACTGAATTTGTTTACCAATTTTTATCACCGGTCCTTTGGAACGTAGACGATTTTTGTTTACGGTCGAATGGCCCGAGGGCCATTCGGTTTGGGCCGTTCAGACTAAATACCCAGTAATCAAGCGTCCAAGTGACTACTGACAAATTCCTCTTGGATTAATAAAAAAACACTCTTCGAGCTAGCGATCATACCAGACCTCCATGCAGGGCATCGGAAGGTTTCTGGATGACTGTGATTTCTCAATATCTTTGTTGTATTCTATAAGCGTCAGGCAACTAGGTAAGAAATAGTTCTTTGGGATATTGCTAAACTCAACCTGGTCGGGACAAGTGAGATTCTGTCAACGGTAGCGTGGCGAAGGCGATTGTCAATACGTCAAAAATGTAAGGGATTGACAGATGCTATCGAAATATCACGTGATCAAATTCCTACATTTTGGCATTTCGTCAGTCGCATTCGGAAATTAAATGACACATTGTCTAGGGCCTCTGGTACATAAGTTATTGTTTTAAAATTAAGTTTCCTTAAAGGTATTTGTTCCTACATTGTGTATGCTCAATTAACATATTTTCTTTCTTAAATATGTTTCATTTTAATTGAACAAGGAATTTCTTATTGTATTGTAGATGTCTAGTGCACTTACTGGTCATTTATGGTCATTCCACGACGTTATTAACTCTTAGCACTCATAAGTCTATACGTCAGTTTGATGAGTCATAAGAAAAGAGGCCAACTTATATATCACATTATTTACTTATACATAATTATCATGATAAGTAGAATAAAATTTATTGGAAAGGTTTTTTTAACGCCTTCGGTTGCTTGGCCTATCCGAATATAATAGAGTGATTTTAATCTGAAGGGAAATCTCATATTGCACGAAGGGCATTCAATAGTGATAGGTTTTAATGTGCTCGCGTTGGACCACTGTCCACCCGTAGGCGATGATATGGTCGATGAAAGAGTACGCTTGCCTAGAAGTAACCTATTCACTGTTAACTTGAATATCCGAGTTTACGTAGACTGGGGCAGGGAATTCCACTCCTTAGCTCTACTCTATGAACAATGTACCGATGATGGTGCATCGCCGTACGTCTTGTAATTGTTGTTATTAAATTAACTAATTGTTTTTAAGTTATTTTTCGACTATTGTTCTCGTAAAATATAGATTAAAAAATGCATTGTAATGTAATGAACTCTTTTTCTTCTCATTTTTAACCATTGGTTGAGTTAACTACGGATCGAAAAACCGTCCCTTAGTTTAAAGTTTAAATATAGTCTGGCTGGAAGGATCATACGTTGCTCTTGGAGAATATCGCATTCTCAATACTATATTTAAATAAATCATACTTTTAACACAATCCTAAAGTCGGCTATTATTTTCTCTACATGTGTTGCAGTTCAAAGTTTGCGTAATTTCCAATAATCCAATCCTAAGACATAAACCGGTGCTCTCAGACCGCATTACAATGATACACCATCGGTGAGCTCCTCAGTGGTGCCAAAGTAAGTGAAGGCAGTCTCGTGAGGAGGTAATCACTTAAACTGTGGCGCAATACACTCGCCTGTCCCTCGGGAGCGCTCGGCTAGGATCAGGGGCAGTCGGAGGTGCTCGGCAGTCTCCGCCAGGGGACGGACCTCTGAAATGTGCGTTTTATGATACTGCACTTATCTTACCTTGGGTGAAGGAGCCATATTGTTTAGCAGATAGGATGAGGTCAGACAGTCGAATTGAGTTGGGTAAATAAACAGCCAGTTACCTGACTTTGGCTTACTGCAGCTTTATTCTAAATACGCAAAAGCTATTCTTAATTGGAATTTTTGGTAGAAACTAAGAAGCGGATACCTTCAGTTTGAAATCTAAAAACCAACTTTGATCTTAATCTTTTAGGTATATGCTTTTAAAGGGAGATCTCTGGAAAATGGACCCGATTACAATAAAACATTTAAGTACTGGTGGAAACTACACAATCGCAGGTATCACAAACTGCGTCTGTGGGATAGACCACCAGACTAAGTCACGAGAATAAACTAGTTCGCCATACAAGTTATTCAGAAACTTATTCAGGAATGGTTTAAACGGGCAACTGGGGCCTCATTTTGCAAATTTAATTAAATTAAATAACTAATTAATAAATCGATGTAATTATGTAGTTGTCAGCCACGTGCTTGGAAAACGATAGTACGATCTAACCACGACCCACCCAGCACTAATGAGTGGCGACCTCAACGCACGTGTACTCCAGCCGCAAGCCTGGAACTGTATCATTATAAAAATACGATCATTACGACGCGACGCCAACGAACCAATAATGTATGCGTTAACACGAATCCCACGCACAAGGTATAACAAACCTACAGTTTTAAAATATAAAGTTCAATTCATGTTGTGGAGGGGTATAATTTGTAGCGCTCGCAGGGAGGGGTGAGGGGCGGCCGAGTGCTGCTGAAGGAAAGCTACTTGTTGTGGAGAACACTGCCACTTTCGCCGGCGGCATTGTGCTCCAAATGAAAATGTGTTATGGAAAAAATTATGTTGTATGTAAATACTTGGCAAGGTCTGTGTTTATGTTTTTATGGCGCGGCTAAATGGTGCGCTGGATGTATATTTACTACGTTTTTTGATTTTGGAAGTAGTTTTGCACGATGGATACAGATAAGGGGGGCAATTCTACTCATTTGTAGCAACGTTCCCATTCGCATCTCATTCGCAATCTCATACAAATGTATAGAAACAAACAGATTATGAATGAAATGCAAATGCGTTGGCACTGAGGTCGTAATAGTACGGTTTCGATAGCCAATAAAGGATTGCTACGATTTTCGTAGACCCTCTACGACTAGGTCTACGTCGTAGCAAATATCACCGTTTTTTTGGAATTTTGTATATTGTATTGATGTTATATTCTAAATGTTCATAATTCAATACACACATATAATCTATAAAGGTTAAAGAAGTTTTAACAACAGGCTCTGAATTCCAATTCGCACATATTTGTGTGAATGAACTTTCAATTAGGGGTTTTTGTTTTTTGTTAATAAGTGTATAAGTACTGTTATAAATAGTAATTAGAACAAGTATAGCTACCTGTACTACTAAGATACATACTCGTATAATGCGATTAAACACAAAAGTACTTAATTGTACTTACGAAGTTAATTGAAATATTTACCTTCCCATAGGGGATTTTTGTCCAATAAACGCTTCTTGTTACATATTATTGAAAGCATTTTATGTGTCAATGTTTTAAATATGCTTACGTTAGCAGATAAATTCACAGCGGTGTTATTAAAATGGATTTAAATCAATGTCTGCTGCAATAAACACGTGGAGATCAAAATAAAATAAACATTTATACATTTGAGGTTTATCCACAGATTTCCGGGTCGTGCTCAGGACGTGGACGTACCGTGGTCCGTCACAACGGGTCACGTCCGACACGTCCTGGGCACGGTTCGGACGTGGATATGAGTGAACGAGTTCATGTAAATTGACCCACCGATTTTTTTTTGAGGTCCGGATATTAGTGGATTAAATATTATTCGAATCTTATGTTAAGGAATCGTAAACTTGTGTTATCGTCGACCCTGTTTTTTCAAATTATCTATCTTTCATCTTGATAAAGCTATCGAAGGAAATTTATTATTAATCCTTTATTTCAGGCTTGGCCCATACAAAATAAAATACATAAATAGCTACTGCTGCGCCGCCTCTAAATAAATTGAGATTATGATCTTTCATCTTGATCGGTATAGTAAATTGGATGTGATTGTATAAAAATACCATGGAACAGAGAGCCTCTAGTCACAGTGACATTTTATCAGCAAAACCGATTCTCAAAAATTCAACATTATTGAGATGGAACATTTCATAATGCAGTGTCTGTCCAGGCTCTCAGGACGTCAATGTGAACAAGTCTTACGTCCGTCCTCGTATCGAAACTGCAAAGTCGAAAAAGTATTGCCATACATATGCCATACATGCATATTTCAAATGTTACATCGGCTCGCGTCAACACAGCGAACACTTATTCGTGATATTGGGCCAATCGCGTTTGTCGCGAAGTCGCGACTCGCGCACAAATTGGCAATCGTCGCGGCCAATTGTCGAGATCAGCTGACGATTAGATTTATTCCTCGTTCAGACTCACAGCACCTTATCACTAAACGTATACGAGAAGAAGGTACACTTCATACGGTCTCCAAAAATAAACCAACATCTCACGAAGCGAATCTGACGAAGGAGGTAAATATTTCATCATTTCGATTTGATTCAGTTAAACAAAACAAAAGGGAATGTATAGAAGGAGGTACCGATGCCAACACTATCAGTATGCTAATAGACCCAGAGTTTTGGAAATAGAGGAACTCAAAAAGACCATTTTAGGCAGCTGTTTGTGATAGCATTGCTCCTCAATATGTACATATTTTTTAAGTCTTATTAATTCTATCTACAGTTGCATTTAAATAGAATGGATCGCCTGGCTTATCAAGGGCATGATAAGCCAGGTGGTCCATTCTATCACGATCACGATCTATATCCAAGTGGTATAGATCCAGAATCAACCTAAGATCTAACCAAGTACATCTGAGTTTTTAATTTTGTCTATAGGATATCTGAAGTTCGCAACTCAATTTGTTCGTTGTCTAGCTATCACTTAGGAGTGTTACACTGTCTTTGGTCTATTCATATTTCAACAATATATTCCTTGGAATCCAGAGATCGGTATTTTGGGAAATAGTGAGCCTTCTGTAGGTAAATGTATTATTATCGTACATGGTGCGTGCGTGACCGTGCCGCGTGTTCGCGCGACGTGCCGCGATGACGCGACGTGTCGTCAGCACTCGCGGGGATTTGCCTACGCGAGGTTATTGCCTGTATTTGCCTACGTTCATGCGCTGTTTTGTAAATGAGAGATTTGTTAGTCGTGCCCCGGGTTTTGTTATTTTGGGTCTTTCGTATCTGAGTTTTCCTTTGGTTGAAGAGCAATTCTATTTTCTCCTTTTTACAAATTCTAATGTTTATCTGTGTTACAATACATTAAAGTATACAATAGCTTACTGCTATTGCAGTTATGTAGAAAATAATCCCTGTATTTTGCATTCCAAAGCTTTTTGATTTGTAATAAAATCTAACAAGTTCAACTCTTTTAATCCACCGCACGTTAGAAGCCCCACTTGCTGAGCCAGTCCACGATAGAATTTACAAATACTGTCCTAGCACAAAACCAGTACTACTGAAACAGACTCGACACAGACCTAAGCATTCACAAAACAATGTCTTTATTTACTTACAAGAATAAATATAGCATTTACAGCAAGAAACAGGAAGAAGCAAACATAAAATGAAATCCCCGAGGATCTAATTTAAGCCAGATACGGATCCTCGAGCCGCTATCTCGTTCAGATAAAAAGCTTAACAAGAATGCTTGCAGGTAAAGCGCTTAGCGTAACGCGATAAGACGTGATGCAATTAGGCCGCGTACGAATTGCCAATTTGACGCGACAAGCCAATCGTCGCTCGTCGCGCCGCTTGTTTGATTCGACGAGTGTCGCGCGACGCGATCACGCGACCTACCGCCACGTGTGATGCTAGTATGTTTCTAGCTGATTACCTAGAAGTGTATTTGAAAATGTTTATCTGAAATTTTACACGGATTATTTAAGGATTTTCCAGCTAAATCTATCATGGGAAAATTCCGTTACATTCACACAAAACGTTTCATTAAGAAAACACAGTTAGTTTCTGCGATTTGGGTTACAAACATAAAAGCAAATAATTCATAAATTACCTGAATAAAACTGTCGGACCGCTACGAATTACATGAAACAAATAAAAAATAATAATTAAAAACAGAGTAAATAATAAACATAGAAAGAAATGTCAACAAAGAAAGCATCCTATACATTGAACAGATGGAAGAGACACCATGACACCACTCAGGCCAACATGACCAAGGACAAGAATGAATAGCTTGCTGGGATCAAAAAGAAAGAAAAGAAAGAAAATTAGTTTATTTGGCACACACAGATACACACAATGTAGGTACAAACAAGAATCTCATTCGGAGCAAGATATTCCGTTACGGCCTAAACCTTATCTAACTCAGTCCCCACACAATGGCGAGCACCAAACCTCGCGAGGAACAAGAGTTCACAGCTATCACGTTACAGCCTGGCCCGGCTCGCCCGGCTCGCCCGGCTCGGCCTGCTCGCCGGCGCAGGTGTTAACAAAAATAGAGCAAGTCCACAAAGCCTGCTCAGTGATGATTGTGCGAGACAATACGCGCTGAGCAACAGAACACAGATATTATGATCTTGACGCCTCTCTTGTTCTTATTGCCACGGGTTTGGTCAACCAGTTCTGTTTGCTTGTTTCAAAGATCTGAGGCTCAGTTAAAATGACGTGCAATGATGGTTCGTGGCTCAAATTGAGAATATTTTTTAGATTTCCAGCAAGTATTCTGCGGCAACGTTAAAAATTACTTTATATCCACCCGGGATGAACAGTTCTGCAAAGTTATTTGAGTGCCTCAGTGCACGGGTGTGAACGGAGTTAAAGATAAGTATTTAACGTTTCAGGAAAAGTTATTTTGAAGCTCGAGATTGTACAATATAATGCGAAAACGTTTCCACAGACAGTGGCGCACTCGGTGCGAGTGTGCGACAACAAAGGCAGCAAATGAAAACCGTTGCTAATTGTCTAATGTTTCCTAAGAAATAAACAAGAATTGTGATATGGAAACGGATTCTAATTAATCTTACTTAGTACTGGTAGCTACAGGGTAACGTCGTCGGATTCAAGAACCATGTGCATATAAGACAGAGCTACTGGAACTCCAAACTTGAATTATAAAAGTTGAGATAAGAGTGAAGCATGCTTGTAGAAGTGCCGAGTTATTAACTAACAAAGTTGGCAAGGTTGGACCTGCAGCCGAACCAGCGGGCGGCCAGCGGCGGCAGGCGGCGGCAGGCGGAGGCGCGCGGAGGCAGCGGGCGGCAGGCGGTAATGAGCAGGCACTCAGCCCGGGACAGTAGCCATTATAATTGCTAATGGGCCTCTCTTCACTTTGATATTTCGGAGGACGTCTACAAAAAGTACTGCTAACCTTAACCTTCCCTATGTCAAGGCAGTAAGGTTGATTCTCCCGTGGCATGGATGTGTTTGGCAAAGTAAGTCATTATGCGATCAGTGGCCTTTAAGATGGGGGAGGGGGGATCTAATCGTAAAATATTATTGTTGCTTTTATAGGAAATGGATTCGGAGCGTTCTGTTGTGATGTACAAGTTTTTACGTTAGGTTTTATGTATTTATCTGTTTTAGTGTGGGAGGCCTTCTGACACATTTTCGTTGGGATGTGTCAGTCTGAATATACGACTTTTTCATATTTTCTATATTTGGCAAGATAGGTAGACTTTAATAACCTATTATCTTTCTTCTTTTCGGTTAGAAGTAATTTTAATTAACATTAAAGGGGAAAAGGGTCGAGTGCAATTTTTTCAGAAAGCTCTTTCGCTTTGACTCAAACTCTGAAAGGTTATTGGAAACCTCGATCATGTAATTAACTTAACAAACGAAAAACACCAGCTTAACCGTGTCCAATAAGTCATAGTTATGAGTCAGCTGTCATGAGCCGCATCACCGACCGCAGACACGCGTAGTGTGCTGACCACGCGGCCGCTGTGAAAAGAGGCCAATAACCAAGTGCCAGTTACAATGTCCGGCCTGGCCACGCCCACCCCCCTCCAGCCGGGGGAGGGGGAGGGGAGGGGGGACCGCTCATATTAGCTTTTAGTTTGTAAGTTTACGTGGTATAGTGGCGATGCAGCCTGAGGTATCCACTTCCATTGTGTGGAGGGGTAGTACTATGTAGTTTTTACTCAGCTATGTCACATGTGGTGGTTGATCTTAATGATTTATCAACTGAGTGGGATCATTCATGAGTTCATGACTCAGGCCGAAAAAATGATTCGCGGTAATTTTCAAATTCTACTTTCTGCATTTACATTTTGATTTAATCTAATTCCTAATTAATTTGAACTCAAAATCTTTTTGTGTTTAGAGAACACCTTAGCCAAGACGATGGCTAAATTGTGGGTCATTCTTTAAGTAAAAACATCATAATTAAACGACATTCGTTTTGTCAAGAAAACTAAGAATATGACTCAGTCTAGGCCCGGTAGAGAGTCAGCCAAGTTCTAATAAGCAAACCTCCTTATCAATAATAGGTAGGTACAGATTTTTTGTAAAAATTGCCACAAGGGATACCTCCCCGTGTTCACCCTCCGAACAATAACCATGTAACACTTAGAGAGAGCCTTCTTACTCTTACGCCCACGAGAAGGCGCGGAGTGGGCATTAAAACGGTGTAATTGAGCGGGTGTGTGCGATGGACCGCGCACCGGCTTTTTAAATTATTCCTCTCGGGTGCCCGCTATGTTTGTATCGGCTTGTTGACAACCTGTACAGTGTAGCTACTGTTTTATGTATTTACATAGGTGCAGCAAAATATCTTAGAATGTTTCTTAGGATGCTCAATTGAGTTAGTTCTAGAAGACATTGCCATTTTTGTGAAATTATGAACAGCTGAAACCGATTCAATCTCTGGTAACGGACTAGCTAGTGTAGCTTGATAGCAGATTCGATAGATTCGCCAGACAAGAAAATCGCTGAAAATGTGTTTTTGTATATTTTATATGTAATTAATTTTTAAAATGATTCTTTTAAAATTTTGATTACATCCAAAAGATAGAATGTTGCTGACTTTTTTGATGAGCTTATGATTTTTATTTTCATTTTTATATTCTGTTACATAAAATCAAAGGTAGCTAAATAAACAGCGTTCCCTATCTTCGGTACAAAACTATTTACTTAACAAATTGGAGCGTGTACCGACTGCAGAAGATATCCTTACATCATTACCAGTAGGGGTGGCTCAACAATATCGTTTTCAAAAAATTGCGGAAAGTGCGGCATAACGAGCCTCGGGGGATGCTGCCCAAATCATTCCATCCACAGCCGCCCGCCATCCCCTCTCAACGCGTTACATTTCACTTGTTAAGCGACAAATTATTTGTATTAACGCCTAATGTATTTATGCGATCATTTTTAGGTTAGGAGGCGAGAACTTGGCTGGTATTTTTACTTTTTAGATTGCGTCATTATTTTTAGCGGGGTCTGAGAAAATTAGATTTCAGATGAAAAATGTTTTTCTTGGTTATTTTAGAAAAGGATTTTATCACCTTTAGGCTGTGACCTTAGGATATGAGTACAAGCCAAATAAATAAATGAATCATACAAACATAGAATTGCATTTTAGAATTAGGGTCATTGCAGTATAGGCACTAATTTTTATAACGTGTTTATTCGATACACATTGGCATTGAGTCATATAGTAAAGACTAAATTTGGATATAGTACTAGACCATTTGAATAGCAGTCGCATTGACGTTATATAAATGACTACAGATTTAAAAAGGCTACCATCTAGGCGCTGACGATTGCGTAACGTCTAATTACTCAACTTGTATAGCAGTGTTTCACAATGTCACGACGTCACACACAGGTGCTCGTTAGCAAATCTCTCCCACACAAGCGAATACACACACTAATTGATGAAACAATACCAATTTAATTGAATTTCGGTCATTTAGCTTTTTCGTGAAGACGCCATATTTGTTCAGACGTGCGGTAATTGAGCATTGTAGATGCTTCGGTAGGATATTGTTTAATTATTTATATATTCATAATTTCATATATGTGCGTAATAAAGTGCTTGATGAAGACAATGCTAGCAATTAAGATGTTAGCGAGGTAATATGAACGAGTAAACAAATGTATGTTTTGTAAAGGGTTATCTTCCGAAGACTGGTTTAACGAACTTATTGTAATGAGCTATCGTGTTGGATTAGCGGATTACTGACGACATGTTTTTACTTTCTGTAATACACACAAACATACCAATAGGCCACTTTAGATTCGCACTTTAGATACCAGAAAGTATATTTCAACTAATCTTAAGTCTTATTGGCATTAGTAGTATTAGTAGGCAGTAAACCATTAATTAATTAAAAAATAATTTGACTAATGAATTATTAAGAAAGTCCAATTATTTTGATCTGCCATCGATTAGGGATATGAGCCTCATAGCCTCATATCCATTAGTCTTTAAACTAGCCTACCGGAGTCTGTGCTTTCTGACAGCTACAAGCCGGGGGTCTTCAAGTCAACTGTGAATAGGTAACTTCTAGGCAAGCGTGCTCCATCATCGACCACATCATCGCATAGGTGACATTGTGGTCTAACACGAACGTATCAATAAACAAGTTCAAAGCATTAACATAGAAGTTAGAACAAGAACATCTGTGTGGTCTTTGGGACGCAGCAATAAATAGACGGAGATCCATTTGCTAAGAATAAAGTTTTTTTTGGGTTGAGTGATTTTAAGGGATTTTTGTACATAAAAATGACGATGACAATCCTATCGTACCTTATACAAATGTCTTAACCAAATTATAAATTACAATTAACGCTTTAATCAAACTTAGAGGAGTATAGCATTCTAGCTGCATCCGAACTTGGTGAAGGAAAATAGGTAGGTACTATGGAAGGCACCAACATCTACATAATTTAAGGACGCGTTTCCAAATGGGTAGTCAAATCATTACTTATTTACACAAAAGTATGTTTATTAAATAAAATGCTTTGCATTCTTAAAATGTTTTTCCCATGAATTGTTGATAGATGTACATGGTACGATTCTGAACTATAAATATAATTTTAGATAGGTACAGTTTCTCAATAAATGTACCGAAGTGAATTTTTTTACTTCGGTACATTTATTGAGAAAATGTACCTATCTAAAATTATATTTATTTTATTTTAAGAATGCAAAGCATTTTATTTAATAAACATACTGTTGTGTAAAAAAGTAATGATTTGACTACCCATTTGGAAACGCGTCTTTAAATGAAATTGCCTTGCTAATTGTTATTTATTTAATTTTTTTATTTTTATTTTTTTATGAATGGGCTAGCTCTTGACCACGATCACGCCTGATGGACAGCGATAGATGAGATCCATGATGAAGCGAACGTGCCCAGAAGATGCCTTGAGGCACTGGTATTCCCACGCGTCGACGAAACACAGCAGGCTGCTTGACGCCGAACTCCGGTGGGAGGGTGGTCGCGAACCAGGCGGGTATTAGCCCTACCACCGTTAGGCAAGTTCTCTTTTGTTTGTATTGCACACACATTCCATTAAAAAATGTTTCACGTCGTCAATTTTCCCACAAATGCCACAATTAGGTGAGTTAACTTAAGAATAAAGATGTACGCAAGAAAATACACAAACACTGTTGTGGGCCACATGCGGTGTCCCACAGTCGGACACTGCAACCGGACACCGCACAATTAGCGCCACTCTCGACTGTTTGTTACGCTTTCACGCCTGAGCCGCCGAACCGATTTTGATACACTTTGGTGCAGAAATAGATAGGACATTGGATACCACCTTAAGGCTGCGCTTCTACCCGAGATGTGCTAGGATGCGTAGCGACTGAGCGAGATATGTATTTGTTAAGAACCAATAGAATCGCTTCATTTACCTAGCCTCGCCTAGCGCAAGCGATTATATTGGTTCTTAACAAACGAATGCCTCGCTGCGCATCCTCTAATATCTCTGGTGGACACGCAGCCTAACGCGAGCAAAACCAAAGCCGCAATCAAAAGCAAGCACCTAATATTATTCATAAGTCTTGAGTATTGCGCTGAAGTTGAATGAAGTTATGTGGCGGCATCAACGCCGTCACCAAAAACCAACGAAGCAAAATCTACATCGCAACAAAAATAACCGCAACGACATCTATCCTGCCAGCTTCAAACTAACTGAACGAAATCCTGCATACCGTGCGATTTGAACATATACAACAGTCCGAATATCAACTATCGGGCATTCGCCCACCGGACACACTGTCCGGTCGGAGGATCCTTCCTTTTCAGTGGAGGTTTGCGGGACTTTACTCTCTTTTCCGCTACCTCCATAGTTCTATGCCAATGATAGTTGACACAGTGGTCTGTACAACATCACCAGTTAGTGTGAACTATCTATTGGAGAAAAATCATTGAGAGGGTCCTACTTTCTGCTACTATTTCCAGAGCGATTTAAAAAAAATTCCGACATCCAACAGTTGCAAGTTATTTTAGGAATTCTTCACTCATCCGCTACACAAATACCACAAAAAAGCTACAAGTCAGTTATTTCCAAACAAGTTGCTACATGAGAGCTGTATCCAAACATTGTGGACACCATCGCACGACACCGCAGAAACCCGACACGCTCGCTTACGAGGAAGAAGGTGGCAAGTGGCTTGCCGCACTTAATATACTGCTTGTTATTACAACTTGTCGCCACTTAATGTGACTAAACATGCGGCGTCTCTGACACTTGATATATCACCACCACCACTTTACTGCGACGCCCGGCCATTCCACATTGACCTTTACTGTAAAAACATAGAGCTTCAAAAGAACGCATGTCTTAAATTGGTGATGAAGTGTTGTATCCACAGGCGCTACTCGTCTCAGTTTGACAGAAACAAAAAAATAATTTCCTCGGTGTTGGTGTTGGGCGCCACTATTTGGGACAAAATGTTTGTGTAATGAAGACACCGCGGTTTATGAGGTGTTAACACTCAAACGATGTGACAACTGTCGCCACGGATTTACAATATGGAAATTAATTTGACATGACTTTTGAAGAAGTTGTTGGTGAGGCGATTAATAATGTTTTTACTTCATTAGAAAGCCAATGTCTTTACTTCAAAGAAAAACTTTGATGTAGATAGAGACATCATGTTATCAATGTTAGGAATAAACAATCGCAGGTAATAGAATATCAGTTTGCATTGCTTTTTTCTTCAGAAACTTGACGAAAAGTTACATTTGCTGATTATTTTTCAATCAGTGCCTGAATTTAGCGCTGTCGACTTTGGTCCACACGGCCTTATTAAGGTCAGAGCCTCATTACACTCGTGACTTTTATTCGGCACACAAAACAATAGACCCCTAATTTTCAAATTAAAAATGTCTGCCGCTAAACAATAGCTGGAAAACGGGCATCGCAGCGGCAGCGCCCGCCGCTGCAATTGTTTTAGAAAACAATAAAACTTGCCGCCATGATGGAAATGTCAAAATCCACTCGCGGATTCCGCCCCGTGGCGTTCCAAATATGAAATTCCCGCACAGAAATGGCGGCGGAGGCAATTTTTACAAATGGCTGCCGGCGGGAGCCAGGTTTGTTTTCTGTGACGCTTTTCATGCGCTGGGGTTGAACACACGCCGCGCTCCACCGACACACGCACGCACCACCACAACACCGCGGGCACGAATTGAAAAACAGACGAGACTTGTCACACGTCGTTATCTGTTACGTGTACACTGTACACTGTCAACAACAGCACACTAATCCCTGACATAACACATGTTCGGATTAAGCGAAGCTCCGGATGATCTCCGTTTTCATTAGTCACAACCCTTAACGTCAATTAATCTCCTCCAGTCTTCGTGACCTTCGTTATATTAAGTAATTCGAGCCCCCGACTTATATCTTTATCACGAAAACTAATTTGCATTTAACAGAGTATTTTCTAAAACCTCACGTTCTAAGCGAATTTGTTCTTCTGTTTTAAGAGGGTAATATGTCCAATAAGGGCTCATGAAGGTTGGGCTCTAGGAGGGTATGCATAGAGTTGAATTTCCGATTGCTAATAGATAAGAGTATGATTTGTGGTATTGGCTGGGTCGAGCGGCTGCGCGGTGACGTTTGGCGTTTGCCGGATTCATTACTGAGACAAAGGCGGGGGTGAGGAGCAGGGGGGGACTCACACGAGGGATGCCGTCCCCCCGCCCCGCACCAGCCTCAACCCCGCCACACAGCCACTTTCCTAAATCACCGGCAAATGTATTGTTCTCCATAGTTTCAGCGACGCTTCTAATTTATAGAGTACTAATCGTCGAGCCACTCTGTTAATCAAAATACTTCGGCGATCGTTTTTCACGGCTGTTCATTACGGCGTCTATTGTCTCCGCATTTCAATAAGCCTCCCTGAGATTAGTACGTACCTACCTACCTACCTACGTTCACACTTTGATGATCTAAACTCTGCAGAAAGCTTTTTATAAACTTCTATTTTGGTTATGTTTATTAGCAGAGCCGTTATCATTATTAACCAACTTAAAAAAAACGGAGGAGGTTCTCAATTCGGTTGTATTTTTTTATGTTTGTTACCATAAAACTCCGTCATTTATAAACCGATTTGAAAAATTCGTCTTTTATATGGAAGCATTTACTTTTCGATTGGTCCCATAGAAATGTCATCAAAATCGGGTCAGTAGTTTGGTTTTTAAATCAAATTAGCCGAAAAAATAATTATGTCATCCAAGTAAACGAAATTGCGTACCTATTTTGCATTCCTGTGACTTTCCAGCAGTGGTTACAAATTACAAAAAAATAATAAAGTACTAAAAAGCGTAAAATAAAAAGAATGGGGAATACTGTCGAAGAACTTAGAATACACAGGAATTGTTACAGTGACATCTATCAAACATGTAATCAAGATAAAAAAAAGCTTTTTTACAAAAAGTAGAACCGACTTCCAAATAAAAAACACTACAAATTATAAAAACTTTAATTTTGGAAGTCGGTGTTTTTTTGATACCGACTTCTGAAATTAAAGTTATTTGTCGCCTTTAAGTTTGTTTTTAAATTCTATTAAATTTAAAGTTATTTCAGGAGAAGCATAAAAATATTGAACAAAAGGTTAAAGCTTCGGGGAATGTTAGAATGACCTTTTCCCTCAACCGCCGTGAGACAACCTAATCTTCTCCCTCCTTTCTCAGCAAATCTTAATAATTACATTAAGTAAGCGAACATCGTCGAGTTGAGACAAAAATGCGACTCACCGGTGAGATGGGGCTGCGAGCCGGGGCTGTACGGCGACTTGATTTGCGGGAAGCCTGCAACAATTACATCACTAATTAACGAAGGTACAGCACAAACAACGCCCGCCAGGAATTCCAATTTAAAAGTGCTTGCTGGAGGATTCACCTGGCGAGCGGAGCCGCGGCGCTGGCGCTGGCTAGTCACCTTACTAGTTATTACATTGAGGGTCGGGGATTGGCAATTACTGTTTTGTTTTAGTCTTCATTTAAATGAGAGTTAGTTTCCGGAAAGGTTAGGCCAAAGTTATGTCAAGGTAGGAGTGAGTTTTAAAACATGATGGTGGGATGTGTAAACAAGTCTCTATTTTATGATGTCATGATTTAGCAATGACAAACACACTGGTGGTTATCATGAATACCTATGTATTAAATATAAGATCCTCATTTTACTTCTATGTAGGTACATAAGTAGTCTTTAGTAGTTTAGGATACTGTCACATAATAACGGTTTTTATAACATTATCACACGAATGTTTTCTACTTGTGTTTTGTTCGTAGATTTCTATAGAAATAAGCATCACCTTTGTACCTATTTTTCTGTTCCTTCTTCTTGTCTGTAGGTATCTTAAATTAATAGAGTAGTAAGAATGTGGCTGTTCGATGAGTAAGGAAGGGATCGAAAAAGCAAAGGAGTTGCATAATGAAATTTAGTACCACATTATAACACTAGTTTGAATGAAATTACGGTGAGGTACTATGACACTAGTTGTTTTAATGTTGGCAATAAGCTAACTGTTTCAGAAACTTTTATAGAGGATTTATAGCATGGGTGTAGATAAAAACTTTTTAAACATTGCTCTTAAACAGTATTTAAAGGCTAAATTTAATGAATAAGCCTGTGCGAGTAGAAAAAATAGTTTAGTAATGGGTCAAGAGTATTTCGTTAGACTAGACCTCAGTAGAATAGTTGTGTAATGGAAAGAAACAGTGGCGGAATATTGACATGGTCAGTCAGTAGGTAACTCATGGTGCCATGACGTTACAGTGGGTCAGTGCCATCAACATTCTTGAGACTTTTCAGCACGATGTTAAATAACAAATATTTCATACATTGATCCCGGGTTAAAACTAACTCTTGTTTGTGCAAATTGGACTTAGTCAATTTAAAAGTTATTAACTCGATCGTACATTTCACAGCATGATTGTTAACCGTTTTTATGACTAAAATAATTTAATAAAAACACCATCGTTCTTTCAAAAACCTCAAATCGTATTGACGTGGAAGCGATCGTTGTGAAATCGTCTTACGTTTCAATATTTACACCGAACAATGCCAACTAGTTGGAGGCTATTAGGTTACCAACTAGTCGCACAATCCTCACTCGTGAACGTGAAGGGACAATCGTTTGAAATCCGCAGACTTAGACAATGTGCGCGTAACTTGAAGACAGCTCTATTGAACAAGGAGTGGCGCACGCGCAGCCAGGGATGCCAACAAAAAATATGAACCTGCCTAATAAATATGGTTGAATAGAAATGTTCAGTCCAGTTGTTTACCAAGGTTTACTAGGAGGACGGTTCACAAACACATGAACATATCTAATCTTAATCAATATTAGGTAGGTACACTAGGTACAGGTCATAGATAACACTACAGCAATACTGTAAATAGGCATCTGTATGAATGTTTTAAATCGACATTATTGGCATGAGTAGTTAATTACTTACTTTAATTGAGCAAGTTTTATTTTATTTTTTATCTATTTTGATTACCAAAGCAATCGTTGCCTGCTGGTAAATTAAAGGAAAGGTGAAAAGTCTACTCTACCTACTTAGGTACTATAACATATCTGAAATTAAAAAAAGGAACTTATATGAATAACATTTTAACGTTACAACACGCATGTCAAGCATAAAATAATATCCCTTAAACTTGTATCCGCCGGGCAACCCTAGTCACTTCAGACGGCTGTCAGTTACCTGATTGTCGAACAATTTTAACAAAATTAAGAGAAAAACCGCAACAAAAGACGAGTTAAATACTTCCTCAATTATGTTAGCTGCAAGGTAAATAAAGGCGGGGGCAGAGTGACCGCATTGTGCGCGAACAATGGTGATAGTGTGCCCGGTGTGCTCCCGGCTTTGTGCTGTTGGGCTAGGTCAGCGAGACGGTGTGAAAGTCAGATCTGACCTGAAAGTGTCGCGGCGTGAAGAATTACGTCATGCAGAAGTTTTAGGTGAGATTGAGCAATTGTGAAGTGGAAAATGTAGGAGTCTAATAGATACAGCGGAAAGTGTGGGTTATTCTAGCATTAAATCCACTTAGAACTTACATGTTTCTACTTTAAATCTGTTTATGTTCATACAAAGACTTGAGAGAATTTGTTTTAAAAATAAAATAAAAAAAAGCTTTGTACTAAGCTCATTCCTCCGTTAGTCGAAATCTTATTTCGACTCTTGCGCATAGATACCAGCATCAACACTATGTTCTAAGTAGGTACAGTGTATTGTTCCAATAATGAAATTGACTATAAAGTTAAGAAGTTCTTGATCGTCAAAAGTGGTTCATGAGCTCACTCCACATTATTGACATCGGATGCTCTTGCGCAGATAGGCTCTTTTGTCTTAACCACTTGCGCACAAATGACAAAAAACTGTATACAGAGGATGTCACGCTCTTGACTCCGAGTCAACAGCGTTTTGAACGTGACAAACACTTCATTGGCCCACTTCTGACAAGCTGTTGTCATTAGAACACTATGTGCTTGCGCAAGTTCATTTGTCTCATGTGAGGATGAAATAAAAAGAGAGATCGGATTACTCAACATACTATTTGATTGGAGTTATTGTATGCGGTGTTTTATATTAAAATTAATTGGAATTCATTGACACACACCACAATTACACGTCCATTATATAAATCTGACATAACATTTAATCAAATTATAATAACGAAGTATACAAATTACTAAATCCAAATCAATAACGTTTAATTTTAACAAGGAGATCTTCACAGAACCACCAATTACCTACCCATCAGACATAATTAAACATAAAAATGTTTGCTGACAATAGGCTCAGCTCAACAAGTCGGCCGCAGCGTCGATCGAGCGCCATTGTCGATTCGTATCAAATTCCTTTCCTTTAATTAATACAAATGTTAGGGATTTAATTGAGTCTGCCCCCACTCGACACTCGAGTCAATCAGGCGGCGTGACAGCGCCTCAACGGAGCGCTCGACTGAGGCCGACAAGAAGTTTGCTGTTATCAAATAATGACTCATCATCATCATTTTATTTTATTTCTATCAATACTCGGCTGTCAGCTGTTTTGTTGAGTTAATTGTTACATTTTATTGGCGTTCAAAAGGAAATTCAGGTTAGCAGATGTTGCTGGCTGAAAGATACTAGATAAATAGGTATTTATCTAGTCACCTTTCAGCCAGTAACGATTTCCGATCTACTTACCTAAGTAAATAGGTACTTATATGTATCCTTATCTGATTATGGCATTCGAAGATTGGTTGGATTCAACTATCTGCGTCATTTAGGACCGATTTTTCAATGTTCAAATAACTTTTACCTAATGAATAAAAATGACAGTTTCACAGTTTGTGTTTAAAAAATACGTCAAACAGCCATATTTATTCTTCAGTTAACTGTTAATCTGTATAATGAAAAATCGGCCCTTAGCCAGATTGATTTAAATTGGACTAAAACGTTTAGAAAAAAACAAAAAAAGGATTTGGTAAGCGCTACTTAAAGTTGTCACAAAGTAAAGCTCCTTTTAAAATTAGCGGCAGCATCCCACAGATTGTTCGTGTAAACTGCTTATAATGTTTATTAATTCGCCGCTAACCCGTGTCACAATTCATTAGCGCGGCGCCATCTTGGATTAAACGTCACATTACGATTCCAGACACGTTCGGTCGCGCAGTTGTTGTAGTTCGTAGTGTTGTACCGTGTCACGTGTGTGCCGGTTCACTAGAACATGCTAACACGCTAACATGCTGATTTATGAGGCGAGTGATTCGTGGCTGTGTGTTTTGCAGAGTGTTGTTGTCAGGTTGATAGGCTGAGGGATGTAGGTAGCTGGTTGTTGACAGGATTGATGGATTAGTTTTGTTCGGTGAATTATAGGTACGGTTTTCAACTCATGAGAGGAGACCATGTCATTTGGTATATTAAATTAGTTGACTGTTCTTCAATATCTCACTTCAGCGATTTAGGCTTGAAAGAGTCACAAACGTACAAACAAACTCACTTTCGCATTTATAATATTCTTTAGGATAGTATTTTATTAAGGATTTATATTCAATACCTACTCGGTGATCTGTTTTTCTTCAAATATATTCATCATTTTGATTAAAATAGTATTGAGTAAAAGAAGAAACCACAGGTTACCGTGAAATGATCACCATCAAAATCTAATTGGAACATTAACTCCGCCATGAACCGTGGAAAGCTCTAACAATGGCTTTGAAATGAGCAATAAACTCCAAGCGGAATAGAAGTTGTAAACGATTCGCATTCCGGCCGCATTACTGAGCTATATGACGCCAATAAATTAATATCCAATCGACTCGAGGGTTACTTAATTGAGCTGGCTGTCACACTAAACTTGTAATCCTGCAAGAATGTTCTGCGGAACACTGTGCAAGGAAAAACCAGTGACGCGAGGACTTCGGAAAGCCGTGCAATTACCCCGTGTTCGTCGGAGTTGGGTCTAACGGGGGAGGCGCGGTGTACCAGGGTACAGTGGCGGTTGTAACAGCAGATAATGCGCGCAGCTATTTCAATTACCGGCCGGGCCGCGTGCCCCCCCGTACAGTGGCGGCTAATCCGCTAACAAAAGACCTCTTAAATTTAAGATGAACTAAGTCCGTGGTGCTAATTGAAATTTTATTGCAAGTGTTCTGGTCAAGCGGCTGTTCTTTGGGGAAATGATGACAAGATGGTGCTTATTACAAACATAACCATCATAGGTATTAAATATCCGAGACTAGTTTGGAACTGCGGGGATGGAGTTACATTCCTGACGCTCTAGATAATCTTGAGAAGAAAACTATAAGGATTAGATTTATAATGTTAAGGGTCACAAATAACCTGGTGATACTGACTTTTATACAGGCATGTATGGCGTTTTGCAGGAGTTGATAATATATACAAAACGATAACTCATAAATTAAATTAATTTATTTCGATTTCCAGAATAAATAACAACTTCGAACAAAACGGTTCACTTAACCGCCACTGCACATTTCTTTCCCAAACAATTAATTTCTCCAACAGGTGCAAAAAAAACTTACCGTAACATAAACAAAGCGGTGCACGGTGGTTACGTTAGAATAACACCGTGTGCAACAACAACAGTTGCCGGTAGCGGCGCGGGCGCAGCCTACACAAACACACGCTTCCGCGAAAATGACGCGCAGCCTGTCAAGTGGACGTCATTATCTACTTCAAATTCATAATTGTATTATTTTGGGCATTGTAGGAAAATAATCAGCAATTTAAGGGTGATATTTGGAATTGTGACTTGTCAATTTTGACTTTAAATAAGGGTGTGCGTGCGTGTGACCGTGTAGGCATAGGTACAATTTAGTTATTTTTATTCGTGCTGTAGTGAGTTTGGCCAATATCAAATAATTGTAATACCTACCTACTAGTAAAATTATAGGATGTTGTTATAATCTGGTAAATAAGTATGTACCTAGTTAGATGCTAATAGATTTTAATCTGAATAACCAAAATATTCTCACAATTTAAAGCTCCATAACAGACTTCTTCTCAAAAAGAGCCACAAAAGATTTCCCAGTACCAAAAAGAAACACCACTTCCTCTCTCCTCCGAGCTCTAGATGGCGCTATCAATACGAGCCCAACATCACAAAAAACCCCACAAATCCGATTTAAATAACAAAAAGACATTTAAAGTGCCACAATGGGCCCGGCTCGATAATGTGCCGTTTTTGTCACCGTGACAATCTGCTTTTGTGGCAGAGGTGTCGCCTGTCACAATATTGTGGGACAGGGTGACATAAGATTACAATGGCTCAGTGTAAGGGTTACCTTAACCCGTTGTGAGTACCGAGTGACCCCGCCTTCTGCTCGAACGTGTAATTTAGTAATTATCGTTTCGTTTTGATTGTGTTATTATTGTTGCACGTATGTGTTTATGAATAATGATTATGTGCAGGTGTTTTGAATATGGAAGGCGGTCGCTTGGTAATGGTAGTTGGGTGTGACGTCATGTGGTGTCTGTAAGTACCTACGTTATAATAAATTACGTAGGGCTGTAAGTTCTCTCTCTTTGTCACTCTGAACATGAACTGCAAAACAATTTGTACGAAAGTAACTCTATTGAAAGAAAACTGCTAAATTATTTTTCCTGTAATTTTGGATTTCCTGCATTAGGTACTTACATTTTATCGGCGTCGGTTCACATTTGTTTTTATTTATTTTTTTTATTTGAGTTGTGTTTGCTCTTGACTCTAGTCTAGGTCAGAGGTGACAGAGACAAAGTCGACGATGGAGTGAGCTTACCCAGAAGAAGCCTGTTCACTCTAACTTTGAAGAGATTAGTGTTGAATGCGTTCGGAAACACAGACGCAGTTTGAGAGTTCCACTCTCTTGCTGTGCGCATTATAAAAGACGTTTGGAAACGCTTAGTGCGAGTTGAAGGAATAGCAACAAGGTAGGCCACTTACAGACTTACTGCTCTACTCTATGAATCAAACTCACACAGACCAGAAGTTTCCATAATCAGCTGACCAACATTTTTGAATTACAATTTATTGAAAATACACGTTAACCTGTGTAATTAATGAATTTAAATAAAACAGTGTATTCGCCACATGATATTATAAAACTGAAAGTGAACGAAATTAATTAATTAATTGAATCGTAATTAGTGCCGCTGATTGTATCTGTTCAGTTATTAATAAAACAAGCGAAAACGGATAACTTATCGGGACCATTGGGGGCACAGCTCTTGTTCTACCGAAATCATTGACTCAATACAATACAGGACCCACACTCTAACATCAACTCAAGCTCCCTAAATATAGAGTTCAAAACGATTCTAAGAGTCACAGCAGAAATAATAAGATAAGTACACAATGGAATTAAGATCTTAATATGTAGGTGGTATGGTTTTGTTTCGCTTGATAAGATCCGGGAAAGGAGCCGCGGGCGGTGCGAGCGCTAGTGTTGGCACAGATCGCACTCGTCGCAGATATTCATTTGTTATCGTCAATTATTTGTTTTGATTGATTAATCTCGGCAAATGACAGAGTTCGTAAGACTGGAAAATGGGCTTATCTGTGCGAAAAGCTAAATTATTTTATTGATTTCACCAATCCTTGTAAATCATGACTTTTGCATTGAAAACTTTGGTCCTATAATTTCTAAAATAAAAGATGAATCTGTGAGATAACTCAAAAAAATACCTAAAACATTCAATTTGTAACAGCATTCAAAAGTTGGCTTGTATTAAATTAGATATATGTGGTCAAAAGGGCGAGTTTCCTCCGATTGCATTTATCCTAATGGTATAATTACCTGCTTAACGACAACTGACAAGGTAACCTCATGCAGGACGTGCATCTAATTTCCGGCTTTTCCTAAGACAAACTGGCAGCGGTCGAAGTGTAAGAAAATTTTGAAATGAATGTTTTCCATCATATTCTTTTTCGGTTTTAGTAAGAATCCAAATTGACTAAATCACTGAAAACGGATTAATTACAAATCCGTCGAATGACTAGCATCCATGGTTCGATAAGCTCAGCAGCACTGAGCAGCACTGAGCACATCACTAGCCTGTAGGGGTCGAGCAGTTAATAGCAGGCAGTTAGCGCGCTTTGTGCGACGTGTGAAGTGAGCACTGGTACACGCGCGCGCCACCAGATGGTTAGGAGCCGCCGCACCCCTCCGCTTTACTCTGGCCACGACCACCGCGGAACAAACCCACGGACCCACACAGCTCAACATACCCTGGCCACAAGTCAATTCTATCACTTGCCCAACTCCCCCAGACCTCTGCTCCTGCCGCAAATGTAAGAAGGAATAACTTGATAGGCAAGGCTTCGGGGGTCTTCGTGTAATGGTACGAATCGTATAGTATGCCACAGCAAGCCCCAGGCGAATATCGCACAAGCTTGTTCGCTGTTTTTTACATGATCAACTAATTTTGTTTGGTTTCGAGATTTTGCATTGTTTGGTTTTTTGGTGTTATTGGAGAGCGTGAGGTTTTAATTAGTCCGAAATATCAGAAAGATCAGGTATAAAACGTGTGGGTCACTTAGACTAGGTTATTTAGACGGTATTCTAATATAGGGTCATCCAGTGGTCTGACCCCGGGGTATAGTCAGAAGTTTCGTAGAAAGGTTCGAGTATTCTTGGTTGTTCTTGGCACTCCAAGAAAAGTCAAACCGGTATATCTACAGTCACAAATAAAAAGTGTAATCCGAACCACACACTGACGCAAGCCAGCAGTACGTCTAGACGGGCTAGTCGTTGAGATCTGCCACTAACTCAGCATTAGACAAACTAGATGTACGAGCAAACTTGCCAACTATGCAGACTTGGCAGCAAGACGTCGCAGGGGTGGCTGCCCCACAGGGATAGGGAGCGGGGGGGGGTGTTATCACGAGCCTAGAGAAAACGATAAAAAAACCAATTGGCATTCACGTCGCCGGCGAGCATTGATGTCCTCGTAAACACACACACACACACAATATTATTTGTCGTGTGGCGACAACGCACACTGACGAACTTTAGATGCTTCACTAGAGGTATAAATTCTCGTCAAACTTCTTTATGGGAATCTACTAACATATAGCTAGGTAAGAATTTCAGTAGGTAGGTACAGATGGAACAAAAATAAATCTCAAAATAAAAGAGGTTTATTAATTCTGACACAAATACAGAATTGACTCGTATCCTAAAACTGACAGCTTTCAATCTCTACTTATTACCACAATGCTCACTTTCCGACTACTATACTTTACCCAATATGTTCCCATTCAGAAGGAACCCGTCAAATGAGCGGTCAATTTATAATTATTTGTATAGGTGCCATCCAAAACCCTTAATTACTCAATAAGTATGCTTATCAGAGCATCAGAATACGGTCCTAATTGGACCCAAAAATCTATTTACCAATAATGAGCATTATCGGCGAACACGTCTGGGTAGAACGCGGCGATATTAGCCAGATGCCTGCAGACTCCGCGCCGCTCTCCCTGACCGCATTCCTGGCCAGGGCTCCACTATTAACTCCCAATTGACAGCCAATGCCGACCCACTTATAACTGACCCATTTGATAATTAATAAAGCCTGCTTCAGGCTTTATTAATTACCAACTACTTCTGGATTACCGAGAATATTATTCTATAATGACGATGAGAGTGTATCTTTGACAGGATGACGGTTGATAGGAGAGAATGGAACTCAAGTGACATGTGACCAGCTCAGGAAGACGAATAAGATATGGGACCCAGCAGAGGTAAACGACCAAAAGAAACATTTAGAAGCGACTCTCCTACAAATGAGCTCATGTTTCCTGGAGTAACAGCGACAAAATTCACTCTCACCATGGTTGCTTTAACCTTAAGTACACTGTAACTAATAAGGCAGATGTCGTAACAACAATTTCTAAAAAAGATAATCTGTCTACCTTCACTCAAATGAGCCCTTCATTTTTTCACACAGCTCATAGAGGTCCATATTCCTTAACGCTGGGGATATTTACGAATATTTAAAGCTCTGTTTCGTAGTATTTTATAATTTTCACTGGCATAATGGCATCGTTTCCTAGTTGTCGCAGGCACGTGATTGTGCGCCAGTTAATCAATTAGCGGTCTCTGAAGGCCTCATTAAAGCCTCATTGCCTCCGTTGAAGAAATGCCAGCCCATACAAAGACGCAGAGAAGCGATCCACGCGGTAAGGTTTGAGGCACACGGGGGACGGGGGTTTAAATAGTTCATCTTAATTTTTTCGATAGTTGGGGTCGATATATTTGATTTTGGTAAGGCGAAAGTTTTTAAGGCAGGGTTGCGAATTTTGTTCGAAAGAGTCACCGCGGCCCTGGAACGCAAAGGCACGAGGAGGAGCACGGATGGGTTTTAGTCAGTAAGAGTCCACCTTCCAGAGCACCCAGAGCGGAAGGGGTCATTTGATGATTTCCCATCCACAAAAAAAAAAGCTCCCGTTTTGACACATGCAGCACGCTTGCCTAGTAGTGTCACCCTTGACTTGCGAACGAATGATGATGGATAAGTGTGTCGTCCTGAGTGTACCGGTGGCCTGGCAGTATCTGTAGGAGGCTGCGCTCGGCAGAATCGTTTGTAATTAATTAACAATAAGCTTGCCGCGCGCCGCGCCGCCGCCGCGGGCGTTTCCGAGCCGGACGCAGCCGCACCGCCGCTGAACCGCCGCACTAACGCTAATAGAGCCAGCTCTCATTTTAGCGAATCGTAATTTTATTTGGACTACTTTTCATAAACGCAGCGTCACTGGGACCTTGGCTACAAGTTAGCCCTATTGCCTGAGCAACAACCCAGGATAGAATATCCTGGCGCAGTATAGCGGGGAGACCCGATCCCAAATAATGGGAACAGGAGAGGTCAAAGAAGAAGAAGTCGTATCTCGTTTAAAAATAGACATTAACCTCTACAAAAAAGCAATGTATAACGCACTCTGGACTTTAATCACTACACCACAAGGGTACGAATCCCATGTATACTCTAGTTCAGTGGTTCCCAACCTGTGGTCCGCAAGGACCAAAATATTGTAGGTAGATTTAAAATTTCAATCTTTTCTCCTCAAAAATGTACTTCATGTAAGCCGATTTTAAGTTCCTAATTTTAATGTTGTGTGTTCAAAGACAATGCTGTTTACTTTTGATAACAAAGAATAGTTATGCTACAACTTTTGAATATCTCTATGATATAAGTTTATTTTTAGATTAACACAGTTAGTAGATTTCTGATCCCTGCTAGCAACAAAGTAAATAAAAATGATCCCGGGTCAAATAAAGGCTGGGAGCCACTGCTCTAGCTGCACAACCGGAACGCCTGCAACACTCAAGGCACATATTTACTATACTATGATTTCAAGTTGTGCATGTCTCTCTCTCTCTCCCTTCGATCTCCATCTCATAGCCGCTGCTATCCACAGCTGAACAAGAGTGTTTCCCCAACCTGCCCCTTAGAAGCATAAGGCTGTCAATGCTAGACCATCCTGTGCATCCACAAAGTAGATATAACTTAAAATAATTAGTGTCCGCGCGCCGCTTCTGTTTTGCGCCCAACCTAAATGAAACACTTTCAGCAGTCTCTAGCTGAGATACCATAAAGTGCAGAATAGGCATACAAAGAAAATTAGACTGTCCCAAAAATGCAGAAGTCAAGGTGACCTCAATGCTTCGGAAGTTTAGAATGTAGGCAGTCGCCGTTTGACTACAGGCATCTTAACTTCAACCTAGCTCTATACTACGAGAAAACCAAAATAAAGAGCTATTTTTAGAAAAAAACATCTCTAGTGTAACTGTTAAAAGAATGTGTTTCGTATGCAAGTGAGACATGACCACTCATTCATGTAAGTGTACTGTGTAATTGGTATTAAGTTCCAAACTTGTTTGTTAACATACCGCATACATGTCAGTCGCGTTCAGTTGTACGAACTAATGAGAATAGACGTGGGCGTTGCGTAGACAAAGATATTTTCAAATGTTACGTTTGTAAAGAACTCAACTGCCGCTCTGGGACCAATTCTACTCATTTTCAAGCAACGTTCGCATTTGCACCTTAGTTGCAATCTGTCCAAAATGTATTGACAGTTTGCGCCTGACAGGGGAATGCGAACGTTGTGCCCTCTGGACTGGGCAAATAATAAGATAAACTGCTACTGCAGCTACTGAGTAGAAATGGGCCACTGGAGCAAACAGGAGTGCGACTTAATAAACCAAATAACTGTACAGTTAATAAAACACGTCGCGGCGGAGGTGCACGAAATATTCCGAACATTTCAATGAAGCAATTTAACCCTCGCCCGCTCTCCTAAACAAAAGCGCATTCCTCAGGCTCCGCTCCGCTCGGGGCAGCTCCGCTCCGCTCGACTTCGCTCCACGCATTGTCCGCAAAAACCTGCTAAATGCTAATCCGGGAACATTCGCCGGGACTCGACCCCCCACTTCAGCGTCACCCCGCTATCGTCGTAACGCCCCGCTGGGCTCAATTCTAATGGAGTTTTTTAAGGAACGTAGAATAATCGTTGCGAGAAGAAAATTAAGCCATCTTGGGTTAAAAAGTCCAAAAGTGGAGTGTGTCGAAGGGCGCCGCCGGGGGTGAGGCGGACGCGCGCGGGCTGCCCCGGCAGGGGGGGCAGGGGTGAGCTATAGATTTTTCGGGGTGCGTTGTGTCGCGAAAACAAGCTTTTAGACGATACTGTTGCGACAATTACCGAGTAATGCGATCCGACACACCGACGTGTGCCGTGTGAGGTATATCATGTCGCTAGTGACTTAGTTTGCTTGAAGGTCGATGTACTACTTCTGTGAAGTGATCTGTAACTATTTGTCGGATTCTTTTGTGAACAATCTTTTCCTGTATCAGTTGTGAGTCTTTTTCATGGAAGCCATGAATTCCTTGACATGATAATATATTAGACCAATTTTCTCTACATTACTTATACTTAAAAGGAACAGGTTTATAAGGCAACAGTCATCAGACACAATGTTGTAATAGCCACAAACTAAAACAAAAGTAAAAAACTACACAATTACACGAAACAAAAATGAAACGAAAACCTAGGTATCGACATAACAAATTAGCTGAAACACAAATGAAATACCCAATTAACATGAAACTTTTCTCGTCTCTAAACACTCACAAAAACGTCGGAATTAATATCCGCCATTAATAAATAAATAACGACTCTAACAAATTCATTACTGCGATACGTTCATAACATTTACATAATGGCATCGTCCCTCGGCGCTAAATAACTCATTGTACATAACAGCCCAATTTATATTCAGCCGGGACATTATCATAATCGGCCCTTGCTTGCCAAGCTCACGGGGCGAAACGAGACGCAAGATACCCTGATCTGTAGGCTAGATAGAGACGCACGGAGGCTATTTGGTTTCAGCTGAAATATGAGATGTTAGGTTTTTTATTGGAGTTTTCAGCGTGTAATAGGGATATGTATTAAGGGCACATTCGAAGGTTATTGATGTGTGTTGTATGGCCAGCTCATGCTAAGAAGCGATTTGTGGAGGTGCTGGCCTTCCTCGGCGTTCCCTTTATCATAATTATGGGCAGTGAAGCAAGGGCAATCAAAACTAACGTTATAACTCCGAAAGTAACTCCGTTGTATGTCTGTTTGTGAGGTCTTCACCTTAAACGGCTGAACGGATTTAGGTGACACTTAACGCACCTATAGACCATGTCTTGTAATAGGACATAGAATTATTTTTTTGGTTATGTTTCCTAGGAAACATAATCAAAAAAATAATCTTCCGCCAAAGTCAGAAATCATTCCTAGGAAAGATGCTGCTGGCAGAAACTAGGTTTCCATATTATCAGCAGAGGTCAATATTGGTTGACAAGTAGAGAATGGCTAAGGTATTAAGTCCGCCTTTGGACCTTTGTGATAATAGTATCACGAGTGTTTTAATACCTAATTATGTACAGTTGCATACAAGATTTTATCTACACCCATGATATGAATCCTCTATGAAAGGTTATTTTCTAATTCATGAAATCTTGTACTATATCCCCACGGTAAATGAAATAAAAAGCTATAGGTAAATATTTAACATTTAAAAGTACATAACATTAAAATCCGGTTGTCTTTTCAAGTTGCAACATTAAAATTTTAAATGGCGCGCAGTTAAGCCTTTCTGCTCGGCGAATTAAACGGGTTATGTTAATTTTAGCACTAACTGACATTAACTTATGTTTCAGTTGCGCTCACTCAGTTCAGTTTACAAGCTGAGTGTTAGTACATGGAGTAGTCTGATGTATTTACTAAATTACTAGCTATGTCCTGCGGCTTAGCTCGCGTTAAAGAAGTTTATAATATTCTCCAGGGTCTTGTTTATCTCTGTATCTACCAAAATTCATCAAAGCGCTCTCACCTGATGGTAAGCGATGATGTGGTCGAAGCTGGAGCACGCTTGGCTAGAAGTAACTTATTAGTTCTTGATTTAGGCGTGAAGAAAGCGTTACAAACAAACAGACAAACTCTCTTGTGCTCACACAGAGTCAGACTTAACTTATACCTGCGAGTTAGTTGCTAACTGGCCACAACACAGGCGTGTTGATGAAATGAGCGCTATGTTAGCAACTGACTCTGTTAATAGATGCAGTGGGACTTATTTGTTCAGATTATATTCCGTGGAAGTCCACGGGGATAGTCGTTGGCTTATATAAACTTATAACGACAACATTTTGTAACTGTCTTTATTATTAAACTAAAAGTAAATGTAGGTACTCGCGTCACATACCTAACCATGCACAATATGTACCTTTTTCATACAAATATTGTGAAAAAATAATTTAATTTACGAATGAAAAAAAATTTTTACGAACACCGCAGTTAATCATTTTAATTTCCGAAAAAAAACAGCGCCCAGTAGAACAAGAAAACGTCCCATGTCGCGGCTACACGCTCGCAGTTAGTATTACAGTATATTCTTAATTCCGCACAAAGTGTTCAGCGACACTTTGCAGTACAAGTAACGCGGGAAATCTCGCGCTGCACAGGTCGAGTGTCCTCTATTATTGTTACTAACACCGCACGCAGAAACCAACCATATTACTTCAACCCCTAGGTCTAAATTAACTCTACCCGTTGATAGTTTCGTTTTCAGGCTAATTAGAGGCGCGGGAGGCAGCGCAGCGACTAAGTAAATTTGAACCCTAACGCCCGCCACTAGAATATAAATTGGTGTTCACGCCTGACTTATTGTTTGTTTGCTGACTGCTAGCGAAAGTTTTATACGACTGTTGGTTATTTTGTGGAGGAATAGTTTTAGTAGAGCTGAAAATATTTTTAAAACGTGTACGTTTAATTTACATTTAAATTGATGTCTTTATGTACATCCTTACTTATTTATTCATTAAATTCGCTACCATTCGAACTACTCCGCATAGAGGAACACGCCAACTAACACCTCTCTGAAGTCACGCTATAGAACACTTGTCACCACTTCCTTCAACGCATCACAATTAAATACTACAAATAAAATTAATCAAATCTAACAATTTCAAAGCATTCCACAAAAAAAAACATTAGATTAACGCGCCTTGAAAAAATAAACACCCACTGCGGCTACGTTGTGCTACGCCACTGCTACGAAGCTACGCCTACGCTACGAGAAGTGCTACGAACATTCGAAACTGTTGCATGATGGAGCTACAACACCATTGTGTGGTATTTCTTCAATACCTTTGGAGGTCAAGAGTGAATAGGTTACTAGGCGAGCGTGCTCCATCGTCGCTTACCATCAAGCGAGATTTAATATTTAATTGTGCGTTTTTCTTCTATGTATTTTATTGCTAGTGTTCCTAGTTTTTAATGTAAGCAGGCGCAGCTGGGCGATTTTCCTAGTTGTGTGAAACTAGCTATTAGAGCCGCGGCGTGGTTCTTTGTGCGGAGGTGTCGGGCCGAACGCTCTCCACTCCCTCGCTCACACACACCCTGGCGCGAGGGGTGTGCCACGGTGTGTGTGTGTGTGTGACGGAGCCCTGTGCAGCACTACTAATTGTTGTTTTATCTTTGATTTGTTGATGCTTTACGTTGGTTATGAGGAGGTAATCTCTGTGTACGTCAATGGTAAGTCAACTGTACGTTTAATAGGAACAAAGATTATGTCATACGTTACCCGCACAGCCCAGTATAGGTAGGTGTGTGTTTATGTAGGTATACATAAGTAGATCGAATGGTAACAACATTGTTGAACAGACTGCTGAATGAATCCTTCTATAGTGGTGGATAATCTTTCAGTTTTGTGTCCATAACTAAATGCCCTATGTAAGCCCATTTTATTTTGCCAAGTCATTATTTTAGGGTTTTTTTATGAAAACAATACAGTAAGAATGTGTCATGATCTGATTTTGATCATTTATCATTTCTTATTTGAATGTCGGGAAAACGGTAATGAGCACATGCCAGTCCTTATGCTTCCTACATAAGGCGAATATTTAAGAATCAGCTGTGTTCGGTAACCTGCATTCTTTTTTTTTAGGGTTCCGTACCCAAAGGGTAAAAACGTGACCCTATTACTAAGACTCCGCTGTCTCTCATGAACCGTGATAGCTAGACAGTTGAAATTTTCATAATGTATTTCTGGTTCCGCTATAACAACAAATACTAAAAACCGAATAAAATAAATATTAAAGTAGCCCTACTTTAATATTTATTTTATCTCCCATACAACAGACGTGATTTTTTTACCGTTTTTTACTGATAATGGTACGGAACCCTCCCGTGCGCGAGTCCGACTCGCACTTGGCCGGTTTTATTATTCAAGTTAAATGTTTTTATTGGCCTCATTCATTGTAATTCAAGATAGGTATATACCACTTGAGACCTAACCTCTATACTCCAAGTCATGTCCTCCAACTTGACTCCACCTCGAATAATAAAATTGACAGTAACAGCTAGTTATATATTAACATGAATCGAAGGATTTTTTTGGTTGTCATAGCGACTGAGTCAAGTGGAGGTCCTTCAAACTGACAGAATATAGGCTTAAGATTTCAATAATTTCCATGTAGTAGGTAAATTATTGTCGATTATCAATAACTGTTTGAATATCCTCCAAAGCATTGATTTTTTTGTCAACCTTGACCAAAACGTTACGTTGTCCGGTACGGCACGGCAGCGGCGCGCGCGGCGGCTCCACCTATACGGTACGGTACGATGCGGCGCGGCGCGGCGAGGTGTAGCCCAGTAGCAGCTGAGTGAGACAAATTACGACACGGCACATGTTACTAGATAAAGCGATTTATGTGCTTATACTTATTTGTTGATAAATATAAGGCCAAAGGGGGTATTTCCCGCTAGATTTCCGGCAATTTGATTATTTTTATGGCTAAAGTTACTCTTTCAAGCGTGGCATAAAACGCTATTCAGCCCTTTTAAAAGGTGGTCAATGTTTTGTACCGCCATTTTAAACAACATCATTGTCTTTTGCCACAATTTTCACTTACAGGCTTTCCATAAGCACTGGTTGAAAGAACACACACGCAATTTATCAACAATCTTACTTCGGAAGTAACTCAATAAACTAACAAACCTATATTTATAAAACTGTTTTACCTTAAGTTTAGTTTAAATACTGATTATCAGATTCTAAATTAAAATTCTCCATTTAATAAAAATTCTTAAAAAATCTGCCAATCAGAAAACTAATCACATGGTTAGAATGTGTTTATGAATAAGCTTGTTTTTAATTATGAAAAAAACTAACATCCAACTACATCTCGCTCTCTCCGACCCGGCACCGCTACCTCCTGTCACCGACACCACCCCCAACAAACTGGTTGTAGGGAAGGGTTAGCGCACACATACGCACAGCGCAACGGAACTCATTATGTAAGCGCGTGTGTGTGTGTGCCAGCGGTTGTGCGAACCAATAACCGACCTCCCTTTCGGGTTAGGAGTCGCCTCCAGTGGCGGATATACGACGCTTGTTACTGATGATAGTGTTTAGACAGATAATAATGTAGTTTCAAATATAGTCAGAGTCACAATACTTCAATAGTTTTGGAGTGACGCTTGTGCTGGGAGCATCGCTACGGCGCGCGGCGTGGAGCTACAAATATATCGTAAAATATTTAGGTAGGTATATTGCTTTCATTGCCGTCAGTGTCGTATCAAGCAATTAATGTAAGTCTATGCAAACCGTAGGTCGACAGAAGAACAGAAGCCTCTCCAGAGTGGTGTCACTTTTAAAAATATAAATTACAAAACATTAGCTCGTAAGTATTTAAAATACGATATACTTTTAAGTCGTGCATAATATAAAATGCAGTATTTTAAATATTTTTATTTAAAATACAAATACAAAAGGTTAGCCTTTTGCTTACGAAAGCTTTTGCATATTAAAAGTTTGCTAAATGTATCTATGTTTATATGTATTTTATTATGTTAGTATGTATTTTGAAGCCATAAAAATTTGAAATACTTACTACAAAATACCTCAAAAATGTAATTGAAATACAAATACCAAGTACGTATTTGTATTTTAATTTCAAGTAATTCAAATACTGCCCAGCCCTGATATAGACTATATTATGAAAAATGTAGTGATTATTATACTTGTATTATAATAATCACTATATTTTTATAATCTTATATTCCTGCTATTTCATGAAACACTAGTTAAACCTAATAAAAGTCATAACAGTAATAATTTCTGAGCTAAGCTAGAGCGAAACGAGCGCACATCAGTCAGTGCGCCCCCGCCGGAGTGGGGGTCCGCGGGCGCGCTTATAACCGCTAATGTGCCCGACTCATTGCAGCCGCGATCGATACGGAACCCGGAACGTATGACCCACATCGCGCTTCGCCGAGCGAGGCGGCTACTGCAACTGTGCATTGAAAAATAAGTGAGTTATAGTACTAAATAAATATAAACTAATACGTAAATGTCTTTAAATGTGTTGTTTCCAGTGACAGCTCACCAACGCAAGTAAGCTTTTTAAATCCACCAAACTACCAATAATTACATTGCAACGTTTCATTTGGTGTATGATGTGCATGCCTATGGGTAGACCAAATAGAACCTTAGCTCTATCAAAACACATATCATTATGTAACAATTGACTAAATCAATGCTATTTTTATTTAACTTGATATTTGCTCTAATTGCCTTGTCTGTAAACTCTACTCAATAATCTAACGTTAGGAACAAGATTTTGGGTAAAATCTTAATGTAATCTGTTGTAGGAAACATTTCACACAATTATTAGTATTTGTATATTTTTATATACTTCGCTCTAAGGTAAAGATAATTTCATTATACTATCCAACTTAATTCACAGATTTTTTTATTTTATTTTAAGTGTATATAGTTAAATTAGTATTATACTATAAATAATTTTTAGCCTGAAGTAATGAAGACACTAATTCACAGACCAAACTGTGAAATACGTGCTTTTGTAAAGATGATTTACCAGACAATAACCACACATCTAACGAGCTGCACACAACAGCACGCCTGCCCCCCCCCCCTCCCCCACTAGGTTACCATTCAACTGCCACCAAAACAACAGTCACACGAGACCTTAAATCAATCACCAGAAAAGGTGGCGAATGACCACTAATTTAGTGAATACCCTCATTCTGATCCTCGGGCCCTTTATCACTCATCGTCCCACAAAGAGGCTTTATCTGGCCCTCTTTGTGCCCCACAAAGGTCTATTCTGGGAGGTGTGAGCCTCTTTCAAGCACTATTTGTAAGGCAGTTGTTTTTTTGCAGAGGTGTTGGATTGAGGCTGCATCAGCTCGGAGCCCGAGCATTGTGTCGTAAGTAGGTGTGTGAATATCTTTTGTGTCCTAAGTGGATGTAGTGCGAGGTTCTGTCTGTTCGCTTCGGGATTAGATTCGGTTATAAGTGCTTTGATTATATTTGTGATTGTTTACGATACTATACTCATCGAATCTATAGAACATCAAGGTAAAGGGACAGTTATGAATGAGTCAAAAGTTACATTATTATTCATATAACCAAATTAACCGTTATCATCCGAGGTACTTCTGATAACTGTTCTACGAGAGAGGCCTGTGGGTCCCGATCGCTGGCTATTGATTGAAGAAGGTACACAAGACATCACGCAACGGAACAACTCAGAATGGATAAAATGGCAACAAGTCACTGGAACAACTTGCGACCCACGGATGCCCCTCAAGTTGAAGGAGAAAATCTAGGTATAAGTCCGTGATAAGACCTGTCGTACTGTATGGATGAGAATTTACGCTGTGAAAAAGACGGATGAAAATAGATTGCATGTAGCAGAGATGATAATGTCGTGATGGATGTGTGGAGTAACGAGAATGGATAAAGTGAGAAATGGGTATATTAGAGGTAGTTTAAAAGTGGCGCCAGTGACGGAAAAGTTGAAAGGTAACCGCTTGTCCTGGTATAGTCACGTGAAAAGGAGTGATGAAATGCATGTAACTAAAAGGATTATGAATATTAATGTGGATGGATGGAGAGGAAGAGGGAGGCCAAAGAAAAGATGGATGGATTGTGTGAGGAGCGATATGAAAGAAAAGGGGATTAGTGATAGTGTGACGGCTGATAGGACAGAATGGAAGAAAAAAACGTGTTGCGCCGACCCCAAGTAACATGGGATAAGGGCAGGAAGATGAAGACACAACCGTTTTCAATGTAACAAGAAACCAGACTTGGAACAAATAAGATGCTGAGGTTTTAACTTGTCATCACGCAAGTTTAACGAGTTTTGTGTAGTTCATGCCATAAGATCCATTGAACAAGATAATTCATAGATGTTACATCAGTCAGATTAAAATTAAATGTGTACAAAACCACGAGGTTATTACCAAAGTGTAAGGAGTCTTTAAATTCGTTCCTACTCATATTGCTTTACAATTGAGTTAGGTACTAAAATAGGTCTAATGGTAGGTCAAACCCCAGGTTTACCTCGCCTTAGAAATATCAACACTGTAAGAAACATCTCAATTGACTACAAGAAGTACGCAAAACAAGTACAATGTTATACCTAATGTACATATGTAATACATAAGCATAACGTTACAAGTTATATTGAAATGTAAAGGTTAATCACGGGATTCAATACTGAACGCTTCGTGACTGATGAAGCGATTGGCCTAGAGCCATCTTTATTGTCTGAGGCCTTGCTAAACAACGATAAGTTAAATCAATTTTAGTTAATTACTAATATTGATCATACCACCTATTCATCTCATAGATTTCATGTAAATGATTAATTATCTAATTATGTACCTACTGAATAACTTGAGCCCGTTCTAGAGGCCGCTGAATTACTGAAAATGGACCTGCTACCGTTATAACTTTTGCGATATGGACTCGTTTAAGCTAGGTGCAGTAACGGCATTTTCCCTGTTAGAGCCCACAAACACGTATTTAAATTAAATTGTACAACGTAGGTACATAATATTTGTCAAACGTGAATCTTCACCACTCTCTCATTCAGTCCCGTGTACTAAAGTCTTCGTTTACTCGAGATACGATACAAAATCTTAACCGAGATGATTCACCACTTAACTTCAAAGTCTTGAACTTATTACCACTTAAGATAATAACGTGTCTGTAATAACGGTAAGCCAATAACGAAGAGTTCGACGCGCGCGCATCGCATGCCGCCATTGTGCGATCATTGTGCGCCGGCGCTTTGTCTAAGTCAGCTCTTGTACTCAGACACATCACACTCGTGTGCCGTGGATCGATGTAGACGTTAATTTTATTAATTTGATAGAGGGTTCTTTACAAAATATAGCATAGTTGACTAGGAAGGAATTATCTGAAGCTCAGATTAGCGCTGTTTAGCATATCTTTAGGTGAAGAATAGCTGCTGCTATTCATAGATTTATTTGGGTGTGTTTAAATAGGATAAGAATAGACTGAGACATCATGAGAACCTTAAAATGATACCTAAGAACAGTTAAGTTACAATGGAATGCACCATCGTGCTGGTTGGCGACCAGACGAGAGGGCCCGATGGACATTCCCGGGGGGGCTCGGGCGTCCCCGCAGTCTCCAGACTAGTCCCCCAATGATGCCGTCCTGTCAGAGCGTGCCTGAAGGTTAGCAGCATGGAACCTCATTTCACTTCCTTCTCCTCTACCTCCTTCACTCTCAAACTCAATGAATCAAAGGAACAAAATTAAAAAGGCTGTACAGCGGCAGCACTCCCTCTCCCACAAAGTGTACCTGTGTAATATACGAGGTCTGCACTCTAATCTCGCCGCAGTCCATCACCACCTGGAGACTGAGAAACCAGCGCTCCTGTTCCTTTCGGAGACGCAGATCGGATGTCCGTCAGACGTGTCGTACCTCACTTACCCAGGGTTTACCCTGGAGCACTATTTTAAACCACGCGCGGGTGTATGTATGTACGCCCGGGACGACATCTGCTATCGGCGTCTCCGCAACCTTGAGGACTCCAGGTTCTCAACACTTTGGGTTCTGGTGGACACTGGCCTAGATAAAATAATCTATGCCTGTGTCTATCGGTCGCACAGCGGAGATCTGGAGACAACTGGGCTCACACAACACCTCAGTGAGGCGGCGGATGCGGCTCAGCAGCGATACCCTTCTGCCCAATTGGTGTTACTGGGGGACTTCAACGCCCACCATCAGGAGTGGCTCTTCCCATACCAGTGCACAGACCATGCTGGACGAGAGACGCGAAAGCTAGCGCTAGCGTTAAATCTCACCCAGCTGGTCCAGGGGGCAACGAGGGTGCCCGATGTTGATTCGCACACAGCCAATTGCTTGGACCTTCTGCTGACAACAGATCCAGACCGCTACTCGGTGTCGATTTCTTCACCACTAGGAAGTTCCGACCACTGTCTGGTGAAATCTGTGTCCGTCTACTCCCCGCCCGATCCTAGCCTTAGAGGCACCCGGCGGGTATGGCGATACAGGTCAGCAGATTGGGATGGCATGCGATCTTTCTTCGCATGTTATCCTTGGCAGCCTACTTGCTTTTCTTCGACTGACGCTTCGACGTGCGCAAACGCCGTGACGGATGTGTTGCGGCAGGGAATGGAGTATTTCATTCCGTTCTCTGACGTAACAATATCTGGCGTGGCTCGTCCATGGTTTGGTGCCGAGTGCAATCGCGCTGATGCGCTCAAACATACGGCGTACCTAGCATGGGTCGACGCTCGTACACGCAAAGCGGGTGACGTGAGTCAGAAGAAGAGGGCCTTCAACAGAGCTGCCAAGTCCTGCAAGAAGGTGTTGCGGAGGGCTCGTTTTTGACCACATTAGCCGAATTGGGAACAAACTTGCTTCATACCCAGCAGGCAGTAAGGCGTTTTGGTCCCTGGCTAAGTCGGTTGAATCGAACTTCTGCCGCCCCTCAGTACCACCACTGCTGAGACCTGATGGGTCGCTGGCCCATTCCGCTGAGGAAAAAGCGAACCTGTTTGCATCTCTGTTTGCGGAAAATTCGCGTCTCGATCCTGGTGGCGCTAGGCCCCCTGCTTCTCCTGTTGGATGCGAGTCGAGTATGTCGAACATTCGCATTCATCAGAAGGACGTTCGTAGGGTATTGCGTAACCTAGACGTGAATAAGGCCAGTGGCCCCGACGGGATACCGGCAATTGTACTGAGGACCTGCGCGCCTGAGTTGTCTCCGATCTTGACACGCCTATATCGCCTTTCGTTTGAGACTGGTAAGGTGCCGATGGCTTGGAAGCAAGCTAACGTGCAGCCCGTGCCCAAGAAGGGTAGTCGAGCTGACCCAGCTAATTATAGACCCATCTCAGTAACTTCTATACTCTGTAAGAGTATGGAACGCGTGCTGAATGGTAAACTCCTGGCATACCTAGAAGCTAACGATATCCTTAGTGACCGACAATACGGCTTCCGCCGAAATCGGTCCACTGGGGACCTTCTAGCGTATGCCATTCACATCTGGAGTGAGGCCATCGAGAAACACGGGGAAGCACTTGCGGTCTCTCTTGACATCTCGAAAGCCTTCGATAGGGTCTGGCACGAAAGCCTTATTGGTAAGCTTCCTTCCTTCGGTCTACCCGCCGGATTGTGTGATTGGATTGCAGACTTCCTGAGGGATCGGTCTATTCGAGTGGTCATAGATGGCTGCTCGTCTGGACTGCTGGATATTAATGCCGGGGTTCCTCAGGGGTCGGTGCTCTCGGCAACATTGTTTTTGCTGCGTATTAATGATCTGCTAAAACCCGGTACCTTTGGGTATGCAGACGACAGTACTGTTGCTGAGAGATACGTGTCTAACGCACGAGCTGGTGGGTCACAGATCCGGTCTCTCCGGGAGGCTATGGTTGAGCGCCTGAACTTGTCCTTACAGGCTGTCTCAGAGTGGGGCGATGCCAATCTGGTCAAGTTCAATGCTGCTAAGACCCAGGCGTGTCTTTTTTCCGCTAAAAGGAGCCAATTCCACCCAGCTCCATCTTTCCGAGGTGTAACCGTGCCGATAACCGACCAACTTGACCTTCTTGGTGTCACGTTGACATCTACCCTCAATTTTGGCACATTTATAGAGGCAAAGGCTCAAGTGGCTGCCAAAAAGTTGGGAATTCTGGCAAAGGTGCGACGGTACTTCACGCCGGAACAGCTGCTCAAGCTTTATCAAGCGCAAGTTCGATCGTGTATGGAGTACTGCTCGCATCTTTGGGACGGATCTGCCAAATACCAGCTTGATGCCCTTGAGTCAATAGAGAAACGAGCCAAGAGGATCATCGGCAATGATAGGCTCGTCGAGTCGAAGCTCCAAAGTCTCGAGCATCGACGCCGAGTTGCTAGCCTGTCGGTTTTCTATCGGTTGCATTTTGGAGAGTGTGCAACGGAATTGCATAGTTTGATTCCGCCTAGCCCGTTCCATCATCGGACCACAAGACGTACGGCGATGCGCCACCGGTACATGGTGGACATCCCACCCACACGCACAAAGCGTTTTGGGAATACATTCATTGTGCGTACCGCTAAGGAGTGGAATTCCCTGCCGGAATCTGTGTTTCCTGATAGCTACAACCTGGGAGTCTTTAAGTCAAGAGTGAATAGGTTGCTTCTAGGCAAGCGTGCTCCATCTTCGACCACATCGTCGCTTACCATCAGGTGAGATAGTGGTCAAGCGCGTGCCTATCAATAATAAAAAAAAAAAAAAAAAAAAAAAAAAAGTACTATTTGCCGGAATCTATTGTCGTTGCATTATGCTTAGCTATAAATTAATAGGAACCTATCATTCCTCTCTTGAATCAAATCTAACATGGTAAAGGGAACTTAGAGAAGACAGCCAGACTTTGTCCTGCACAGATTTTGAACTCTAAACGAAAATGTTTGCTCAGACTTACAACAAAGTCTACAGACATACAATATACCACTTTTTATTTAGCGTTCAAAGTCTGCGCAAACACAAGTCGGTGTCGTGTGGATGACGACTTCCAAGTACATATTAAGTTTCTAATCTATTTAATTAGAATGTGTATTATATTCGTCATCATTGTCATACTTATTATATTTATCTTTATATCAACTTCATAAAGCATGAATATAAATCCTATTATTTATTTTAGAGCAGTAGATACTTATTCTCAGTGTGACCTTCTGTAATTTTAATCTTCCTGTGAAGTTTAGTAAGGTTAAAGTTTGGCATTGACAAAAATTTTCATAATAACGATAATAAGTCAATTTAGATCTTAGTTTTTGTTAAAATAAAACTTCCTTCCGATAGAAAAGAATTACTAACAATATTGCCCAATTTACTGTAATTTGATTGTAACAAGCTTACTACAAAGAGTAAATTAATGATAGGTGTTATTCACAAAGGTTCAGGAACCCATCGGCATCTCCTTTTTGTAATAACGCTAACTAGGCACGTCGTTAACGTAAAATAATATAGTATAATTGACAATAAATTCAATTATAATTTTATCTTAACTAGTTGATTACATATTTACATAATTTTAATTTGGTATTATGCATCTCATTTTACGTCGAGTAGATAGTAACATATCAGTTTGAATCAAGGTTTTCCCATTAATTACACGTATATTTTATCTAAAACATAGAATTTCTCCTAAAACTCAACTGAATAAATTGCCAGCTTCTGCTGGAAATGTGCCTCTCCATATCACGCCATTTTTAAATGTCTAATTAGAATATTATATAATACATTGTTTTCAATTCTTTTCGAACCGGAATCTGCCCCTAACATTTTCTTCTTTAAATTATAAATACGATTTCTATTCAATACAATAATTTTCTTGAAATCATTAAGGTAATGACCATTATATGTTTACTATTGAATAGACATTAAAAAAACTTCTCCGAGTTTGCTTCGGTATTTCTACTTTGGGAAAGAGCAAGGAAACACCGTTTGTTTAAACGTGACCAAAAACGATTGACAAGTGTTATTTTTAAGCTATCTATAAAATTAATACATTTTTTCTGTAATGAAACTCCATGCAAATATAATAATAAGCTCAGTGTCATATGACAGCACACACGGCGGCGCAAGCCCGATGCCTCGTGCCGACCGACGGCAAATGTGTTCCTATAAGCTGTTAAAATAGGTATTCATGTTTAATCCGAACTGCTGTTAATTTAATTGAATGATCGAATCTATAAAAGAAAATGCCTAATAATTGCTTCAGCAATAAAAAAACAGAAGAGAGAGACAGAGTTGACTACGAAATTATTGTTTTAATTTCATTTTATAAATCTACGTTTTCTTTTAGTAGAAAATTACTTTGAACGTTAGTTTTTACAGAATAACTGTAAATCGTAGACAAAACTCTGCAGCAGTTTTTTATCATCATCTTGCTTTTCCAACAAAATATTTTTCTATTATGTCATCAAACATTGTAATAGAATAGGTCCATATATTATCAGTTATCTGCTATCTTAACAATACGTACAACACAGCACTGCATAGTCTGAATTAACTTCATAGGCTATCCAAATCTTCGCGAATAAATTCGCAGACAACATTCGAACGAGCTGTTTAATATTACCAACAATTAGCTGGTTGGCGTACACTCGCTGTAACCCGAGCCGGCGGCACGTCAAAGCAGACGGTATTGTACGCTAATTAACAAATAAGACAAAAAGCCTAATTAAACGAAGGCACAATACCGCCACGTTAGTGCGAGCGACGCAAAGTAGCGCTGAGGGCACACCGCCGCGCCGGAGCGAGCACTGTGCTCCGACGGCGCGCAATAAAGCGAGTCTAGAACTTAACACCTTTTCCCTATATAAGGTGAATGCTCATAATCCACTAAATCTAATCCACGCTATGATGTGTATTTGTTATTAATTTGATATGATTGTAACCTGTTGTAATTGCCTTGTGAATAAATAAATAAATGTCTACTACTGATCAAAACAATAAAAACTTCCTCCAGCTTTTCGTTTTAGAGGTTTTTAATAGTATTTAGGCGACAGTCATTCAGTTGATGAAATTTTACTCGTGGGTTTCTAACCATCCTTAAAGGTATTAAAGTCGCTTGATCCAGCGATCTATTCATCTCACCTAGTCTGTAGGGACTTTGTCACTTTTTCCAGGCAGCAGTAAAGCGTGCAAGTTGTTAACTGATTCAAAGTTGCAACCAAGGCCTACGATCAAGATAATGAGATGTCAAGCTCAAGATGAACAACACAACTAGATCTAAGGTGCATTGCAACTGCGCGTCGTGACTGACCTGGTGGCGGGTGTAATAGTGGTGGTCCGGGCAGGAAGGCAGCTGCCACGGCGGCCTGCGCGTTGAAGGCGGCGGCGTACGCCACGCGGCTGGCCATGGAGGCCGGCAGAGGGAACTGCGGCGTGTACGCCGAGCGCGGCTCCCGGCTCTCCGACAGGTTCAGCACTCTGTCTCCATCTCTGTTCTCGAAGTACCGCTCGCGGCTCTCGCGGTTGTCGGACAGCCCCAGCAGCTCCTGGATGGCGAAGGGCGATCTCTGAGGCGCCCGCGGCGCGCTCGCGTTCGCGCTCATCGCTTGCATGGTGCCGGGCGCGGCGCTCGAGCGCGGGCGGCTGGTCTGCTCGCAGCTTTACTGCAGCATTACTCTACTTATTTTATTGTACATTTTTTTAATTTTCAATACGTTTATTTTATCACAATTTACTTAGGTCGTGTTTTCAATAATTCTTTTTGCTAATGTTTTTATTCGGAAACGCACTTTCTTAAAGTTTTTTTTTGACACTTCCTAACTCTAATAACTATTTAAATACATAAAAAATAGGCCTAAGTATTAGTCTGAATATTTGAAAATTCAAGAAAAATATTTTTTGAGTTTTCCAAGGCGGTGGAAAATTCGCGAAAAATATCGTTTTAGTGTTGTGCAAGTCGCGACACGAGCGCTCGCCGCGGCGTGTGCAGCGCTTCTGTGCGCGGCGCCGCCCGCCGTGCGGCAGGCCCGGCAGCCCCGGCAGGCCCAGCGGCGGCGGCGGAGCGCAGCCGAGCTGCCGAAAGGACACAACCGCCGCGCGCCGCACACCTCGTACGACGTTCTGCTCCTGCGCGCCGCCGAGCCGCGCGGCGCCACAAGGTCGCAAGCGCCGCAGCTCGGCGCGCACTTGCGCCCGTGCGCTCCTGTGCGCCGGCAGCGCGCGCAGGCGGGGCCTACTAATAGCCAATACGGATATTTTGTTACCGCACTGTATTGGCCAGATTTCTTCGCGGGGACACGCCTACTCAACGGCTTGCCACCTGAAATGGAACTTTACCGCTGGCTCTTAAATACTAAAGTGTGTTGTGTTGTGGTGGATGATTTAATTTTGATTAATTGTAAGAAATGAATAGGCTCGGGGGGCCGCGGCGGGCGGGCGGCGGGCGGAGAGGGGGGTTGGCTCGATGGCGGCGCGTGAAAGGCTGCGTCTGCTCATAACACTGCATTATCAATCATTGGTCGTTTCTACTGAAACTCTACCTGCCTGCACAGCTCTACATAATGACGCACTGTACTCGCCTGCCTCTACATCGCACCTGTTTGTACAGATCTTTTTAATCATGAAAGCAGTCCTTATAAAATCAATATCATTAATGATTCTAACCAATTCTAACAAAGAAATTAATTATGTAAATAACTATGGTAGAACAATCAGTAGGAAGTGAGGTCAAGGCTTTTCAGGTGTTTCAGAATTTGTTGTAACTAAAGTTATTTTCAGTATTTTTTCTTATTTATTTTTGGTTTAAATGCATGTCGTGTTACTGTACCTAAATGAAAATAAAATCTCATGCAATTAGGTATCCAACTGCTCATGACGACAGATGGCGCTGCATGCGCACGAGCATTTGAGTACAGACTTTTTAAAGTTTTCTAACTTAGCTTGCTTGTCCACTTTGTTATTACTGCAATCTTTTACAAAACGTCAATAAGTAAGCATTAGTGTTAAAGTCAGAATACCTAAGTACAATGACAAGATATTCCTAATGATGTTCCTCAGATCAGCGTTAAATAGTACCTAGAATTATTATTCTTTTATATGTTCTTGAAAATTAAGCTGGACTGACTTAAGATATACCTGGAGTTTTATTATATTATTTTATAAAAAAATTAAAGAATTTTCAGACTATCACAGATAGTTTATTCAGTTTTTAATTACCTACAAACGTAGGTACTAGACAGCATTCTAAGGAGACAAATAGATAGGTACCTATCTATTTGTCTCCTTAGAATGCTGTCTCGGAAAAAATCAAGGTACCTCACTATCATAGCAGCAGTAACCTGAGTCTTAACGAGAATGGTTTGAAGCGATACTTTTCTTTAATGCAGAGGATATATCGAATTAGGTAGGTACCTACTTCTGTCATTTTAGGAATGCCCTTCATGAAGAAGTTAATGGGACAATTTGGTGAATAATATTAATAACTTAGGCAGTTAGTCTCACACAGCTGGACTGAAGCGCTTGTGTACACAGGTTGAAAGTTGAACAGAATCCTATTAATTTGTGGGAAACCAGCGATGAAAATGCTACATCACTTTCCTAAGTCTTTACGTTTAAGTTTAATACGAACTCATTGACACAACTGTGGCATATTAGGAAGGTGGTTGAGTAACTTAAGGTCTGAAAAACATTCACCTACACCTTGATAGAAACTGTTCGAGACCGTTTACTCCTAAAGATAAGATAACACTTCTGTCAAACTCGTTCTTAAGGTGATTTCTAGAATTAAGCTTAATTTTGTTGATCTATTAATTAATTATCTGTTGAGTTACATTTTTATCTCATTGGAAAGTTAATGATGAATAAAATGTTACCTTTTTTCAACTACCTTAAGTGAACATTTATTTAATTGTTCCCTACATCATGAATAACTTTGAAAAAAATATTTATCGTGTCTAAACACTATTGATTCCTGACAAATATATTGACACACAAAGAGCTCACTAGCGCCCTCTTCATCCCAATTAATTGATCACTTTCCGTCGGCTCTCACTCACATCTTAGTTATTGGTCTGCTATCAAAATAATGCACTAAAAAAAAACTTAGAGATGTCACAGTACAGTCCTCAAGCGTCAATCGTAATAACAAAATCGTAAGAGAAAATAGGTGTCATATAACACAGCATTAAAGAAGCCATAGCCTGCCTGAATGTTACTAGTTTAAACGTAGTGTTTCGTCCACCTATTACATGAGATTAACATCAGCTTGTAATTGTTATTAATTGGTTAAATGTGGGGTGGCGTGGTTTAACAGTATTCATGAGCCCCAGCTACTGAAACTACGATTTTCATCAGCATTACAAATTAAATGACTCAGCAGAATTAGAATTACGTAGGTACCTACTTGATAATCATAATTAAGTCACTTCAATCAATAAACTGTATAGAGAGCCATCCAAATGCCTGTGACAATTGTTCGACTTTGTTGGTTGGTCCATACACTTACAGACAAAGAAAACGCAGTGAAAAAAAATCCTTAAAGATGCAATAAAATCACCTAAACATATTCATCATTAGCGGACTGAGGATTTTCTCGATGGCAACCAATTGTAACTTGATGGCAAATTATAAACAATACTTCATTGCATAACAAAGAAGACTGAATATCTAATAGAGCTGTCTATGACAACACAGCAGAACAATGCATACCCTTGTCATTAATCGTTTTATATTTATTGAAAGCTCGCTGCCAACATTAGTTATACTCAAGACCACAATATATTTCAGCCATTTTTTTTATTCGAACAATGGTCAGGCAGGCTTTAAGGTGTGTTCTCACGAGCGCGGTCGCGGGCGATGCGCGGGCGCAGGCGGAGCGGCTCGGCTTACGTGGCACAAAGCAGGCCCCGCCTTTGTGTTGTGACAGCGGATCACCGGATCACGTCGCGTCACGTTCACACGACCTGTTCTCTGCCTTGTTTCTAAGTTGAAGACGTTTTGTGTGCTCTATGGCTTTGTTGGCAAATATTGTTGTGTGACGGTGTCTATTACTTTGGCAAACGATGGCTGTCTGTCGGGCACAGATGCGGAGGACATTCAGCAGTAGGTAGGTAGAGATATCTCTATGGTTTCTGAGTACAGTACGATTGCTGGTGGGCTGTCCATCACTAATGCCAGAGTTACACGAGGCTCGTTTTTGTAAGCAAGAATTAAAAATATTCTAGCTGGGTGCATGTCACAGCTGTATAAACATTCTCGGGAATTTTACGCCAGTATCATTGCACCGATATAGAATGTGCAGTAAAATAAGCTTCGGTAGCCACGAGCGAGGCTACCGAAGCTTATTTATTGAGATGCGCTACTAGCCGAAAAATAGAAGCCCATCCTCATAATTTAAAACACGACGCGCTAAACTATTTGGGACTACTCTCATTGTGCGCACAGCTAAGTAGTAGAATTCCCTGCCGGAGTCTGTGTTTTTGTTAGCTACAAACAGGGTCTTTAAGTCAAGAGTGAATAGGCAACTTCTAGGCAAGCGTGCTCTATCGTCGAGCACATCAACGCTGTCCATCAGGTGCTGGTACTTTCTTAATATCAAAAACAGAAATAAAGACATGAAGCTGTTCTGAATCGACTTGTACCGTGATCCTTTACGTTCTCTTGTACTGAAAAACGGTTTATAATATATTGTTCGGGTATCTACAAAGAGATATTAGGGAAAGGTGCAATGTACTTTAATTCAAGTTTATCTGGCGCCACCGTAGATACGGTAGGCGAATTTGATGAGACTTTCTTCCTAGAACAAAATTAGATAATGGTTTCTGTTAAAGATAGCATATTTATATTATCAACCTATCCTTTTGCCACCAATAGAGTACCTATTTTATCTTGGTATTTAATTTGAGAGAAGAATGGCTCTCTGTAGAAACTAAAACCCAGAAACGATAACTAAGTTGTTGTTTTGAATTAATCAATCAGTAAACTCGTCCGTATCGCTGAGATTTTAGATTATAGTATAGTTTAAGTTGGAATTTGTTCCTCCCGTTCACCAATATCTTCCAGCCAGACTAGCTGTCTATAAACTATGCTGATTCAGAACTGTTAGATGGCAATCCAAAGAGACATCGTGTAACATGTCAGTATAACCAGACAGAGCTACCTGACATGGTTGCGTGTTACACCATGCCAATGACTTGCAATTCTTTTGAAAGATTAATATCCAAAACATAAGAATGAGTCTATCGTAGACTGAATAGCATCAACATCTTTGAGCACCAACCAACTGACCTCTAGTGAGGTAATCCTACAACTGTTACTATGTTTGTCTAACTATTTTCAATTAAAGTCAATATATTATTCGTAATGTTAAACGGAGCGACTGCCATTGACTTTTTGACCTAATTGCTACGAAATTTTGGAATCCAGATTATGCCATATTTCAATTGTGTGATAAATAACTTTTATGATAGCGGACAAATAAATATGATAGTTAGAGAAAGAGAAAGCTTTTATGTTAAAAAAAATCCAACCATATTTCTTGAGATAGAGAAATTTAATTATTGAAATATCAGCCTTTAGACCTTAGGCTAAAAATATCAGACCTTAGGCTTTGAACTACTCACAGAAGCGGGTTGAATGTGCGGAACTTCATGAGAAAAGTGAAAACCCCAAATAAGTTGAGCGTTCCTAAAAAATCTATTTCATTCTAGTGTGTTCGTTTAGATTTCTCCAATAGCAAGAACACTAATATTACCTACATCTTATTTTACACTTGCTTTTGAAATATTAAATTCGGAAATGATCCTAAGGGAATGTATTCCCGGAACAAAAAAATAACCGACGCCTTCTCAAAAATCCAATCCATAGTTGGTTCAAGTGGCGAAACGTCTGAGCTGTTTTCTTTGAAAACCTACAAAAGTAACTGTTGAATTGCTAAAGAAAGCTTCATCTCCAGCATACTCAATCAAAATGTGTCAAGTTCCGGGCAAGGGGTAAACTTGTCTCAAGTTGACCATCAACATCTCCTAAGATTTTCCTGTATGGTGTTGAACACCAGTGTGTATTGTACATGGCGCGAGCGCTTTCTGACATCTTCAACCCAGTTACTAGCTAACATGACAGCTCTTGGTGAGACTGGTTGTCAAGTTTTCAAGTTTTTGTCTACCTGTAATGCCTGTAGAGACGAATGATAGCTGGGACCGACGATGGCTGACCGGCCTATAATATACTATGTATATCTACGTAGGTATATTTATTTAACCATACTAATAATATAGGTTATGTAGGTTTATTTGATACTTTAGTTTATGGCTTCTCATACTTTTTCTCTTGTTCTTCCTTGCACACTATTGTCTACATTTCTTTTTCAATTCTCCTTTCGCAGGTCTGCTGGAAGAAATTTCTTTAGAAATAAGGAGTGCCTTTATACTAATAATTGTAATTTTGTATCTGTATTGTTTCTCTGTGTGTATATAAATTGTAAAATAAATAAATATATACCTAGAGGTAAAGTTTGTGAGTTTGTGAGGTTGTAGGGGTTATCTCTGGATCTACTGAACCGATTTCGAAAATTCTTTTTGAAGATAGCCACATTTATGAGGAAGGCTATAGGCTACACGGGAACGAGAAATTCTTACGAGAACGGGAAAAAACACGATATGCGCGGGGGAAGTCGCGAGCAACAGCTAGTAAAGATATATAGCGAGACTTGCCAGGGGCAGCAGGACTAAGATAGGTGCCAGATAAACTTACAATAAAGTACTACACGTATTTGACCTTTCCCTAATAGTTTTTAGATACCCGACCAATCAATTTGAACCGTTTGTCATTACTAGATAACGTAAAGGATCACGACAGTAGTCGACTCAGGACAGCTTTATGTTTTTATTTCTGTTTTTGATATTAAGAAAATCAATCAATGTATGTTGGTCAATGAACGTTGTTTATTTATCTGGCGCCAACCATAATTTCAAGCTTAAAATATTAATAAGGTACTATGTATTTGCGTCTCTCTCAGCCGATGCAAAAAGTTACTCATTCCGTCACTATCTATTTGAGCAGACAAATAATATTGTCAAGGTTTTCTGTGGATGGGTGACCAGACCATCTTACCGTACCGAGTTTCCTCTGTGCCTGGGAAAGCACGTTACGCCGTTGGTCCCGGCTGTCATTTGTAGAACTTTGGAAGTCGTTGCGGATTATCAGAAGCCAGAAAATCTGACTCCAGTCTTGCTACCCAATTAATGGGTTGTGGAGGTCTGGTAGGCAGCCGCTCCACGTAAAATACTGGTATTCAGCTGAATCCGGTTTGACTTGAAGCCGACCCCAATATAGTTGGAAAAAAGGCACATGATAATGGTGATTTTGTTTTATTTGACTTGGTTCAACCGGGTGTGCTTTGCAGAACCATCCAGCTTTTTATGTACCCCCTGGATGGTCAGGTGCATTACGCAACACAACTCATACATGAGAACAGCTAGCAGAAACACATCGAGTTATATATCAGATCTAGTTAGATAAATAAGTTTGGACGCCATGAACATTGATGGCACAATATTTTCTTAAGACTATTTTCAATACGATGAACGTAAGTATGTAGGTATTATAAATAGAATTCCAAGCTTGTGATAAAATTGATTAGGTGTGCAAATTAGACAAAAAATATACAACGAGTAACAGAATAAACGCAATACCTCGTAAGTGGTCATTGTACTCACCATCATGTACAACTTCTACTATGGGGCCAGTCACGAAATAGTGAAAAAAAAATCTGCTGTTCAGTACATTTTGTCGAGTCTAGAATCGAATCGAATAGAAAAGAATCGAATGCCCCATACATTTCTGTGCACATAGCACAGAAATGTATGGGGCATTCGATTCTTTTTTTCGCGATTTCAGTGTTGGTCACATAGTGAAACTAGTTGTTCATAATGATGAGTACAATGAATGACCATAATACTAAGAGGTATTTCGTTATTCTGTTACATGTTGTATATAAATCAATGCCATCTTTTTATCAATTCAAACTACGAGTAGATGAGGATATTTCCTAGCTGACTACTATGATAACAAACTCGGAGGCAAAAGTCCAAAAAAAATAATCATATCTATGAGAAACATGTAGGGTAATGATGGGGTGGGTGGTCTTGTCAGAAAATCACCAGTTCACTACTCTGATATGAGTGGACCTCATCTGAACAATATACAAGCGTTTTTCAGATATCGTGTAGCTCAACCCAGAATTTTAAGGAGCTCAACGATTCGGCGAACAGTATTCAGTAGTGGCAGATGTGTGGTCCACAAAGACGCGCCCCTCTAGCTTATATACCTGTATGTATCGCTTTCAGTGCGTTTCACTGTTTTGTTCGTACTGTAAGCGAGGAGGAGGCAGTGTGACCGAGCCCAAGAGGAAGGTGTGATGCTACTTTTCAGACTATTATTAGGTTGCTTATTGAATGAACCGGAGTGTGCCATGGCAGTGACGCAGCGGAGTCCTAAATGACTCGACATCACCATCACCACGCCAACCTCACCTTGTAGAGCGATTGATATACGATAGCCATTTCGATTTTGACCGACGCAGTAATATAGTAGATTTAATAGCTCTTTAGGAATATATTGTGGTCTTTTCTGAAGATTTATTACCTAATAAATGTAAGTATTTAAAACAACAGCAGTAGCAGTATTTAAGTTATGTAAAACAATAATTTATGTAATCGATTGGATCTGCTAGTATGACCATATTATATATACCACATAGCCATGAAATTCTAGTCACTGCTGATTGCTTAGAAATAAAGCGAAGTTACCTGTAAATTACACTTTATCGTACAAAAAGAAAATCAAAGCCCTTAAAAAAAATTAAGTTTTAATACTGATAAAGCAAATTCTTAGTGCAGAACTTTAATGTAGAATCTGTTAAACTGTTTTATTAATTAGGCTCTAAATTTTAATTGTTGCTGAACTTAATTTTTGTTCATGGTACCCAGAATATTGAGACAGTCTCTTATAACACGTGGGCCCAGCCAAGTGAGCCATGCCGCTTAATGTTTGAGGAGGTCTCTTACTGAAAGGAAAACACTAATTGGAATGGAACTGTCCAGTCAGTGCAGGCATGAGTCAGTAATCATGTAACTCAACTCTAGACGTCAGGAGCTCCACGACTGATGCTATCGTTTTTTCTTGCTGAAAGCGTAACAAAAAATTTTCATGTTTGTTGTATATTTAATCTGATGAGGCTAGGTATACTCGAAGCCATCATTTTCCCGGATTGCAAGGGATGCAAAAATCTGCGTGCGAGTCCTATAAGCGGGCACCAACCGACTGCCATGAATACTGATAGGCCTACCTACTATCATTACCAAGTCCAGTTCTTCCATAGGGCGAGCAAAGCAACCGCTCCTGGCGCAAATCAAATCAATAATGACGCTGAAGCAGATAAGCGCTTCTGTAGTCAGGAAATATAATTACTGTGCCCTGAAAGTGCCCCAGTAATCATAATTGTTTATTCAGCCTTTGGTTTAGCTTCCCAATTGACATTTGCACCCGAACACCGAATATGCCTGTGACATAACAATAAAGCTAGTGCTCCACCGACAGAATGGACGTAGATGTAGTTCATGTCAGAAATAATATTTGCGCTGCAACAACTGCTGCTTTTTCTCAAATAGACCTTATTTGAAAAAATCTTAGCCTACGATATAAAATTACCTATTCAAGCAGCTATAGCAGGTCACCAAACAGACGAAGATAATGTTCATCATTGAAGAATCAGAATCGCCTTCATTTCACGAATTTTATAAAATGTCTGAAACTATAACTATAGAAGCGCGGATAGGTAACAACCTGAGTGCAAATTCTACTAATTTTTAAAAGCAAAGTTCGCATTCTCATGTCAGTCGCAGTCTGTAAAGAAGTCGGTTAAAAAGCCTCAATTTCCAAACATTTAATTAGTAGAATTGGCGCTCTGATTGCGACAGATGTGAATGCTTGCTGATTGTTTTGTTTCATCTAGAGGTACTACTACGAGTATATTTTGTTTCATCTAGAGGTACTACTACGAGTATATTTTGTTTCATCTAGAGGTACTACTACGAGTATATTTTGTTTCATCTAGAGGTACTACTACGAGTAAATTTTGTTTCATCTAGAGGTACTACTACGAGTATATTTTGTTTCATCTAGAGGTACTACTACGAGTATATTTTGTTTCATCTAGAGGTACTACTACGAGTATATTTTCTATGTTATTACAATTCCAAGCAAGCATCTTTTGCTAACCATAATACTGTATGATTTAATTCGTTGTGACGACATTAAAAAGGTTTCATGTAAAGTGACCAATATCATCAAATTAATAACTGAAAAAAACATTAAACACAAAAAGTATTATTACATTATTAGACCATTCAAACTTATTCATCTGATTTTTATGGACTTTCATGATATTGTGCTAATGAAATATCCCAGTATTGGGACCACGAAAAGCAAGCCTAACCAAAAGGTTCGTTACCACAAACGAAGTAGCTTTCTACAAACATAAGAAGAATCTCAAGGGTATCAATTAACGGAAAAACCAATCCATTTCACTGAAACCTTCAGAAATCTGAAGTTCAAAAATAATTTTAAAAAGAGAATTCTTTCACGTCAGTAGCAGCCCTATTGTAGTGACGTGCTCGTCGTAGGGCCACCACAAATTCGCGCAACACTACTTTTTATTGAGTGTCGCGGGCGCGGGGCCCGGGCGGGGGCCCGAGCAGGGGGGCAGGGGCCCACCCCGCCCGGAGGGTGCATAATTGCGCGCCCATTGCACCTCTATGCAACCTATGAGCCCCACCAAACTCAGTTATAGGCATTTTGCGACGCGTATCGTTTTGTGTCGACGCGACGGCGACGTTTTATTTTGTCAGATATTTGTAACAGCGCGAACGAGGTGGCTTTTTGCTGCACGCCTCACGAGTCACGACTCTCGACGAGCATCAAATATTAGGAGGCTTTATCTGAATATGCATTGATTTCTTTGGGTTATTTTGGTTGATTTTCTATATAAGTAAAATTGACAGGATAAAAGTGCTCTGATTTATTCAAGAGCAAGTAAGATCTAACTACATTTGCAACTTTTTAGCCGATCTCCAAACCAAATTATGTGCAGAGTAATTATTTTTTCACAATAAACATTTGATCTTGTATGCTTTGGAATTTAAAATATGTGTTGTTAATGTGTGTCAATTCATTAGATATTATAATTCCAAAGCCGTCACTACAGTACAGACAATACAGTCATCGACTTTAACAAAAAAATATATAATTAATGTTACTGATATTAAAATTCCGGCCCAATAGTTGTAGGTTTTAATTTATTAATTCTCAAGTATTGGGCGCCTCCACCCTTGAGCACTGACAGCAACTATGTGCTATAATGATATATTAGTATATAGGTATAGAGTAAACGCGTTAACGCGGCCAGGCCGACTATGTGCTCTCCATTATACGGCATACTAATGACAGAGGGCGGTTGATTAAAAAACCTAAGTTGCGGGGCGTGGCAGCCCTACCGCCACCCGCCGTTACGCCGGCAGGGCTGCCACTACACCATTATAATTACGGATATTTTTTAGATAAAGTATTTACTCCTTACCTTACTTGTTTTTGTGTGTTGGAAAGTCAACTTTTTATAATAATTATATAAGAAACCTGTCCAGTCTTGTCGGGATTTCAACTTGTGGTTTCAGTACCTGTGGCAATCGCTTTGACAATTTACAAGCATTTATGTTTTTATGAAGCATTTAGGTAGGTAGGTGTACATGATCTCCACAAAATCAATTGAATCAATCTGCTTCATTCACTTTTTAGTTGTTAAAAAAAGTTTGATGACGAAAAAAAAATACACGTATATAGCTGTCCCATAACATTAATTGTTTATTGAGTCCATGTGAGGTAAATATGTGTCTTCAAGCTATTTGAGGAACTGTGAAGTTCTGTCAGAACATCGATTATTTATGTCAAATGAACAAACATTTTTCATAAGGTTACATAGCCGCACTTACTCAAATAAAAACTTTTACGAAAACCTTTTCATAGAATATCTTCTTGAAAATGGTTTCCCTGATGCTTCATTTCTGTCTTTTCTTGTCTTTCATGCTCATGTTTATATATTTTGTTAAATTAGCGCTAGTATCTGGGTGGGTATTCAGCAGAATCCGGTTTGACTGGAAGCCGACCCCAATATTGTTGGGAAAAGGCAGGGCAGATGATGATCTGAATGGCTAGCAGCCACCTTACAAAATCAAAAAGGGTACCTACAGCAAAATGTGTACAACAGTTATAAAAATAAGTGGTTTTCGCGTGTCTGGACATGCTCTCAAAGGAAATGCTAAAAATAGTTAAATGTATCATCAGTTCAAGAAAATGTTTCAAAAGTCATGTTTCGTAGTTTTCCTACTGCAGTACAAATCTCCAAGATAAAGCTGTAAAAAAGCTTTGTTTAAAACGTTCTGCGATTGGAAAGAATTACAAAATTACAAAAGAATCTGAGGCTGCAATGAGGGTGGTGACCGAAATGCCGTGATGAAGTCGTGTTAGGTTGTCAATGTATGAGCACATGAGGCAGAGGAATGAGAAGCATGACTTGAGACTGTTGAGAACAAAGTAGATGAAATAAGGAAAAGCTATATAAGCGGTGGATGCATCCTGACGAAGATTATTATGATATCCTACTTTAAGCGTCGTGTCAATAAGGAATTACAGGAGACAGATTACCCTGACCGGTGTACCGGCTTCACATGGGTCCACATTTACACACGTCATATCTTCCACGTTTATCGTCTATGACTGGGAACTGTATATAAATCCGTTGTGGCAGACAGAGGCAGACAACGACTTGGTTTAATCAATTCTTTTCTTTTTTAAAAAAACGTTGCCCACATTAGGAATTTCTCCTGTATCGTGGGTGCAAATTGTGAGTGCGTTCACAAACATACAAACTCACATACACAAACAGCCAGACCCGGAACAAGTATCTGTAGGCCATACAAATATTTATTTCGTGCGGAAATCGAACTAACGACACGCAGCGCAGCAGTCGATCGCTCAACCACTGCGCCAACCGTGTCGTGTCGTCCAATAGGTACCTATGTACTATTTAAAGATTAGCAAAAAAAAACAAGCTGCGCCGACTGCTATAAAATGGGAATTTTTAGAGGAATATGATGATGAGTAGGAATACCAACACTGATTTATCACATCACGTATCACGTTTTTTGATTTATTCGGCGCAAGAAGGCATTAGTTATTAGGTAGCAGTGACGTCTGCCGCACCATGGGACCGGGAGTCCGCGTTTGAACCGCTCCGGGCCCGACATGTGAAAATTCCCAAAAAAAAATTAAACCTTATGTAATTGGTAATAAACATTAAATTCGCGATTAATTCGGCGCACACCGGTGTGTTGCCGGGGTTTGAGCGGTGAATCAACAGTGAGGCTATTTTATTACTAATAACAATATTTTTGGACCTACTTCAAGCTTGAGACTCATTCCCACAATCCCACTATACTTCGAATGCAGAAAGAGAATGGACATAGTCATATTTACCCGCTGTATAGGTATATTATGATGATCTATCTCAAAATGCCACTATTTGAGAGACTAGAAACCACAGTTGGACATGAACTGGTTGGCACTAACACTCTCGTGATACTTGGGCTGAGCTGGATCTGGTCAACTACATACATAACAATATTGAATGGCACTGTGATTAGTCGCTTTGTAGGGTTTTAAATAAAGAATGTTCGTCGATGTGTCTAGATAAATAGTTAACCTGCTTATAGGTCTTTAAATGTGTTAAGACTTACTGAACGAAAGCCAAAAATATCAGCCAAACATAATTAAGCATTTTTTTGTTGGGATGGGATGTTCAAATGCTGGTTTGGCAACAGAAGCAGAAGAAACTTTACGTACCTTCCCTGTTTCCTACCTAATCGTCACGACTTCCTTACTAACAGTCGCAGTACATCTAGACTTTAAGCTGAGTTTGAACTGTCTCAGTCTGTCAGTAAAGTTGTGTTTGTATTTTAAATAAAAAAAATGTATAAAAAGATATTTCTAATATTTTCGTCAAGCTTAACGGTAATTAAAGCAACTAGTTGTGGAGGGCAGCTCTGGGTAAAGTCTACAAAGCTTTGAAGGTATATTTTCTAACAGAAAATAACTCAAATCACCACACAAAAAGTTAAAGATTCATTGATGGATTATCTGTTAGGTACTCTATACAATAGTAGGTACGTCGTATGAACCCAAAACCTGAAAGTCACCTGAAAACCTAGGACGACTTGTCATTGTACCTGTACTCTAAAAACTATAGACCTGTGTGGTATTACAACAGTGTGCACGTATAGTAGGTCTGATCACAGATCAATCTCATTTTAACAAAGATACACAATTATAACAATGGAGTTAGTTCCGCTTAGAGTTGTTTGATAGTAGTTAACAGTAACTGAGTTTAGTTCGGTATGTACCTACTCGTATATTAGAGTTTCATTTAAGAAGATACCTTTAAGATTATATATACCTAGATTATCAATAATGTGCAAACAAGTTTTTGGTTACTGAAGAATTAATACGGTTTAATAATATTAATTTGTAATCACATTTTGTTTAAAACTTATAATCATGGCCGCGTATTAAAGATGTGAGTTTCACTACTGGGGCCTAACCACCAACTCTTAAAGCAGTATTACTTCAATATTACTTCCAGTGGGAAAGAGACGGAGCTATACAAGACGTATAGCTCCGTCTCTTTTCCACACGGAAGTAATATTAAAGTAATACTGCTTTAACAGTTGGTGGTTTAGGCCCTGAACTAACTTGCTTGCTAGTTTCAAACTTTAAAACTTTGTTATACCGTTTAAAGCATCTGATAAACAATAAAAAATACTGTTCACTTACCTATCCTCTGATTCCAAATATGATTGAAAATAGCTAGTCAGCATATAGAAGTTTTTTAATAGGTAGGTAATCAATTGATGCATTGCAAATTGCAATAGGTACATATTACACAAGTAAACAACCGATAAATCTCGCGCCGCCATTACAACTGTGCGCTAATAAATTGTAAAACAATGCACACGTCCCGCCGCCATATTAGCGCGGTCGGACACCAAGCCGCGCTATTGTTCCACCGCGGCCAATAATTAGGAGCCGAGCGCGAGCCAATCAGCGCCGCGCCAGCCCGCCGCGCGCTCTCCATTGGCTCGGACAACGCGCCAAATTGAACATTAACCAGTCGAGAGCTACGCTAATTACATTGATTGGGCATCGAGCGGCGAGCGCACCCGAGCGCGCCCGAGAGCACACGACGCACGCCGAGCGCCGCCGTCGGCCGCCAGCAACCGTTATTTCGTTACGATACAATGCGCTCTAATTTGTAATTAGAAGCCTTTCACGCGGAAGGGGCCACATTTTTTAGTTAAGCGTCGAGGGAGGTTATTAGATTGTTACATAATGTTGAAATTACGCATTCAAAATCATTTAGAGGCGTTTGTGTAAATTAACACAAAGCCATTCATTGATGGGCATAATATTTCTGTAAGGTATTAGGGGTCCAATGAAAACAAATTCATAATAAATAAAGCACTATGTACTCGTAATTCAATGAACACATTAATGGGTTAGGTAGTGACCCAACCTACGACATATAGGTATAGGTACTGTGCACTTATGGTACCAAGGTCCAGGTACAAAGGGAAAAGTTATCACGCAAAAGAAAACATGGTCTGCTGAGTGGTGACTAAACCTGACTACCTCATAATAGTCAAAAATTAAAATCTTTAGGTGAGTACCTGTTCTAATTGTATCCATCGCGATGAAACACATTTATTAACTTTCATACGATAATACTAACTATGAGGTATTTATTGCTTTAGTTAGTAGAAGAAACAAAGAAAGAAAAAGAAGAAGTTAGTTTTATTTCAACATATTTTTTCCCGAAAAAGTATTATACAATTGAACAGTTTTGTATTGTTGTGCGTCGCATTGTTGTCTTCTAAAGTGCAGTTGTCTTACTTAAAACTGTTTGTGTAGTCACTTCAGAAACTTGGAAACAACGCCACCATCCCGACGGGTGCCGTCGCCGCGTCGGCCGGAGTCTTCACGCGGAGGCAGCCGTATTCACAGTCTGCGGGGAATTGTATTGATTCCAGAAAATAAAACGGCACTGATTTCCGAAACTGCTCCTCGTTACCGAAACTTTTCATAAGCCTTAGCCTAAGCTTAATTAAGTTCTTGAAGTTGCTCCTAACCTAACCTGTTAAAACCAGTTAATACTCTATTTATTTTATTTTACTTTATGCATGCACGTTTAAAGTGATAGCAACCATTATGAGTGATATACCTACCAAGGACCTATTGCATCTGTGGAGGAGTTTCTTCTCTTTCAGTAAAAGTCTTCAACACAGCCTCACCAGAGAAGAATTTCAATTAAAGTGTTTCCCTCCGTGCATCCCGGGCTCGATAACGTCTGCCTAGCCTTATGTACTAGCTTTATGACGTGTCTAACTAAATGATAAATGATTTTGCCACGTCACACAGAAAGAAAAAGACAAGGTCCGTGTTCTCTTCCAACTCGGTACTATTTTGAAAGAAAACAAGGAAACGAACTCAGACACAGCTCACAGTCCGTCTAATGTTGAATTAGACGTATTGGTCAGGTCCATCTAATTATGAGGACTATGCATATTATCTGAAACGGGTTTTGAGGAAAGGAGCGCAGTACAGATTTTATGGGACTGGTCCAGTCTGACAGCTTTATGATGTTTATATTCAGACTAACTTTATTTGGCTATATTAAATGAAGGTAGATTATATAATAAAAGAGTGGCGTTACAATCTCGGTTTACCTAAGTACAACACATTATATTCTATCTTTCAGTCTATTTAGAGGTAATTAAGCTCGTAATTTAAACAGCAATCGAAAAACTACGATACCTCAGTAACTCTTTTAGTTTAGATCGTTTAGAGATCGAAACTATTCCCTTCCACTATGCTTTCACTTGGTACTTCTAAATTGTACCGTAGTTGTTATTAAGCCTGTTATTTTGGGGCGTGTGGTGCACAAAACCGGCCTGGATTACCGACTGTTGCTCAGTATCAGTTGTTACAATTGCTAGTGATATTCAAATCAATTTAAAGGGGAATCAGCTAGACAAAAATGCTTGAAATTAACAAAAAAATTAAATTATACTTCAAATAGTAGGAGACCCAGTTCCATTTCAATCATTATCAAAACCCTAGCTAGGTAGAAGCTTGTTTCACACACTATATACAGCTTTTCTCTTAATTCTAAATATAATTAAGGACTATTATAAGTGTTGTCTATTTCAAGCATTTAATGGGCTTCCACCTCTTTTTCAAATAAATTAATGACAGTCGAATAGAGAACATTTATATATCTTTTTTGAATTCGAATAATAAATTACCCACAGGCAAAATAAAGACTCCTCGAGACTCATGTGTACGTAATCCTAATGCGAAAGACTGAATGTTTGGATGGATGTTTGTTACTAACGTCAGAACGGCTGAACGGATCTTGATGAAATTTGGCACAAAGGTAGATTATATTTTAGAGGTTGACTAGTAGAGAACGCCTTGTTGCATTAAGTCCGCCCATGTAACACTATTGTACATAAAGTTTAAATAAATATAGTCTAGAATAACACAAAGGATACGTTTTATTCCCAGAGTATGTTTCCTTGGGATAATTTCCGACATTCACGCGGGCGGAGCCGCGGGCGGGCGGCACTATTGTAATATTTATTCGTTTAATTAGAATGTGCCAATAAACCGTCTTATTCGTAAAAATTGTTAAGCCACTGATCACCAAAATTGTATAGGTGTAGCGAACAAGAATGAAGTAGGTATTTGTTTGACAGTTAAAGTATTACATCTGTTTGTTTCTCAAATAAAATAAAATAAATACCTACAGGTCCACAGTGAGTGCAAGCTGCTAAAGAGAAACATATTTTGGGAAAAATGTAAATCAAATCAAATCAAAAATATTTATTTGCTAGAATATGGTACATAAGGTGTTACAGTAAGTTTGTTTCAGCATATTCTGCCATAATATGGCGTGCAAATGTTTTCAGGTATTGAGTCAGCGATGTCAATTATTCTAAATTACAAATTTCCGATTTTATTGTACAATCTTGAAAGGCTCCTAGAACCCACTGTACTGTGTAGTTCGCCTGCGGACAGCGAGCAGTTTGTAGCTCGGTGTCCGATCAGGTCAGGCCAGAGTCGACGGCGCGTTTCACTCCAAACGCGCCGTCAGCAACGAGCAGTCAGCAACGGAGACGGGGCCCGCCAGGGCCAGAGCCTGCCAGGGTTGCGGAATATGTTCGAAAGAGTTACCGCGGCCCTGGGAAGAAAGGCACTAGGAGGACTAAGGGTGGGTTTTAGTCAGTAAAAGTCTGACACTCCCTGCCGCTCCACCCAGAGCGGGAGGGGTCATTTGATGATTTCCCATCATCAAAAAAAAAAAAAACTGTGTAGTTCAATACAGTCAAGGTAGTTCAAACATACGTATATTACTTTCGTGTTTTAGCCACCGTTTCAATGTAAGGCTAAAGTAGGATAGGATATTATAAATGAAATCTTGCTTAACCAGTCAACAGACACGTGTCTTCAGAAAATCTGAGCACCTACTAAGTTTGTTTTAACTCCCCAAAATGGTCGTCCACGACTCCTTCAGCTCAATATTTCCCAACTGAGATGTAATCGACGTAAGCTCATATTATAAAAGATCATAAAAGACTTCGCCCGTGTAAAGAAAAATGTCTTTGTCTCTCCATAACCCAAAAAGGTTGATTGGTAAATAATACCTAAAGCTTTACTTTACGCACATAGTTGGTACCTACTACTTACACAAGAAAACCGTACAGAGGTGGTCTGCACGGAGGTGCGTGAAGTACCAAGCATCAAACAAATGTGAAGCATCTCTTGCTGTTGGCAACATGGACCGCTTTGTCTGACTCCCTTTTTGCAGTTGTTTTTCGCTATTGGTAGTTTTTAAGACCATGACCACAGAAGTAAACCTACTTATCTAACCAAAACACAAAGATGTTAGTTGGTTTGGGAACCTCATTTTGATCACAGGAATTTTTAACAGTAAAATTGTCGCTTTTAGGGAAAAGAGCAACATTTTGTTGACCCATGCAAGATCCTTTCGAATCAATATTTAGATGGAGTGGTAGTTATACATAGCACTATTAATAGCTAACGAATTGAAAACTCCCCTCTAACCCCCCTATAATACCCCACTTTTTGCGTCGGGGGTTAAAAATATAAAAATGTGTTACTGAAGCCTAAACGTAACGTGGCGTAACCACGTGTTTCCACAAGACGTGAGACATGTCGAGGGAGGTCAGCCTTGAACAACGCTCATCATCCACTGCTCGACTTCTTCCACATCCAATCGTAGGCCTCTCCTTGCTTGTGCCAGCCTCCGCGCCGCTGTGTCAACCTCCTTCAGGTTCTACACTTGATGGTAGCAATGGCAACTGCCCACCTCGCTCCCGGACGAGATATAGAACTCAAATGTGGATACCAATTCGCACAAAGCGTTTCCAAACGTCTTTTATAATGCGCAAAACTAAAGAGAGTGGAACTCTCAAACTGCGTCTGTGTTTCCGAACGCATTCAACACTAATCTCTTCAAAGCTAGAGTGAACAGTCTTCTTCTGGGTAAGCTCACTCCATCGTCGACTTTGTCTCTGTCACCTCTGACCTAGACTAGACTCAAGAGCAAACCCAACTCAAATAAAGGTATGCAACTTTATTAATTTCGAGTCCATCCTGTATAAATCACAGCCCTTTTACATTTACAGCTGGATTAGCTGATTCTAAATTCGAATTATACATAAACACTAGCTGTCCCCCGCGGCTTCGCTTCCGTCAACTGGCTACCTACCCTACACCTACCCTACACATTCGTCCTATTTTCAGACCTACTGATTATACACACAAAATTTCATAAGATTCGGTCAAGTCGTTTCGGAGGAGTATGGCAACTAACACTGACACGAGAATTTTATATATTAGATAGTAATGATGACAATTTTAATGTCAACTGCTAGCTGCTACCTATAGCTACTCAGATGATAAACAGTCAGTTTTATAAATACGGGTAAAAATTGTAATAAATCAATAAGTCGCAAGTATAATGTACTTAGGTAAATATTCCCACTGATAGGTATTACGTACACGTGGATCTTACCGATGTACGATCAAAACACCACGCTCAGCAGTGCAAGGCTGGTGAAACAATTTTAGCTGTCCAAAAAACTGCTGTAAATTGGTAGTATACTTCAGTAAGATACTCATAGCTGGTTACCGGGAAATAATACGAGTGTCTCTCTTGTTTACCCCAATGCATATGCTTAATTAATGTTTAAGCAAATTCAGATGAAAACGAGTACAACAAGCGGAGAAGTACACATGAAGGACTCCATTATATTCTACCAGGTCACTGGATGATGTGTAAATATTTATTGAAAGATATTACAAAAAAAATTACGAAAAAGATGAATTGTCATATTGCTTTTCTTTTCACAACTGGCACCACCTGCACCTGGCACCACCTGCACCTGGCATCTCCGAATGATGCTGCATTCATAACATTTATTTTATACAAAATACAGGATGAATCATTAAAATAGTCGAGAAAGTATTAGGTACTTACATATTTAGTTAGATATGTCGCAGCCATCTAGCTGAATCAGCCGTTTCATTAAAAGTCTAGCCTTTTCATTGAACTGTGCCGTTTAATCAGCGACATAAGTGTCATGGGCAAGTCATTAAACGATACTGAACAAAAGATGTCACTTAAGTCGCTAAAAAATCGGCACATTTAAATGTAAAGGCTAGGCAACCAATTAAACGGCTGATTAAGCTAATTGGCTGCGACAGATATACAATCAAACAATCTTATTAATTAAAATCCTGATAATTGTTTTTTATCGTTCATTAGTTAGAATGCCCTACCAATGTTATACCTAAAAGTTCTTTATTCTTAAACGTTCCATAAACATTTTACAGCTAAGTTGAAGTTATGAGATATTTAGCGTTATTGGGTTGTCGTTCTGACGAATCCGATGTAAATTACGCTCTTTAAAAAGGTGTGACAACAAGTGTGGTTTATTAATTAATTACTGGTGTCTGATTTTTATTAATGAATAATGGAGACACAAGCAAGTAAAATAATTAAAAACAGGCAAGAGGGGAAAATTGTCTGGAAGAAGGCAAGTTTAGTTCAGAAATTCATACCTACTTTCTACGTACACAATAAATACCATTTGGACCTATTAGTGGTATTTCTTCTGTTGTGTTTTAATACTTATCTTGTATTTATTTCTGTTTTGCTAAGGGAGAGTTTCGATAATAGAAAATCAAAATATAGAAACCAATATCAATACCATACTCCAAATAACTGGCAGCAGGGGCGGGTTTGCAGCAAGGCATCTATTTGTTATTTATTTCAGCATTTTGGAAGACAGGTACATCTAAAACAAACAGGTCAAGATCAGTAAATAAGACTTCCAGTCAATTACAAAGCCTTACAAAGTCTCCATACATAATAACAAAATAAAATGTATCATTTTGTAAAAGGGCGGAGACCTGGTGTCCTGAAATACAGGCCTAGAGCTTAGTTTAGGCACCAGTCTCCCACAATATTAAAAATGTTGTCTGACTCTGATACCACGTAATATGTATATCTATTGTAATATTGTGGTGAGAAAAATAAACGTTTATCATTTATAAAAAAACTTACAGAAAATAGTTCAATGGACATTCACGTCAAGTTACTAAGTAACTAATATCTACTTAAACTCATCAAAAATAATCTTCCTTTACTAGGCATTATCCTACATGTGAATTGTTTTCAAATACATTATTATTTTGAACTATAGCTGCCGCCCGCCCCTCCGCCCGCGTGATTGTCGAAAATTATCCCAAGAAAACATACTTCCGGCATAAAAAGTATTCTATGTGTTATTCTAGACTATAATCTACCTCTGTGCCAAATTTCATCAAGATCCATTCAGTAGTTTTTGTGTGAAAGAGTAACGAACATTCATACATCCTTAAATATCTCTCGCGTTTATAATATTAGTAAGGATTTAGGTATGTCCAAAGGTGGCTGCCCTCGTACCGTCGCACAATTAAAATCCCAATGGGGCATAAAACACTAATTAATAATTTAACCCAAGCATATTATGAAGATTGGTGGTGGCCCACCATTGCAGAAAGACACTGAAAATGGTGACATAGCTTCTTGGCTACCAAACGAAGTGGATCCATGTCGGAACATTATGTTCCCTTCAAAATGAGCAGAATGATGCTGATACACGCGTCATGTTCGTGAACAGTGATCGTCATTGGAAACTGGTCATTTCTTAACTGCAACTGACTCGTTTTTTCTTATTCTAATTCTTTATTGTACACACAAAAACATGACAGGCGCTTATGTACAAAGGCGGCCATAACTTGGAAAGCTTGTATCATCTATCTACGAACACCACAAAAAACTCACTTTTCCACACAAAAGGAGTTTAGACGGCTTTTTTTTTAAATTATCTAATCTTTTTGGCGTTTATAAATAACGTCAAGCCGAAACGTCAATCAACAATCATGTTACTTAAAGTCGGCCATGTTACTACTCAATGAGAGGTTTATGTATATTAGAGTCCACCCTTCTGTAACTTATGAAGTATTAGTGAATACTTATAGAGCATTTTAGTTCTATTGGACGTTTTTGAATATTTTCCTTGTTTTTCAAGATTTTTCTTAAAACAAGCTTATAACCATCTTCTAAGAGTTTATGAATAAGACTTTTAATGTATGGAGTGGTTAATGGGTTTCATCAAATCTCAAATTGTACAAGCTGCTTAATTAAAAGTAATTTGACATAAAAACCATAATTATTTTTTACGTTAACGTACGTATTTTTACGAATCATGTCGTAATTCCAACTGCTAATACTCTAATCAATTAGTAGGTACACAAATGTTTCAGAATTACTTGTTAAGATACAATCTGCGAATCGAACACATTCATAGAGAGATAGGCCCCATGTACCACTATTGTACATAAAGTTTAAATAAATAAATAAATAGGACCTACCTATCTACCAATAGTAAATACGAGCTCTGTATACATCATTTAAAATAAGACCTCTGTACCAACTTGAAAATAAAATCAACAATCATTTTTCATTTTCTGATGAGCATCGAATTTATTTGTCACAAAAAGTAAAATCTTTCCGAATTTATAATCACTTCGACAGAAATAAAATAACCCAAAAAATGAAGAGGCAAAATCGCAATTATCTGAAACAAGATCATGGCTTCATGGCTAGGTGTGGCGACGTGGCGATGGGTTCAATAAGCACGATCGCTCGCGACGCGGCTCGGTGCGGCTCGACGCGGTGTGACGCGGTGCGGTGCGGCGCGGCGGCGCGGCGACGTAATGCTCATTACCGCGTCGTTAACGAGCGACCGCGCGGCGCCGATACCCTCAATCACAGCCACAGGGTGCTGACAATATTCTCTTTATTACATAGGTAGGCACAACATACTTTTATAGTTACACCAGACGGTATACCTATTGACATTTATAATTATTATTTAGGGCTCAGATCTGGTTCATTTGAGGATGTTCTTATTTGCAAGCCTGTTACCCAAACTCAACTCTTTGCTTTTCCAGAGCTCACACAGACGAAATTGGATAAAGTAGCATATTTAGAGAGATATATTTTACTAAACAGGGATATATAGTTAGTCTGTGTTTCCTGATAGCTAACAACCCGGGAGTCTTTAATAGTGTGAACTCCTTGGCTGCAGGTCACTGACAGGCAAGTTAGTCGATAAACCTAGGAAGCGTCTAGCAAAAGAAAGAAGTTTGAATTGCGTTATGAATGTAAAAATATGGATTGTTTTTATATGAGAGTCATGTAAGTACTTATTAATTACCTTTCCAGTCAGATGGCCTTAATAAGTATTGAATTAATTCTCAAACAGTCTTTCACTTCTATCATTTGATAAGTGGATTACAGGATCAGCCCTGTGACAATGTGTGACAACAAAACAACAATAGGTTACTTCTAGGCAAGCGTGCTCTATCTTCGGCAACATCATCGCTTACCATTAACTGAGATAGTGGTCAAGCGCGTGCCTGTCAATAATAATAAAAAATACCTAAGTATAGGTATAGGAAAAATACTGATTTCGGAGCTTCAACAATATTTAATTAATTGATACAGGATTTTGAAATGAAGAATACCATGCTACTTCAGAACATGAACTCGGGTACTACCAAAATTGTGCAGTCCCCTATTTTGTTCCACTACTGTACATAAATAAAGTTTAAATAAATAAATAGAATTGACGAAGAAGTTACCCATAGGTTAAATAATCACGACCAAATCTTGCACACCCTGTATCCGATTCGGCATGAAAATTATCGGCAATACATTATGATATAAAATAATTTGTCGTCGCGTCGCGGTCGAACGTCACGATGTCACGCACTGGCCGCGCCACGCCGCGCTCACGCCCCCGGCGGCGCACGCCCGCGCCACGCCGCAGGGCTGCCTCTAATGACGCCGTGATCACCCCACTTTGTAGCGGTGTGACACGGAGCATCCGAATGTAGCGAAGTGACACACTGCGACACAACACGCTAATTATAAATTATAAGTTTACACAGTTATTGAAGACTGATTTGAAGCGTCTATTCAATTGATAATAGTTTCACGCTGTTTATTTGAGGTTAGTCTTTAATTTTCACCCAGATATTATCGTGACTACATATGTCTTCATCACAACTCATCTTATTGGTAACGTTGCATAGTGATAGCAGCAGGTTAGTTTATTGTTAGCGCCCAAAAGAAAACGTTGTCTAAACATGGACGAATATATACCTAAAGCCTAGCCATAAATTGGTGGTTGCAAAGGACTAATTAAACAAGCGAGCCGGAGAATGATGAGACTACCTCAGGTACCAGTAGGTCTCCATCCGCTGTTATTACGACAGTTGAGGCAACCAATGGTATGATTATGAAATTAATCATCCGGTTGAATGTTAGCGAGATGAAGCAGCTGATCAGGTACGTCCAGATCATTCCCAGTGCTGTAGGTGACCCACAGGCAAGAACTTAGTGTTCAAAGTTTAACGCACAGCAATTTCATCGGCACGCTGAAACAATAAATAAATAGGCTGTCCATTGTCCAGGCAGCAGCCCTGAGTCGAGGGCAGGAATTAGTTTTTACAGCAGCCAGCGGCGAGCGAGTCAATCACGGCGGGAGGTGCCGGTGTCAACTTATAACGAGTTTGGACAAGTTGCTAATGAGAGCCTGCCCCCCCCCCCCCCCCGCCGCCCCCCAGCACTTTGTCATGCCCCCACTAATTGTCACTACAACCGAGTTCAAGCCAGAAAATGGAACGTTAACGGTAAAATGAAAAGTTATGATCATTTAATTTTGTTCTGCGGCGATCAGACACTCGATCTGTCTATTGTTATAAATTGCGTGGGACGAACAGAAGGATGGCGAAATTTAACATAGAACTTTGAGGTGAAGAGGAATAAGGTGTAATGAACTCTTTGATTTTAATGAGAGTTTATAACATTAAGGTGCAGGTAGGTACACTTTTTAGATGAAGTCCTTAAAGGAGATAATGCAGCCCACGTCCCAATAAACGGCCAGCACCTGTTATATCCGCTCCATACAGACAAATATACTTTGCTTCAATATCAAGTTCTTCTGGATCCTCTTCCCAGGTATTCTGACGAAACTTTCAATAATTACGTCAGTGATGAATTGAAAAAGAACACAATCTTAATACCTGATTATTTTGTTCCAATATTTCCTGATTTATTTAAATTTATTCAAGATTGACGCAGCATTTGGACTTCTTCTACAGGTAAGATATGTATGTATATATTCGTAAGTGAAAATCGTAATAATTCACTAAAAATCACATTGGTCCCCAAACCGTTCCCCACTCTTGTGACGGATCCCATAATACCACCCAGTCTAGACGCCCACCACACCACACAGTCATAGACTGAATCAATTCCTAATGAAGAAGAAGCTTTTTCCGCTAGCTAAACAGCAACGCCCACAGCAACGCAGTCTTAGAAATCGATATCTAAACGAATTAGCGGTACCAACTTCAAGACTAGCTATGTTTCGTTCTGGGCCTCTGGCCATGTGCGTTAACATCTATAATAAACTCCCGAATTCAATTAAGGATACAGAGTACGACAACAAATTCAAAAATGACCTACAAAACTACTTAAACTTAAAGTCATATTATAGCCTAAAATAATTTTTAACTGAGAAATAAATAAATAAATAAATTAATATCGACTTGAACACATTACACATACATAACTAGGTACTCTATAAGACATCAGTCCGCTACTGCCTCACTCCTGTATTTTTAGTGATTACTTTCTATTTCTTTTTTTTTATTTTATCTGAAAATGTGACATATTATTATATGTAAAACTAATCTATTGACATTAAAGTAACTGAGATAATAAAGACATTTTAGAATCTCTATTGTAGTATGAGATTGTAATATGAAAATGATAATTTACTTATTTAGTTTATAAGAATGACATAATGTATAATAATAATTAAAAAAATTAAATTATTCTATATCGACAAATTATGTGAATAATGAATAATGATAGCATGTTAAATTAATTAAAACCTGTCGCCTATACATTGCTGTGCCCTAGCAGGGTTCATTGTTTGGAACTATCATAATGTAACAACATGAAATGCAATAAATGAATATGAATATGAATATGAATATGAATAAGAAATAGTCTAGAAATTCCAGGATGTATATATATCTCGGAATTTCGAGACTATTTCTTGTTTCGTTGACTTCCTATTAAGTAGCATCCTACAGCAGCCAACGAAATAAATCCTAGTGAAGGTCATCATTATCACAAGGTATATCACAAGAATTCATTTATTTTATAACTCCAGAAGCTCGTGGCTAAATAATTAAGGTCGGCGGATGGGTGACCATCCTAACATCCCCGAGATTCCTCCGTGGCTCGGTAAGCACGTTAAGCAACTTACCGAGGCACGGAGGATGACAAGCTTGTCAGAAGCGATAAAATCTGACAGCGACCTTCACAAGAAGTACCTACCGTGTTACCCAGTCACTGCGCTGTGGAGGACCTGGTAGGCAGTTGCTGAAAGGAAGACATTTTGAATTAAGCGTATGCTTCTGCACGTACTAAATCAGTGCGTACTCGTATTATGTTTTATGCTCAAGAAAGACGTACACAGTAACACACACTATTTTTTTCCCGGTATGCACGTCATGTTTTAAATTCCTTATCACCTTAGTTGGATACTAACAATACAATAAACCGAAAATCAACGACACGGAAATATTCCCAATAACAGAGTTTTCTGCTGAACATCACTTTGAACATGAATCACTTTCGAAAGTAATGAAATAGGTTTAAGTAGTTGTAGTTGTGTAAGATAAGCTGAAGACAAGAACGAGGATCAGGAATAAGAAAACCAGCTACGATTCACAAAATTCTTTGCTAGATCAATATTCATGCGTCAGAAAACATGAATAAACACAAGTTACACCAAGCAAGAAAAAACGCACCCTTCATTATATGGTAAAGGCGGATGTGTAAACAAAAGTTGATAACTATCATTACTCCCCAACTTTCCTCGCTTGTAGGTATGACGTAGGACCAATATCTCGATAGATATCATTATCATTTATCGTAAAATGAATATTTACTAAGTTGTTGAGTGTTCCAATTTTATTTTCGACACCCTTTCTGTAAAGCTCTCCACTACTTTGAAGTTATTGATTTTCACCACAGTTACTGATGTACTAAGCCTTTCTTACGGTCCGAGGTGAGCGTTTTATTTAAATCTCAGCAAAAAGGTATGCCTTTTAAGAATTATTTATGTTACAAATTACTTGTATTGTAAATACAAACATATTCTTGTTTATGACTGTTTCCTTCTCCTTCAAAAGAAGACAACGGCGCACGAAAATAATCTGTGAGTCTTAAAGACATTTCTCACAAATATTTTGTTGTTTTATTCCTAAATCGTTCTTCGTAGGGTGAATAATATTGTTTCATACGCCTGCACATTTGTCACGTCACTCTCGGCTCCACAGCAACATCAAAATGTGAGAAACTTCAATTATTGTACATGGTAGCTCAACCTTATCATTTTGCCCTTATAACCATTCGTCATGAGTTCGGCGCATCATGTCTTGTTTCATTATACTTCTCTGTAAGTCGTTATCTCAACAGTGACCCCCTGTTATGGACAATATAAATAGACATAGAAACCACCCTTCACATATTCCATCCCTAATTTCTTCGTTTTCATAATATTACATAAAACATTTTTCACTTAAGTCACTCATACGATATTTTACACAAGTTTTATCTCTAGGTATTCAGTTTTTGAGATATTCTATTTCTGCATTTTATTTTTAGTCAGATTAAAAGGTTATATCGTCGGTGATGCTCAATACCGCGAAATTATACTTTGCTATAAACTTTACTTTGAATAACAACGAAAATTAGACCTCATAGCAAAGTTTAGCTTCGCGGTATTGCAGTATCACCGACGATATGGGGCAGAGCCAGATAAGGTAACGTGCCTTTATATTTTCAGCTGAACATAATGTAGCAGACGGAGCACATTCATATGAAAGAGAATATTGTAAAGTACTTACCTTTACAATATTCTCTTTCCTAAGAATGTGCACAGCAACTTTTACTAAGTTAATATACCTACAACACATACTCCTCCGATCTGTGGCTCCGGCCGGGCGGCCCCCACAGACGCAATTCTCACGTAACCTAATCTAGCAGCCGGAGTTAGTTTGGAACGAGCGCGTGAACTGACTTGGTAACTGTTGGAACCACTCAGTAGATGTGACTAAGTCTTTATAGTTTGAATAACGTGGTAATGTGCTGGTATCAGTTGAAAACTAATTTGAGGACAAACACTTGATAATTGTTTATTTTTACAAATACTTACATGTTTTCTCTTTTCTTTATTGATTTCTCATTTGTTTAGTTTTTCCAATAATCCAGTGACATCTACACATATTTAGTAAGCATGCTAGCATAACTAAAGTATACGAGCATAACTATAGGAACAGAAAAAAATACGTACAGAGGTTACGCTTACCATAAGGAATCTGTTCTCGTCCCGCATACAGCTGGAAGGAAGGACTCCATCATCTGCCTTGTTCCCAACTACATATATTGGGGTCGCCTTCCAGCCAAACCGGGTTCAGCTGAATATCAGTGTTTTTTTTTAAGCTAAACCAATTCTATAGAGATTGTTAATTTGACTTAAATTAAAATTAGAAAATGAAATATTCTAAGGAATGATTTAGGTATGACAAGGAAATAATAAACGTGACGGCTGACACGGAGGAGTGAAAGAGTGATCCTCACTGTACGAGCAAACCCGTACATATCAATTGTTTAATTTTTATGCTGACATCGACGCGCAGCGAATGAATAAAAATCACGCGTTTGAGTAAGCGTTAGTAGTTGCATAGCATCGTTGAGAGACTCATTCGCCGCGGGTCGATCATCTATCAGTTTCTGGTGTTTAATCAATATACAAATTTAACATTACAACTGTAAGTAAATATCGGTGCGTAACATATCAACGACCTCAGGTAACCAGCCTTCCATCATGAACCTAGGACAGAATAAGAACGTTATCTTCATCTGACAGTAAAGGAAGAATCTCCCGATTTTTAATGGAGAAGAATCTGAATTTACTTTCATGCATTAGACGAATGGAAACTAGGTTTTTCTTACACGTCCGATGTTCTTTTCTGAATTAAGTCGCGGGATCCAAGACACTTGAATCGTTACTCCGGTCTCATCGAGCCTCGGCGGTTGGCTGGTGGTGTCCTGTTGATGCAGGCTTGCAGGGGTTGCAGTGCTTGGGAACAAACTGACAAGTTCATCCCTTGAAAATGCTCAGTTAGTGAAGACCGATAAACCTTTAGCAGACTTATTCATAAAAAAATCTAACCATATGCTTAGTACTGCTTAGCTTGATTCTTTAAAGACATTTTCAATTAAGAACCAACGGCTTAACGTGCTCTCCGAGGCACGGAGGAGTCTCGGTATGTTAATATGGTATGTTATCAGCAAACACTGATAATCTGCTTATCATTAGTTAAGCTCAGCATATTGTTAAAAAGTTCTAATGAATGAGGCTGTACTCGTACATAGATTTTTAAGTTAGAGTATCCTACGTAGATAATGGCTATCCTCAGTAATAAAGTAGTCTGTTATTGTCGACTTGCTTAGCATTCAGACTGACGGACACCAATTCATTATTTATTTATTTATTTATATATATACTTTATTGTACACCAAATTTGACTTTGTTGGGCGTTCTAGCTTGTCGAAAACGTAATTGTTTGTAGTGACTACTGATCATTGTGATTCATTCACAAATACTTATGTAGATTAGACTAACATCATACGGCCTTTTTGCTAAAGTATAAAATTATGTTAAATGATGTTTTGGCAAAATTGTACGAGAAACATTTTACCCTATTTCTTCGATCTATGATGTAGATAGATAAGTAGACACCTATCACGTACTACTGGTAACAGTCAGCCTGCATCGTCCCACTGTTGGGCACAGCCCTTCCTCAACACTTGCCACTTCACTGACAGAAGTAACAATTCTTGAAACATACTTATTAAAATTATAACGTCTGCTTTTAACAATCACTTAAAACCAGTAAAAGTGAACCAGTCCGTAATCTCTTGTGGAACAGTTGTGCCCGCATCGACAGCTAAGGTGCGCACATCAAACGCAATGGAAATCAATTCGCGATTGTCGTGGAGTGCCCTCCGGCTCCCAGTGGCTCTTACTTACCACCATCCACTTCCAGCGCCCGCCAGTAATCCCGCTTCTTTTGCCGACGCTACACAAGATGGCGCCGTGTTTACTCCCCTCGCTCGACTCCAGACCCTCTATGTAAACATCGAAATAAAAATGCGCCATTACTATTTGCATTCATATCTAAAGAAAACATACATGCTAAAATATTAAGAGCGAAAATATACTTAACCCCTTCCATAACAATATCAACCTTACCGTCCCAAACACAAAGTCAAGAATGCCTTGTATTTCAGCTTAGTACTCATAAAATTGAATGCACAAAAGTATTTGAATGCGTATTTCCCGTCTCTTTCCGGCCAGTAGAGAGAGTGCAGCTGTCTCGCTCTCGCAGTAAGTAAAAGGTGGGATGATTGAGACGGTAACTGGCAACTGGCACTGCTCCATTATACAGGCGATGGTAAACACGGCTGTGCTGACCTCAGTCGAGCTGTCGATAGTGAGCTGGCGATGACAGCGGGGGTACTTGTGGGTGGTACGTAGTACTGACACTATGCAACCAAATAACGTTTTAGTATCGTTTACTTTCAGTGTTAGGTACTTAACAAGGACAGTTTAACCTTTGGTGTTTATAATAATGGTGCATTAGTTACATGAACGAAGCATCATGCAGTGATTTTTTTTCTGATGCTATCTTGAATTAATTTCAAGTTTTAGTCAACAGCTTGATAATAGCTTTGAAAAGGTAAATGGAGGTTACATTGTTTACCTTCACATCATCATCAATCTTGTAATACCTTCTACAAAAAGAATTAAAACTAAAATATGTATGCATCTTAGTTCGCATCGACTCCTGAGCATCGACAAGGCGGCGCATCACTATTCCCGGAGCGCCGCTCACCCAACCATAACTAATAGTCGTGAATAAATCGGCGCGCGGCACAAAGCCAGTTTTTTCCCGCCGACGCCCACCAATCACGAGCCGCGGCGCCACCGCCCTCCGCCAATCAGCGCCCGCGACGCGCCAAAGAAACTCAACATTATGCTCGGCTCAATTCACCACTCGTGTTTTCACTTCAGCCTCCGGCTTTGGGTCGCGGTTTCTTTTTACAAGAGAAAATGCTAACCACACGTTGTAATGTTCACCTTATGCCCCCGCAATACGGACTGTTATGTGGCCGCAGGGTCGCGCAGAGGTCGCCAGCACGCAGCATTGAGGAAGGGTGGTAGTAATTGTGATTGCGATTGCAAATGGCGGCGGTGCCGAGGGAACACGTACGGTTAATCAAATCACAAAATTGTTCGGAAGAGATTTTTATTAGATCCTGAGGAATGTAGATGTTTCATTCCCTACAACTACGCAGCACAATATTTAATAAATATTAATGAAATTCTTATTAAAAACAGTGCCCAGACGGCACTCGATTCTCTTTCTTTCCTCGATTAAAAACTACCTATCATTTGCTAACACTACCTGGGTAAAGAAAATGAATAACTCTTGGGACAAAACGAAATTAAGGAGCCTTTGTACGCGAGCTTTGTTATCACGGTAAGTAATAAATATAAGTTGATTTGGTGTATAATAAAGAATTAAGAAATATCTCAAGATCACTTCAACTCGTTATTCAAACATAACATAAAAATATGTAGGTATCAACTTATGTAATATATAACAATTTGATAATAATGATATCAGCCCAAACTGTTCCACTGTTGAACAAAAGCCTAAAATGGATGAAACAAGATTTATTTAAAACCCTTTAAATAACGATTCATTCAAGACAATCACATAATTAAATTCAAATTATTTTCCATAGGTATATATTTTATAAGATTGTTAAAAATATAGGCTATTATTATTAATCAACGATTCATTAAGAATTTTAGAACCATTTTAGAACCATTGATCATCTTAATGGCAACAAAAAATAATCATCTGTCATTGGAAGTGCTATAAAAGTTATCTGATATTTAGATAAACTGAATAAACCTTTTAATTTCAATAGCAATGTTTAGATGTTAACTCACCGACAATAGTTTTGGTCACAACAATAGTAACTCAATAAAACCGCGCTTAGTTGTCGCCGAAATATCATAATTCGATGGCATCAGCATCTCATTCACAAGCTCTGTCAATTGATCTGTCGAACAACGTTAAGAAAGAGGATCTAAGTATTTTTTGCGAGCACACGCTGGACAACAATGGACATATCTCGAGTTCTATGATTGTCACATTAACGTCCGCACTTTAGAATGTGTCCTGCACAAAAAGGCTCATTGTGTCGGATTTCACAACAAATATGATGGTGCTCACAGCTCGCGGGTCGGCGTGAGTCGGCACTATCCTACAGGCTCCGACAACACAAAGGTACCTGCAGCTGCGCGGTACTGACCGACATTATAATTGTATTATCACGAACACTCGACGCATTGTGTCCGCCATTGTCCGACGTGATAGTTGTGACAGCTCGCTAATTGACAGGTGTCGGGACGTGACAGACGATACACTCTTATAACCACTAAATAGAAATTATACACGGTTACTGAATCGCAGTTTTGTGATATAAACCAAAAGTGTATCTGCTATTATTTCTTACTTGTATATAGAAGAGAAAACATTTATTCGACACAGACACAACACAACAGCAACAATATATAACATAATAAAAAAGAGAACAATAACAAAACATACACAATAAAATGGTGCATTTGCATTTGCTGGGCGTCAGACACCCAGCGCTGGTTTTCAGTTGGCACCCCGTATAAAACACATTATTCTATAATTCTTTAGAAAAAATCAGCTCGTGCCTAATAATGGCAGCCGCGCGGTTTGATCTGCGAGGTGAAGAGAACTTGCCGGGACTCCTGCGAGACACGCGAGCACATGAAGCCGTTGGTCCCGGCGTCATTTGAAGATCTCCAACAATAGCTACGGATGGTCAGAAGCCAGAGGGTCAATTCTAGTAATATATATATACATTTTTGACAGTTTGCGATTGAGATGCAAATGCAAACGTTGCTTAAAAAATTGTAGTTGTGGCTCTCTGATCATCTCACAGCTGTCTTGCCGATGGGTATCGTGTTGCCCAGTCACTGGGTTGTGGAGGTCAGATAGGCATCACTCCATGTAAGCTGTACTGGTCCTCAGCTGCATCCGGTGAGACTGGAAGCCGACCACCATACACTTGGCAAGAGGATAGGAGGATAGATTGATCTCTCCGCTACTCTTTCATATTAAACATAACATTATTCTTGAATTATGTACATACACCTATTTAAACCCAGGTACCAGTAAATAAAATAAGTTACTAATCATAGTCTGACATTATTTATTAATGGTTTGTTACTTGGGGTCGGTGGAGACGTCTTCATTCATGCCGTCCTGTCAGTTGCCTCGCTGTCATTCACTCCAGTTCCTTTCATAACATTCCTCACATAATAGATCCGCCTTTTCTTTGACCTTCGTCTCCATCTAAGCATTTTTTTTATGCGACGAATCAGATGGCAATAAACATCATTACATTCAGATGAAAGCAAATCTATAAAGAATAAAAAACACATAATTTCATTATTGTCATACGAGAGTTTTTATCAGTAAATAAAAAAATATATCGTGTCCCTACAAACCCATTGGAGAGGAATGAACGACACGCAACCCGACACCGACGGATCTGTGTTTTGTTTTGACAGAGAGTCAATCGATCCTTTCAGCGATTAATTTCTTATTGAATGTCTTTGATCACCTCTCGCCGGATACATATCCGGCGTATCTTTGTTTTGGCGTATATTTGAGAAAGTCTGTATTGTTGTGCAAACAAACAGACAAATCAACTTTCTCCCCATTCACAAAACAAGTGGAAACCAGTGAATGAGTATTATTAAACTATCGATCGGGTTGTGTTAGCTCAAGTGTTTCGTCAGCGCGGCGCGTAGGCTCGTAGCAGCGTAGCACATTCGTAGACGGCGTGCTACGAGACGCGTAACCCTTTCAGGTATTTGTTCTACAATCCTTAATTCATACAAAGTTCTGCTTTACTGTATTAGTATTATTGAATAACGCTCATAATATGATGCCTGTTTTCACGGAAGAAGTAGGCAAAGGTGTATACAATTCGATACTTCGAACTACTGCCGAGAAATATCAAAATAAGCCAGGAATTTAAAATATAACACGAATAAAATGAAAGGAATTTAACCCACAGACTTTATAAATGAGTGATAGATGGATTTGGCTAACAGTTCACTATTAGCAGAATAACAATGAAAATAACATGCTTATGTATTTTATGATTTCAATAGAGACATTCAAATCTGTTAAATAATCCCTTCAAAAAATTAGGCAAGAGTATTTGAACCAGCGCACAATGAGTTGCGTACTTATGTTCACACCCAGTTATTATTCACAACATATTAATATTATTACTCGCCTTACTTATTATATACACGCTACAACAAAGCGGTACGTGACAGGGTGACTGCGATTATTATTAAAATGCTTATCTTGACTGGCTCCCCGACTAGTGTGGCGGCCATTATGTAAATAACTAAATATAATAATTTGTTGGCCTATTGTTGGCGACACAAAACATGTCACGTGACACATAACAACAACACGACGTTTGTATGTATGTGTCGCCTCCCCCGCGACGCGACTCCGCGCTAACAACGCGTCAGATGCGCGATAACGTCCATTATAAATAAATAAAAAGCAATTGAATGCACCACTATAATTGTGTTTTCGGTTATTTAACATGGTTCATTGTGGCTTATCTGCCATCACTGGAGGCAGGTGCTAGTAAATTGTGTGAAATCAATTACTTACACCTGGAGATATTCATAATTTTGCTGTCAGACATCTTGATCATTATCTAATATAATAATCTGTCAGCTTCAAATGATATAATATAGCATCTGGACGTCCATTTCTTAACTCATCCTGCCCAGTGATCGCAACACACAACAGCTATAGAGGTAAAGCTTATTTTCAGATTCGCAATAGCTTATTTCTTAGCTATTTAAATAAAAACACGGCTTGCTGTACTGCTCGGTTAACACCTTCCAAATCGAATGGAAAATAACTTCTGTTTTCCTTTTTAAGAAGCCTCGCATTCGTTAAATGTCAAGAACACTTCTAATTTCCCTACATTTTAACAAGTTTCTGCATTATCACTGAGATTACAAATATATTGCTTTTGAAGTACGAGAATTGGCATTCTGCTACACGTAACATGAACCTACTCAATCTCTCTCTAGTTGATTCTTCTCTATTATCTAGTAGAAACATTTGTTTCAATACATGACGTAAAGCACGATGTTTGAAATGCCTCTAAAATCTAAAGCTCAAAAATAAAATCGCTTTGGGAAATGTTTTTGCGCGTGACGCACTAGCCGGCGGCAGTGGGTGACGTAATCGAATTCTTCGCGGCGACAGATTGCCAATCAGGGACGTGATTGAAATCATAAAGGTACATTCCATATTTACAAGCAGCACGCAATATTTCTTGTGTGCAAGTCCCAGCGTCGCAGAACTAGGAATGGCCAAAGATTATAGAATTCCCTGCCAGAGTCTGTGTTTCCTGATAGCTACAACCCAGAAGTCTTTAAGTCAAGAGTGAATAGGTTACTTCTAGGCAAGCGTGCTCCATCTTCGACCACATTATTGCTTACCATCAGGTGAGATATTGGTCAAGCGCGTGCCTATCAATAAAAATAAAAAAAAATCAGGGAAATAAATAGAATAATAGCTCAAACAAGTCGTGGCTTCATTGAAACATGTTCGGAAGGTTTCCTTCCTTCGTCGTGGTGGTACTATGCAGTGGTGTGGCACAACAGATGGCAAATGTTTTCGTGGTGGGATTACAGAGTTTATTTTTCCTCTCGTCCTATAAAATATGAATAAAGATTCAAATAATTATGTGTAAAACGAGTATTTCCTGTTAAAACATCACTCATATCACTTTCTTTGCTATGTTAAGGCTCTTACTTGATACTTTTTAGGGACCGAACCTCTGTTTGGAAGATCGGAGCCCATATAGGATCACTCGGTTGTCTGTCTGTCCGTCTGTCACAGCCGATTTTTTGAATCTACAGGACCGATTCAGTTGAAATTTGGTACTCATTTAAGCTTCTGTGGCCCAAAAAAACCTTCTTCCAAAGAAAAACTACGACAAAGTACAAAATAACAATAATTATGAAACTAGGTGTCAAAAAACTGCAGCATTGAGAAGAAACTACAACAGAAACACCGACTTCCGAAATTGAAGTTATTTATTACTTGGTAGCGGTTGTATTTATTTGTAAAAAAGTTTTTATTTTACGAGTATTTTGTGATCATTTGCCCATCTTAATACCCCTTTACGTTTACATGACTGTAACATCGAATATAGTGTGACGTTAAAGGAACTCTTACCACCGTGTAATATCTATATTCGAGCAAATAAAGAAATGCATTAAATCTCAGGTATCTTTAGTTCAGCCTGATATACAATTGTCTCAGAAGCATCATCGTTACTTAATCTTTGTCACGTTAGAGCCACGTCACGCAAGTCACAGTGAAGGGTGCGAGTGTCGCCGCAGATTGCCAATAATCTGTTTGATTACGTTACGAGGCTGTGCGGGCCCTCACAGCCTCGTGCGACCCCCACGAGCCTCTCGAAGAGTGCCGATCACGACATGCCTCCCTTGCACGCAATTTGTTAAACTGCGTTATTTATTTGATCGGCGTGACGTGAACGCGTCCAATCAGTGTCCCTCGGCTGATGGATTTATTTAATGTCATCAAATTGTAATGACGATTCCTAAAGATTGAAATAAAAATTATATATGATTGATTGAATTGTTATGAACAGGAGAACTATTAGGTATCTAAAGGTATCACTGATTTTTTCAACGATTTCTGAATTTCCTGACTGGATGACTTTCTGAAGAACAGGGGCAAGAAACTGATTGTAATTAAAAGGTCGAATTTTGAATGGTCTAGGCTAGATGGTGATGTTCTCTACATTTTTAATTTATCATGAGTAACCGATTACATTATACAACCATGTTTACGAGATGTCAACCATTTAAGTACATTCGCAACCCTCCAGCCAAAAAAAACTGCAGACTCGATCCTATTACTCATTCGACTTTCCCTCCATCACACAACCGTATGTATCAGCACCCCACTATCATTCCCCGAAAGATGAGAGTGCAATCCTGTTAGTACCTACCCCTTACTTTACATAAGAGCCCTGATGTGTTCAGCACAGGTATGTATCAGCAGATCCCGCGCAGTCAGCGATCAGTGCGATGGCGGGACTCAGCCACGCGTGAACAGTGCGCGACCTCGCGCGCCTGGAGGAGCCCCGGCTTGTGCTCCGTGCGCACTTCTCGCTTCACTGGCCTATTGGATTAGTGCGAGTGTTATGTAAGGGTTGCAGACGCAATGGCTGCTGACACGATAGTTTTTGTTTGGTATTTGAAACGCAATTTGTTTATTTTTTGCGCTCGCTTGCTTACTAGGTTTGCTAAAAGTCTAAGTTAGTGTAATATATTGTTAAAGTAGCCATGCTGCTTAACTTCAACATGATGGAGAAGCAAGTCACTTCCGCTTGAAAAGCTGAACAAAATAATAATAATTATAAAGACAATGTCAACGTCTAAATGTAAGTGTACAGTGTTCTTTGACACGGCAGCCCCAAGTTATATCCTAATTACTGTACTTAACTATCTCCTAATATGCTTTGTCGATCAATTTTGTTTTTAATGCCTAAATATCATATAGCTGAAATACAACTGAGAAATAAAAAACAAACATGTTTAGAACTACCTACATACATATTAGGTAACTAAATAGACTGTAACAAGAAATCAGAAGTAAGTGAGTGGCATAGCTACGTACGAGTACATCTCTTTAAGACTTAGGGCGACACCTCATAGTTTCTTCAAAAGCAAATCTTTTCTCCGACAACTTGCAAGTCCTCAAACAAAAGCTAGACTTTAAATCTAAATCGTTTCCCACTTTGTGCCTCAGTTTGTAACTGGCTCAATAAAGCCGCTGTTCGAAGGAGGCACGTCACAAGGTGCGATTAAAGAAGTGCCCTCTATCCTCTCCAGCGGGTCTTCGAAGGGGGTGTGGATGGAGTGGAGGACGAGGTAGGGGAGGGGGTGCACGGTTACGTGGAGGGTGCTTCGTGTGAGCACTCTTTAGAAAATCGCAAATCGGCCGAACACCGCGCGCCGCCGCCCCACAACCCATACGAGAAGTTATTGGTTTTGAATATGACAACTGGTTCGTGTTTTTCAGGATGACGGCACTTACTTTGTTGAACAATGGTGGGCTGATACTTTGTATAGAGATAAAGGGTGCCTTCTTAAACAGAAAGTTTTGCGAACTATGCGGGAATCGGCTTTAAGTCTCACTTCAAGATGCTTTACAGTGAATCTGAGCCATAATTTGATAGGTACCTACTGGTAATTTAACGCTGAATAAAACGTGTGTGAACGAAGAAACAGAGCAATGGACTCACGCAGTTCCAGGGAAAATTTAGACAAAATCCAGATAACTTATGCTATGCTTATACTACTTGAGAAATTGAGAAAAAATTAGATCCCAACAAGAAGTTCAAGATAGACTTTATCGTAACTTTGACTTCCGTTCAAAGTTATTATTACATCTCGGGACGGACAGACTAATATACGCTATCAACACCAACGTTACACAAAGTAGTACCACGAAAAGATCTCAGCCTGCAGTAGATTTCATGAAACAGATTGTAATATTTTTACCGATACATTGCTAAAAATTATTTAATTTTATTTTAAACTTACATAAAAAAACTTTGGCTTTTGTAGCTTATTAAGGAGGTATTATTTTATATGTTTGTCAGTTTGACACCTTTATGAGGCCTAACTCAGGGCCACTTTCACCAAGCCAAACTGATCGCGATCAGCGTATAAACCACGTTTATAAGCTGTCAGTGTCACTATTTTTCTATAGAATATTAAGTCTGACAGCTCTTGAACGCAGTTTAGATGTACCTACTGATCGCGTTCAGTTTCATTGGTGAAATCCCCTGAGTATAATTATTGAGCTACTTAAAAGTAAAAAAAGTCTAAGTTGACCTGACACGAAAACTAACAAATGCTTGCACTGTCTGGAGACAGGTCCAATCCAATCTGTGAGGTGCTTTCCTCAAAACACCACCTCAGATATTAACCTACATTTTTTGTTTTTTTTTTACTATTGATAGGCACATGGTTCTCATGATTTGATCATTACATTAGTTGCGTTATGTTTTACATCCGAGTTATCTTTGTGTTTCGTTATGATCGAAACAGTTCATAAGACTTATGAACTGTTTCGATCAAACGGTAGACTTTTCCTGAGGCCACTGCACAAGGGTTTAATTGAAAAGTTTTTATTTTGTCTGCGTCTGGCGCGGGCGGAGGCGGCGGCGGCCATTAGGTGACTGTCAACTCTTTAAGTGTCGCTACTTGTGTCTGAAGCGGAGTGTGGGGGAGGGGGGGCGGCAGCTGCACCACGAATCATTGGCTTTTCATCCACTACTGGTAAAACGGGGTTACAGTCAATGCCTCTCTGTAACCCCTTACAGAGAGCCACATTAAATGGTTTATTCAATACAGCATCGATAGTTACCTACACCACATACACACATTTAAGAACTAACTTCTACCTTGCTAGTTTGTCTGAGTAATCAGCCGCGTAGGTACTGCTGGATTACTACCCGACTTATCAAGCAGTACCTACTGTCAAATAAATATAAAAGAATGTTGGCTTTCATGTAATCCAATTTCGGTAGATGAAGTGGAAATCAACACTTTCTGGGACTTGGGATCTTTACTAAATTAATTTTATCAACATGGAGACAACTATTCGTCATTCAGGGTTTACAATTGTTTTTGTCACATTTCATTCAAAACTTACGTTTTACTTATCTCTGTGCAATCTTATAAACAGCGTCACCGCGGATCTTGTAACAACACAACATATTTGCGAGCACTCACACTGCTCACTGCTCACATTACTGACACAGTATCACACAACACATGTCACACTGACAATAATACGCCACAGTTGTCACAGTCGCGGTTGTATTGTCATGTTGTGGTGACAGAACATAATGTAGTCCGTGGTGCATGCGCAGGCGACGATGCTTTGTAAGAAGACACCTTTGTTTGGAAGCTGATGGACGCAGGGGCGTGGCGGTGTGCCATGTTATTGAATACACATTTATTTAGCATTGTGATTGATGCTGATGTTTTTGGAAAAAAGTTTCTAATTGCACGTTACCCTTCAGACATAGTGAAATAAGTGCAGATTTTATAGTTGGTCAGTAAAAAAAAAATTAAAAAGATTGCGATAAATATTTTTTTCATTCGTTTAATAAAACTATTCCTATTCTTTATTACACATAATAAAATATACAAATAAAAAATAACAGATGATGCAGAGGTATTACCAGAGGCGTGCCTCACCCATCAGTGTTGTTTTAAACATCTTGTAGCACGTTAGTTCATTATATATAATATCATGTCGCTAGTGGAACTTCATTTCTAAAATACTCGTATATAAACGTAACTTTTTTTTTTTATTTATGAATGGGCTAGCTCTTGACCTCGATCACGCCTGATGACAAGCGATAGATGGGGTCCATGATGAAAGCGAGCGTGCCCAGAAGATGCCCTGAGGCACTGGTACTCCCACGCGTCGTCGAAACACAGCAGGCTGCTTGACGCCGAACTCCGGTGGGAGGGTGGTCGCGAACCAGGCGGGTGTTAGCCCTACCACCGCAAGGGAAGGATTGGCCAGTCTTATAAGGTGTTAGGTGAGACTGTCCAGGATGCGCCGAGCGCTCGGTCCAGTTGAGTGTCTGATGGAACAAATTGCGCTACACGAGGAGGCTCCTTCATGCATCCCACAAACTTAATCTAGGTATGGTATTTGACTGCAATAAATCCTCACGACAAGCTTATTCTATAAATATGCATATTTTCCATATTCCCTCAATAACCTAAAACCTAAATAACTACAGAATTGTTTTCCGTGAAGTTTTGTCGCTTACTAAAATGTTTACCTAGAGATTTATTTCTATACGCAAGTCAAAATTCCTATCATGAACGTCATTTATCCACAAACATAAATATGTTTGGCCGCCGGTGTAATCAGAGAAGGTAGCTGATGAGAGGGCTGACCTCTTCAGTTCGACCTCAGTTGAAGTTTAGATAGGCACATTATTATGTACATGAAAGAGATAAACACGGATTCAAATATATGACAGGGACATGGTAAGTGGCTGTCAAGGCCACAGGCAGATGGCATAAATATGTAAAACTTATAATATATAGGTATATAATCCTATTTCAAGAAGCATAAGTATTTTATATAATGTTACATCTACGTCTTCGACGGTATTCTGATTACGCCCGCGGCCACAGACACTCTCCGTATTATAACAGGGTGATCAATGAGCAAGCTCCTCGTAGTGTAATGGCGTCTTCCCCACCCCGAGTGGCGCCGCCGGACACCTCAGAGTAGACAATGCCTTTGTGACGTGACGAGAACTTGAGAAGTACTACCTACTCACTGCTGAACACGGGATACACTGCGGGACATGAAAATCTGGGCAAAAAGAGTTTCAGTCGAAAATCACAAGTCATGTCTTAAAGTTACAATTCCAAGGAACCAACTAGCACATACCTACATAACTTTCTGGGAATACTTTTAACGTGTGTCTAGCTTAGGAGTAGAATTCCCTGCCGGAGTCTGTGTTTCTTGATAACTACAAGCTCGGAGTATTTAAATCAAGAGTGAATAGGATTCTAGAGAAGCGTGCTCCATCATCGACCACATCATCGCCATCCATCGGGTGATGTCATCAATAATACAAACAAAGATAAATAATAGAATCTGTTACTACCCAATCTTCACTCAACTAAAAAAGGAAAACTTAACTTAGGTATCTTAAATATTCTAATCCGTGAACAATGCTGAATGTTTTGATGTATTCACATTTAATTAATTAACACGTTCTAGTCAAGTGATAAAGACGTCATCCTCTCCCTGCTCATGGCTCTCTGTCACCTTTCAGTCCTTGTTCTTTGATTTCTTTCAAAACTCATCTGATATAATTTTCATTTCAAATAAACCAGTTACAGGCACTTTTTAACCGACTTCCAAAAAAGGAGGAGGTTCTCAATTCGACTGATTATTTTTTAAATTTTTTTTTGTATGTTTTTTCAGCGATATTTTCGCCAATTGTCAACCGATTTTGATGATTCTTTTTTTGTTTGGAAAAATATCTTCCCGGACTGGTCCCATTTCAATTTGGTGAAGATCTGATGAAGAACTTCGGAGATAGGTGACGGAACTCTTCATAAATGATAGCAAACCTGTCGGGATTGCTGAAATCGCATGTCTGTTTATTGTTTACACCAGTTCATAACATACCATCACGCCGTATGTTTTGAAGGGGTACGCAGATGTGTACAATTCAGCCATGGTTTTGGGGTTGTCTATTCATGAATAACTTTATTGTCTAGGAACCGATCTTGATGATTCTTTTTGCGTTGGGTTTAGTTAAAGCTAACCACCAAAAAGTGAAAAATAACAAAACTTTTTTACAAAAAAAAACAACCGACTTCAAAACAAGAAACACTACAAAGTATAAAATAACTATAATTTCGGAAGTCGGTGTCAAAAAACGAAGAAACAACAAAAATCACCGACTTCCGAAATTATAGTTATTTTATACTTTGTAGTGTTTTTTGTTTTGAAGTCGGTTGTTTTTTTTTGAATTGTCAAGTTTTATGCCCCAAATATTTTCCCCTCACTCCTTACTTTAGCCTCTCCCTCTCAACTCGTCTACTCTAAGTTCGTTACTCTTTAGTCACATGCATTTGTATACTTTAAAATATCTCTTCCAGTAAAAACACCACCTGGCCTTAATTTTTCCTTCATATAGGTACTTCCACAATCCAAATATATTTGAGAAAACAAACTCGAGTTGTCCTCATTGTGTCCTCGAGCACAGCCTCACCGCGTCGTGGTCACAAAGCAGTATTGTTATCTGATTGGAGTGGATCAGTGTCGGCGGCGTCTGATGTTTTCTCATTTATTTCCATATTACTTTGTGGCGCCGCCCTCCGCGGCTAACGAAGGCGCCTCAAACGACAACTCGCGCCGTTTTCATTGAAATGAGAGGTTTCTTTGAAAATTGGACGCCGTTATTATGTCCTTGTATAATTTATGTGCTTTTTATGTACTCTCAGACCTAAAGGTAGGTACAGGATTATTTTCATATTTTGGCTTATGTACAATATTATATTCTCGAGGACCACATCTCGAGTTCTGGTAGTTCTATATTGTTTAAACGTTTACTTTTCTTATTTACATAGATACCTAGTAAAATGAATACTACACACTCTAGTGACATGTCTGTTCATTGCGGCGTGCGTTGATGTCTTTTGTTCCCCGCTTGAAACAATCCCAAAATAAGACAATGAACCTAATTAATAAATCACTATTAAACTATAATAATGTTCTATACTTGTATGTGGCTCGTACAAGTAATCAGAAATATAGTAGGTAGGTAAAAGCAGTAGGTACCTAAGTATTCTCATTTTTTTATTTCGAGAAACAATTCGTGGTAGAAGGGGTGCTCTCCCCTTTCATCAGTCGTTCGTTTCTTATTTCATCAGCATATTTTATTTCGTTTCAACATTAAGTTGATTACTTAGAAAGGAAAATCTCCTTCGTCAAATACGAGTACATAACAGTAGAGTCCAATGTATCAACCACTTTATATTTAAATGTAAATAAGTGTCTGCGGTGTCGTCCAGGCGTGACGGGGGTGTTACAGACGCGCGGGGCGGAGGGGGAGTGGGGGTATTGGGGGGTCTGTTGTGCCTCCCGTACAAATCACTTGAATAACTTCACGAACTCGATAACTTAGCGCTAACTTGTGTAGCGACTCGCGCGTCAGTCGCCCAGCTCGGAATATAGATGATGTTATCAACTTATCATACGTTACATTATGGAGACGTGCTCATGTTTGTTGATGTTTTGATTTGTCTAGTCATTTATTATTATGTCGTTGCTCACGTATTTATAGACGTCAGGCGTTAAAGCAGCATAATAGATAGATATTTTTTTTGCTAGCAACCAGCAAACAAAATTGACTATACTGGGTAATTTTTTTTCCAGTGCGCAAACTTTGAAAACCACTTCTGCCCATGTAAATGAACAACTTTCCCCAAGAAAGCCATAGTCAATTCCTAAAAAAAAATTTGAACTTCCCATACATAATTGTCATCAACTGACCACAATTTGTGTGGGAGACTCAATTTTTTTTTTAGGAATTGACTATGGCTTTCTTGGGAAAAGTTGTTCATTTACATGGGCAGAAGTGGTTTTCAAAGTTTGCGCACTGGAAAAAAAGTTATCCAGTAATTATCATTCAAAACTATCAAAAACATTAACCAAAACGCTTTTCAGGCATTTTCTCTCGCACACAATACCTTTACATCCGCAGCTACTTCACTCCGGTCCCTGCACACCACGCATGTTCACTATCCCCTCAGGGGTCGTAGTGAAAACAAAACACTGTGCGATAACAACAATGTCTTCGCTCAATCTCTTAGCTGACATTACGTTATGTGGTAGAGTACATGAGGACCCCCCCCCCCCCCCCGCCGCCGCCATATTGTCATCAGAAGTGGGTGTATAAGAAGTATTCCACTAATGTCATTGTGGGGTGTGGAGGCGATGACGGGCGTCATTACCGGGAGGACATCGTTACGGGCCGGAACTACGTCGTTAGCCTGAGACAAAGCCTGCTGCTATGTACTCGGCCATTTTTGTCACGGATAGCGCGGGAGTTGGCTCGGTCTTCTTATGTACAAGTTTTAAAATATTTATAGAACGCCACGAATATTCTGTTAATGTAGCTATCAGCGTCGTTGGTCTCTTGAGTAATCTCATGATGATTATGATGATCATCATGATGTCATTTATTCTCAACACAACCGCTTATCAATGACATACTTCTGTTATATCCTAAGATCTGCGCTAAAATGTTTGCAATTTCAATGAAATAGTTAAGGTTTTCATTTCACGGAAACGTTTGAGAGGGTAAAATCAACTTCTGTAAAAATTTACACAATTTGCGCATCATTTCTACAACTACTTTCTAATTATATTTTGTAAACTATAAGTAATTTAAAAAAAAAACATAATATTTTAACTATTTTATTTAATTTGCCAATATTTTAGCGCAAAATGTATCGTTAAAGGAACGGCGCTTCAGAGGTTCGTTTCTGTTTCTGTTTTGTGTTCCACGAATTGGGCTGAACTTTGTGGACCAGTTAGTGGGTGAGCGACAAGCCAAGCTACTTTAAGGCAAGCGTGCTTCATCGTCGACCATATGTTCGCTTTTCAGCAGGTGAGAGTGTGGTGTAACGTAAGCCTGTCAATAATGACAATAACTGTATAGCTGCCTCCCGGTGTCGGTCCCTATGTACTGTGTACTGTGTACTGCGCGGGCGCGGCGGCTCGACACTCGTTCGTTAGCGAATGCGTCCGTAATGAGCGTTAGCGCCAAATGAAAATATACCGAATGTAAAAATATATCAAATGCACTATCAAGTAATGCGGAGCCTCCTCCCCGGGGCCTGGCGGGGCCAGCTCGCTAGCGGAGCCGGCGAAACTTTATGTCGCTTGTCGACCAGAAACAGTTACGTTATATTTTACTGTAATACCTAACATTCAAGGTTTGGATAACTGTCAAACAATTATAGTAAATATTTAATTGACGTCTCATTATATTTATTAAGACTTTAACAACAACATTATTGTCCATTACTTGTACCAAGCTACTGACGATAATAATATCTACTTTCGGCTGCACTGTTGTGTTCTCACATGTATTTATCTCTGTAGGTTTTCAAAATATTTTCCTCGATTTTCGACAAGTATTCGCCATCGTCAGCTTCCCCGCCAGCCCCCGCCAACCCCCGCCAGCCCCCGCCAGCCCCCGCCAGCCCCCGCCAGCCCCCGCCAGCCCCCGCCAGCCCCCGCCGTCAGCAAGCGTCATCACGATAATGAGCACAGCAATCACGCCTCACACACACACACACACACACGCAAGCACACAGGCACACAGCACTATTATGTGAACATAACCTATGTGCTGATTACTGCAAGAGTGAACAGTGTGAACACGGCGTCGTAATTATATGTTAGCGAGGAAATCATGAGAGCGACAAATGTACTGGAAGTGTACGCGACTCACGTAGGGGAATAGTTTTTTGTTATTTAGTTTTCCGCATAGCATCGGTGAATGATGAGTGTGGTTTTGCTTCATTAATAAATGAAGAAATAAAAAAGATTTCTGTTTGTAAAATCATGAGTATACAGAGCGACGCTGATTTAATAACATACCTGGACAACCTGTATTTTTACAAGTTCATTATGCCAACTCATTGTCTTTAAGTAAATTATTTATTTATATATTTAAAAGTTAAAAGAAAACCCACGATATAGTTTCGTTGTTATTTTTCTCAACATTAAGTATTTTTCGACCCTGTCTGTATGTTTCGACGTCTTTGACGCATTAAGTTGTATTTTTTTTTGTTCCAGAATTGATCTCGATCAAGCTCGCCTGAAGTTCTGTGCGGATAAAGATAATGTCGAACTAAGAGCGCTCATCAGATTACAATACGTACAGTCGCGACGACGTGTCCCAACCAAGTGTTGTAAATGTGATATACACTAGAACTTGCCCTTGCTAAAAGCTTGGCCGGATCGCTAATCTTCTCTGCTCATCTTAAATGGCACAATCTACGCATAAGTTGACTAAACGACGATGAAAGCCGCAACGGAATCCAAAGTGTCGTTTAGAAGATTTTATAGGTTTTCTTGATTTATCTATATTCATTTACTGATAAGTGATCTTCTTATTGAAAAAAATGGCAGAAATAATAGATTTTAGGACAAACACGAAGTCTGTCTCAATTTTACACCATTTATCTACAGACATTATGCTGCTCCGACAGTTCCTTCGTAAAATGAAGGCATTCGTGCCATTTAAACTTTCTTCGTCAGATATAGATTGCCGAACATCGACAATAACTTATGTGTGATGGTGTGTGTGTGTGTGTGTGTGTGTGTGTGTAGTGGCCGCCTGCTCGCTGATACGAGTCATTACTGTGAGTGCCAGCTACACTAACTGAGCACTCAGCCTATTGCGCTGTTACCCCTACACTTGTTACTGCAGAGGCGACCTCTGCCAAGTTATGTGCCTACAAGCAATGGATAACTCAGACAAAATAATAATAAATAATAATAATAAATATTTATTCAAGTTATGTGGTAAAACAGTAAATACATTTTTGCTGAAATCTATGTCAAGTTCACAAGTGACAATGTGCCTGAACTAGGAGATCCTGTGTTTCAGGCGAGATGAGGTAAACATTACGAAAAATAATCACGGTAAAAAATAAAAATAAAATAGTCATTATAAAGGTATGTGAAAAAATGGTGTAAATGGTAAAAAAATAAAAATAAATTCTAAACATACTTCTAAAATCTTAGTATAGTAACTTAGCTATTTAATTAAAAATAAGTATAACACTAGGTAGGTACTATCTTTATTTCAATACAGCTAACAACTTCTCTGTATCTTCATAAGACAAACTTTGAAGAGCGACCTTGAGAGTTTTCTTACAATTTCTAAAACTTAGCGAATAGATGCTTTTTTTTTTTTTTTTTTTTTTTCTAGGATGGGAAATCATCAAATGACCCCTCCCGCTCTGAGTGGAGCGGCAGGGAGTGTCAGACTTTTACTGACTAAAACCCACCCTTTAGTCCTCCTAGTGCCTTTCTTCCCAGGGCCGCGGTAACTCTTTCGAACAAATCCGCAACCCTGGTAGGCTCTGGCCCTAACGGGCCCCGACCCATGCTGACGACTGCTGGCTTGGCGCGCGTAGAACACAGCGCGCCGTCAACCCGGGCCTGTTCTGATCGGACGGCGAGCTACCCATGGCTCGCCGTCCACAGGCGTCAGTCACTGCGCCATGCTCAGGAGCATCAGTTCCTGGGCGGCGCAGTGGCTGACGTTCAACAGGAGGGGGTGAAATGGGGCCATTACTGGCACTCCATTTCAGCCCCCTCCGGAGCCCGTTGTAGGGGCTCCACTGCGGCTGCTGCAGTAGCAGCAGCCGCAGTGGACCCGGCTTTGGCGGCGGAGGAAGCGGCGGCGGCGGCGGCGGTCGCGGCAGAGACGGCGGTGGCGGAGGGCTTTCTCCGATTTACGGCTTTGGCGGGTGGGGCGCAGGCCCTACCCCCAGCCCAGTGGTCGGCCGGCTTGCCAGCTGCCGCACAGACTACGCAGTGCGGCGCGGTGACGCAAGAGCCGGCCCTGTGACCGGGCTGACCGCAGCGGAAACAAAGACCGCTGCGGTCCACCTCCGAGGTGAGCGAATAGATGCTTGCTTTTGCATTTTGAAAAATGCCTTAATATACTTACAATTGGCTACAATACTACATGCCTGCTACATGATATACCTCTACATCAATAGATGAATGGTAGTTCAATGAAGTAACTGAACTCTTTTATCTGCACGTCGTCGTGGCTCTGCGAGTGATGCGCGACGGAGCAACAACTGCTTCTCATTAACTTATCGCATACATTTCGATCCGTACCGTGACCGGGCTCGAGAAAAGTGAGATTCTGTCAACTGTAGCGTGGCGAAGGAGATTGTCAATACGTCTAAAATGTACGGGATTGACAGATGCTATCGAAATGTCACGTGATCAAATTCCTACATTTTGGCATTTCGACAGTCGCATTCGCTAATTGAATAACACGTTTTCTACGGCCTCTGAACATGGTTCGTATCTGTCACGATCTAGAATAAATGATTCCTAAGTCATAGCGTCATTTTTCAACTAAATTTAGTCAATTGCGCAGGACAGGCTCACCGAGGCACATCGTGTCACCTACCTACTGGGTTGTGGAGGTCAGACAAGCAGTTCTTACTTTCCATGAAAAATACTAGAAGTCCGCTGCAAGCGATTAGACTGGCAGCCGACCCCAGCACGATAAGATCAGATGGCAGACTGTAGGCAATAATGAAACCCTCTTTACTTCATCGGATTAAAACACGAAGCAATGTGACGCACGGGTGGTACAACTCGTGACCTTCTCCCCTCGCTAGTCCTGTCTACACTCTCCCCTGTTCTATGTGGTATCGTATGTATCGGCCGCAGCTCCACTACCAATTACCGTAAAAGCCTTTCTAATAGTTACCTACAGATCTATGAGTCGGCTCACAATGGCGATGTACGGCCACATTACTGAGATCAAACTACTCGGTTATTTACTTTAAAAGCTTTAGCGGATCGTTTTCTGCGTTCATTTGAACATATCAAGGTACTTCGATAAATTGCTATTCTTGTACATCAAATTAATTAACTTTCATTAAATTACTAAGCGTTATTTTGAAATATTTCATGAATACATAATTAGTTATGTCTCAGGTCTCAAATAGTTCTGAAAATTGTCACGCTCATGTTTTTTGTTTTCTTACTTCGTTCCAATAAATTATTGTTTTTTTCGTTTAGGATAGCTGAAGTATAGCAGCAATATCTCACTCATAATGATTACAAAATCATCAAATACATCAGTCACAGACAAAAAATATCTCCCTTCAAGATAATCTTATGAACGAAACTGTGTGTTAGAAGTACCTAACTCCTGTAATTCGGCCACGGTTGATTCATTTAGACGTGTGTGCAGGGGGCGGATTTATTTGTACGGACGAAATGGCGTTAGTGTACGTGACGTAGCACCCCGCTACGGCGTAGCAACCACGTAGCAACGCGTAGCACGCACTAAAAATACAGAACCATAACATAGCTTACATACATACTTTTTATATTCTATGTTGGAAAGAGCATTGAGTGATTCGGGATACTAGCCTAATAACAGAAGGAGAAGCTGGAATACCAAAATTGGTTTCAAACGTATTCGAGACACACGTTGCTCCACTCACTCATTAAACAAATTAATAATTGGGCAACTTTCACTGAATTGTTACTAGGATTATTAGTACTTGTAGAAGATATAAATAAATTGGTAACACGTTTTAAAGATGAATAAATTATGAATCAGGTAGCGAGCTGCTACGAAACTTGACAACACTCGCTGCTTGTTAATTACTCAATAATCTTCGAATTTTAATTGGAACTTCATACACTTTACATTGTGAACAAGTTATGATTTGTTACTTTGCTTAACAATACTCAACAAATCATAATTCTAATGATTATTTAAACAGCAAACGAGCGAAGTTTATCCCAGGTTATAATTATGGCGAATTTTCAAAGTTCCAAATAAATGATTGTAAAAGTATTCAATAGTATATATTATAAAGGGCGGCTTCCACAGGCGCGTCTGTAACGAGCCGAACTTTGAATTATTCATGCGGCGCTCCTTGCGACAGTTTGTTTACATTACATGCCACGCTGACTGTGCTTACTGTAATATTAACATTACCATGTAGGTACTGGGTACTGCACAAGTGCATAAATAGAGGTGAACACTACTTACTTGTCAACATGTTATTTATGCATTTCCGTAATCAAATTTAGCTCTTTAGAATGTCAGGATATTTAATGAAGTACCTTATGTGAACGAAGTACATAAGGAGCTTAGCCGAACAGATAAGCTATGGAAACTAAAAACTTAAATCTACTTTATTTAGTATTTTGTTACGTACAAACACATGTTAAGAGATCTCTGCTCATTTGGCACCAAAACATTCATTCTCATCGCTGTTAGTGGTAAAAGTGCCCAGAACACTGGCAGCAATTCCACGTTGAACGGCAATGGTGATTCTTTGGTGGAAGAAAAACCCAGCCCTCTTTCGCGTTGTATATTATTATGGTTTTTTATATTAGTCTTGTTGTGTTTATGGTAGTTACATCACATTGTACATAAACATTTCATATTTAGTATGATTTCTTCAACCTCCTCATAAACCTTCTTCTAAAACTAAATAAAACATCCAAATAGGAACACGTAAGTGACAGGTATAACTTCTGTCCTTACCCAATTTAGGTGGAAACGCCACAGCATGTCTCCGCCATCCGTTCATGTCTATATTCCGTATCATTTTGCACACATCCACCCAGTGTTTCGAGTCCAGTTTACCGGATTTTGTCATCTATTCTATGAGTAATATTGGCAGCAAGATGTACACTTCGTTTTACGTAAGCTTGGCTGCGAGTTCCTTAACTCTTTACTCCAGTAAAATGTCTATCCGTACCTAAAGCAAACGTATTAAAAATAAATTTGTCGTAGCGGAAAATTGATTATATTATGATCGTGTTAGTCATAATGTTATTTATAAATAACCTAATACAGCGACGAGGAGCGACGCAGTAATCGGCAAGCTCACAACATGGCGGCGCGAATTATCACATTACGCGAACAAGGAGCCCTAATACTGTAAGTGGGGCTCGCAGGGCTGCCACCGCGCCGACACGTCGACGTCAGCCTCTAATCCTGTTACCTCGCCCTAGCCGCGTAGAGGGGGCCATAAATACACAAACATGAGGCCATATTGTATTCAATTAGAAAGGGAATTGGTTCTTTGTAAATGGACGGATTTAGTTTATGTTTTGAACGACGGGCCTGAAAACTATCTACAGTGGTTGATCATGTTTCTTATCAAACTAGTTGCTTGAAAGAAGGTGAAATTAATTGTTATCTGAATTTTGCATCTCGTATACAGTTGTAACAAATGCAACAGTGGACACATGTTAACAAAGCACCTACCTAGCGGTCAAAGAAGATTCTTTAAAGTTATTTTTGCAGGATACCTGAGTATTGTACATTTTTGTAAATAAATAGAACTAAACTCAACTTACTCTATGAGAGTCGTCCCTGTCGCAACAGTTAACAAGATCGGAAGCAATTTTCACTACTGACAGCCCTAACTGTTCGAAACAAGCCTAAAATATTCAATCACTTTCCATTATCTCTACGACGTTGCAATAAGGTTCATTTTCGTTCGCCGGTGGCGTAGCGCTTGTGTGAGATGAAAGCCAAGATGATTGCATTTGTCGAGATTACGGCGGATTATACGAAGAGAGTAGAGGGCGCCACTGCGCCACAGTCAGGACTCATCTAATTATGTTACAGGAGGCCTCCGCTCGTCATGTACGAATCTATCCGAAGATATTTCACATTGATGTGATCTGTGAAGGTTTAGAGGCCAAGCTTAAGAGCAAAGTCGTAGTTTAAGTGATTAAAATGTTCGTTACACATAAATCAGATGGTCTCAATTTGAATAGCTTATAGATTCTGAAGACAATGGAAATGTCAACCACGTTGTCCACGTTACACTTATACATAAAAGCTGTATCCTTCCTCATTCCACAAGACCCGCGTATTATTTCAGGATAAAATTAATGGTACTAATGCGGAGATAGTATGGCTTTCAATCAGTGAACAAATATCTGTAATCGGTTCAGAACTTTCAGAGAGTACCTCCTACAAACCAACAATTTTATCTCATAAGCATATAAGAGTCATCACCTCACATGACTCGGGCACATAGGAGCAGTACCTCCGCACTATACAGGTGTGCACAATAATGTAGAGCGCTGTATAATGCCGTACCTGTGGCTACGCGCGGAGGCTCCTCCCCGCGCCCGGTACCGACAGAAACTAAACCACTACAGACTTCTTAATAAAAGGTTTTAAAGCAACGTCTGTTTGGGCACTTTTATCAGGCAGTTTATCATGTCAACTGAACGGTTCAAGTATAATTTTGTACAGAGTATAGTAATTTAAACTTTACGAAATAATAACTGATTGAGTTGGTTTGTTACGCTTTTACGGCTAAATTATTGAACCGATTTTGGTATTGTCGATATACGAGTATATGGAGCCACAAGCAAAAGGTAGTCGTATAGTTATGATCAGACAATTTTAAGAAGGTATATGAGAACTAGATACAAAAAGCAACGTACTTGAATATTATGTAGGTATAATTAAATCTGACATAAAAAACAAAAGACTTTTTACAAAGAAATCTGCATGAAACGCTAGGGTCCCTATGTAGTACTCAGCCGTTAAATTACATACAACTCTCGAGGCATATACAATTAAAACAAAGCTCGAGTACATATGATTATATTGAGTGAATGCAGCACCTGCCCTATGTAGTGCGCGGGCGTGGACGCGCGATATGTTCGTTCATTGTGTGTCCTTCACTCATTCACCGGTCTCTCGCGTGTAATGACATGCGTACACATAACTAGACTACATTATGTAGTTTGAGTTTGTATGTGCTCTTGTGCTGTGATAGTTTTTTGCAGGCAGTACATATTATATTTTGCGTTGGCTGTGTGTCTATACAAAGATCAAGTTTATGTAAAAGTCGATTTTTCACGTCTTTTAATATAGGGTCAAGGAATTGAATTGAAATGATTAGCACGTATAGGTAACGGATAGTTACAAATAAGCAGAATGAAAATGACTATCAAAAGACAACATGGGCCCGTTATGTGGAAGAAGGGATCATCTTTAAATTGTAGGCCCTTGAATGTTCCTAGAATTAAAAGCAACAATTTAGGAGTCCTGTCGAGTGATCTTAAACTACTGGAACGAGTAAATAGGATAATTGAGGTACTTACAAATTGTTAATTCAATTATAATGCTATTTTAGGGGCAACAAATAATAAAACAAGCAAAATATTTGTGTCGCCATACAGACTGCTAACAGAGCCCTGGTGCGGCTGTCTGCCATGACCGCAACTAGCCTGGTGTAGGTACTTGACAAGCTGATTTAATAACTATCTAATGTGTGCAGAACTTGCCGCCTGTAAACCAGTTATTATCATGTTCCTCCATTTTAACTGAATGACTTGAGTTGAATATATATATATATATATACCTATCATGAAATAATACATACCTATATAATACAACGATTCAACTGTCATTACAATATTAGCATTACACTAAATCCTGCCTGCGAATTCGCCCGCGTGAATGTCAGGAATATATGACAAGCGAACGCGCTCCCGGGATAAAAATTAACTAGGTAGGTACATAAATAGCTATTTCAGAAGAATAACTATCTCTGTGCCAAATTTCATCTATATCTGTTCAGCCGTTCTGGCGTACATCCATTCATCCAATCTTTTGCGTAAATTATAGAAGTAATAAAGATACTCAAAGTTCTTGTAGTGTGGTACTACTGTGAGGTCAGTCCAATTAGAAAATAAAGGAAAACGACATGCATCCCCGACTGTGAATCAAAAAGTCAAGTAATCAAAATTTAATGGCACATTGTCTAGGGCCTCAGGTCGCAGGACATGGTCCACCCATGTGCAAAGTTTCATGTAATCTATTCTTTCTTTCTTTTCTTCTTCTGTGCTTTTCACACGTAGACCAGGTAACACACAGACAGACTTCCGTATTTATAATGTGCCTGCTTTGCTCGAGCCTTGGCTCGCGTTAATAGATTTAAAAAAAAAAAAAAGTAGCGTATAACCGTCTCTAGGGTCCTCTACCTCTGTAGGTTCTGTAGCTTGTCATGAGACCGGTTAAGCGATACGCACTGACGTATTTACAATATCAGCTAGGATATGTCACCGATTGCAAACTCCGTAAGATTGATAAATCTTTTTTATATAATATTATAATTTTTCGTTAAAATGTGAGCATATAATTTTGAATACAACAAACCCCATTCAAATTCAAAAGTTTCCAATATATCAGTGCCTTATTAAGAAAAATGAGCTTACAATTTCATGCGATATTTTACAATCTTACGGAGTCTGTAATTTTTCGGTGACAGATGTAGTTCAAATATTGAGAAAAGTAATCTATTGAAGTCAACTGATAAACTAATTGAATTACCTGGATTGTAATGCCACTCCACAGATATGGTACACAAGTGCATTACCTTGTGCTGCGGGTGCCGTCAAGTTGCTGAGTTTAATAGATGAGCTATGAAGCTGATCCACGTTCTATGAGAAAATGATCTCCTGATTTTTTTCAGCCTGCTCTGTCCCAGTGAATGCTGGGCAAAGGCCTCCCCTACGTCATTCCAGATATTTTTGTCCCGAGCCAACTCGAATCAACCCCGGCAGTAGGCGTCTAGGTCGTCTCGCCACCTCTTCCTCGCCCATCCTCAGGCACCCAGTTTGTGGAGACTATCGCCCAGCGGTCACTGAATGCAGCTGCAGCCTTCTTCCCTGCGTCGACGCGTGGCGTTTCTGTTTCTGTCAGCTCTGTCACAGCCCCAGTCGGAACGTTTGTACCCAGAGGGCAATTCTAAAAATTATTGAGCAACTTTCGCATTCGCATCATGTAAGTCGCAATCTATCAAAAATGAATGGAATTAATTTTAGAGCTTTTTTGACATTATTCTTTATTATGTTTTTGTGTGTGACAAAAACATAATTCAAAGATATCAAACACTATCCTTGAAGTCTTGTAGTTCATGCCACCAGTAAACACATTATATAAGTCGTTTACTTACACATATTACATATTACAGTACTAGGAGAAGTAATTTTGATGATTAATCAGATTTTTAACAAAAAGTAACAAGCTGTAAACAAGTTATTTCGGACACGCACTTAACATAGCGTCGATAAGGCTCACCTGCTGGACCAGAGTTATCTTTTAATTAAGAGTTAGTTGCACATAATGACCCCGGGTTAAAACTAACCAGGAGTTAAAAATAAGTTCAGTTTTGCAAGTGGGTCTACGATAGTAAACGCGGGACTAGCTATATTGATTACTTAAATACAAATTCTTTAAAGAAAATATGTATTAAGTAAAACCAATCAGTAGATTGGAAGAGAATGCGTATGCCTCTAGGTGTTCTCTGCCAATCAACGTTTACTTACGAATAAGGCCGTAAATGTCCGTGAGCTATCTACTAGTGGGGCTGCATAGTATTTAGTGCTTCTCACTTTTACCAAGATTACCCCAAGGTAACCTTAAAATATATTATTACAAAACGAATTACAGATTGATTTAGGTACTTTAAAATCCATTTTATCATTAAACGTGAACTGTTTTGTTCAACTACAGCTACTCACTCACACCTCCTTCCATATATACTACAAACAAACTTTGCTGACGACCTTCATCTGTTCATCACACACAGTTCGAGTTGGAATACTCCGAATTTCACATGAAAGTTCTAGCTGCCAACCTGATTCTTTTTTATTCCAAGAGTAATAACGTGTCATGCAAATATAATTGTAATGAAGATGAGGCCACGGTCGCAAGACAACTTACTCATACGATCAGCTGGACTGTTAGTGGTACAAGAAAGAATATACAAACACAGGTTTATCAGCTTTCAATAAAACTACTCGAAACACGGATGGGTTTTAGTCAGTAAGAGTCTGACACTCCTTTCCGCTCCGCCCAGAGCAGAAGAACTCATTTGATGATTTCTTCCTGAAAAACCATCATTGAACAAAGTGATAATTCCCTTGTTTTTATTGGCAACGTGCAGTAGGTATGTTTAAGAAGCTCGAGGCTTTATAGCAACTGGCGCACGGAACAATCGCCGAGGTAAAGCAACGCGTGCCGAGGTCGTTCCAAAGATAGGGTGACCATCCATGACATAGCAAACCTCCTCCGTGCCGTAGAAAGCACGTTGAGCTTAAGCTGGTCCCGGGCGACCTTTACACTTCGTCAGTCGATACGGGGGGTCAAAAGCCAGAAAACATCTATCTTGTCGAGGAGTATTCTGTTACCCAGTTACAGGGTTGGAGGTCAGATTAGCAGACTAGTACTCTGCTGCTTCCGGTTACAACATCTTAATTGGGAAAAGGCTAGGCAGATTGTGTCGTACAAATATTTCTACAATAACAAGTTTTATCTTCCGTCTGTCTGTCAACCAGACAAGCTGCGGTATAGTCTGACATTCTCTATATAGTTAAGCCTTCTTTAATTCCTTTCCAAGAGTTGGAAAACTGTACATAATGGATATAAAAACTCATAAAGCCCGGTAAGATGTATTATTTTGTATAATGTATTATTTTATTATAATTATGTACCTATTTAGGTAAATTTATTAATGTATATTTGTTTGCATGTTTAGTGCAGTTCGATTTGTATTTATTGTATATGTTTTAGGTAAGTTAGTCTATTTTAAGTTTCCTTCTCTTCTTTACACACTGTGTCTACGTTTCTTATTTCACTTTTCTGTCGCAGGTCCGGCTGGAAGAAATTTCTTTTGAAATAAGCAGTACCTTTGTGCTCTTTTCTCTGTACACATTTTTTTTTTAAGTTTATTGTGTATGTACATAAATAAATAATATTAGGTACCGTGTAAAGCAAGCATGTGATGAAACATCCTAGCTCGCCTATTGTGGTGGCTGCGCGTCTGTAGGTACTGCATCAGGTAGATACAACATGTTAAAGATAACTGCTTACCATCAGGTTGCCCGTCAGGTAAACCTACATGTTGCGGACTTTGTTCGAAAGAGTCACCGCGGCCCTGGACCGCAAAGGGCACCAGGAGGAACACGGATGGGTTTTAGTCAGTAAGCGTCTGACACACCCTCCCGCTCCGCCCAGAGCGGACGGAGTCATTTCATGATTTCACATCCATAGAAATAAATAAAAAAGGCTCGCGTTTGACCTGTATCTCACTTGATTGCAAACGACGATGTGGTCGGCGATGGAGCAGCGCACGTTTGCCTAGAAGTGATCTATTCACCGTTGACTGAAAAACCGTCTGACAGAATCTGTTTCTTAATAGCAACACGTTGGGGGAGGCTGTAGCTATCAAGAAGCGCAGACTCCGTCACGGAATTCAATTCCTTTGCTGTACGCACAACGAAAGTATTTCCCAAAACGTTTCGTGCGTATGGGTGGGATGTCCACCACGTACGTGGGATGTCCACCACGTACCGGTAATAACAAGGCTGTGGTGTCAGCAGTAAAAGTTGAGATGTTCTGCAGCGAGACTATTTTCCAGTCTATAAAATGCAATACAAGACAGCCAACAGTTAACATTTTCCCCATTTTGTAACAAAACACTTTACTTAGTACATATTCCAATTTCTTATTTAAAACAAGTTTTTAGAATTACACAACTAGCTATAGTAACTACTGACGGCCAACAAAAATTAACATTTGTATAAAACAATTTAATAAAATCATCTCCAGAATCCAGATCAACCAAAAATATGAAAGTAATATAGCATTCAAATGAGAACAGCTCGAGTGCATACACATAGGTACTCGCTCACGAGTACATAAGTAAGCAACATTAAAAGCAGCCCACTGCCACTGCGTCAGCGAGGCCGCGGACGCGATGTTATGATCCAAAGAGCCCGCATTACCGAGCGGGAGGCACCACCCTCCCAGTCCCTCCCGCTCGCACTCGCCGCTCCAGGTAAACCTCTCCCACTCGCACGCACTGCAAAAAGAAATCATTTATAGCAAGAAAGGTGTAGTATATCATTAACTTAAATAATTATGTAGGCGAACTCACGGGAGTCTCGTAGTCGGCATCACCTCGCGCCGGGTTTACGTTACCTCCACCCGGTTACTGCAGGCAGGTGTAACGTAAACGTGCACGTTCGACTTGTTGCAGAGTTGCGTGGTAAGGTTGTGTGGATAGTTTCATGATTACAGTTTCGCATAATGGAGAGCGGAGTGAAGTGACTCCGCGGCTTTAATCATTGGGGAAATATTCCGCGCCCGCGACTTAACGCTACAATTATTATTTTGTGTGGAGCTGTGTGCACCCCCGCGTCTGCAGAAATACTCCAGTATTACATAACAAACACGATAAGTACATGACAATTAAAATTAATGTACGCTTTTTAATACAAAAGCTTCCTCTGTCGAGCGCTTGAAGCGGAAAATGTTATGCAAATGAAGTACCTGAAAGTGTTGGAAAGGATTTTGTAATTAATTTCCTTAAACAAAGTTTTGTGAGCTGTAATCTTTGCAGTGTCGGTGTGAACAGTGGGGCTGATGAAACAAACTTATTTGTTATAAAGCAGCAGTTATGATCCTGCTGGACTGTAACAAAAGACGATCATAACTTTGTACTGGGAGTTGCCTACAGCACACAATGATACAGAACTGAAACTTAAGTAATTTATACACCTTGATTAGGACTACTACATGAATACATATCCCATCTCTCATTAATACATACATATTACATCCTAAGAATAATGCAAATTGAGTAAAAGAATAGACTTATGGAATAGGGGGGACCTAATGCCCATCCTGATCTACTACTTTGAAAGTCATTATAAAAAAACAACAACAAAACTTTGCCCCCACAGACAGTCATGAAAACCATCTGCTCACCGTGGCCCTGAGTGCTCAATGTAAAGCAATGTTACGCCCTGCTTCTTTGAGCAAGAAATGAAAGGTTTCATGGACATAATCAGTTTTGATTTGCCACGGTTAGCTTCAGGGTCGGACACACGAAAAGACCTGCCAAAGAGTTTGCCCAAGAGCGATGGACCCCCCCTGAAGTGTTCCTGTGGTTAACAGTCTACACTGACCTGCAAGGTGTCTTTGACACAGTAAAATAAAACTGGAGGCACATGAAAGGCCCCATGGGGGTCCAAGAGACCGAACCCCATTTATGCTGATCGTCACTAAAATTTATTGATGCTTCCCGTGATACGTAAATCTACTTAAACAGAGTGTACGGGTACTTCTGTAGTTTTCAGCCACAACCGACATTAGATTAAACATGTTTTTGGAAAACTCTTCGTATCAGCAATATGGCAGTAAAACATTGATAAAAACCATAATACTTACACTCGGATGGTAAGTGCAAACCATAAATACCTCTTAATGGGTTATTGCACTCATCATTACGAACAACTTTTACTATAAGGAGTGGAATTCCCTGCCGGAGTCTGTGTTTCCTGATGCTACAACCTTTCCGGCTTTTACTACAAGGAGTGGAATTCCCTGCCGGAGTCTGTGTTTCCTGATAGCTACAACCTGGGAGTCAAGAGTGAATAGGTTGCTTCTAGGCAAGCGTGCTCCATCTTCGACCATATCATCGCTTACCATCAGGTGAGATAGTGGTCAAGCGGGTGCCTATCAATAATTAAAAAATATAAAAATAAAAAATAAACTATAGAACCAAACCTGAAACCGCGAAAAAAAAAACAGCTGTTCAACTTTTCTTTATTATACAAAATGTATAATAAAGAAAAGAAAATACATTTTGTCGAGTTATGAGCACATAAATGTATGGGGAGGTCGATTTTTTTTTGCGCAATTTCGGGGTTAGTCCCATAGTAAAAGTTGTTCTTAATTATGAGTAAAATGACCCCTTAAGAGGTATGCGTTTATTCTGTTACACGTTGTATAGTCCATACTTGGCGGCATGGTTGTTTGTATAAGGGGGGTGTTTAGGGGGTCCAGATTCTTAGCATATGACGAAAAGAAAAATGTTAAATAAATGTTAGATGAATCACACGAATAATCCGTGTCTAAAACATATAATTGAAGTTCAAAGTTCAGAGTAATGGGGCTTAGTTCGACTTGGAACATATTATTACGATTTTTTGTAGGTAACACAAATATTTTAAAAAATATACATGTTATGTAATTATTTCCGTGTTTCAAAAGGTTTCTGAAAAAAAAATGGTTTTTAAGAAAAAACATCAAAATCTGAGCTTTTTCAGACGACTTCCGAGTAAACAGCTTCATTGACCCACCTGCCTCAAGCTTTATACTCGGAAGTCCATTACACATCATGCTTTTTAACCGACTTCCCAAAAAGGAGGAGGTTCTCAAATCGACCGTATTTTTTTTTTAACATGTTAGTTTGAAACCACAGAGTTCATAGAAAATGAAAAAATTGAATGCCTTGTTGCATTAATTCCGCCCATGTACCACTATTGTATATAGAGTTTAAATAAATAAATAATATAGGTTCTCCTATAATCTACAAGTAAAATTACAAGTTCAATAGTTTCGCAGATAGGGGTCAATTTCCATCAATTTCATTTAACTTTTGATACCCTGACGATTGAACCCATTCATTCGATGTCACACGGGACATTTGGGAAAAACATTTTTTTTCTATTTTTCCCCTAACAGTAAAATTCAAATTTCATTCGTGTTTGGATCACAGAAGTTCATATGTGTTCCAAACAACTACGTTCAGTGCATTGGGAGAGAGTTATATGACACAGACGGACAGATAGACAGAAACACGTGTAATCTTTAAGGGTTCCGTTTTTACCCGACTGCGCGACGCAAGTCTGTTAATCAGCCTGTGTATGTATGTACAGTTCTCGTCAAATAACTTAGCCCCTCTGAAGTGAGCCATTTGCAAAAATCGCGCAGGTGCAGTCACGTAGACGGGAGCAAGCGGGACGCAAGCATGCATCGAACGTAAACGAGCGACTGAGACATAAAATTAATCCCCGCCCCCATGTCTTTTGCGCATGCGCAGTTGCAGTTTGTTCGTAATTTTGACTACTAGCTACGCAGCCACTCGTAGCCAACTTCAGAGGGGCAAAGTTATTTGACGAGAACTGTATGTTTTTCTTTGTGGCACTATAGAGACCAAACGCGAGAGCCGATTTTGATCATTCTTACGTCAATTGATTCGTCTTATTCTTGCGAGTGCTCCTAAAGAACTGTCACATCAAAATACAATATGGCGACAACCAGACGCCATACTGTGAAAAAAAAAATGAAAGTCGACGAGCTATATTAAGTGGGGTATTAAAATCAAGGGTTTGAAGAGGTGATTCCAAAAATATAACTCAATAAAAAGTAGAAAATAAAAAAAAATAAAAGTGTCCGTGGGCCACGTTCTTCTCCATAGAGATCTACGCTTTGGAATGTGCAAATAGTTTCACCTCTTTGACTGACCGACCTTGACAATTCAAAAGTGCCTGTAAATGGTTAAATTGAAATAAATGCTTCGAGTTTCAAAACTCAAAGTATTTATTCCAATTTAACCATTAATAATAATTATTTATTTTTCTGAGTATATGGTACATTAAGATCTTATTATTAAACAGTTTCACATACACTACCGTTACCGGTGTAGAAATATTAAAATGAACTGTACAAAGTCAAAGTGGCCCATTAATGTAAATTAATTTGAAAATAGGTAATTTTTATACAATGTCAAATTTTAGCACACATTTTATAAAAGTATATTATTTTATGAATGAAATGTCAAAATTTACCAATTACATAATGTCAAAAACACAAAAAAAACAAAAACAAATCAATTCAAGTCAATAGGAACACACAAAGTATTGATAAAATGTAATGTCAAAATTTGTAATTTAAAAATTCATTGACTGAATAGAAACAGTTGTCTAAAAGCCAGGCAAAAACAAAACGATAATATTTGAAAAGTTTTAGGTGAAATGAAATTCGGTCAAATATTTTTCGAATTTATGACAGGTAACCCTTTTCTTTGTATACAATTTCTTTTTGCACTGTGTGGACATAAATAAATAAAATAAGCCAGTGGCAGTTAAGTGATGACCAGTCTCCACTGGCAGTGCCCCTTCATGAACATGAATCGCGTTAATGAGCACCATTCAGCTCAATCATTATGCAGGGAACTAAATGATGCGACGCACACGTCACCATCAGCAAGACATTCGATTGAGCATGACGTACTCTCAACTGCTATTTCATGTCAACCAAGGTTTATCCATTAACATGATTCTTTTTCTTTTCTTTCTTTCTTCTTTCTATATGTTCTGCGATCAATGTGGCCTGCCCACTGCCACTTCAGTTTGGCGATCCTTCGGGCTATGTCGGTAACCTTGGTTCTTTTGCGGATATCATCATTCCTGATTGATCACGTAAGGATACTCTGAGAGGCATCGTAGGGGGCCTCCGGCTCCGGGTCACCATGACTGGGGCCCGGATGCTGGAGATCTCCGGGGCAGCCAGCGGCCCAACCGCGGACGCTCTAGCCGAAAGGCTCAGGGCGTCCCTAAGCGCGGACGATGCCCGAGTGTCCAGGCCCACCAAGCGCATCGACATGCGCATCTTGGGCCTGGACGACTCCGTCACGGAGGCGGAGGTGGTGGCCGCCGTCGTTAGGACGGGGGGGTGCTCAGCAGAGGAGGTGAAGGCGGGCACCCTACGTCCTGACAACACGGGCATGCGCACCATTGTGGTGAGCTGCCCCGTGTCGGCGGCCAAACCCATCACGGAGGGCCGAAGGTTTTTGGTGGGTTGGGTTTCCGCGCAGGTCAAACTGCTGGAACCCCGACCTCTGAGGTGCTTCCGGTGCCAAGTGGGCCACCATGTGGGAGCTCAATGCACCTCGGAGGTGGACCGCAGCGGTCTTTGTTTCCGCTGCGGTCAGCCCGGTCACAGGGCCGGCTCTTGCGTCGCCGCGCCGCACTGCGTAGTCTGTGCGGCAGCTGGCAAGCCGGCCGACCATTGGGCTGGGGGTAGGGCCTGCGCCCCACCCGCCAAAGCCGGAAATCGGAGAAAGCCCTCCGCCACCGCCGTCTCTGCCGCGACCGCCGCCACCGCCGCCGCTTCCTCCGCCGCCAAAGCCGGTTGTGGAGCCCCTACAACGGGCTCCGGAGGGGGCTGAAATGGAGTGCCAGTAATGGCCCCATTTCACCCCCTCCTGTTGAACGTCAGCCACTGCGCCGCCCAGGAACTGATGCTCCTGGGCATGGCGCAGTGACTGATGCCTGTGGACGGCGAGCAATGGGTAGCTCGCCGTCCGATCAGAACAGGCCCGGGTTGACGGCGCGCTGTGTTCTACGCGCGCCAAACCAGCAGTCGTCAGCATGGGTCGGGGCCCGTTAGGGCCAGAGCCTACCAGGGTTGCGGATTTGTTCGAAAGAGTTACCGCGGCCCTGGGAAGAAAGGCACTAGGAGGACTAAAGGGTGGGTTTTAGTCAGTAAAAGTCTGACACTCCCTGCCGCTCCACCCAGAGCGGGAGGGGTCATTTGATGATTTCCCATCCTAGAAAAAAAAAAAAAAAAAAGGAATCTCTGAGCATTGCCCTCTCTATTGCCCTTTGGGTGACTTCAAGCCTTCTAATGAGGCCCATTGTGAGCGACCACGTTTCGGCTCCATAATTCATCACTGGCAACGCGCACAGGTCATAGACTTTCGTCTTGAGACACTGTGGTATATGATCCGACTCGCCTGGACGGCGTTCGGGAAGTTATAAATACAAAAAAAAAACATTCATTTATGTTTTACCATTTGCGTCTTTAGAGGTGAAACCACTTGTTCATCTTTGTTTTTCTTTCATTTTCACCAAGAAACGAGCAATAAAGTTATAACAGTAACATATAATTATATACGGGGCGACATCATCATTGTTGACCGTGGCCCCTTACATAAAGATTTCATTAACAATAAAACAAAAAAAGATGAATGTATTGAGCACGTATCGGTGTTTTCTTTACTTCACATAGTTTGTCAAATAAATGTGGATTTGTTTTTACAAGCAATGCAGTTTCCAGGATGTATAAAGATGGTAGGGGTTATATTTTTAACTTTTTAAAATATGAAATACAACTATATGTGGTTTTTAAAACACACATTGAACGAAAACACTTTACTGCATCCTGAAAAAAAGTTCCCTATTTGTTGACTGTTCCCAAAAAATTACATCATATCTCAGTACTGAGGCCACTAGCCCATGATAGGCAGTTAATAATGTATTTACTTTTATTTAAGTTGAGAAAGCAAATATCATGATTTACTTAATCGCTTGCAAATTTCCTTCAAATGCGGTTTCCAAGTTAGTTTTATATGCAACAGGCAAGCAGACATGCAGCATGCAAGTAGGCATGTAGCATACACGTAAGCATGCAGCGTGCAAACAAGCATGCAACATGCATGATGCAGCAAGCATTGGTTCTGTCACAGCTCCGGCACTGCGGGGTTTGGGCAGCCCCACGAAGGCTTATCGTCGCAGATGGTTTTAACGCTCACCTGTGTGGTGGTGTGGTGTGGTGGGCCTTCAGACCACGTGCACCTCAGCTCGCGGGTCACCCCACCCCTCCGCGCCTACGCGGGCTTACATCACACTCGGGGTAGGAGGGCAGACAAGACTGCGTGATGTCGGTTTTACAGCGATTTGATTCTGTCACTAAATAAACTTAGTCACTTTTTGTGACACTCTTTTAATTTGAAATTGAAAATGCTACCAAGCAATCAGCTATATATCTGTGACCAAATAATGTTCCGTAAAATGTTGTTCCGGTGTGGTGAAAATTTGGTAAATGAAGAAAGTTCAAAAGAGGCTTACCAATAGCAAAAAGATATTTTGTAACTCGGCGAAATGTAGTTTGGTAAAATAATACCTATGGCACATGATACTTCGATGATCTAAAAATATGACAAATAATGCATAACATGGCAAAAATACGTCGGTCAATAGTTTTCGGTAAAAGCAATTCGGAAAAGTGATCAGTTCGCATTGTTTCATATCTAGAAAATGACTCATGTCATTTTGATAATTGTTTGGATTATTACATTCTATATTAGCCGTGCTGTCGTCTGCAAAGTGTACGATTTGTTGTCTTGTGGTTTTTGTTGTCTTTGTCTTATGGGAGGTCATTTTAATCAGGAAAAGCAGAGTTCCCAAACGCTACCTTGATTGAGGCACACCATATTTTATGTACCTTGCCTTAGAGGTGTATTTTGATTTCTAATTTGGTTTTGGGACATTCTAGAAATTGCCTTACATTGTAATCTGTCACTTAGGTATGATTTAAAAATTTAAAGGCCTCTAATGTCCTAACCATCTCTAATGCCATAACCACAAATTTTTTGCTCGTATATGTAGGTTGATGTCTGCGGTGTTCTTTTGAGGAAAGTACCACACAGATTTGAGTGGACCGGTCCAGACAGTGCAAGCCTTTGTCAGTTATCGTGTAGCTCAAAATTAGAACTTTAAGGAGCTCAACAAACTCTCTCGACAAACAATACCAAAGTAAGGACATTTGGGTAGGCCGCATAAAAAAATCTTAAACCGCCAGACCAACATAAAATGAACCCCTATTGTAAACGGAAATGAAAGTCACTTTCTCAATTACTCTTGAAAATACCGGAATTTTTGCAATTGGTCCATAATTTTTAACATCGGTTCTATCATTATTTTAAAAAGAGGATTAATGATTGCCTTTTTTAAACTATTTAGGAATATACCATCAGCAATACAGAGATTAATCACATATGATAGTTGTGGCGCTATAACTTAGGTACTTGACATATTTTTTCAACACATTTGCTCAAAAAATGCATTTACGAAGCCTGTATGCATTGTTCGAAAGTTAAAAATTATGCACCACACAATGGAGCGTGCGGCAAAGTAGGTACTCTCACCTAAGTACATATTTTACCGCAAACTCCGTTGTATAGCGCCGTGCGTATTCTTTACGGTTTTTTTTTTTATTTCCATAAAAATTAATAAGAATTACACCAAGGAGTTTCACATCACGAGAATAAATAAGCTGAATGATCGAACCTCCTTGGAAGCGCTTTTGCTGTATACGTTTGTATATGAAAGTGACATTTCGATAGCATCTGTCAATTCTAGAATTATAGATAGGATCTGCAGTGCGATTCTGTAAACATATCGAAGTGAACACCCGGGCGGGGCGCACGACAGGTGAGTTGTCAAACCATACAAATAAGATGAAATGACAGCTCTATTGTCGTTCACTATGCCTAGGTGAACACCGAGAGATGTCGACAGAATCGACCGGCAGAATGTCGCGGCTTGAGTGAACTGGGTAGACCCAGTTCACTCAAGCTGCAACATTTTTCTAACTTAGAGCATGTTTATAACCGTCGTATCTTTTGAACGAAATGTCCGATTTGAATAATTTAAAGTGTAATTTACACGGACATAATAAACCTTACTGATCAAATCATTTAAATGGATAAAGATTAATATCATGATACAAAAATCACCATTTTTCTTTTCACCCGGGATTTGCTTGAATAATTTGAACAAAAAGCGGTCATGGTGACTTATCCATAATAGTTATATATGGTATCGCAGACTTTTTTTTTTGTAGATATTGATGACCTCTATAAAACTGTGGTAAATCACTTTGCTCTATTGTCAATAGTTTCCCCGGGCGTACGCGATATAAGTTTTTTTTTTTTTATATATTTTTCACACCTTGGGTTACATTATCGAAGTTTTCATACGGAACCTTAACTTTTTTGAAAATATTCTATAGCCTGTGTCCATCACAGATAATGCAGGATTCTACTGGTGAAAGCATTTTTCAAATCAGTCCAGGAGTTTCGGAGCCTATTCATTTCAAACAAACAAACAAAAAAATCTTTCCTCTTTATAGTGTAGATTATAGATAATTGATTATTGAGCAAGACAAAATTCATATTTATTTATTACCTCCCAGCCTGCTTTCGATCTATTTTGTGAAACATTAATCAAATGGTAATTTTGGGCCTTCTGAGTTAATCTGTGTTTTTCTATAGTGTGGAATATTTTTTAAAAGTAATTTTATTTTTTGAAACAGGATTAAGTGTATATCTCCAGAGTAGCTGTTTCTGTTTTTGACTTCACAATTTAATTCTACGAGATAACCATTTATATAACCATTAAGGGATGAAACGCATGTAACTAAAAGGGTTATGAATATAAATGTGGATGGATGGAGAGGAAGAGGGGGGCCAAAGAAAAGATGGATGGATTGTGTGAGGAGCGATATGAAAGAAAAAGGAGTTAGTGATAGCGTGACGGCTGATAGGACAGAATGGAAGAAAAAAACGTGTTGCGCCGACCACAAGTAACATGGGATAAGGGCAGGAAGACGATGATGAGATAACCATTTAGTATTTTTATTAGTATGATAGTGACATTTTTTTCTGGAAAGCATAAACGATAGAATAAACATCTTTTAAAACATCTTTCAAATGTTCATATGGCCAAGTTTTTTGTGTCATTCTCATTATTTAAGTCAGTAAGTACATTTACCCTCTGGATGTGAATCAAACTGCAGTGGCCAATCTGGAAATCTCTTAACGGATTGCGAACCCAGGTTGGCCGCAGTAAAACTAATCTGGCCAAATGGGGCATTCTTCACCCATCCCAAACGCAGTGCCAGTGTGGAGTACCATCACAGGACATGCGTCACCTTCTTAGTTGCCCGTCGTGCACAACCACCAGCAGCATCCAAGATCTAAACGAGGCCAATGACAGAGCTGTACAGGTTGCTCGATACTGGTCAGACAAAGTCTAATACGAGTCAATCGACACGAAAAGAGGAATAAGTTAAAGAGCCGCGACTTTTTTTGGATAGTTTTTAAGGCCAGGCTCAGAACTTAATTCGAAAGCTCTTAAGCAGATTATAAATTACCAAATTTTGTTCAAACATTTTTTTTCTTGTATCTTTTCCCATTCCGGTAATCGAAATAAGATTTAAAAAAACACTGTTGGAGTGAAGAACATCCTTTGCTGATCCACGTAAGATCCCTTAATCCACATTGACATACTAATTAGGTGGAGTTTTTGATTAGTACAAAACAAGGTGCTTCTGTTACTGACAGTGGCTGGTGATCGCTACCTTTATGAGAACTCCATTTTGTAACTTTTTCAAACTAAACTGTAGAGCTTATAATACCACTGCGTGTAATAAGACGGCGCGCAAGCCGCGCATCGTGACACGACTGGAAGTTTGGGACGACCTTCTCCGAGGCAATTTATTCGAAAGAGTTAATTGACCCCCAAATTCAACAGATTCGACAGGCCCTGATTTTGTCTATGGAGTTATCTAAAGGCACGTACTATAGTGTGATTTAAACACTAAAACCAAAATATTTGCTAGTATTTTAATGGATATTTAAAAAAGATTCCGTAAAAAACACGACCAAAAGGAATCGCATTTTTAGGCAGCAAAAAGGTGGAGATTGGCAGATGTTGTTGACCACACAAAATAGCAAAGCCTACATTATATAATCATGGAACAATATCTGGACATACATATTTGCTTAATAAAAAAATATCGCAAAAATAATTTGTATACTGTATGTATTGTGATGTATCGGTCTAAAACTTTTATACAAATAGCAGTAAACGTGTGGTCGAGGCAGATAGGCAGGAAATACATTATTTCGATGAGTATTTCTACTTGGGCCAGTTGGTTCCGTTGGAAAACAAGCAGAAAAGAGAAATCTATCGCCGCGGCCGCATCGAAAACGCCTGTTAAGCTACTGCTCATGAAGACGCTAATGAAGGGTGATCTCCCGATCTCCCTGAAGCGCAAACTCATCGAAATGTGTGTCCTGCCCATCCTAAGCTACGGTGCTCAGACCAGCGGCTCTACCATGACGTGTTAAAGCGTGAGTCGTTCGAGCGAGAAGGAGGGATGGAGCTATATAGGGTGTATAGCTCCATCCCTCCTTCTCGCTCGAACGACTCACGCTTTAACACGTCATGGTTGGGCCCCTGGTCTCTCAACGAGTCGCAAAGGTTCCGCCTTGGGGTACTTATGCCAAAGAGCAATGGAGCGCAGCCACGCAGCAACTGGACCTAGGCACAGCCGCGGGACACACATGTTTTTGTTTTAACTTAGACTTAGTTTACCTAGTCCGTAATGTTTTAAGAGCAAGGCTTCGTGATTTGATTTTATTTTGTCGGCGTTATTAATATCTATAACCATGCCCAATTACAACTTCGTAGCATAAACAGTATCTGAGGAAAGCCGCGGACGGACGCGTACGGACGGACGAGGCGAAACTATACGGGTTCCTTGTTTTACTACGGAACATAAAAAAGGATACTGTACAAAAAACTCATAAAAATTATTTTCACGCGGGATCTCCAAAAAGGCTGGACCGATTTTGCCGGATTGCACTGGCCTTATTTTAGAGAAAGTATTAGGGCTCAACGCACAGTCAATACTAAAGAAACCTGAATTTAAAAAATTACTTTTCTATAACTTAATTTAAGGAAATTTCAGCTTTAAGCAGAAAGTGCAGAAGAACCGATTTTAATTAAACTTGGTATGCATACGCTAGATGTCCAGGTCGAAATAGTAGTAGAGAATATTTTCGAAAAACAGTTTAGAGTGAGAGAGAAAACGATTTTAAATTTTCTATAGAAAGTGAAAAATCACTCTTTCCCCCTGAAATCTTTATTTACATAATTATATCTTTATTTATGTACAAACACCACCCACCAAACTGCGTAACAGTTTGGTGTGTGTATTTACAATTAGTTTGTTCCTGAATAAACGATATAAAAACGAAAAATAAAACGAAACGAAAAATATGTAAAATAACAACACATTAAAATTATAGCCTTGTGGGGCCAGATTAAAAAATATATTTTTTAATATTTTCGAAAATTTAAGTGATGATGCCGCAACCGCGGTACCTTGACCGATACTAACACATAATTTAAAAAAATTCTAGCTCTGTGGGAAACGAGTTAGTCGGATGGTTCAGTAGCTCTTACTAATAAGTACAATGACTACTCAACTAAGGGTGGTGGAGGGGATGTTCCTCTTTTATTTCGTGAAATTGTGCGCTGTTTTATTAGCATCTTTAAGAGAGCTGTGTCCGGATATTTTAAATGAATTTAATGTATAATAGGTACCTAATAAATAATTGAAAAGTGACTCAATCATGTAATGTTGATTGAGTGACTTATCAATTATCATCACAAAATATTTACCTACCTATTTAAAGTAATTATTAAATGGAATCTGATAAGATAGTCTACATACATAACAAGCGTCCGAGTTCTTGTAGCTACATCAACTAAGCCACGATGAATGTCAACCACATAACAACATGTACAGAAATTAGAGATGTTTTTGACAGCTTGCCACTGCGATTCGAATAGGAACGGTCTCTCTTGTGTGTCTCTTGTGCCTCTATTTATTATTCTGATGTCGCCGTCTCTAGGATGTCAGCTAGTAGAGTAGTCAGCTAGGAAACACCGGCCTCATCTAGCTTAAAATGTCCAAAAAACTGTCGAGCAAAAGTGTTATGTTTAGCCTACTTACAAAATAATAGTAGATTATGCACCCAGGGGATAAAGCAGTGTCTTGTGTCACGGGCGTCATATTGAATCTCGAACGATATGAAGGATTCGGGAGTTAACTCCCGAGCGCAGCGAGGGAGTTTAGAGTTTAACTCACGAGCGAAGCGAGGGAGTTAATACAAGAATCCTGAATGCAGCGAGGGATTCAAGCTAGCCCAAGGCAAAGACACCTTTATCCCCGAGGAGGATACTCTACTTTTCACACCTCCTGTGAGAAAATAAGAAGCCATAATACGAAAAACAAAGTATTTTAAATTTACAAACACTAAAGTAGAGATATATATTTAGAATTATACTGTATACCTACTTAAAAAAAGTTAGTTTAATACCATACGGATTTGCATTATTCGCGCCTTTTTTGCGTTCCATTCGGTATACCTACCACATAGCGGCCACGACCAACTCGATTTTCGTTTTTTTTTTTACTTCTCTGTGGGTAAGTAAATATGTGCAGGCCTATTGTTAGCAACCTAATACAATTTATGTTTACACAAAGCTTTATACAGAGCTTTATATCAGCTGGTAGAATGGGTTCGGACGCTTGGCTGTATGCAATTTGAATTTAGAACGTCATAGGAGATGCTCGAGAAAATAGTTTTAAATTAATAAATCGACTATAAATGGTTTTTAAGTGTTATTCTTATCCTTTTATACAATAATCCGTATATAACCAATTATTCTTATAATATTGTCTTCAATCCTGGACCCTGGTCAATCCTTATGATTTTGTAGTAATTCGAGAATATCATCCCTAAGTAGTAAGAGTATCGAGAATATCTTTCCCCTTTCTGGAACAGAAAGAGAGAGACAGAGACAGAAGGCGTTGTAAGTACCTAATATACCGTCAATTGAGCAGACAGATGAGGTTCCAAATTTAAATCACATTATTGACCAGCGGGTTATAATGAAATCCAGTACAATATTATTGCCCGGCTGTGCCACCGGCCAAAAATGACTCACTTTAGGTTAGGTTGGCATGACATATAATTTAACGTTTTCGATCAGGTGGTGTGAAAATGTCATTTAATTATCATTTATTCCTTACATGGATGTATACCTAATTGTGTTGTAAATATTTACACTTCATGACTCACCATCCTATGGTAGGTAGCGCACGAGCACAATGAAGCACTTTAAAGGAAAACAAAATACTGACGAAATGAACAGGTACTTATTTTTTTTATTGGTTCATTTATTTATACTGAGGAGCTCGTGGCTAAATTATATCATCCGCACGGGCTGATCTCTAAGGTTAAGTAACGCTGGCCGAGATTGGTCCGTGGATGTGTGACCATCTTAACATACCGAGACTGTTCCGTGCGTCGGAAAGCTCGTTAAGCCGTTGGTGTCGGCAGTCATTTGGAGATCTTTGACAGTCGTAACGGATTATCAGAAGCCAGAAAATCTGACACCAGTCTTGCCAAGAAGTACCTACCGTGTTACCCAGGCCAGTTAATGGGTTGTGGAGGTCTGGTAGGCAGCTGCTCCACCTAAAATACTGGTATTCAGCTGAATCCGGTTTGACTGGGAGCCAATCTCTAAGTATATAGTTGGGAAAAAACTAGGCAGATGAATGATGATTCATTTATTTAGCAAAAAATTATAACTATCACGATAAATGTCATAAAATGAACATTTATGTATCTAGTTGTTTAACAACTAGGTACTCTTAAAATATAAATGAAAACAACCATCAATACTCTTGCGTTACTGATGAGTGACTGAGTGACTGAGTGACTGACAGACAACGCACAGCCGAAACTACTGGTTGTTGAAAGCTGTTTGGTATGTAGGTTTCTTGGCAATTCCCGTACGAAGTCGTGCTAAACTAGTCTAACTATTATAACTGAAATTAAACGGTAGAAAATGCCTATGGCATTTTCTGCTACTTGGGGCAGCATGTCTGATACATCTCATCAATCTAATCTCCATGAGGATGCACCCAACAGTTCGTTCACGGCTTGAGCCTCACTGTCACACAGGCACACACCGCTGGTCCTAGCTACACAACACTTTCGCAAAACATCTCTATTATTGCCCGTCAACTAATACTATAGTGGTAAAATGTTTAGTTTATGTCACTGTAAAGGGTAATTCTATGGATATCCCTGTCAATTCTAGTTACGCTAAAGTCTTTCACTGATAGAAAGCTGCAATATTACTGAATGCCACAGGGTACTGACACACTCTACTGCTTTACTCTACAACCGCTCAGTGGCTGCTTTAAAACGGTTACTATAAATTAACTTAATATTAGTAAAAACATAGCTGTAGGTACATGCAAGATCGAAGTGAGCAGTATCGCTACGCTACAAACACAACAAGCTACAATACAATGGGTTTAGTTGAGGAGTCCCATGGTGAACCTCCATCCACAGATCCTGTATTCTACCTTAGGCTATTTCTTCCGACTTCTTACTATCTTCCTATTCCCCTTATTATTATTCTTCGTAACGTCCTTCCAACTCCATCATTAGACACTGAATACTACTTATCAAGAACCAGAGAACTTATCACATCGATTTAAGGGAGCCCAAACTTAGTTCTTATGGCCACCCTACAGCTCCATCACAAACCCCTGAAGACGTTGAGAACCTACCATGACGAATCGAAGAAGCCACGACTCGCAAGGGTTACGTCGTTCTATACCAGAGTATCTAGGCCACCCGCCAGCTCCATCATCAGACCCTAAATACCATCTTAAACCAGATAAGTATAACTTTTAGAAATTGAAATAAAACATAGGTTTTATTTTAATTTCTAAAAGTTATACTTATGTAGTGGTGTACTTACTTAAGTAGTCGAGATGCAAAACTTTGCATAGGTATAGACCTATGCAAAGTTTTGCATCTCCACTACTTATATTAAATAGCTAAAAAACGTCTAAAATAATAGTTCTTATCACAACAAATCCAACATTCCGTGACAATAGAGTAATCATAGTTTAAGAGTTCCTACAACCACCTGCCGACTTCATCAACAGCCCGGGGCACCAGCAACCGTCACAGACAGATCCAATGAACCATCACAAGTTATCACGCGTTGTTTAGGAATTCCTATAGCCACCAGCCGTTGCCAACATCAGACCAGCTTTTTTTAAGGTTGAAAAATCATCAAATGACTCCCGTTCTGGTCGGAGTGGAAGGGAGTGTCAGATTCTTACTGACTAAAACCCATCCGTGCTCCTCCTAGTGCCGGGGCTTTCCAGAGCCGCGGTAACTCTTTCGAACAGAATTTGCAACCCTGGCAGACATCAGACGGCCTCAAGTCTGCTATTACAATAGTGTCAAAATGGTCTATCACTGATTTCGTAATTGTTGATTTTGACAAGTTTGGTAATCTACTAATACTGGGTAACTTTTTTCCAGTGCGCAAACTTTAAGAACCACTTCTGCCCATGTAAATGAACAACTTTCCCCAAGAAAGCCATAGTCAATTCCTAAAAAAATTGAGTCTCCCATACAAATTGTGGTCAGTTGATGACAATTTTGTATGGGAAGTTCAAATTTTTTTTTAGGAATTGACTATTGCTTTCTTGGGGCAAGTTGTTCATTTACATGGGCAGAAGTGGTTCTCAAAGTTTGCGCACTGGAAAAAAACTTATCCAGAATAAAAGCGCCATTATGACTTTCCAATGGTCAACCACTGATACTCCATTGAAAGAAATGGAAATAGAATGGTAATCTCGTACATAATGACAAATGAATGACAGACGTATGCGGTAATCTGCTAAAATTTTGACAGTTCCTTCGATCAGTGCCATACCATTAGATCGTTAGTGTACAGTCATTGCTTTTCAAAGTCATTGAATATTTCTAAACCACGATTCTATTACGAGACCATTGACCGACCAATGATCGACCATTATGAATTTAACAGATTACGAACTTATAGAAAAATGACAGTGGGATCGTGTTGGAATGAGCCCAAATTGCGGCCATAAAGCTGGGCATCCTAAATAGGGTGAAGCGATACTTCAGGCCTGGACAGCTTTTAACCCTTTACAAAGCACAAATCCGATCCTGCATGGAGTATTGTAGCCATCTTTGGGATGGCTCAGCTAAGTATCAGCTTGCCGCGCTTGACTCGGTGGAACGCAGAGCTAAGAGGCTCATTGGTGACGCAAAACTGGTGGATGCCAAGCAACATAGCTTGGCTCATCGCCGTAAGGTTGCCTGCTTATCGGTCTTCTACAGACTGTACTTCGGTGAGTGTGCCCAAGAACTCCACGACCTCATCCCACCGGTCCCCTTCTACCATCGGACATCCAGACGCACTGCATCTTACCATCCCTACCTTGTAGCTATTCCACCAATTCGCACTAAGCGTTTCCAAACGTCTTTTATAATGCGCACAGCAAAGGAGTGGAACTCTTTGCCTGCGTCTGTGTTTCCAAAAGCTTACAGCCCTAATCTCTTCAAAGTTAGAGTGAACAGGCTCCTTCTGGGTAAGCTCGCTCCATCGTAGACTTTGTCTCTGTCATATCTGACATTGACTAGAGTCAAGAGCAAACTCATCACTAATAAAAAAAAATAAAAAAATGACGAATTTATAAAAATAGCAGACTTGGGGCCCAGCTCGATGGTACCATAACATTGCATTGAATCGGGTCTCCATAGTTTACCTACCTAGTAGTCGTTTCTCTAAATGAAGCTACTAACCGCAATTAGTATACTACTTACCTATAGGGTGACCACGTTATATTCACACCTTCACGGCAGGACGCGTCAGTGGCCCATTTGTAACAGTGGAGCACCCGGGAAGTCTAGACGGAAACTATAGGTTTCAAGGAAATACAAGCTTTGTGTCTTTTTTTAACCGACTTCCTTAAAAGGAGGAGGTTCTCAATTCGATTGTATTTTTTATTATTTTTTTTTATTTTATTTATTTTGTGTTTGTTACCTCATATCTCCGTCATTCATGAACCGATTTGAAAAAATCTTGTTTTATGTAAAAGGATTTACTTCTCGATTGGTCACATTTAAATTTCATCAAATTTAAATGGGACCAATCGAGAAGTTTTTAAATCCAAATAGCTAGAAAAAATATCTGGAAAAATCATCCATGTAGGCATACGAAATTGCGTATGTTTGCTTAACTTTAATTTCGGAAGACGGTGTCAAATAACTAAGAAGCAACCAAACACCGACTACCGAAATTAAAGTTATTTTGTACACAAAGTACAAAATAACTTTAATTTCGGTAGTGTTTTTTTTGGAAGTCAATTTTTTTTTATTTTCCCAGAGATCGTTGATAAACTAATTTCAATGCAAATGGGGAAAGTTTGTCATTGCAGCCAAGGTGGAATAGATGTCGACGAGAAACGACGCAATGACAAACGACGCTTTTCAACACTCTTACTCGATAAAACAACTAAATGATTAGGTACTTACTTAAAATAATTTTGAAAAATCATCGGCGAATGTGAACTTTGACACTATTTACATCAAACGTTTACTACAAATTACTGACCCAACTTCTAATCAGCTATTCAACGTCGAAGTATTAATGTTTAAAAAAAAAAAAGTTTCCTTTATTATTGTTGATAATGCCGTGAAAGATAAAACTTACGAGTAGGTACACATTTGCTAATTAAAACGTGCGAATACTACAAATCTGTTTAATCGCAACTATGACTATCACCGCCAATCCAGTAAATATTGAAGCGTGAGCTTTCTAGATTTCACGACCATGTCTCCGACCACGCTGATTATATTTATGAGTCATAGTGTAATCACGGGTCGGTTTGCGCCCAGGCTTCCCCGGGTGCTCAACCACGTCCAGCCGGGAATACGTCAGGCTACCAGTAACTCTGTAAACATCTAAGTGCTTACTTGAGTCAGTCAGGTTTTGGGATTACCTCAAGTGTTTCATTTATTTATTTAGACTTCATGCAAAAAAAGTGTATTGAAAATGACGTGTGAGTGGCATAGTGGCTTTGAAATCCAGGGTTGCGGAATTTGTTCGAGGAGTCACCGCGGCCCTGGAAGGCAAAGGGCATAAGGAGGAACACGAATGGGTTTGAGTCAGCATAAGTCTGACACTCCCTTCCTAAAGACTTTTTCTTGAGTGTCCTTTGTCTACCTACTTCTACTTTCTATCGCCTTAGTCCTTTACCTTAGACTTCAATGCAGTAGATATGGAATAATAAAACGTTTCACGAAGAATGATGTAATTTCCTCACAACCAACCAAAATTCATGCAAATCACATCGTCGATTCCTAAATAGAACTCGAAAGGACTTCATTAGGCGCAAAAATCTTGTCGCAGCCGTCGGAGGCGCGGCGGAGCGGTGCGGAGCGGCGCGGTGCTGCGTGCGCGAATTATGCAATTTCATTTCAATTTGCGACCGTAAAGAGTTGGCGCGCCCCGCGGGTGCGCAGGGGGGGGGCGCTGCGCGGGGTGTGTCGGGAGGTGAGGTGGCTATTAAGGCACACACGACGCGCCGCACTTTTTTCGCCACCCTGCGCGAGTCTCCGCGCGACATTACACCCTAACACCACTACTTAGAATCGAATCGGCCGCGAGGGCGTGTTCATTAAATTATTTTTCATTATTCGATTCGCCACCTCTTTCAATATGGCCGCAAAAAAATCACGGCGACGCGGACGTGGGGACCACAACACGCTCTCACCTCTCACCTCTCACCCGCCAGCGACGACGACACGCGGGGACGTTAAATTAGCGAAATATCAATATTGTGCCCAAGAACGCACTTACGATTGCATGCAGGTGAAAGCATGGAGGTCACCCTGCCGGCTGCCGGCTCTGTGCTGCGAGTGACGGAAACATTACAAATCATAACTTGTTGATATTCATATGAAGTACGTAAGCACCTAAGTTATGAATATAAAACAGTGTCTTTCAAACATTTATATTGTTAAAAAAATATAATTATTTTTGACGTTAAGCGTTAGTTCAGATTAATTTACATTCAAACACTAGGCATTGAACTTTTACCTGTAGTTAATAATCCTAACCTCACATGACTACAAAACTTTACAAGAAAAAGATAGTATTATTCAGTAGCTTTTCCCAAGGAGAGGAAAATTACTAAGCTTTGAAATCATAAAAATGTTAGAGATGTCATCACAGATCAGTTACAGAACCAGGGTACATGACTAGGAAATTCCTCATGAGGCACAAACGGTACAAATACATCATGTTATGGTTTAAGTGTACATAATGTAATAACATTATGTACACTTGATCAACCCATAGATTCGTAGTAGGAACAGCTAAGTACCATAAATAAATCACTTACTTATGCTTTTTTTTTTGGGACAAGCGCACCACATTAATCAAACTCACTGCAACTCTTGATAGCCAGAACCAATACGTGCTGGCGACCACCAGGAAGCCCCGAGTGAGATACCAAGAGAGAGGAATTAATCAGAAAAGAATAGCGAAGGATAAAGTAAAAAAACAAATAATTCAAGACCTTCAACCTTCGCGAGTCACTTTACTCTTTTAATTACATTTATTTATTCTCCTTTAAAAAACACAGTGACTATACATAACTCGAAAACAGTATCTATAGCCAAGACATGATAACAATCACGTGGATACTTACGTAGATTTCCACTGTATGTTTAGGGAGCTTCCCAACCAATCTAAACTGTAGGTATCTTTCTGACTAGGCAGGGGATAAATGAACCGGTGAACACTGCTGGAGTGAGCGTGATGTGAACTGTCATTCCATCTCGATTGTTTGATGTGACAGCTCACTTCGTATCGTACGTGAAGTGAACTCCCATACATTTTCACGGTGAGAGGTTTAGGTACTCAGGGTGAGATGTAAACTTCAGGTTTGTCAGCTTAATGTAATGTTGAAACACTGGTCAAGTCCAATAGCCTCCGTCCGTATTCTGTATTCTATGTAATTAATACATAGTTCCGAACGTAAAAGAATATCACCATCCCATCACTTCCTGACTCCCGTGGGTGTCGTAAGAGGCGACTAAAGGACTCACCAGAGAATCGGCAGCAGCATTCTCTGTAGGTACATTGTTACAGCTACACTGCGATACCCAACCCGCCTGCCAAGTGTGGCGATTATGGCAATCCCCCCCATTTGAGGGAGGCCTATTTCCAGCAGTGGACGTCTTTCCGCTGATATGATGACGATGATGAATACATACTCGTAGTTTGTCTCCCTGTCACATGTGCCTCATGCGTGAAGACGTGCCCGCAGGTCTACTCCGTCAACACATTATTATCAGCGTGTAGACTTAGGTGGAGTGTGGGCATGAAGTGAGCACACAATCGTATATGCGTCATGGACTGTGACGTCACAGTCCATGTTAACAGTTAACTTTATCGCCGATGAAGTAATATAATTTTTATTCGTATATGTGCTTTCTAAACCTTATAAGTACTCAAGTATTTCATTTTGTAAATAAAAAAATGCATGCATATTCCCTATTGCTACAACTGTAAATCTATAATAATATTATCTCTATTTTTAAAATCATTAAAATCCACTGATAATAAATATGTATATTCAAAGTCAAAACATTAATTTCAAAGAAACCATTTATCTACAGGTACCCTACAGGTTCCCTACAGGTTCTGACTGACTGACTCTGACAATTCAAAAATTGTCAGAGTCAGTCAGTCAAAGTCATGAAGCTATTTGCACATTCCAAAGCGTAGATCTCTATGGAGAAGAACGTGCAAGAAACTCCACGGACACTCTTTTAAACCATTTTATGATGTACAAAAATCCTGGTTATATTTATTATATTTTATTTAATCCTGGTTATTATCCATGTTGCTTTACATTGTTCTCACGTGTAGAAACACGTGAGAACAATGTAAAGAAACAAAACATATTAGTATCAAATAAGTATTAAATATTGAAATAAGTCAGTGACAGCTAAGAGATGACCAGTCTCCACTGATGGCGCCCGTTCACGAACATGATGCGTGCATCAGCACCATTCAGCTCAACCATTTGGAAGGGAACTGAATGATCCGACACACGCGCCACCATCAGCGAGACATTCGAGTGAGCATGACACGCCCTTAACTGCCCCTGCTCATTCATGTCAAACAAGGAAACTATCTATAAACGTATAAGGCACCATGGTCCTCACATTTACAGGATTTGAAAATAAAAAATGCTTCTACTTTATATATAACTATGAATATCAATTTGCAAGGCAATTTTTTATTATATTGGTTCCAAATCCATTCATCCAGGAAATCCACTAATTTTTCACCGAAAATTTAAAAATAATTAATTTTGCAACTTCCGTCCTACTTATAGTAAGTATTAGGTATTTAGTTACCAAAAACAGCTTGTGTGCAGCGCATCTTATTTATATCTTTAAGTAATAAAATAGCCGCCGACTTCCACAGTCGCGGATCAATTCATAAAGTTAAGTGATAGTTGAAGAGAAGTTAGGTAGTTAAGAAAGATAGTACCTAATGCTTCTAAAACTAAGTACTTATTTAAAACAGATACCTACATACATGATGTCATGAACATCTTCTTGTTTTGAAAATTTTAGTGTTTTACCTATAGGTAGGTAATTAATGATAATCTGCCGAGTTCGATACGTAAACTCATAGATATGAGTGCTCTTTTTTTATGAACAGGAAATGACTCCATCCGCTCTGGGTGGAGCGGAAGGGAGTGTCAGACTCTTACTGACTAAAACCCATCCGTGTTCCTTATGCCCTTTGCGTTCCAGGGCCGCGGTGACTCTTTCGAGCAAAATTCCGCAACCCTGGGAGTCTTTAAGTCAACAGTGAATAGGTTACTTCTAGGCAAACGTGCTCCATCTTCGACCACATCGTCGCTTGCCATCGGGTGAGATAGTGGTCAAGCGCTTGCCTATTAATAATTAAAAAAAAAAAAAAATGAGTGCCCGGCGTGTCCTAATCTACGGTGCTCGGACCTGCTACTCACCGAATTGCAAAAGTTACGCCTTGGGTTAAACAAGAGAGCTTTTTCGAATACGGAATCCTGCACTGCGCTCCAGCAGGGGCACAATAGACGTGGCTGCCAAGCTCAAGTGGGACTGGCGATGGCGGGCCACGTCAGGCGCATACACACTGACCGCTGGGCATGAGTATCCACGCAGTGGTTCCTGAAACGGAAGGCACCGTGGAGGCCGTCGTTTAATTTGAAAAAAAAAATCAACCACAAATCATCGAAATACTGAAAATACAAGTAACATGTGACACAAAACGCAATAATAATTTTCTTAAATACGACTGCATCCACAGGCAAAAAAAAGCAACTTTAGAATTTTTTAAACTTATCCCATCAAAATAGCCCAGCGCCATCGGTCTAAAGAGGATCCTCTGTGCAGAATGTCAGCGTTTAGTTGCTAAGATTCGGATGGTGTACATAAGTTGTGACATTAGGTACCTACAAACAGTACCTAGCTGCTGTCTCATTACCCCTTCCTATGGTAGGGACTTACTCATTGTGGTGTTAGTGTGTTACCTTCGACTTTTAGTACCGTGTGTACTTATGTTCGTTATCTTCAAGCGATTGGTACTCAATTTCTTTTTATAGCTTCGATTAACCAAAGGCAAGAATTCCCAGCTATTCTTATGACAAGCAGTAGGTACACACTACGTACCAACAGACAAAAACTAGTTAGCATTATTAGATATCAAGGAGACGTGTGCTGCGTGTGTGTTGAAACCAGGCTTATGACGCCTAACTAACACAAATCGAACGTAAAGCAAGTAGGTACCTACCTACCCACTACCCACGCACGCACTACCGGAATGCGAATGGACTCACATAATACAACATTAATCGAGCCATACGGTCTACAACTTTCTTTTTATTTCTATTCAAAAATAGAAATGACTACTACAATGGTAAGATTACAATACGACATGAGATACCCAAAACATTGAACTATAATCCACTAATCGTTCCACTAAAACGTTGTATTGTCCCAATAAAAGGAAATGACAGGCAGCGACGGGCGGCGAGCCATCAGCTAAACAAACGAACAACCGCGAGAGAGGAGCTGCGCGGACGTGCGGGGGAGGGGGGGGGGGGGCGAGTGTTTGGACAGCGGCACAATGGTGGCGGATACGGACGCGAAAACGAACCATTATAAGCGCGATAAAGGAACTTAAACATCTTTAAAAGCATTGAGTCGAGGTGTCGCGTCCCGTCGCGCCCCTAATGACGTAAATCGAGCCCGCACTCTTTTGTTTTGTTTCCGATAACCGCCGCAATCCGCTCCTTATTGAGTTACCGCCTTTAATCATTGACGCGAGCTCGGTAACCGAGCGCTGAACGGAGCCCTAACGACGCGCAATCAATACGCAGCCCCGCCCGCGCCCGCGCCCGCGCCGCTCAACACGATTGTGTAATCAATACTCCTTTGATTCAACCAAATAAAAAATAGTAATTGAATCCTATTCCGAAGATTGCACAAACTAGGCGTGTTGCGCACTGAGGGGTCGTTTGAGATGATAAATTAGAAAGGATGCTGCTTTCTATCAGAGCGGTGTCTGATTACTGATTACTTAGTGAGGTAAAACAATTAGTTAATGACAAAAATATCTTGAAATTCCCTAATGATCTAAACCGAAAATGGCGCTTTAATTATGAAAAGACTAATGTTACCTAGCAGCCTAGCAGCCTCATTAAACAGAAAAGAGATGAATTTGACTGAGTAGGTAGGTACAAGTTTTATTTTTTGTGACATGTAACATGATAGCCACAGCGGCCCTACCATGACGTGTTAAAGCGTGAGTCGTTCGAGCGAGAAGGAGGGATGGAGCTATACACCCTATATAGCTCCATCCCTCCTTCTCTCTTCTGGCTGCAGGACTTTTAACACGCCGATAGAGCTCTCAGTCTACACTGTCGTAACAGTGGGGTGGCAGAGCGAGCAGTTAATGACTTCAGTTTCCCCAAACAGTATCCCGAAACACAGCCAGTCTACGACGCTAATTGGTCTACATTGGGCCCAAGTAGGGCCTGGAAAAGCGTTCGTGAAATTAAGCAACTTCAGGAGTTACTAAACTTCACGGAAAGGTCGCAGAACAGCTTCCAAACTTCCCGGTCGATCATCGATTTTGAGGGAATATTCCCTGGGACTGCATTTCTCGAAATAATAATTGTTGAAGGTTAAGCTTTGAAAAAATCTCTTCCTCCGTACTTCCGCGGATATCCAGTCTAATCACCTCGTTTCCACCCGATAGCGGATAGAAGGCTATTGAATACCTTCTTCGGGTGACCAATTCACCTTTTATGATTATTTAAACGTGAAAATGGGCGTCCTGCAGGGGTCGATTTTAGGTTCTTCCTTATTTCTAGTTTGTATCAAAACTAAACATGGTCTTGTTTGCCGACGATACTTCTTTGATTTTTAAGATAAATAGACGTAGTAATAATCTTGACGACGTAAATAACGCCCTTCTGCAGGTGCAAAATTGGTTCATTGCTAAAAATTTAGTTTTAAATTGGAGAAAAACTAAGTTGTGCATAAGATTTGCCTTACCAAAGGAAGTGTGTAGTAATAGTGATTGTGTCTTAAGATGGGCGGGTGGGTAAAAACTGGGAAGGTAAAAATTGGTAGGAAAGGGTGAAAAGGTAAAAAAAACCCCTTTTTTGTGCTAGCCTACTTTTGTGTCCCACTGCTGGGCAAAGGCCTCCCCCTTCTCCTTCCAAATCTCTCTGTCTTGGGCGATCTCTGGCCAAGCTTTCCCCGCAAACATGATGAGAACGTGACACCACCTTCGCCGTCTACCCTTTTTTACCGGGTATTAATAATAAATACCGGGTAAAAATTAGTACTTACTGTCTTTATATTATATAAATGGCTTCGTCATGAAATGAACACTGTCTTTATATTATTTAATTGGCTTCGTCAATAATACTACGATTTAACATTGACCATTGAAATATGTTTTAAATCGACTCACCAATTCTTTCTTCACATCAGCAATAACGTCATTAAAGCTGATTGGGTTTCAACTTTTGACAGGCGGTTGTCATGCTGAGCAACCTAATCCTTCACCTCTTTCATGTCTTCCTTCCTTTGTCTTTTGTCAAAGTCAAAGTCAAAGTCAAAGTCAAAGCATTTATTTCAATTAGACCATTTACAGGCACTTTTGAATTGTCAAGGTCGGTCGGTCAAAAAGATGAAGCTATTTGCACGTTCCAAAGCGTAGATCTCTATGGAGAAGAACGTGCAAGAAACTCCACGGACACTCTTTTAAAAATGATATTTTGTTACAAAATTATGATTACATCATTCATATTGAAACTATACATATATGTGAGAACGATGTAAGAGACGTGCAGGATAAAAGAGTCCGGAGTAAAAAAAGAAACAATTCAAAGAAATAATTAAAATAAACCATGGCAGCCGAGAGATGACCAGTCTCAGCTGACGGTGCCCGTTCACGAACATGACGCATACGCTAGCACCATTCGGCTCAACCATTTTTTAGGGAGCCAAATGATCCAACGCATGCGCCACCATCAGCCAGACTTTTGAGTGAGCATGACATCCCCAATCGCCAGGGTACATTCAAGTCAAAGACCTACCCAAAATGATCATTATAGTTTAAAGCTACACAGTACTCACACATGTGCATGAAATTATACAATGTTAAATAAGTTGCATCTATACAATGAAAAAGATTTGCATTCTTACAATCTTCAGCCGGTCCAACAATATTACGAAATGCTAACAGATTACTTTGAGCCCTTAGTGGCTACCTAGTGGCGTTGTGGAGCAGGACCAGCATTGAGCCAAGCATTTTTATCTTCAATATACTCCCCTAACTTATAATATGCTTGCCTGCATAGTGTGCGTTTAATACAAGATTTAAATTTTGTCTCATTTAATTCTAATATATGGGGAGGTATTTTATTGTAACATTTTAAACAGTACCCCATGAAAGATGTTGCTACTTTAGCAAGTCTGAAACCTGGTTGAACTAATTGGTTCCTATTTCTAGTGACATAGTTATGTCTGTCACCTCGTTTACTAAAAAGATGTAGATTCTTTCTAACGTACATGATATTTTCATAGATATATTGACAAGGCACCGTCATGATGTTAATTTCTTTAAACAGTTCTCTTAGAGAATCGCGCCGGCGGAGATTGTAAATGGCTCTGATGGCTCTTTTCTGTAGAATAAAAATAGACTCGATATCAGCAGCCCGTCCCATAGTAAGATACCGTAAGACATTATACTATGAAAGTAACTAAAATAGACTAGTCTCGCGGTATCAACATCTGTATACTGGCGGATTTTCCTAACAGCATATGCTGCTGAACTTAGCCTTCCTGCAAGAGATGTTAAATGGGGACCCCATTGTAGCCTTGAGTCAAGCGTAATCCCCAGGAAAACTGTTTCATCGACGAATTCTAGTTTCTCCCTGTTCAATACTATGTCACAATCACTACGTTTGACATTTGGTAAAGTAAATCGAATGCACTTCGTTTTTTTTTTCATTTAATACTAAATTATTAGCAGTGAACCAATCATGTACCTGCAGTAGGGCGTTATTTATATCGTCAAGATTGTTAGCATGTCTATTTATTCTAAAAATTAAAGATGTGTCGTCAGCAAATAACACCATATTAAGTTTATTTTGTAAAATATAGGGCAAATCATTTATATAAACTAGAAACAAAAAAGGACCCAAAATTGAGCCCTGAGGTACCCCCATTTTCACGTTTAATCCTGTTGAATTGTTGCCGTTTATATGAACTAGCTGCTGTCTATCATTCAAATACGACTTTACTAAGTTCAAGGCTGTTTTGCCTAGTCCGTAATGCTCCAGTTTCAGGAGTAATGTTTCATGGCACACACAATCAAACGCCTTCGACAGGTCGCAGAAGATACCTATGGTACATACATCTTGCGCCTCTTTCCACGCATTATAGATATGTTTTAGTAACGTAACACCAGCGTCAGTTGTACAACGTCCCCTGGTGAAACCGTATTGTTTATCGTGTAAGATGTTATTCGCGTTAAAGTGACTGAGCATTTGATTAAGCATTACCTTTTCAAACACCTTGCTGAAAACTGGCAACACAGATACGGGTCTATAGTTATTGGTACCTTTACTGTCCCCGGATTTGAATAAAGGAATTACTTTACTGTATTTCATAAGGTCCGGAAAAACCCCTTGATCCACACACAGATTGAATATAAAAGTTAAATACGGCGCGATAGTGTCAATAATGGAGGTACAAACCTTTACAGACATACCCCAAAGATCTTCGGTCAGTTTGATCTTGATTTGCTTAAATGCTTTTATTATTGCAATGGGGGTTATGTGCTTAAAGTTAAATTCAATCGGACAAGCTGAAACGTTCGCCTTAATAATTCAATAGAAAGCGAGGGCGAGGAGTTTAAGGTTTCAGTAGTTTTGATTGGGATACTAGTAAAGAAATTTACAAATTCTTCAGCGACTTCTTTACTATCGCTTATGAGTCCACGTGAAGTCCGCAGTGTATAATCATTATTATGTTTTTTGTTCCTGTTTTTATTGATATTTTTTTTACGAGCTTGGGGTTCGTGACAGAGCGCTCGGTTCAGTTGAGTGTCCGATGGAACAAATTGCGCTTCATGATTAGGCTCCTTCATGCATCCCAAAAAAATTGTTCAAAGAGCGATGCATCTGATGTCTCCTCGCTGAGATCGTAAGAATCCTCTTCTAATGGCGATTCAACATTGGAGCATGATTAGCCTCGACAACTGATACATCGCATTGGGGAAAAACCCTGTAAGGATAGGTGTAAGGTGAATAAATAAATAAATAATAAATAAACAATCCAACTTTTTTGCAGCCGCATTTAGGTACACCCTTTTTTGCAATTGCAAAAAAATATATGAGGAGTTTTTCCGGTGCGGGAGTGCGCGTGTGGGAGTAAAGTTTGAACTGGTTCCAATGTATTGTCAATAAACTTCCAATCCCTTGACAATGTCCGCGTATGTTATGCTGACGACGGTCTCAAATAAAATAAAATTATATAGGTCAAAGTATCTATTAAAAATACAATAATTAGTTTAATTAAACTGATCTCTCTCATAGGTAGTGTTGAAAAAGGAGAAACTGGAATTCGCGGATAGAACAGTTTTCCTGGGGATTACGCTTGACTTGGCTACAATGGGGTCCTCATTTAGCATCTCTTGCAGGACGGCTAAGTTCAGCAGCATATGCTGTTAGAAAAATCCGCCAATTTACGGATGTGGATACCGCGATAGCTGTAATAAAGATTTATAACATAGATAGGATGGACACTCGACATAACTGAAAAATTCAACACTTTTTGTCTTGTCTTAGAAGTTTTATTTTAAAGTCTCAACATATTCAATAATAGGATAAGTTGTCCGGCTTTTTTTCCAAATTATTACGGCTAAATTTGCTGGTATCGACGTCATCCCAGTGGTTTGACCTGGCAACCCTACACGGTTCTTCGCTTACATGCTTTGACCCTCATGCTCAGCATTTTTGTGCGTTAGCCAACATGCACGAACGTCATTCTTCACCGCGATTTAGAAAGTGACATCAAATGAACAACGTCATCTATCGTCTATATTCAGTGTTATTTGTAAGACACCAACAACCTTTCAATGGGTGAAAGTACTCATGATTGTAAACAACTTTTACTATGAGACCAACTCTGAAATTTCAAAAAATAAATCGGCTGTTTCATACAAAATGCAATATTTAACTGATGAAAATGTATGAAACAGTCGATTTTTTTTCGATTTTTTAGGGTCTCATAAACACAAAAGTTGTTTATAATCATGAGTACTTTCACCAACTGAAAGGTTGTTGGTGTTTTACAAATAACCCTGTATAGTTGAACTGTAAAAATAATAGGTTCGGACGATTGAACGAAATCATAATAAAATTATCACTTTTCCTTTACTTTGCATTAAAAGTTTAACAAATCACTCAACAGTACCTATGTTTTGGTGTTACTTAGCTCTATGCATTCATTCTTGGTTGGCCTTAAATATTGAGATTTATAAAGTAAGTCGGAAGAAGAAGCGCTATCGAACTTCTTTATCCGCGTGCGCTGCGGTAATGGATAATTGTAGATACTTATACGTAAGTTTAATGTTACTACAAAGATATTGGTTTTTAAAAGATTTAAAAAAAAGTCTGCGACACCTTATATCTGTTTCTTATAAATAAGCCTGGTCATTTTGAGTCAAATAATTTATTTAAAAAAGCATTATTATTAGGCAGGCATAGAAATCCTTACAAGCGAAAGTTACTTCATCATCAAGATAATTTTAAGGAGATAAACTTTGATTTTATAGTAGATATTTTATTTGTACTTACGGTTTAGATTACGTAAAATTAAAATAATTTAACATAACTTTTTGATGAATGGGCCGCGCGAGCACCACCGCTCATTTGATTGGAGATTGGATTCGAAAAGTAAGTTCTTTAAATAATAAGTGTTAGCCCGAGTAACATTTGGCGTTTATTTCATCAAAATCGACCCACACAATCATAAGATATTGAATTTTTAAAACTTCACAGAGTATCGCGCGCAGTAAAAATAATCTTTTTTCCGAAACCAGCAGCGAGTTTCTGTAAACATGTCGAAGTGAACAATTGGGCGAGGTGCAGGACGGGTGAGTTGTCAAACCATACAAATAAGATGGAATGACAGCTCACTTGTCGTTCACTCCGCCGAGGTGTACACCGTGAGATGTCGACAGAATCGGAAGCGATTACACTCAGCCCTAACCCTAATCCTTCAGACACATCAGCCTCACCTCGTTTTTTCTGAAGATGCTGGAGAGGCTTGAGGATAGAAAGATCAGAACCAAATTTCGCTACCTTTACACCCAAACCAACACGCGTACTGTGCAGGCAAATCAACTGAATCCGCACTTCACTGCGTAGTTACACGCACACTGGGGGCCTTCATTGACATAGAAGGTGACTTTGACAAAACAATCTTCGCCAGCATCGACCAGGCACTAGCCGTGCACGGTGTGGCGCCAACGCTTATTCAATGGATTCACAACATGCTAAAACACCGAGCTATTCAATTTACTGTGAACACCACCACACGAGGCGCCGTAAGTAGAGGCTGTCCCCAGGGTGGAGTGTTGTCACCACTAAGTACTGTAGAACTTAGTTTTCCATGAGCTCATTACAGAGCTCAACGCTAGCAGTCTATACTCGGTGGCTTATGCAGATGACATAACAATTCTAATGAGGAGGAAATTTGAAGGAATCTTGTGTGACCTCATGAGGAAAGCTTTCAAACTAATCGAGAATTGGTGTGCAAAACACGAACTATCGGTCACCCCTCCATGTTTACCAACAAGACAGTCCTTGGACATACAACAGCATAATTATTATTATGCTGCTGATTTTAGTCGCCTTGCCTAGTCCGTAACATAATGCTCTAGTCTCTCGTGTTTGTATGATAGACAGCAGCTAGTTCATATATATTATACAATATTATTTAGGTACTATTTATTTTAGTATTATTTAGTATTAAAAATTTAATAAACTACTTACTTAATAAATTGCGTTCATTACATTGTTACCTATGATTGAGTGTTAAGTTATGTTGTAATCAGTTCTAACTCGCTCGACGGATTACAAACTCTGAAAGGCGAACTGTTAGCCTCATAAGTGTCGTCAGTGGTTACTATGTTATATTGTATTTTAGGATAAGTGCATTTTTGTTGATTTTAAAAGGGAAATAAAGATACTGGAAATTGAAAATTGAATTGACTGCCCATTGGCGATGCAAAGATTCTAACTAGCGCCTCTAATGACAAATTGTGAAGCTGTTTAAGAACGACACTTTGACAGTTTTCGTACAGCGTTGTCAACGTGTGGAGAATTCTCCATTCTGCGGGGAATCTCAAGTTAATTAGGGATTGGCATTATGCGAAGAAAATGCGAGGATTTTGAATATCGATAGTCCAGACCAAGTCAAAACACTTTTTCAAGAAATCGAAATACTACCTAATCTAAATATTTTAGTTAGGTTACTCATGGATATCGAATGACTTCCTTTTTCTAAATTGATTTATATCGCTCAACCGATAGAGTCTGTCAAGTGAGTCGAGTCCACAACCATTTTGTTGATTTCTTTTATATAATGGCAATACTATTATCTGTCAAACAAATTGTCACAATTTCTTGTTAACCTCGTAACATTCCGATTTTTGTCGAATTTTTAATTTTATAATGCCGAAACCTATTAAAAGTAGTGTCAGGAGCCTATTGTCTAAAATGATTAGTAAATATAATCATGTAAAGACTGAATCTGACAACGAGTTATCGGAAAAACGACGAGTTTTGGATGAAATCGTTTCAACATCAGGTAGGTTGGCTACAAAATGTTGATACTTGAAGCAAATTGTTTAATTTTATTTATTTTAAAAGTGATGTGATGATGTGATCATGATTTCGGTTTTGGTTTAGATTCAGACGTCGAATTCATGATGTTGAAACTTACTGGGGCAACTATAAGTGAAAACAACTATAAGAGATTGTTGTCATTTTTTTTCAGCCACCTTGGATGATGAATTAACTAAAAGCACAATTGATAATTTAGTTAAGCAAGTCATAGCCATAGAAGACAATAAAAAAATGAAATCTGAAACAGTCTGAAAAAATTGCTGCTATGACAGGCCAGTACAGATTTATTTGTTTACACTGCATTTTCAACTATGTTATCATAAAATTTGTCCGTTTGATTGAACTGACATATTAAACTTTCAGATCTAAGTGTGAAAACATTGCGAAGAATAAAAAAGATGGTGCTATTAACCAGGGTGAGTGGAACACACCGGGGAAAAAGCGTCCACGACAGCCAACTGTTACCAACCTGGATAGTTTTGACTTATCAGCCATACGAAATAAAACTAATGAATTTTACTGTGTGAAAAAGCAAGTTCCAACTTTAAGAAGTTTGCTTGCAGATTTAAGACACAGATCACACTATTAGTGTCGAAAATAAGTATAAAGTTAGAGACAGGATATCAGAAACAGAGTTGGAACCCTTCATAATTTCTGTGCGTAATGATGATACTGACAGTGATTTTTCATATGAAAGCATTGAATTTCTTGATTCTGATTTTAGTTCTGATAGTGACAAATAAATACCTACATTGAAATGCTTTGTTTTTAATTTATCTCTAATATTTTTTTTATCAAAATTTCAAGTATCAATAAGTCTTCAGCGTGATATATCAGTATTGACACCTGAAAGATTTTTTAATTTGCCGCCTTTTTCATGGGACCAGACTCGCTTGACAGACTATACGTTCGAAATATATCTACCTATCTATCCAGCCTGTTTCTCCACTGTTAGGCAAAGGCCTGTATGTCTCTTTTTCACACAACTCGTCATTTCTATCGGCCAGAGGGGATTTTGTGGACAATCAGTAGATTTTTTTCCAAAATTGGGGATTATAATTTCGATTTTCGGAGAATTTAATTTGGTGTTGGCAACGCTGCAAGTGTCGTTCTTAAGCAGCTTCTAAATATACCCGCTAGGCGCGCGCGTAATTTTGCATCGCCAATAGGAAAAATGCGAGTCTTTATAAAATAATCCATTTCTGAAAGTAAAGTTCCGTTTAATTTTCGAACGAGTATTCAAAATATCAACTAATGTCACTGTATGTCAGTGTGGCCAGATTAGGCGACTATTCGCCATTGCGGCTACTCGGAAGTCGGAAGGGTCGGGTTAGGGCGATAACTTTTATTTGCGATTACAAACTTGTATTTTCGGTTGAAGAATTGACCGTGACATTGATGTATGGGAGAACAGTTTTTCAACAACAATGTTTGTCCTCCAATCTTACTTGCTATATTTTTGTCAGTGTTAGGTGCTTTCATCTATATTTATAAAAATCTCGTGTCATGGTGTTTGTGGTTGCTCTCGTCCGAAATGGTTCGATCGTTTTTATGAAATTTTTATGTATTTGGTGGGTATGAGAATAGGTCGTAAAGGTAAAGTATATTTCCTATTTTATACTTGATAATGGCCGTACGAAGTGGTGGGCAAAAGCTAGTAGTTTATAAACTTCCGTAGGTAATGCATACTCGGAAAAAATCAAAACTCTATCAGAATCAGAACTCTCGGTACGCGAGTCTGACTCGCACTTGTCCGGTTTTTTGATTACCCTCGCGTTTTTTCAAAATGGGAAATACATGACAATAGGGACAAATGGGAAAAATCTGTTTTAAATAGTTCCGTATAAGTGATCCATTTACTATTTCAGAATTTTTTTGTTAAAATTTTAGGCTACGTTACTACGGAGCCTGCAATTTTCAGCGACTTGGGGCTCGACTCATCTGGCAGTGGCAACACTGCAGTATGTCAATCATAAATAATAACCTCATCATTTCTCATTCCCTGAAGACTATTACTCACACAAACATTTGAAGAAAATGTTCAAGTCCTTGGTCAGCAAGTTGAACCCAGTGCAGTTATCGCGCGGGTTCCATACCACCGCCTGTATGAATGAAGTGCGCCTGCTGAGTCGCCTGAGAGTGGTCGATAACTCCGAGATCGGCAAGCGAGCCATGGCCGAAGGCAAACCTCCAAAAGTTATCTGCGTTTATAATAAAAAACGTACGTATTCCTCGCTTTCACTGACTTGACTAGTAGGTATTCCTATGGACTATATTATTTACTTACCCTGGATTAAACGTTCAGACCTTAAAAAACGTGTGAAAATGACATAAGTAGGTACTTACTTAAATAATAATACACTGGCTTGATCAAAATAATTTAATGATTTATATTCCTGAGACTAATGATATGCATTTTTATCAATGGATACCACCACAAACAAATTTAAATATCAATGGACAAAAGTAAGAGACCAAGTTGAATACATGTTCTAACGTTGCTTGTAAGTATCTCCATTTGTATAGAAAACACGCACTATCCAACACACAGAAAATACATCCACACGCGTTCATTGTTGACCATTGATACGCAACATGCAGCGTGATGCGTGGCCGTGCGATAACCGCCTAATTGTTTAAATGTGCTGTTTCTTTAAAATCAAAATGCTTCTTTGTAATAAATTTTCTGGCAATAGAAGAAAAAAACCAGTTAGAAGGCAGTAGGTATACAAACATGCTATGTGTTAGTGGTCATAACACTGCAATATTAAGTAAAAGTATTATATCAACAGTTAAGTAGGATCATTATAATAATAACTACAAAGTCATCATTTCACAGGATGCAAAAAAAATGTTTATCATCTATAGTTTTTAACATTTGCCTCACAAAGAGACTTATATTTCAAAAATAGTAGGAATAGCGATATTTTGATGGTGATAATGATTTAGATCAAACATTTCAGAATAGAAGTTAGAATAAAGTGAAATCGCTTTGCCGATGCCGATTCTTTAACAAAATACCCAATGGAATAAAAAACGAGTCCATTCCACTGTTTAAAAAGAAATTGTCAGTCTCATTAATTGATAAATGCTATTAATCTATTTGTGAATTTCTTAGTGATAAAACTTTATATTTACCAAATTAATCCTGACATCTTTAATTGTATATTTAATTTAATTGACCTTATAAGTATTTTCATATCAATAGTAAGTATTTTAGACTATTAAGCACTTATAAATGTGTATCTTCTAAATGTTTGCATGCCTAATTTAAGGTAGAATGCAATGCCATCTATCCCGTCAGCTGCGAACTATCAATGAAATCCTGAATCGCCATATCATAGTATACTGTGCGATTAGAACAGATACAACAGCCCGAATATCAACTATCGAGCATTTGCCCACCGGACACAGCAACCGTCTGGTTGGAGGATCCTCACTTTTCAATGCAGATATGCGGGGCTTTACTCTCTGTTCTGCTACCTCCAAATAAGTATAGGATCTCTAACTATAAAACATCTGCGGAGTTTCTTGTCCGTTCTTCTCCATAAGAATCTACCTTTGTGAACGGACAGTAGAGTCACTTTATTTTTTATACGTAGTATTTAAATGATGACGCTCTCAAAAATGCCGTTTAATGGCCTAATTGAAATAAAAGTTTTGACTTTGACTTTCTTCATTTTTTTTTTGTACCTACTTTCATGGTACACGGATCCCCGTTTAGAGTAGCCAACATCTCTTCCCTGGCTCGCGTGTTCGCCTCGCCAATGGCCAGCCATAGAGCCTCCTTAGCCGCGCGGTACACCTCATACAGCGCGCCTTCTTCGTCAGGGAGCCGACGATGTCTTCTCAGGTATCGGGTGTACTAACTCACACGCACGAGACGCGCAACTGCGGGATCTCGGCGGACCACCAGTACACCCGGCGCCTTCTGGGTTGTGTGTGGACCCGGGGCATAGACGCGTCGCAAATTTGCGTCATCGCCCCGTGGAACCACTGCGCATCCTCTTCAACGTCGACGGGTCCGGTCGTTGCCGACTCCTGGATTCAGGCCTGCAATATAGCGGCCTCCTCGAGTAGCTCCCTGTCGAGGCGATTGCGCGCCCAGCGCGGACCGTCCGTTTAATTATTATTATTACATTTATATAAATAAATGTAATAATAATAATTAAACCTACCTATGTACATATTAATTACATTTTTAAATAATTCTATAAAAAAAACACATAGGTAAGTAGAAGTTTAAAAAATAGTAGCCCACCTGTATCGGGAACAGGGTCCAAGTTACCTGTACAGGGCTCCTGAGAGAGGAACCTCCTAACGATACGAACCGTGTCCAAAAGTACTGCTTTTTGGATCAAGCACTTGATCCAGTTGCCCAATGGGCTCTTGGCATTATTGCCAAAATCCACCAAAATTTAGGTTTCAATTGTTGTTGTTTTTTTTTTTTCAAACTATTACTTTTCAATTATTATTAATTATGGAATTATCTGCGCATAATACAGTACACGCTGTGCTTTTCTGTAAGTGATGAGGCGCTTAGATTTAAGTTTGTACCACAGGTTTGCGCTAGTTCTCCTAAGCCAAGGAGAGCGTGGTAAGACCTTTGCCCACCGCTACCACATCCTGATGCATACCCACGTCGGCCTCTAGGAAGTACTCCCTAAGGCTGCATACACCCGGTTGTGCAGGGTCTTAGCATTTACCTTAGCGTCAAGTTCCGTCTGAGTCCATTTGAGTATGCCGAAAGAATACATCAATATTGGCATGACCCAACCGTTGAAGGCGCGCACCTAGTTTCCGCTTGAGATAAAAGAATGTTAAGTCCTTTGTTCAGGCGGCTAAAGAAGCGCTCCTTCAACGACTGTTTCATGTCAGCAGCATTGATGTCTAACGCTTCCGACATAACTACCCAAATACTTGTAAGTTTCGGTTGAGGAGAGGGACCTAAGGTCTCCCCTCGCTTTACATGCATGACCGCACATTTGTCCACACCAAATTCCATCCTGATGGCGCTACTGAAGGTTTCTGTTACTTTTAGTAGCTTCACCAGTTGCAAGTTGTTGGGAGCAAAAAGTTTTAATTTATCCATGAGGTGTGATATGACCTGATTACCTTTTCTCAACCGGTAGCTTTGGCCTGAACCCTCCAGTAATGTACTGAGAGGGTTGAGGGCAGAAAAAACCACCGTTTATATTATAAATAAAAAAAATAGTTTAAATAACATAAGAATTCATAAGCTTGCAGTACCTAAGTAGGTACTTGAGATATTCCAGCCTTGGTTAGTATGGCAAAACACCTAACAACATTACGCCTGTTTTACCCACAGCTACATAAGTAACAGTTTAACAGTAACATAAGTATATTAGTTATACTTAGTCCCTAAGAATATGGCACAAGGTAAAACTTATGAATTTCATTAATATATTTCAGATGTTGGGTACATTGGTGACAGAGTATTAGTAGCTATTAAGGGTCAGAAGAAGAAAGGTATCTTAGTGGGCATGAAACAGAAACAAAATGTCAAAGTGCCTAAGTTTGACAGCAACAATGTAGTGCTAATAGATGATAACGGAACTCCGCTGGGCAACCGCATCCACGTGCCCATCCCCACCATTCTGCGCACCATACTCAAAGAGAAGACGCACTCCAAGGGAGCCGACTACACCAAGTTATTAGCAATTGCAACAAGATTTGTTTAGTGACTGTACATATTTATAAGTAGGTTATTGTAGGTATTAAAAACTGTACATTACATTTTTTTTTTATTTCTTACTATTATGTACGAATAAAATATTAATTCTCTCATGATGCTAAACAAGCCAGATTCAGTAGACTTATAACAACTTTTTTATTTTATCATGCTAATATTATTTACAACAGCATTGTATAATAGTAGTTTGTGCAACGACCATATAAAAAGGGTGTGAAAACACGAGTGTTTTAATACCTAATTATATGCCGTTGCATACACTATTTTATCTTCACTCATACAGTTGAAATAAAATAAGTGGAAAAATAGTTAATTCCAATATGGCGGATATTCTCATTGCGTATTCGAATGACTGCGCAGCGCGCTCAAACATAGACAAAGATAAAAGCTGGCACATTGACTTAAGTCAATGAGCCCGCGCCAAAAATTAAAAAGAAAAAGTGTGCTATAAAAATTAAAATAGTAGTTTATGCAACGACCATATAAAAAGGGTTATTAAAACACGAGTGTGGGTTTATCACACGAGGCGTAGCCGAGTGTGATAATAGCATCACACGAGTGTTTTAATACCTAATTATATGCCGTTGCATACACTATTTTATCTTCACTCATACAGTTGAAATAAAATAAGTGGAAAAATAGTTAATTCCAATATGGCGGATATTCTGATTGCGTATTCGAATAACTGCGCAGCGCGCTCAAACATAGACAAAGATAAAAGCTGGCTCATTGACTTAAGTCAACGAGCCCGCGCCAAAAATTAAAAAGAAAAAGTGTGCTATAAAAATTAAAAAGTTATTTTATGATGCAGTTGTTTAAAAATCGAAGGAAAATGTTGAACTGTAATGGTTTTTTTTTTAAATTTTACCTATCCACGAAAAAAAAGTATGTATTTATGCATTCGTTTTTGAACTCATATTTGGAACATTACGTTGTGAGTGTAGATAAAGTTATTTTATGATGCAGTTGTTTAAAAATCGAAGGAAGCTGTTGAACTGTAATGGTATTTTTTTTTAATTTTACCTGTCCACGAAAAAAAAGTATGTGTTTATGCATTCGTTTTTGAACTCATATTTGGAACATTACGTTGTGAGTGTAGATAAAAGCATTTTTTTTAACATCTCTTATTAGATGAAGAATCACTCACTGCCTGCCTGTCTATTGTTACAAGCTTTTATTATTATTACTAGCTTTTGCACGTGACTTCGTACGCACATATCCCGTGAGTTTTCCCGTTTCCGTATAGCCTTTCTCATAAATGTGGCTATCATATACCTACGACCGACTGTTAGTTCCAGAGATCAGCGCGATCAAACAAACAAATACACACAAATTAAGAGTTACTCGTGATGTTTATTCTACATGCGCTCATACAAGTGGATTTAGAGATACACGATTCCGCAAAACGTAAGGTACTGCAGCAGGAAATGCAATAGGTATCTCGGAAACCTGAAGTCGCAGAAATTATATTTTCGGCGCAAATTTATGCACAAATATAAGCTCTCTGCCCAGTATCCGTTTCAATGGCGCGGCCACCAAAATTAAAAATAAAAACCATGCCAGTATTTTGTAAAAAATTGTAGAAGTTGATTCCCAAAACCATAAATTTGTCAATGCCATGGTTTTTTTTTATTATTTTTGATGGGTTTGCTCTTGACTCTAGTCAATGGTTAAAGTTATAAGGGTTTGAACGTGGCCACGCCATTGAAACGCGGCGAACCGCGCGGCCACCGAGATGTTAAAAACTAAGCGTTGCAGAGACCTGTAATTTAGGTAAATAACAGATTGAATTTGTAGGAAATTTGTAAAAATTGGTATAGAAAAAAAAACCTGGGTTAATATTTTAGGAGCTGTAAAACTAAAACCCCATGGCCGCGTCATTGGAACGGTGAAAAACACGTTTTCGCTGATATCTCGCTGAAAAAGCATCGCAGACGTCTGAAGGTTTTTCTAAAATACAGATTTGATTTAAGACGCGCGAATTCCATCGAATTCGCGAGTCTTCTTTTTAACTCAAAAGAAATATGTGCATTACGTTGCGGAAATAAGGGTGAATTTGCTATGGTTTGCGTTCCGCGGTAATGTTAATTGAGCCTTAAGGGTTTGATAGGGAAAAGATTAAATAAACAACAGTAATCATTGAAATTTGAAAATTTAATAAAACTTATGTTCAGTTTCATTTAGAGTAGACTTAATTAAGACACGCTACCTACCGATGGAGACGAGCAGACGACACGACATCCAAATTTACAGTGTTACTCATATTTCATCTCCTAGACAAGAACAGCCCGGCGCGCAGGGCCTGCGCACGCGCCTCATATTGTTCTTAACGTAACCGTTCTACATCTTAACGTTTCTTGCGTCGTTTACATTACATCTATAGGTACGTTATTGCATTAGTTGTATTAAAGAGTTAAGGCGCAACACCACGATGTCGCGAGTGTGGTGCGCAGCGCACTGCGGCGCCCACTACATGGCTTTAGAATCGATATATTGCTAATGTAACATTAATTTGTTAAAGCTGTGGACGGTGACTAGGCAGTAGGCACCGCCCGCACATCGCACACAGAGCACAGCACAACACAACAAGGCCGCGTCGTCGCTCACTACGAGTAGGTATCATATCGTCTGTATAATATGCACAACAGCTGTGACTAGATATTAAGATTCACGTGCGTTCACTGCTACTAAAGTATCGTGAGGTGCCGCCGACGACTCGGTAACATGTAAAACGATCAATTATCTAATTATAAACAACACACGACTATAAGAAGTAACTATGCTAAATAATTAAAATCTTCATGATAGATAACTATGTATAATATGTCGACCGAACATACAGTCTCGAACGGATTAACGAACAAACATTCCTACATACAATAATTATGTTACAAAAACCGGTATAATATGTTAACACATAAAGTTAGTCGAATACATAAACATTTGTACATTCACTGATAGCGGGACCGAGCTAGGCTGGTACTGGGATGGGACACGGGCGCACTGGCACACCGGCACAACGGCACACTGGCACATCTGCACACCGGCACACTGGCACAACGGCACACTGGCACACCTGCACACCGGCACACTGGCACAACGGCACACTGGCACATCTGCACACCGGCACACTGGCACAACGGCACACTGGCACACCTGCACACCGGCACACTGGCACAACGGCACACTGGCACAACGGCACACCTGCACACGTGGGGTACTGCACGCGGCGTCACTTGAGGGCGGCGAGGACCTGCGGGGGGGAGGGGAGGGGTCAGGAGGAGGGGTGGGGTGAGCGGGGCGGGGAGGGGGGACTACTGCACGTTCATTACCCTCCACTCTTACTTAACACAAGTGTCGCTACAGATACGTCTAAACAGCTAATATCGTAAAACTTGAATTGTATAAAATTCGGATAAGGCGATAAGATCAGTGTATATAGTAGTCTGTACACGTGGACACGTGGACACGCCGCCCACGTGAGCCCCGCGTCCACTGCGCGCGGGCCTGGACATTCACTCTCTGCGACCCGCCGACCCGCGCCTCGGTGACACTCATTATTTCCCTTTCACTTTTCAGCTCTAGAAATCTATTAAGCTGCTTGTAATTTAATCCACTATTGCGACGGCTTGTAACAATCAATGATTAAACACCAGTGTCAGTGGACAAGAGGCCCAAATAGTATGGCAATGTTAATAAAACCATAAATTAGATAGATTAAAAATCTTAACGTTAAAACATCTCTCAGTGCGCGGCTCGGTGAACCGCGCCGCGTGCGTGACGTCACGCGCGCTCCGTCACTCGCACACGTGACACTTACAGAGCAACAATGTCGTTCCTGTCGAGGTAGCGATACTTACTGTACTCGCTTTGCAAAGATAAATTGTGCTAAGGTTAGAATAAATATGTAAACATTCTTTGAAAAAAAACTTGATTATTACACTAGATACTGTGACGTTTACACTAGGAGTGGTCGGTCGGCCCACTCGGGCGCACTCGGGCGCACTCGCGCGAGTGACGTCACGCGCGCTGGCGCCGCGCTGTACTACGCGAAGCTACTTGATATGCCATTCAGCTTACACGACTGCCGGAGAGGCCTCTACCCAAACTACCGTGTGGTGGACTCGCGAACTCCGTCCAAATAAAATACTAAATAACAAAATAAACTAAAATTACTGCAACAAAAAACTACAATAAAAATCTACGTCCGATTTGACTACGATAAAGATCGTCTAATGATGTATATAACTATAATATAATGAATGTATATATCTTAAAGTTAAATAGATTTTTTAAATGTATTACGATAGATCTAGCGCGGGTCGGTCGCGCCGCTGACGCCCGCCACTGGCCCTGTCGTACTGTCGTACTGACACTGTCGTACTGTCGTACTGACACTGTCGTACAGTCGTGCTGACACTGTCGTGTTGACCATACACTGAGGCGACAAGTGATGGTTTAGAAGAAAACTTCTAAAATAAAAGTGCAGTATCTACAAAGAGCTGCTAATACAATGTGTGATGCGACACCGCGAGGCGTGCGTGCGGCTGCTCGTGCCGCCAGTTAGCTCGCCAACACCGGTGACGACGTAACCGCGTCCTGCGATCATTACTCGATGGATATCTGTTAATAGCAAGGCATTGCACACTTCACGAGCAAAGCTAGCAAATTCAGTCCACAGTGAAGTCACGATTAGGCTGGTCGCGGTGGTCTCGACGAGGCTGACTCGACGCGGTACTGGACACATTAGCGTGGCGCTAACAACACGCATTACCTCGAGCGTCGCGTGCGCGGACAACTCGTAACTATCATTATGTACAGCGATTAACGACGACCGCTCATACAATATAAAACATAAGGCGTAGTTTATAGGACTTGTGTCGATCGTGGAAGGCGTCGAGTAAAGTCGCGAAAGCGTTAGCAGCCGTCATGTGGAAGTCACGTCCTACATCCCGCGCGGCGTCACGTCTCGCCAGCGTGTCGCCGCCAGCGCGTGTGTCTTACGTACGGGCCTTCAGCGCGGACACGATCACGAGACGCACGCGGGCGCGGGGGGCGGGGGCGCGGGGGCGCAGGGGGAGGGGGCGGGGCGACCGACTCGCCATTTGAATAGTGTTCTAGCTAGAGCGGAGCGCGGGAGGGTGAGGGGCGGGTGGTGGCGGAGGCGCGGTGACGTCACGCTCCTACACGTCCACCACCATCTTCTTGTGGATGTCGGTGTTGCCCACCACGTTGCAGAACTCCTCGAAGGAGATCTTGCCGTCCTCGTCCTTGTCGGCGAACAGGATGGTCTTGTCCACGATCTGCTGCAGCTGCGTGTCCTTCAGGTTGTTGCCCACCATCATCTTCAGCACCTGCGGTCACACAACGCGGTAGTGTCACTTACGTTGCGAATCTTACGCTGAATACACCTATAGATCTTTCAAGAGTTTAATGATAATTTTAGAAAGACAGGAAGTGTTGTTGTGTGTGAGTCGTTGCTGGTAGCCGAAGGCCTTAAAGATCGGTATTGGGTTGTCGAAGCTATATGGGAAGTCAGCACATGTAAAATACATACTTGTACTGAATTGAAATCGACCACCAACATAGTTGGGGAAAAGATGATAATGAGGATAAGGACTGACATTTTTTTGCGGTGGCGGACAAGCCCGCAACATATTCTCAACCACTGCAACTCCTGAAAGCTATAAACAAGTAGTTATCTATAGCCAGAAAAACGCCGATTCAATCAAGCTTATATTTTAATAAACACAAAATGTTAGGTACCTACGTAATAAACAGTTTGGTTTGACAAGGGGTCGTTCAACAACCGATTACAGCAAGACCTTGACAGACTTACAGACTACTGCTATAAAAACAAGCTAAAGTTAAGCATACCTAAATATATTTACCTTTCTTTTACCAAAAACAAAAAGGTACTTAATTTCGCGTAGACTCTGTGCCACGCTTAAAATAATAACGCCTAGAAGCCTAGTACGAGCATCTCAAGTGAAGCTACTCAGACTACACCATATATGGTGTAATAGGCGCAGCGAGCAGTCAGTGCCCAAGGTCACGCTCTGTAGAATGCACCTCCCGAGAAATATTTAAAAACGACAGTTTGTTGCATGAAAAGATGCTCTACACTATACACAACCGGAAAACTGAAAAAATGTAAAAAAATTACGTTTCACAACTAAGTACTTACATGAAATCCATTATTTTTACGTAAATCGATCTTCAAATAAAAATTTTCACAACCTAATTTGTCACAATGTAGTGTTGCCAGTTGTAAAGAAAAATTAAGCATAATACAGTAGGCACTAACTGTTGGAGTCTACTGTATAATGCTTATTGCTTTATGTATGAAACGAAAGATAATTACGGTTGATTCAAATAATTTTCGCATTAAAACTTCTTTAGGCGCGTTGGGCAGTTTTGATGTGGGAAAAAATCAATGATTTCGCGACGCGACACCGACACCTCTGTGTATGAGATCGTGTATTAAATTTGGAATATAAGAACATCAGACTGGACTTTGGCCCCGCGGGGGCCGACCGCCGACCAGTCTTTCATGGGTGCCATTTCCGTCATTTCTGGGGTCGCTAAAACCGATTATGGGGTCAAAATCGTAATCCAAGATGGCGCCGACGGCATTTGCTACGGATTTTATGGTTTCTGTTGTAACAAATCAACTGTCACAAATCTGTCAGCATATCTTAATGACATCTCCTGCCATGTCGACGCGGGTCTCCAAGTCGATTCCTTGTACACCGACTTCAGCAGCGCGTTCGATAAAGTAGATCACCAGATACTACTCGCCAAGCTGGAGAGATACGGGGTGCATGAGAACCTTCTAGAATGGTTTAGATCCTACTTATGTGGCCGGAAACTAAGAGTGGTGGTAAATGGCTACCATTCGCCGGAATATACAGCTACTTCTGGTGTGCCACAAGGTTCCCATGCCGGGCCAATTTTATTCATTGTTTTCATCAATGACATAGTAAACCACATCAAGCACAGCCAATGTTACCTTTTTGCAGACGACCTGAAAATGTATCGATCTATTGACTCCCCATCAGACGTCGCTCTGCTACAATCAGATCTCAACTCCCTCCAAGAGTGGTGTATTGCAAACAGGATGGTGCTCAACGTTGATAAATGCCAACACATAACATTTACCCGCAAAAAACAAATAGTAGCATCATCTTATTCACTTAATGGAATAGCACTGCAGAAGGTCGACGTCATACGGGATCTTGGAGTCTTACTTAGTAGTGACCTATCTTTCACTTCTCATATTGATACAATTTTGTCCAAGGCTGGTAAAATGGTTGGTTTTATCAAAAGGATTGGTCACGACTTCAAAGGGACACATGCATTGAAGGTACTTTTCAACTCCTTCGTACGGAGTATCTTAGAATACGCTTCTCCAGTTTGGAGTCCAATTTACAAGGTACACATCAACCGCATCGAACGGGTCCAAAAGCATTTCACTAGGTATTTAAGGTACAAAGATCACAGCTGCCCTTACAGGGCTGACTACTCACAGCGACTGGCTCACTTTGGTTGGCATTCGCTCGAACAACGTCGCATGCTAACTGACGTAACGACCATTTTCAAAATTCTAAATGGTCAGATAACCTCACCCCAACTTCTTGATAATCTCTCCCTCAGTGTGCCCCGTCAATGTCCAGTCAGGTCAGCACGAAAACTCGACACCTTTACTGTCAAATCATCTCGCACAAATCTTGGCCGATCCGCACCGTTAAACCGAATGATGACTATAACTAACAGAGCTCTCTCCACTAATTCCGATATTGACATATTCTGTGACAGCATAACTAATTTCAAACAAAAAATATTAGAAATTGATTTGTAGTCAACTTCTAACTAGTCACTATTTATTATTATACTTTATTATATTCAGTATTGTTAAATTCAATTCAATTCAATTTCTATCAATTTGTAGTCAACTCATGCATGGCTGGTCACTATTTATAGGGATAGTACCTTGTAAATGGTGACTAGTTACGTATGAGTTTCAATATTTTTCAATTTATTCAATCTCATTAAATTTAATTTATTTCATAATGATAACGTTACCATGCAATTGTTTTCATTTATTAAAATTAAAATGATTTCCCAGAATAATGCTTTATGTAATGTCAATGTGTGAAAGTTGTGTACACCTGTAAGTGACATATTTACACAGAACAAAGTGCAATGTATTATTATTTTTTGTTAAATATTTTGTAAATATGTAGTTGGTGTTCCCCCTAATAAATAAATAAATAAATAAATATGCTTATATAAAGCACTTGTTCGTTCACAATAAAATTAGAGTATGCAGTGTCGGTATGGAACCCCTTCTATACAAAATATATCGAAATGGTCGAAAAAGTACAACATAAATTTTTACGTGCTATGCACTATAGATGCCACAGATCCTACCTACCCTACACCCAGTTACTCAGCAAGTACAAACTCTTACCCCTTAGCTCCCGTAGAAAATACCTTGAAGCTATTACCCTGTATAAAATAGTCATTCTGGCTGCAGTCTGGCTCATTGACTTAAGTCAATGAGCTCGCGCCAAAAATTAAAAAGAAAAAGTGTGCTATAAAAATTAAAAAGTTATTTTATGATGCAGTTGTTTAAAAATCGAAGGAAAATGTTGAACTGTAATGGTTTTTTTTTTTTAATTTTACTTATTCACGAAAAAACAGTACGTGTTTATGCATTCGTTTTTGAACCCATATTTGGAAAATTACGTTGTGAGTGTAGATAAAGATTTTTATAACATCGATATTTTCAAATGTACTATGAGTAAATTCAAGAGTCTCATATTCAACTCTTGTTTATATAATGTCCTTGTGTTTCCTTTGCGTATATTTCTCTCAATTTAATTCTAATTCTATTTTACTGTCATTTTAATAATACTATTATTACTAACTGCATGTACTGTTACTGACACCCCTAGCGATTATTATTGTAAATACATTATGTCTACCAATGGGAACCGTAGTGAGTTGCATTATTACCAACATTTATATAGTTAACTATTTGTAAGATGTTATAATGTGACTGTTAGTTGCTCCTTTTTCAATAAAATAAAAATAAAAAATAAAATTACGGAATCCGGGACGCCTCACTGGATCTCCTTACTTCTTACTTCAGTGATAGGATTCAGAGAGTCGATGTGAACGGTACAAGATCTCCCGAGTCTGTAGTCAGGATGGGGATCCCCCAAGGCTCAATTTTAGGCCCATTTTTGTTTCTAATTTATATTAATGACTTGTACTACATAAAGGATAAGCATGATATGGTGTTGTTTGGAGACGACACCTCACTTTTATTTAAACTCAAGCGTCAGCAGCTGGTTACTGATGATATTAATAGTGCCATCGCAACTGTTAACTGGTTAAGTAACGTTTAGTTAAGGTGGAAGCGCCAGGGTAGCCCGCGAAATTCAAATTTTCTTACGTTTTTTGCAATTTGCAGGTCAGTGTCAGGTTGGTTGTATCTTGGTCAGAATATGATTCGCAGCCGTAGCAAGTATGTATTTATAGAATTTTAATCATTAAAATCATCAGTAAGTACAACTTCTTCAGTTAGAATTGATGCCAAATGTTATGATTTCACACTGTCTCTTAAGATACAGGTTAGCCTGGGTTACCATAATTATGTATATAAATTTTGCAACAAACTGTAATACCTACAATAAGTCTACTTGTTACTTATACCTTCTTGTGTATATTTCTGTAATTATTTTGGTAAATAAACTTATTATAATTATATTTCATGAAATACTACATTTGGCATCAATTCTAACTGTGAGAGTTGTATTGATGATTTTACCTTACCAGGCAACCAGGCTATCAAATGTTTTTTTTTTATATTTTTGAATGTTTTAAACAGTATATTGAAAGTCAAGGGGGGCAAGTGCACTCCCTTGGACCCCCACCCATACACACAATTATTGTGCGTACATACAGCTAAGGAGTGGAATTCTTTGCTTCCAAGTTCCTCTGGAGTATATGTTTTGTGACCGACAACCTAGGGGAGTGAAGAGGTTACTTCGAGAAGCAAGCGTTCTCTATCGTCGACCACATCATCGTTTTCCATCAGATGAGTGTGTGCGAGAACGAGCCTACCTATCAATAATTTAAAGTTTATGGACAAGGTGACTGTAAATTGTTTCACCGTACATGATACAAAATTATTTATGTATAACATTGACCTTGTAGGAAGTCGATTTAGCATAGGGTTGTCAACCGTACTGTAATATAGAATACTAGCTGTTGCCCGCGACTTCGTTCGCGTGTATATCGGAAAGTAAAATGGTGTGGCTAGGTAAGATCAATAAGATATGAGAACAGGCAATATCTATCATTGCTTGCCTCCTTTTTTATGTATGGGAAAACATCAAATGACTCCTTCCATTCTGGGCGGAATGGAAGGAAGTGTCAGACTCTTACTGACTAAAACCCATCTGTGTTCCTCCTAATGCCCTTTGCGTTCCAGGGCCGCGGTGACTCTTTCGAACAAATTCCGCAACCCTGGCAGGCACTGGCCCTAGCGGGCCTCGTCTTTATGCTGACATCTTTTTGTGACGCGCGTGGAACACAACGCGCCGTCGAGTATCACCTCTTCTGTTCAAATAATTTTTCGTGAGAAACGTTGTAATGATAATGCTTCTTTCATTTAATCGAAACTATTCACAGCAGTCCTAGAAGATGTCGTTAAAAATGTGGGTATAGATTGGGACTATAGCGGTATTAACGTCAATTTTCTGCCCAACTGTCTCACTTAAGATTTGCAGATGACTTTGTGATTTTCACTGAGAACTTCGATGACCCCCAGAAAATGCTTCAAAATCTTTAAGATTATTCTTTTAAGTTGGGTCTTGGGATGAACATGACCAAGACGAAGGTTATGGCAAACACCTTCAGCGATTCGAATCTGGAAACGAATTGTTGGAGATGATTAACCGATATGTTTATCTTGGCCATATCCTTTCAATTGGCAAAGAAAATGAACAAACGGAGGTATCGAGAGGAACACACCTTGGATGGGCCGCTTTTATCAAAATGGACGACATTCTGAAGCCTGCCAAAATTCCGTGGGTGTATTCCCAGCGGGAAAGGGTCGTTTTTCTTAATTTTAGTTAGGCAGATATTTAGTGTATGACGTCGTGTAAATGTGTATGGTAAGTACGAATTTGTGCATCTAACTATTGGGGAGTTATTCAACAAAAACTGTTTCCTCTGGAACTACGTCATCCCAGCGGCACTTTTTTTTCCTATGGACGTACAAGAAAAAAAATACATGCAATAATTAGTGTGTGACGAGAGGTAAATGTGTATGTTTAAATGAAATTTTTGTGTCTTAAAACTTCGAAGATATTCAAGTTTCCGCTGCGCTGACGTTTGGCTATTTGATGGAAATCATATAAATCGGTTTAGTGCAGAGTTGATTTTTTTTACGCACGTTGCTATGAATTTGTGTATAATGTTTGTGAAAACAGATTTTGAAAAAAGCATACCGTTTAGGAGATATACACGTAAAGGTGAAATATGGTTATTAGGTCCAAGTACTTAAAATAGGAACTTTAGAGCCAAACTTTTAACGTTTATTTGTATCTTGTAAGGGTCTACAACGTCTTGCCAAGTTTCATTTATGTGCGCTTAGTAATTAATGAGCAATGGCATAATTTACTACGAATGGACCACTATATTTTATGACATCTGATTGTAGGACTTTTTAATAGAAAAGCAAAATAAAACATATTCCAATATTTAGTGTATTAATTCAACTATTCATATGTAAAATTTCAGCTCATTACGCTATATAATTAAAGAGATATAATAAAAATACCAGAACAACCGAATTACATGGATAAACCGACCAAGTTTGAATGGCTACAAAAAAGCGGCCGTGCAGTACATAGAGCTAACGTTCTAGAATTTCCAGTGTTTTACCATTATTGGACTAGTACAGGTCGGCATACAATTCTTGACCTGGCTCGATATGTTTCGAAACGCTTTACTTGGCATCACTGTTACCGTTGCGTTTATATTATTTAGGTACATCGAAATTGAATTGTTCAATTTTAATTAAAACGTCATTCGAAATGTGTCGAGCCAGGTGCCAAGTTAACGCGTACGGGTAGTAGTTATGTGTCTTCTTAGCGCGCTTTATCAGTCACAAATGTGCACCCAAGGACAACGTGCGTATGCGCTGTTTATTTTGCCGCAACGTAATATTATGTACCTATTGGACTCGGTTATTGACATAGTGTAAGTGACTGTGACATACTTATTGAGCCAGTAGTGAGAATGATTAAAAGATAAACAAGGTAAGGAGGTACTTCCTAATAAAATACCTCATGACCTCTCGCTACCGGCTCTGGTTTACTCCATGGACAAGAGCGCGGGGAGGCGTGGGAAGCCGTCACTTCCTTTTGCGAAACAGTAATGCTAGTAAAGGAAGGGGCGGGCCGCGTGAAGGAGAGGCAAACGTCACGCCTTAGCCGCCGAAACAGAAGAAGACGCCCCGGGCGTCAGGAGTCGCAGGGCGATTCTCGTCCACCGTAGGCACGGGCTGCGGACGGCGAGCGTTAGGTGGCTCGCGGCCCGTTAACAACCAGCGGCCCTACCATGACGTGTTAAAGCGTAACTCGTTCGAGCGAGAAGGAGGGATGGAGCTATACACCCTATATAGCGCCAGTGGTCTGGGTCGACGAAGCGTTGTGTTCCATGCGCGCCTCCAAAAGATGTCAGCTAAGTAGACGGGGCCCGTTAGGGCCAGAGCCTGGTAGGGTTGCGGAATTTGTTCGAAAGTCACCGTGACCCTGGAACGCAAAGATCATAAGGAGAAACCCAGACGGGTTTTAGTCAGTAAGAGTCTGACACTCCCTTCCAGTCTACCCAGAGCGGAAGAAGTCATTTTGATGATTTCCCATCCATAAAAAAAAAACCCCGCAACGGATAGAGTAGAGTAGGGACTCCTTTGTGCGTAGGTGTCCTGGCTAAGTTTGCCGGCCTAGCTCCGTCCAAGTGTACAGAAGCAACCAGGGTGCTTTACAGGTTGAGTGGAGAGAAAAAATAAATAAAATAACGTCAGTGGAGCAATCAGACCAAATCATTTTTTTATGTTATGCATCAAATGCATAACTGTACCTAAGTTTTTTATCAAAAGAATCACTGTTTATGACGTTTTAAAAGTACTTACCATTAGTGACTAAAAAAAATATTTTGGTGAAATTGTCATGCTTTTGATAGTTAGTACTTTTTCGGTCAACAGATGGCATTACGGGTATCTGAATTATGTAGATAATAAGTTGATTTCTTCTAGATTGCTACAATTCCTATCAGGTTTATGTGTAAAAATTATCTAAATGGTTTTGTAACTAACTAACATGTAATTTTGTGCATTCAATTATTTTGTGCATTCAATTACGAACAAAAACCTTTTAAAATCAACCTCCCATAACATACGGCGTGATAATATGTAGCCTAAAGCCTTCCTTGGTTTACAAAGAACATTTTGCTGAATTTCAATTCAATCTATCCAGTAGTTTTGGCGTGAAGCCGTACCATACACACATACAAACAGACAAAAATTCTAAAAAGTCACTTTTTGTCACAGTTACGTTTTTCTAACAAAAGCCACTTATTGTTTCTCGAAAATTCACAATGTACAGTTTTTCTTTCGTTACTGTTTTATTATATGTATAGATTGTGCTGTATTTCGTGTAGGTGAGGTGTAGCTACTGTAAAATCTTCAAAAGCAAAGCAAAGCTCTAATGAGTAGGTAGGTACCTACGCAAAAATACTCTCTTTATTTTGACTTCATTTTTGAATAAAACTAAAATGAAAACCTGCCATTGAGTATTTCGCTAAAGTAGTTTGTCTTTCCGGTCATAATTACAAAATGCCGGTGCAAGAAAACCATGACTTCATTGGAAGTGTCTAGTAGTCGAAAAATTAATTCATAGGTAAGAATTATAAAAAATATATTTTCGCAATTACTAACGGCCGCTTTCTATAACATATCTCAATCCCAATCTTGATCCCGATCCTTGTCTGTAACCAATCAAAGGTGAAGATTGTGTGGTGAAGGACACAAACTCGGCCGTTGATTGGTTACAGCCAAAGAACCGGGATCAAGATTGGGATTGAGATATGTTATAGAAAGCGGCCGTTAAACAATAAAGGGTACGCTTTTATCTCTTCATTTACCCTTTCTAAAATCAGTTATGTATATCAAATTCCTTCTAAAAAAGAGTTGTCAACCCTAGTTCAGCAGCATGTTGTGTGGAACAGAGTACCTGGAACAGCTCCCCGTTGGAGATGAAGCCGTCGTTGTCCATGTCGTAGATGCGGAAGGCGAAGCGCAGCTTGGACAGCTTGTCGCCCTTCACGCTGAACTGCGACACGCCCTGGATGAACTCCTTGAAGTCCACCTGCAACACACCGCGCACTCACTCTTACTGAACCGCTCGGTACACAACAAGCACATGCATGCAGCATACAGTATTTTGACTATACAATCAACACCTTCCAAAATGCATAATTCAACGTTCTTTACAAAAGCAGGCTTCAACCCGCCCCTCGCCCGTGGGGCTGGCACTCTGTTCCGGTGGGATCATTTCCTAGTGTTTGGTAGTAAGTATAGCAATAATAGTGTCAAACATTTGAAAAAAGTAATTTTATTCAGAAAAATAGTTCCTGGCTCAAACTAGTTATTTCTACATGTGTAAGATAATTAAGTAAAGTCGTAAATCAAAACGCCTGCCATAAATTATGTAAATATAATCAGTAGGTATTAGCCCGATACATTCGCGATTCTATGAATCAACGTTATCGCTAAAACAAATGGTGTCGATATCGACATATCAGTGGTCACAACTGCTGCACCATTTGTTTATCAACAAATCGTTATAATCTGGCGCTCACAGCAGTCGCAGCCGTGACGCCTAGCGACCAGCGCAACGGGTACCGGGTGTGCGACGCGGCGACGCGGACGTCACTCCGGTCCCACTGCCAGTACATTACTAATACAGTAATTATTATTCGGCTCTTCGCCGGAACTACACAATCGTGTGCCACATGATAATGTGGAATGTTTTCCGAGCATATTATCCTCTTTTGTTTGTATAACTAAGTCAACGGCTAGCTGTTACGACTCAGGAAGGTCGAGCCACACACTGAATATATTTCACGACGGCGCCATACGACTCGCCTATTCCTAAGGTATTGTTCTAAGGCGCCCATTACACTGTAGGTAGGTTTTGCTGTCAGTTTTTTTTTTATAATAATAAGTACTTAATCTTTATTTCTCCCAGAAATGCAAACCATTACATTGAACAAGAAACTAGGTACCTACCCTGACCTCTAAACTAGGTACCTACCTGTATCTTAGAAGTCAGTGTACATTCAAAATCCTTCCCCTCCCTTAAAAATGGTGAGCCGAATAGGTGCTAGCGTATGCGTCATGCTCGTGAACGGGCGCCGTCAGCTGAGACTGGTCATCTCTCGGTTGCCATGGTTTAATTTAATTATTTCTTTGAATTGTTTCTTTTTTACTCCGGACTCTTTTATCCTGCAAGTCTTTTACATCGTTCTCACATATATTTATAATTTCATTAGGAATGATGTAACCATAACTTTGTAACAAAATATTATTTTTAACGTTTTAGTGTTCGTGGAGTTTCTTGCACGTTCTTCTCCATAGAGATCTACGCTTTGGAACGTGCAAATAGCTTCATCTTTTTGACCGACCGACCTTTGCAATTCAAAAGTACCAGGTAAATGGTCTAATTGAAATAAATGCTTTGACTTCATTATTAAAGTCACGAGCATCCATGCGAACGAAGTCGCGGGCACAGCTAGTTCTTAAATAAAACAACACTTAGTTTTTTTTATATTTTTAATAAATTCTTAAAAACCACAAGATCAACCGTCTCAAGAAGCTTTCATTTGAATAAATATATATTTTCTCTTTTCTTTATGTAATTTCAGACCATCTAAAACAAGCCAAACAGCAATTAAGTTCACAGCTTTTAAGATACGTATAGCTCACCGGCGAACCGAATACACTCGACCGAAGCCTGAGGTAAACGTATTTTACAATTTTACTAATCATAGGCACATAGTATACCATTTACGTCTTGAAAGGAAAATAGGTTTAATTCTTAAATTTAATTGAATTATTTTTAATCATATAAATCTGTGACAACTGCCATACATTTATTTACTTTTTCATTTCGTACTTACATGTGATCTAGACTAAGTTCTGAGTACCTACATCGAATTGAAGTTATCGTTATTTGACATCGCTAACATTTATCCTTTTGAAATAATACGAAGGGGCTACAGTAACTAAATAAACTAGACACAATAGCCCCGCAACGCGATAAATCGAGGCTAATGTAACTATTACATTACCTATATTACGAAATCTACACTAATATTACAAAGAGGAAAGATTTGTTTGTTTGTTTGAAATGAATAGGCTCTAAAACTACTGGACCGATTTGAAAAATTCTTTCACCAGTACAATCCTACATTATCTGTGATGGACATACATAGGCTATGGAATATTTTCAAAAAAGTTAGGGATCCGTATGAAAACTTCGATAATGTAACCCAAGGTGTGAAAAAAATCCTTATAAAATCCTTATATCGCGTACGCTGCGGAAACTTTTGACAATAGAGCAAAGTGATGTACTACAGTTTTATAAAGGTCATCAATATCTACAAAAGTCCAGGATACTATATTATACTCCTATGCATAAATTAAAAATGAGATGAAAAAAAAAATACATCAATATCGAGTTATCGATATCATCATCTAATACAGGTAACAGCACAGATTTTTACGATAGACCAACAAAGGGAAAGAAAGGGATAGAAGCATTAGAATTGTCTGATGAAAGAACGAGACTTTTCCAAAAGACATCAACGCGGTGTCGCTCATAATCTGATTAAATCAACAATAATTTTCGTACTGTTTAGTTACCGGTGAAAAGTTATGCCATCCTTTTTGTGACTAGTTGTCTTGGAATGTTTCCCATACTACCTCACCGCGCATGAAGGCATTTTGATGCGTTATAATTGCCTAAAAACGTTATAAAAATCGAAATAACTTAGCGTGTACACAGGTCTAACACTTGGACACAACTAAAATGGTCATCAGTACCGTAGCCTATATATAGGCGACAAAACACTAATCGTTTTCGAGCGTCGGAGTCTAGTCTAGTCTTTGGTAGAATCCTATCATATGCTTGGTCCGATGAAGTTGACACACAGCATTTAAATGATTTCGATATATAAAACCGGTCAAGTGCGAGTCGGAATCGCGCACGAAGGGTTCCGTACCATTACCTATCTATATAAAAAGGCAAAAAAATCACGTTTGTTGAATGGGAGCCTCACTTAAATAATTATTTTATTCTGGTTTTAGTATTTTTTGTTATAGCGGTAACATAAATACATCATCTGTGAAAAATTCAACGGTCTAGCTATTAAGGATCACGAGATACAGTCTGGTAACAGACAGACAGAATGAGAGACGGACAGCGGAGTCTTAGTAATAGGGTCCCGTTTTTACCCTTAGGGTGCGGAACCCAAAAAATTAAAATAACAAAAGTTTGGATTTTTCGAAAATTAACTAAGTACATAGTAAGGGGTGATAAATTTTTTAGGGGAGGACATAATTGCTTGCTTCAATTTACGTCGGAATGCTATGATCAAACTAAAAGTGGGATATTTGAAACAGATGTAGGTAAGTACTTACTTCCCGTACGAGTCGCATAATCAACCCCTGACGGGGCTCGAGACAAGTGAGATTCTGTCAACAGTGGCGTGGCGAAGGCAATTGTCAATACGTCAAAAATGTATGGAATAGACAGATGCTTTCGAAATGTCACGTGATCAAATTCCTACATTTTGGTGTTTCAACAGGCGCATTCGCTAATTGAATGGCACATTGTCTAGGGCCTCCTGAGACCATAGAATAAGCAGAAATGCCAGACATGTCTTTTTTCCGGTAAAAGGAGCCAATTCCACCCAGCTCAATCTTTCCGAGGTGTAACCGTGCCGATAACCGACCAACTTGACCTTCTTGGTGTTCCGTTGACATCTACCCTCAATTTTGGCACATTCATAGAAGTAAAAGCTCAAGTGGCTGCCAAAATTTGGGAATCCTAGCAAAGGTGCGACGGTACTTCACGCCGGAACAGCTGCTCAAACTTTATCAAGCGCAAGTTCGATCGTGTATGGAGTACTGCTCGCATCTTTGGGACGGATCTGCCAGATACCAGCTTGATGTCCTTGAGTCAATTGAGAAACGAGTCAAGAGGATCATCGGCAATGAAAATCGTTGTGCTTAATTTTTCAAAACTAACCTTTAAAAGGGGGTTGAAGGGTCGTTGAAATTTGTGGAGTACCTACTAAATCCGCGCGAACGAAGTCGTGGGCGAGGTGCTAGTATAAGATAAAACGTTAGAAAAATAAATGTAAAGAGCTTACTTAAGTTTACTTACGACAATGTGCAATTGCCATTTTCGAGAACTGAGTCGGGCACATACCTAATTACCTATAGTACCTACAGTACTTCCGATTCCATAAGATTAAATTTAAGAGTTGTTGGTGGATAATCCTGGCTACAAGGTTGTGCCTGTGCAAGTAGTCTCCGTTCCAGACTAGAACAACCGGAAATGATGTGGCGGATGGATTCTCCTAGTCGGTGACATGGCCGACATATTATGTCAACCGTACCGTCCTTCACAATGTATTTCCGGTAGCTAGTTGTTCGTCATCATAACTCCGTTCATTATCGCACAGACGAAGCCGAAAATTTATGTTTCCCCGAAGAGGTCACCAAAGCGCAGCCAGGCTACGGACGCTAAAAAGTCTACATCGGGTCCATGAAGACCGACAATGGCAGAACCATATCCGCCAAATCGGAGCTTCTGAGGGAGATCGACATTCTATGGATAGTTATACACGTCAATGACCAAACCCGCAGCAAATCTAGCGAACGACCCAAGAGCTAGATTGACCCGGCATTATACCGAAGACATCCCGGACGTCAGCCTGTATGAGATTAGGATGGCTCTGAAGCAGCTTAAGAACAACAAGGCGTCGGGTGAGGACGGAATTACGGCCGAACTCCTGAAGGCGGGTGGAAAACCAGTCCTTAAGGCACTTCAAAAACTGCTCGATTCCGTCATACTCGAGGGGAAAACGCCACAAGCGTGGAGCAGAGGTGTGGTGGTACTCTTCTTTAAAAAGGGCGACAATGCGTTGCTTAAGAATTACAGGCCCATCTCACTTCTGAGCCATGTCTACAAGCTGTTTTCCAGAGTCATCACAAACCGTCTCGCACGCAGGTTTGACGACTTCCAGCCTCCCGAACAAGCCGGATTACGAAAAGGCTTCAGCACCGTAGACCACATACACACGCTGCGGCAGGTTATACAGAAGACCGAAGAGTATAATCTGCCCCTCTGCTTAGCGTTTGTGGACTACGAGAAAGCCTTCGATTCGGTCGAGACTTGGGCTGTGCTGCAGTATCTCCAACGCGGTGCCAGATCGACTATCGGTACATCGTGGTGCTGAAGTGTTTGTATGAAAACGCCACCATGTCAGTCCGACTTCAGGATCAGACATCAGAACCTATCCTCCTGCAGCGAGGTGTGAGGCAGGGAGACGTAATTACTCCGAAACTGTTCAAGGCCGCAATGGAGGACGTCTTTAAGGTTTTGGACTGGAGAAGGCTAGGAAGGGCATTAATGTCAATGGCGAGTACGGTCAACAACAAAAGTCGATTAACAATGTTACTTTTTATGTCATTTAAACAGACACTAAAAACACATAATGTACTAGGTTTCCGAATTTCAGGCAATAGCTAAGGGTTTATTATATCTTTATTTTATATTCATTGCGTTTTACTTTTAAAATTGTACTTAATAATTAGGATTTAAAAATTATAAATGTTAATCGACTTTTGTTGCTGATTGTACATCAGTCATCTTCGATTTGCTGACGATATAGTCGTCATAGCTGAGACCACGGAAGACCTCAGTACAATGCTCTATGACATCAGTAGAGCTTCCGAAAGAGTGGGTCTTAAAATGAACATGGACAAAACCAAAGGTCGTGATAAATACCCATGTAGCACCCACTCGTATCAAGATTGGAGGCTCTGCACTCGAAGTTGTTGATGAGTACGTCTACCTGGGACAAACGATCCAGTTAGGTACAGCTAACTTCGAGAAAGAGGTCAAGGTCAACCGTCGAATCCGAAACGGCTGGGCGGTGTTCGGGAAGTTGCGCGGTATCTTCTCGTCTCACATACCACAGTGTCTCAAGACGAAAGTCTATGACCAGTGCGTGTTGCCAGTGATGACCTATGGACTCGAAACGTGGTTGCTCACAATGGGCCTCACCAGAAGGCTTAAAGTTAGCTCGGAGTTTCCTTGCGTGATCGAATCCGGAATGATGATATCCGCAAGAGAACCAAGGTTACCGATATAGCCCGAAGGATCGCCAAATTGAAGTGGCAGTGGGCAGGGCACATTGCTCGCAGAACAGATGGTCGCTGGGGCCGAAAAGTTTTGGAGTGGCGACCGCGTACCGGAAGGCGCAGCGTTGGAAGGCCTCCCACAAGGTGGACCGATGACCTGGTGAGGGTCGCGGGTAACCGATGGATGCGAGACGCACAGGCCCGGTTGTTGTGGCGACACTTGGGGGAGGCCTATGTCCAGTGGACGTCTTTCGGCTGATATGATGATGATGAGGAAGCAGACTGGTCTCATTTTTCGTCCAAATTGAGATTTGGACGTTTGAATTGATTCAGAGTTTCAAAACTTTCCCTCAATAAACTCTTCCAATTCCCTCTCAGTCTACAATGAATTTGTTGATAGTTTGTTGAGAGCGGCCGATTCCTCAATCCCCTTGAAGGGTTGTCTATTGTTTACCCGAAGATTATATACCATAATCATCATATTCCCGGATTTAATTTGCCCGAATGTTTTGTTTGCCTTAAAAGACATATGACATACTGTTAATTGCCCGAAACTTAGATACCATAAGATACGAGTGCCATACGTATTGTTTTTCATATTTTTAAGTGCCATAATAATTATCAAACATAATATTTAAACGCCATAATGATTATTAGACATACGACTCCAGATAGTGGGCTTGGTCGACGGAGCCCCGCTTCGCGGGGCTCCTACTTCTGTGTGGTTTATAAAAAAACCCCTGTGCCCTAAAGTCCCGATTGCATCCAGTTTCTCCTGATATAACAACCGTTACATACCCAATGTCGATGGCAAATGATGTTATGGCATATGATAATTATGGCATGTGATAATTAGGGCATGTGATAATTAGGGCATGTGATAATTAGGGCTTACAATGATTATGACAAATGATGTTATGGTAAGTGACTTTATGGGAAACAAAGCTTCTAGCATATGACTAATATGGCAAATAAATGTAGGGCAAATGAATATTACGTCGTATAATATTATGGCTGTTGACTATTATGGCAAATGATATTAGGGTAAATAAAATTCGGGAAAACGGCGGTATACCCCCTTGAAGAACTCTGCCCGCCACCAAATTCCTTCCCCACCTTGTTGGGATGCTAAGTGCTCTGATGGCGTTCGTAAACGTAAAGAAGCAGAAAACACTTTCGCGTCTAAATTAAACATGCCCGACTACCTAAATTTTAAAAAGACTTCTGCAAGAGTGTGCAGGTTATTGGCAAAAAAGAAGAGATCTGGCTGGCTCAAATTTTGCGAGTCACTGTCTCCACGCTCTCCACTTTCTCTTGTATGGAAAAAAATTAAAACCTATCGCAGAGCTTGTGACAATCAGACTGCCGTCGCCACAACCAATGACCCTAGCTCTTGGTTGGAGGACTTTATTACTAAATTAGCCCCGCCTTTTGTTCATAGTTTTGAATGCCTTCCAACTATAGATCCCCCTTCTCCCACTCCCTCTGAAAGATTCGATGACCTTTTTTCTTATTCAGAATTGACATGTGCCTTGGAACATCTTCGAGATTCTGCACCGGGTGTCGATGGAATTCCCTATTCCTTTATTTCCAAATCCTCTTCAAACTTTAAATTAGTCTTCCTCAACCTAATCAATTCCTTTTTCGCTACTAGTCAAGTTTTAGAGTCCTAGAAATCTCAAATTATTATACCCATTCATATTCACCTGGGAAAGACCCAATAGACTCTGCTACTTATCGTCCTATCGCCCAATCCGCTGTATTGGCTAAAATCATGGAAAATCTCATCAAGAACCAACTTGAATGAATCTTAGAAACCAAAGGTATCTTAGCCAGGTCTCAGTTCGGTTTTCGAAGAGGCATGGGCACTCTAGATAGCCTCAGTGTTTTCTTGTCTGATGTTCACATTGCTTTTTCCAATAATGTTCTTGAAAAAAAAAAAAGTGTTCTTGGTGTTTTTCTAGATATAGCCTCTGCCTATGATAATGTCAAACTTCCAATACTCAGGCAAAAGATGCTTCAGCTGAGTATCCCTGTGAGGATGGTCAATATCATTTGTAATCTCCTTATGTCCCGCTCAATTTCTGTCCGCCATCAAAACACCCTCTCTCCATCCCGTCTAGTGTGGAAGGGACTGCCTCAGGGGTCGGTCTTAAGCCCTATCCTGTATAATTTATATACATACGATTTAGAGTCATCAGTGAACTGTTTCTGCAAAATTTTACAATACGCCGACGACATTGCACTTTATTTTAGTTCAGCTTCCCTCTCCGATGCCACATTTCGCTTAAACTCTGCCCTTCAGTATTTAAATCAGTGGCTTATCGATCATGGCCTAAACTTGTCTGTACCCAATTGCAATGCAGTTGTCTTTTCTCGCAAACGTAACATTCCCCCCATAAACCTAAATAGGTTTATTCGCAGATCAATATGGGTTCGTTTCCAACAAATGTTGGAAACGAACCCATATTGATCTGCGATAAGGTGAAATTTCTTGGCCTCATCCTTGACTCTAAATTATCAGGACTTTATCATTTGGATTATATTTCGAAGAAATGCGAAATAGGCGTTAATGTACTACGTGCGCTCTCTGGAGTTCGCTGGGGAGCCCATCCCACTTCCCAGAAAATTCTATACAATGCTATAGTTCGTAGCCACTTTGACTATGGAAGCTTTCTTCTAGAACCATGCAGCAAGATAGCCCTTGCTAAACTATCTTGTGTGTGTGTAGTCCCAGCGGAAAAATGTCGATTTTCTTAATTTCAGTTTAGCAGATATTTAGTGTATGACGTCGTGTAAATGTGTATGGTAAGTACAAATTTGTGCATCCAACCATTGGGGAGTTATTCAACAAAAACTGTTTCTGCTGGAACTACGTCATCCCAGCGGCACTTTTTTTCCTATGGACGTACAAGAAAAAAAATACATGCAATAATTAGTGTGTGACGAGAGGTAAATGTGTATGTATAAATGAAATTTGTGTGTCTTAAAACTGCGAAGATATTTAAGTTTCCGCTGCGCTGACGTTTGACTATTTGATGAAAATCATATAAATCGGTTTAGTGCAGAGTTGAATTTTAGTTGAATTTTATTAGACATTGTAGACCCTTACAAGATACAAATAAACGTTAAAAGTTAGGCTCTAAAGTTCTTATTTTAAGAACTTGGACCTAATAACCATATTTTACCTTTACGTGTATATCTCCTAAACGGTATGCTTTTTTTCAAAATCTGTGTTCACAAACATTATACACAAATTCATAGCAACGTGCGTAAAAAAAAATCAACTCTGCACTAAACCGATTTATATGATTTTGATCAAATAGCCAAACGTCAGCGCAGCGGAAACTTGAATATCTTCGCAGTTTTAAGACACACAAATTTCATTTAAACATACACATTTACCTCTCGTCACACACTAATTATTGCATGTATTTTTTTTCTTCACGTCCGTAGGAAAAAAGGTGCCGCTGCCGCGCTGGGATGACGTAGTTCCAGCGGAAACAGTTTTTGTTAAATAACTCCCCAATGGTTGGATGCACAAATTTGTACTTACCATACACATTTACACGACGTCATACACTAAATATCTGCTAAACTGAAATTAAGAAAATCCGACATTTTTCCGCTGGGACTACACACACGGAAAAGATTCAGTCCAAATGTTTGCGCATCATCACGGGTGCTATGAAATGCTCCCCTATTAATGCCCTTCAGGTGGAGTGTTATGAGCCCCCCCTTCATTTACGTAGACAATATCTCGATATTTTTTAAAGTCATCCAAATTAAATCACATCCCCTTCTTCCTCTTCTTCGTACTCTTTTTGAGTTAATCCCATCGTCCCGCTATTGGTCCCATAAAATCCTCCTCTCCTCGTTAATAGTTTCAGTAAATTTAATGATATGCACATTTCTTTAGTCGAATCAAGTATGAACTCCTTATTTGAAGTTAATTTTAGTTCTTTACTCTTTCAACCTAAAATTATCCTTAACTTTAGTATTTCGAAACATGACCCTGCTGCTATTGATCAATTCAAAAAAATTGTAGCAGAGGACTGGCATGACAGGCTTACGGTATTTACAGATGCGTCGATGCTGTCAGATGATAGCAATGTCGGTTCTGCTGTGTGGATCCCAAAGTTTAGAATAGTCCTCAACTTTCGTAGTTCTTCATTTGGCTCCATTTATACTGGGGAAGCGATAGCTCTTTTGGAAGCGGTCTCCTATGTTGAATCTCATGGTCTCAATAAATCTATAATTTCCTCGGATTCTCTTAGCTGTCTTCAAGACTTAGTTAAATCACCTGTTCGTTCTCGTCACAATTGTCCCTTTATCTTACGGATTAAACAACTCCTTTACAGATGCCACTGTTTAGGCATAGATATCGCAATGGCTTGGATACCTAGCCACTCTGGAATTGTTGGAAATGAGAATGCGGATTCGATTGCCAAATTGACTACTCGGAATGGGATCGAATCTCATACATCCACAGCGTAAATCTCGAGCATAACAGCTCGAGATTTACGCTGTCTTGTTAAACCCGAGATGATGAATAGTTGGAACACACACTGGCAAAAAACTCGGTTACTGAAGAGGAAATTTTATGGCTCCATCCAACCACATGTCCCCCCCAAATGTTGGTTTAGCAAACTAAAATTCTCAAACAAACTCGCTACCTGTCATAATTCGACTCCGACTTGGTTTTGTTTGCACAACAGTTTTTTTTGCAAAAATCCGCGTGAGAGACAACTCTTTATGTGAATGCGGGCTAAAGGAGGTACTCTGGAGCACTTGTTTTTTTCCTGTCTTCGTTTAACTATTCCCCTCTACGACCTACTCCCTTCTGATATTCCCCGCCCAATTAACATTCCTTTCCATTGAACTTTAGCCCACACCCCTGCAGTTAAAATTCTTAGTAAATTTATTAATATTAATAAAATCCAATTATAACTATTTTTATTTATTCTTTTATTTTAATAAATATATATTTTCTTTATGTTTTAACACTTATATATGCCTTCTTATATGTATTAACTAAGAATGTTTTGTGTGTTTTGGTATTCGGAGGGTATTTGTTTGATTTGAATTGTGTTTATGTTTTCGCACCTTTATATTTTATAGTGTCGAAGCCCCACGCGAGTGCTCCACTAATAATTAGGTATTAAAACACTCGTGTGATGCTATTATCACACTCGTCTTTTAATAACCCCTTTTATATGGTCGTTGCATAAACTACTATTATGACACTACGGGTAAGGTATTTTATATTGATTAATGTGTAAAAGGCGTTCATTTGGAATCATAATCTGTGATCAAGAGTGACTGCTTGTCTGACCTCCATGTCCTAGTCACTGGGTAATATGATGCCCCTTGGTGAGACTGATTGTCAGACTTTCAGACAACGACGTGAGAAAATGGGGTAAATAATACCTGTCGTGAAATAGTAGGAGGTACTTATTCAAACTAGAACTTACCTTAAAAGTTCAAGTACCATTTCGATAAAATAACAGTTAGGTACATCAGGGGGTAATGATGATATTACGTGCCGCCTGATGCGTTCTCTAATTGTGATACCACAGTTAACTCACGCTTTTTAAAGGTCCATTTTCTATTATGTATTACACAGTTAACAATAAATTATATGCCGTTGCATACACTATTTTATATTCACTGATACAGTTGAAATAAAATAAGTGGAAAAATAGTTTATTCCAATATGGCGGATATTCTCATTGCGTATTCGAATGACTGCGCAGCGCGCGCATCCATATACAAAGATAAAAGCTGACAAAGCAAAGCCCGCGCCAATAAATTAAAAAGTAAAGTGTGCTATAAAAATTAAAAAGTTATTTTATGATGCATTTGATTTAAAATCGAAGGGAAATGTTGAACTGTAATGGTTTTTCTCTTAAATTTTACCTATCCACGAAAAAATAGTAGTTTATGCAACGACCATATAAAAAGGGATATTAAAACACGAGTGTGGGTTTATCACACGAGGCGTAGCCGAGTGTGATAATAGCATCACACGAGTGTTTTAATACCTAATTATATGCCGTTGCATACACTATTTTATCTTCACTCATACAGTTGAAATAAAATAAGTGGAAAAATTGTTAATTCCAATATGGCGGATAATCTCATTGCGTGTTCGAATGACTGCGCAGCGCGCTCTAACATAGACAAAGATAAAAGCTTGCTCATTGACTTAAGTCAATGAGCCCGCGCCAAAAATTAAAAAGAAAAAGTGTGCTATAAAAATTAAAAAGTTATTTTATGATGCAGTTGTTTAAAAATCGAAGGAAAATGTTGAACGGTAATGGTTTTTTTTTTTAATTTTACCTATCCACGAAAAAAAAGCACGTGTTTATGCATTCGTTTTTGAACTCATATTTGGAGCATTACGTTGTGAGTGTAGATAAAAGTACTTACGTGTTTGTGCATTCGGTTTTGAACTCATATTTGGAACATTACATTGTGAGTGTAGATAAAAACTTTTTTTAAACCTTCATAACTTTTGTCCACTACTGCTGAGCAATATGCGCCTTTTAAACTTTGTTTATAGAAGGCCAGTAATATTAAATGACATCGATTGTATAGCTGTACATTCTGGGGCACAAATCTATACAATTATTGGCCATGTCCTACCCGATGTAAATGATGAAAGGGTAATGAAGTATTAATAGAGGTAGTTCAACGTACCTCTCCGTTCCCGTCGGCGTCGAAGATGTCGATGACGCGCTGCACCAGCGGGTTCTGCTGCAGCTCGGGCAGCGACATGAACTCGTCGATGGACAGCGCGCCCGAGTTGTCCAGGTCCAGCTTGCGGAATCGCTTGCCCAGGCGCCGGATCTCATCTGCGTCGACTGCACACACAAACACTTTCACCGAAGCCGCCCTCGCGCCGCGGCGCTGCCACACTCAAGCTACGTGTATGTACACAGTACACATTGCTCAACAACTCATACTTCATTCAGTCTGCGTGTCATCTGGATCCGCCGCTTTTTATTGCGACCCTGTTACAATATCTCTGGCATCAACGATAGCATGCAGCCCTGCTGCCAGGTCTGCACAACTAAATCTTTCTCATGACACCCAGACTAAATATTGAACACTTCAATGGTCGAAGGGCATTCCTGTTAGATCTAAGACACGTAGCGGAACTTCTATGTCGGTACCGACACTAATAACTCATACAAGAAATCGATTAATAGGTAGCCGGGTTGAGGTCATATGTGGCCTCGGCCCGCATCGATACTCTAGTTACCTCTAGGTAAGTTAAACGTGTAGCGCTAGGCATGCAACGCAACACTGTCAAGATTGTGAAACAGATGCATTATAATACAAAAATAATTATTAACATCTTCTACTGATAACATTCAATAAATTAACAATATCAGTATTGGAAATATTATACTTAGCACACGTCTACACATTTACTTAGCAAGTTTGTTTGTAACTGTCGGTGGGTACTCAGTGTGTGTGCACGACTGCACGTCACGTCCAAGCGATGTCTTCATGGGCTTACAAAGACTTCACTAATGAGGTAGTCACAAGCTCACTCGGAATGCTCTGCGCCGAGCTCGCTTGTTATGAAAAAATATAATAGGTACCATAGGTAGTCAGATTCATGAATATTGTAACGATGTCTCCTTATCGCACTATGCGTCATTATCATTACACACAATGTACACAGAGACATTACAGGCAGCTGTGAGCTGCAAGACATGCCGTGCGGCGGAGTGCGCGCGGAGCCGCGCGGAGCCGCGCGCGGACCGCGGCGTCGGTCGTCGGCGGCGCCCGGCTCGGCCCGCACTCTCGTCCCGTGTTTTACAACAAACGTGAACAAATGCTAACAACAATGCCTACGTGAGCGCACACTTATTATTTTTTATTGAGCTTCGTAGCTGGCTGAACCATTCTATAAATAACATAAAAAGCAATTCTAAGGATGCGCAATTATTTCACATTCCTTGGCAATTTACAGTATTCAAATCTATCTAGACATGTATATTTTACAAACAATACCTAAAAATTAAAACGAACATCGAATTCATCGACAAACAAGTCGCATTTGTGCTACAAACAGACGGGGATTCGCGTCGAGGACAAACGAGCGCGAGCGGCTGATTGTGATATTTTAAGGAAAGAGTCACATCGGTGAGCTAAACTAACATTAAAATGATCGGTTGCGAGCCGAATCCCCGCATGTGTGCGACACATAACGCGAGCGCTCGCCGCGAGAGCTTGCCTCCCAAAGTCCCATACACACAACATTGACTAACACAAGCCACGAAAAAGGTCAGCATAATCTTATGCCAATGCATAGAGAGAGAATACTCTGAGTGCTCGATCGCTAATGGTTTAGCAACCTGCGGCCAAGCAGTAGACAAAAGGTCGCTGCACACGTAGCAAAGCGAAGCGTACTGCCAGCCGAGGCAGCGGCGCCGCAGGTTATTTAAGTCCTTGAGCTGGCTGACGGGTCGCACGTTAACGGCTAACTCGAGCATTTACTATTGCCGTTAATATTTTATGACTCGAAAGTACACCGTCGCTGTGCGACCAGTCATATTATAAATAGGTCACATCGATTTCAAACATCCCCAAGTCATTAAAGAGAGAGTGATCTATATTATCACTTTATCTTCAAGTATTGCATTAGACTAACAAACAATCGTATTTTCTTGTTAATTCTTAATAAATTCTAAAATTGTCAAATAAATTGCATCAAAGCCCAGTGACTTGAGGATGTCCTTCTGTACATGTAGCTGACCTCTCTCTCCTGCTTGCATAGCTGCATAGATTCCTCGCGCCTGAGTTACACGGTAGCATTCTAACATCCAGAGCTCAAAACTATCTAACTAGAGGCTGCTGTGACGCGGATGCACTAACAAAACATAACTATGGATCTCATGTAGTATCTCATCCAGAACAATTTTTAACACAATTGCTTTAGATCAAGGTCGAGGAATTAAGCAATAAACAGCACAACACTCCTGTTTAATATATCATTAAAAAATACTAGGAAACTTGAAAAGATTTAAATAAAAGAAGAAACATTTAGCAAATAAAAAGAAAAGAATTGAATATTCAATCAAAATATTTATTCAACTCAATAGTTAAATTATTTTAATTAAATCAAGTATTACTTTGTTTTAATATTTTTTACTGCAAAATGATAAGCAAAGAGACTTGAACATGTCAGTAGACATTATTTTGAGTGATCTCATGGCCACGGTTCTCATGAGGGGCTGCGTTCAACTTCCAACCAATAAATCATGGCAGTACAGAAAAATTGTTCTGGACGCTAATGTGTGTGCGTGCGGTACTCTAACATGTAGATGAACATCGGAGGCGAGTGACTCTACGACACTCACAGTTCTCCACCTTAAAATCAATGCAGTTTACACGCGCTGAAAACAAACCTCTTGTTATGCTTTATTTGCACACCCTACATGGTAGTGATACATTAGTCCAGACACTAGTGGTCCTGTCAGCAGTTGGGGTGAGCACATGTGTTAGCCACACATACGTACATATTAGTATACATAGAAAGCATCTCATTAATACTATGATTGTGGAACAGATAGGTACCAAAATTTACTTTAGTATCAACTTATGATTTTATTGTCAAATGGATTATTTATTTTCAAATAATATTTAAGCTACTTATTAATATCTTTATAACACTTTAGGCAAGAACTAAGCAGTTGATTTAAGAGTGTTAAATGAAAAGATAAAAAGAGGAGAATCAGAAAGAAGAGATTTCACAGAAGTGTGGCAAGTACAATACTCACAGTTTGAACATAGTTCCATGGGAATAGAATTCTCGTTACCCTGCAAGAAAAAGCATAGGGACAGGATTACTGGATGGCTCCGAAAGATAAGTCTTACAATAGGCTCCATTCTACACAAAACTTAAATCGTCACAAAGTTGGAAATAAATATTGTGGGTGCTCGGAGTGCTGTCTCCAGCACCGGTCCCAGTCTCGGGAACAAGACCATGTCCCATAAAATTCTGCCTCACTTTTTCTTAGCGCACTAAACAAAAACATCGATACTAACCATTTTGTTTGTATTTAATTATACTTTGTATTTATATCGAAATGAACCGACGACTATCGAAAATTTTGTAAATTCTAATCAGTCGTCGCAAATGAAAACTCACTGCACCTTCGCACCATCGATCTAAATAAACGCACAGATTATAAATGTGACTACATGAGTACAGATTCAACCATAGTTTATGTGTTCTGTGGATTCAATTCAACAGGAGCAAATTAAAAGTAATCTAATACTGTACTATTAAACGCTTGCTGATGGGTTTCAACAAAATTGCAAAACATTACTGGGTGTATAAAACTGGTTCCAGTGTTATGGCTTAAGTACATTATCTCTTGGCCTGGGAAATTCAATTTTATTTTTATTAAAAGCATTATGGCAGCACAAGTACATAAATCCTATAGTCCATCTTCACCTTGTGGCTTGTAGGAAAGTAATATCGATCTTTACCCTGCAGGGCCATCTTCACCCAGTGCGATGCCCTTATGGATACCTGAATACTGGCCATTAAAGTATCGGAGTACGGGTAATTGAGTTCCGTAGGTATGACCACTGAAACCGTACTACCCAGTGACGTATTTATATCTTGACAATAAACAAAAAAGAAAGAAAAACCAACTTCGTTGTTGATATGTAATGGTAATTTTTCAAAAAGTATGAAGTAGCGAGCGAAGCAGTCTCGAAAATGTTGACTACCGGATAGTTTACGACATCGAAGAATTATAAAAACGATGTATATAAGTACCTATTCAAAAGCAAGCGAAGCGAGTTCTAAATATTTTGTACCCATTCTCAGATGGGTAGATTTTTTTTGGCATTCAAACAAACAGAACTTCCTGTTTGTTTGAATGTCAAAAAAAACTCTTTGTTATATTATGCAAAAAAACTTAAAAAACCACTATGTCTCATTCAGCATTGAGCGAAACGAGATCGAAAATATTTACTACTCGCATAGCTTATACCGTCGAAACAAAGTAGGTATACTAAAAACTATAAGACACTGACTAATTGACATACTTCTTGTTCCATTTTGACATTATTATTTTATTTGCCATTATTGTTCTATTTGACATTTATTCTATTTGACATTGTTAATATTTTTTTTTATTTGCATTTTTCATGTCAATATTTAATTTGTTTTAATTTGAATTTTAATGATTATTGTTCTGTTTGACATAATTGTTACATTTGACATTCCTGTTCCATTTGACATTATTGTTTTTGTTTGAAATTTGTTCCATTTGACATATTATTATTAGTTTTGCATTTTCATGTCAATATTTAATTTATTTTAATTTGAAATTTAATGTAATTTGCATGCCCATGTGACGGTAGAATGTGGAGGACTTATTATAAATGAAACACCTGTACCAATTACCCATGTTTGCAAATGAATAAATGATTATGATTATTATTATGATTATGATCCCAAATGCGCGTGGAGCGTGTTCGAAAATTTTGCAGCCAATCTCGGACCGGTAAAATTTTCTTTTGACCATTCAAACAAACAAAAATGTTTTTTTTGAATTATGCAGAAAACTTTCTTCATCTATCCAAAATTTTCAAAGATTTCTTCTTACGAGCAAAGCAAGCCGAATATTTTACATCCTGCCTGGGATAGATTCAAAAGAAGTTCGTCAGAAGCTACTTCACGGTTCGAGTTGGTCGTTTCCTATGAAGAAGTACCTATAATTATGTAATTTGAGGGCCCCAAATGAAGCGGGGCCTTGGGCAAGTGCTCCTTGAGCCCTTATTGTAAAGAAAAAAGAATATTTTTTTTGTACAATAGATCATGCTGGAAGAAGCGACGGTTCTACTACATTATACTCTACGTGTTTAGAGTTTAATGTCTTATTTTATTTTTATCAATTGGGTTTTTGTATAACTAAGGCAGTGTTTTGCAGTTTGAGTTGCAAAATGATTATTTATTCATACTGTCTACCACCCGCCCCCCATCAGGCATCTGTAGGTACATATTCTATCTAGCCTGTGTCGGAAAAATCAAGGCCCGAAAGGCACTTTGACGCGAATTTATTAAATTTTCTAAACGATTGTCAAATTGCCAACAAAATGTCATTGTCAATGTCAAAGTCAGCCATCCGGCCCCTCCCGGCCCGCTTTCTTCCCCCCTCTCTTTCAGAAGTTTCAACCATGGCGGCCGGGGTAGGTTATAACATTATCGTGAAAAATCTTGATAATCGTGTCGTTATTAATTCAGTTTCCATCACAGAAACACGATTCATATCCATATTGATGTACGATATCATTATTTTTATAGGTACTTTACACATACCCAGAGAACTTCCGTGCTTACAAGGCGTTGATCGCCGCACAGTACTCCGGAGCTGATGTGAAAGTAGCTCCTAACTTTGTGTTCGGTGAAACTAACAAGTCAGCAGATTTTTTGAAAAAGTTCCCAGCCGGTAAAGTGAGTGCCTTTCTGATCGAATTAGTCATTTTTTCCGGCCGGTTTCGGTGGTCATATTTTGTGAGGATGACGTGTAAATTTTGCGATTATTTGTAGGTACCGGCGTACGAAAGTGCTGACGGAAAGGTTCTGCTGTCTGAGAGCAATGCCATCGCCTACTATGGTAAGTGTGCTTACTTAATTATCATTTAACTTGTCGAACAGCTGCTCGTAAATAACCTACAAAAATGTCTTGTACGGTCCGGTTTTTGCAGCAGAATTCCTAAGTGTTTATTGGGCAACCTGCCAGGGACGTACTTTTGTCGAAATATAATGATTCGCCAATTCTTTGTTGTGTTCTTAACTGTTTTAATCTATAAATTAATCTTTTAAATGATATTTATTTTGATAATTGGCTAAATACAACACTAGACAAGGTATTGTTACCAACTGACATAACCAAGAATAAATGTACCAGGATGTCAACGACCTGCAGCACTAAATGTTTGTGAGCTGCATCTGGTGACATGGAATGTTTTCTTATTCTAAATTACTGTTAGGTGTACTACAGAACTGAATGAGCAGTGTGGTTTCTATCTCAACAGAAAAGTAGTAGAGACATAGTGGTCTATTGTTTTGAGGCCCCTGGGGTCTTGTTACTTCAATGTTTTTTTGATGTATTACACATTTTAATATTTTATGTACTTATATTATAAGTACATATTACATTGTTGTCAACAATGTAATACATACATAATAATATGTAGTGTTGAGGTAACTAATAAATTCAATGACCCTTGTGTTACAGTGTCAAGTGCTGCCCTGCGTGGTGCAGACGCAGCGACACAGGCGCGTGTGTGGCAGTGGGCCTCATGGGCCGACAGTGAGCTGCTGCCCGCCTCCTGTGCCTGGGTGTTCCCCTACCTTGGCATCATGCAGTTCAACAAACAGGTGCACAATCTACTTTCTCCTACAAAGCTTTACTTTTCTGTGTGTTTAAACAGCTGTGTATGTTTGATGAGCTCTTTTGAGGAACAAGTTATCAATTTTCCTTGACTAACACTCAGAAATGTACATGTGTTTGGCGTAAAAATATTAAAAAGTAGCTAGTAGTTTGGTTTCTTATATTTTAGGAATTAAAAGGTGCCATAGTAAGTAAAGCTTCTGTAGACAGTATTGTTATAAATTGAGAATGTAAAGGAGTATAACGTGTGTTGCAGAACGTAGACCGTGCGAAGCAGGATCTGCTGCTGGCACTGGCGCAGCTGGACGCACAGCTGCTGACACGCACGTTCCTGGTGGGCGAGCGCATCACGCTGGCCGACGTCATTGTCTTCTGCACGCTCATACACGCCTTCCAGGTACACATGACCTTCAGAATATGTTTTTAAACTTATCCAAAACTACACCTTGAATCAAGTGCTGAATAAGGCTTGTTGGTTTATGTCTGGTATAGTTGGTCATGAGATGAGTCTGCCCGCAGCACGTCCTGGAGCCCAGCAAGCGCGCGGAGTTGGTGAACGTGTCGCGCTGGTTCAGCACGCTGGCGGCTCAGGCGCCGGTGCGCGGTGTGGTGGGCGAGCTGGCGCTGTGCAGCGCGCCGCCCAGCTACGACCCCAAGAAGTACGCCGAACTTGCCGGCAACAAGAAGGTATTAATTAACTGTTTCATAGAACACTCCATGAATCACTAGTTCATGTGTCAGTAGGGTTAAGGCGGAAAAGCGAACTTCACAGACTTCATTAAGTATGAATTATACACCAAACCCTTCCATATGATTTTTTATGAAAGTCTATTAGGGAGTTTTTGAGTTTATCGCGTACAATCAGGCAGACGCGGTGGAGGACTTTTTACAATATGTAGGTAAGTGATAGTGAAAATATTTAGTAACAAATTATTGTGATAAATGGGTCTTGAATTTAGTTCGCCCGCTGATGCACAGCGCAGCGAGTGTCAACCGCCACGAAATTCGTGGAGGTTGACGCTCACTGTGGGCTGGCACAAGCACTGCAGCGCGCCTGGGCCTGGCCTGAGCTATGTGGTACAAACAGGTTTCAAGTAAAGGTCTTCAAAATAAACATAGAGCCCAATCTGCAAAGCCTAAGCACACATAACAGAAATGTCTTCCTTTGGTATCAATTTCCAATACTTACATGACTGCAGTTGGCAAGATGGAGTTTCTTGCATGTTCTTCTCCATAGGATCTACTCTTTGGAACAAGCAACTGCTGCGCTGGAGATGGGGTTGGTGACTTTCTGCTCCTGTCACTGGCGCAACAGAACTAGCTTTATCTATTTCGCTGACAGATCTTGACAATTCAAAGCACCTGTAACTGGTCTATTTGAATTTGAAATAATGAATTTCATATTTTTATTTGTATGAAACTTTCAGTAACCTGTTATTGTGTCTCTTAGTTTTATTTGGTTACTAGCTTTTTCCCGGAACTTCACGGGGCATATCCTGTTTTTTCCTGTTCCCTTAGAATGTTCCTGTATAGCATAAAACTTTACTCATGAATGTGGCTATTATATTAAAAAATACCGTACCATTATCTTTAAAAAACGGCAAAAATATCACGTTTGTTGTATATATGGGTGAGAGGATAATGTTCTCGGCAGGACAGGGTTTGTTATTCTTTTTTTTTCTTTTCTTAATTTGCAATCAGTCCTTCTAGACTATAAGTAGATGAGGTGGGTGCTTTTTGTCGTTTAGGCGCTGCTCCCACCGGAGCGAGCCCTTTCTTCGTCATTACTTGGATCTCAGACCCTCTAATCGTCGAAGATATCACGCCTCTTTTTAAGCCGACGTATGGGGTCAGGGATAGTGAGCTGCCCCGCTAGCTGGTTTGGGTGCTTCGACAGTCTTAACTTGTAGCTTGCTCCATGAATGTCTATTTCGTCTCTTATCATGTGTGAGAGGAGAATGTTCTCGGCAGGACAGGTAATGGTGACCGCGCGCCTGCTGCAGTGTCAGTTGCGTGGACGGTGTTATGCATCATGTGTGAGAGGAGAATGTTCTCGGCAGGACAGGTAATGGTGACCGCGCGCCTGCTGCAGTGTCAGGTGCGTGGACGGTGTTATGCATCATGTGTGAGAGGAGAATGTTCTCAGCAGGACAGGTAATGGTGACCGCGCGCCTGCTGCAGTGTCAGGTGCGTGGACGGTGTTATGCATCATGTGTGAGAGGAGAATGTTCTCGGCAGGACAGGTAATGGTGACCGCGCGCCTGCTGCAGTGTCAGGTGCGTGGACGGTGTTATGCATCATGTGTGAGAGGAGAATGTTCTCGGCAGGACAGGTAATGGTGACCGCGCGCCTGCTGCAGTGTCAGGTGCGTGGACGGTGTTATGCATCATGTGTGAGAGGAGAATGTTCTCGGCAGGACAGGTAATGGTGACCGCGCGCCTGCTGCAGTGTCAGGTGCGTGGACTGTGTTATGCATCATGTGTGAGAGGAGAATGTTCTCGGCAGGACAGGTAATGGTGACCGCGCGCCTGCTGCAGTGTCAGGTGCGTGGACGGTGTTATGCATCATGTGTGAGAGGAGAATGTTCTCGGCAGGACAGGTAATGGTGACCGCGCGCCTGCTGCAGTGTCAGGTGCGTGGACGGTGTTATGCATCATGTGTGAGAGGAGAATGTTCTCGGCAGGACAGGTAATGGTGACCGCGCGCCTGCTGCAGTGTCAGGTGCGTGGACGGTGTTATGCATCATGTGTGAGAGGAGAATGTTCTCAGCAGGACAGGTAATGGTGACCGCGCGCCTGCTGCAGTGTCAGGTGCGTGGACGGTGTTATGCATCATGTGTGAGAGGAGAATGTTCTCAGCAGGACAGGTAATGGTGACCGCGCGCCTGCTGCAGTGTCAGGTGCGTGGACGGTGTTATGCATCATGTGTGAGAGGAGAATGTTCTCAGCAGGACAGGTAATGGTGACCGCGCGCCTGCTGCAGTGTCAGTTGCGTGGACGGTGTTATGCATCATGTGTGAGAGGAGAATGTTCTCGGCAGGACAGGTAATGGTGACCGCGCGCCTGCTGCAGTGTCAGGTGCGTGGACGGTGTTATGCATCATGTGTGAGAGGAGAATGTTCTCAGCAGGACAGGTAATGGTGACCGCGCGCCTGCTGCAGTGTCAGGTGCGTGGACGGTGTTATGCATCATGTGTGAGAGGAGAATGTTCTCGGCAGGACAGGTAATGGTGACCGCGCGCCTGCTGCAGTGTCAGGTGCGTGGACGGTGTTATGCATCATGTGTGAGAGGAGAATGTTCTCGGCAGGACAGGTAATGGTGACCGCGCGCCTGCTGCAGTGTCAGGTGCGTGGACGGTGTTATGCATCATGTGTGAGAGGAGAATGTTCTCGGCAGGACAGGTAATGGTGACCGCGCGCCTGCTGCAGTGTCAGGTGCGTGGACTGTGTTATGCATCATGTGTGAGAGGAGAATGTTCTCGGCAGGACAGGTAATGGTGACCGCGCGCCTGCTGCAGTGTCAGGTGCGTGGACGGTGTTATGCATCATGTGTGAGAGGAGAATGTTCTCGGCAGGACAGGTAATGGTGACCGCGCGCCTGCTGCAGTGTCAGGTGCGTGGACGGTGTTATGCATCATGTGTGAGAGGAGAATGTTCTCGGCAGGACAGGTAATGGTGACCGCGCGCCTGCTGCAGTGTCAGGTGCGTGGACGGTGTTATGCATCATGTGTGAGAGGAGAATGTTCTCAGCAGGACAGGTAATGGTGACCGCGCGCCTGCTGCAGTGTCAGGTGCGTGGACGGTGTTATGCATCATGTGTGAGAGGAGAATGTTCTCAGCAGGACAGGTAATGGTGACCGCGCGCCTGCTGCAGTGTCAGGTGCGTGGACGGTGTTATGCATCATGTGTGAGAGGAGAATGTTCTCAGCAGGACAGGTAATGGTGACCGCGCGCCTGCTGCAGTGTCAGGTGCGTGGACGGTGTTATGCATCATGTGTGAGAGGAGAATGTTCTCGGCAGGACAGGTAATGGTGACCGCGCGCCTGCTGCAGTGTCAGGTGCGTGGACGGTGTTATGCATTATGTGTGAGAGGCCTACTGCGTTACGGTATGCGTGGTGCTTGAGTCACGTATTTAGTGCGTATTATTATATATATTATATAATATTGAAATTTGGTTTCATATAGAGCAGAATATTTCTTATAATTTATTTGTGTGAGCAAACAAAGAGCAGTGCGTCCTATCCCGCTTCACCAACCACGCCGTGGCGCACTAAACTTCATTCACAATACCTACCTCAACAATCAAACCGTCAACCGTCTTCATTAGTATGGTGTGTCACGTCCACGATCACGACACATTGTATGACGTCATCTCTCGTATCAAATCTATGATGAATTGATATTTTGACATTTTATCGAATATCATCATCATCATATCAGCCTGCAGACATCCACTGCTGGATATAGGCCTCCCCGCTCAGCTGCCGCTGCACTGCGGGAGTAGCGCCGCATCGACCGCTCTGCCAGCAATGTGCCCTGCCCACTGCCACTTCAACTTGGCGATCCTTCGGGCTATGTCGGTTAACTTGGTTCTCTTGCAGATATCATCATTCCTCATACGATCACAAAAGGAAACTCCTCTCCATTGCCCTTTGGGTGACTTTAAGCCTTCTGATGAGGCCCATTTTGAGTGACCACGTTTGAGTCCATAGGTTACGACTATATCGTCGGCAAGTCGAAGGTGAGTGATGTATGTACTCGCCATTGACATTAATGCCTAACCTTCTCCATTCCAAAACCTTGAAGACATCCTCCATTGCGGCCGTGAATAGCTTCGGAGAAATTATGTCGTTTATCGTATGGCCATGTCTCAAATGAGCGTCTTTTCACTTACAGGAATCTGGTGACAAAAAGAAGGAAAAGAAAGCCGAAAAGAAGGAACAGCCCAAGAAGAAGGAACCCGAGCCAGAGCTCGCCGACGAGTTCGACGAGAAACCTAAGGAATCCAAGGACCCCTTCGACTCTATGCCTAAAGGGTAATTACACACAATCATCACTGCTTAACATCACTAATGCAACTACTTTCTGCAGGGCTACTATCTCGGTATCCCGAGTACCGAGATATATCTCCATTGTAAAACATTATGCCAAGCTGACTGAAGAATAGCATATCAGATCAAATTGAATGACTATTGAATATTAGATCCCATTAAAATATTATCACCTTACTACATATTTGTAGGTCAAGCTATTTAATGATAGTCACAACATTTTAGTGCTCATCTGGATATGTTGAATGTATGTGTATATTGTAAACATTGCAGAACCTTCAACATGGACGACTTCAAGCGTTGCTACTCAAATGAAGACGAAACCAAGTCCATCCCGTACTTCTGGGAAAAGTTCGACCCCGAGAACTACTCGATCTGGTACGCCGAGTACAAATACCCCGAAGAGCTCGCCAAGGTGTTCATGAGCTGCAACCTCATCACTGGTACGTAGTCACACATTGACTTGTCGCAAGCCCAGGCCGGCTCAGTACATAACGCTCCGCTCGCTCGCTCGCCCGCAGGCATGTTCCAGCGCCTGGACAAGATGCGCAAGCAGGCCTTCGCGTCCGTGTGCCTGTTCGGCGCCGACAACGACTCCAGCATCTCGGGCGTGTGGGTGTGGCGCGGCGCGCAGCTGGCCTTCCCGCTGTCGCCGGACTGGCAGATCGACTACGAGTCGTACTCCTGGCGCCAGCTCGACCCAGCCAGCGCCGACACCAAGCAGCTCGTGCACGACTACTTCTCGTGGAGCGGCACGGACAAGCAGGGCCGCAGGTTCAACCAGGGCAAGATCTTCAAGTGAACCCTCGCCTTATTTATATTAATAATATTGTATAAAGTACTTGCATTTATTTTGTATCGCACCGCCGTGTCTGCCGACCGAAGACTCGCCGGGTAGTCCGAGCGGGCACTTGAAATAAATTGTTTTTTATTTATGCAAGTGATTTTTCCTTCTTTGTTGTGAACACGCGCCGGCGCGCCGCTCTCTTCCTGAATACATTGTTTTAGTTCCGAGCGCCAATTCTACTCATTTTTAAGCAACGTTCGCATTCGCGTGTTGCAATTTCAATCTGACAAAAAAAGACTTAACCATATAGTTCGGTAGTGGTACCTAAAGGTACTAGACAGGCGTACCTCCGGCGCTAGAGATGGGTAGTGGGTTAAAACCCATTCTTCCCATTTGGGTTAAAACTGGGTGATTTGGGTTTTAACCCGGTTTACCGGTCGGTAATGGTGAAAATGAGTATTGTTAATTATTAAATACTGGGAAGTGGAGTTCACTAGTAGCTTGTCAAAAATAAAAGCCTAAACCCAAAATCAGATAATTTATTTATTTATTTATTATATACTTTATTGTACACCGATAATAATATAAAATGAACATTAGGTACTAACTAAAACACATGTACAATGGGCGGCCTTATCGCATTCCGCGATCTCTTCCAGGCAACCTGGAATGGACAGTAATTGTCTGGACAACAAATGGGGCTGTCATCGGTGCGACATTACTTTAAATATAAAATATACACAGATAAATACATATTCTATACTAAATATTTTGGCAATAAATAAATGACGAACATTGATATCACAGCGACAGGTAATGTTCCTTCACGAGCCTTTTGAACACAGGCAACGATTGAGCGCGTCTTACTGGAACCGGCAATGCATTCCACAAACGAGCAGCCTGGACAGTAAAGGATTTATCAACAAAAGTTGTGGAATGCATTGGCATTTTAAGTCGCAGATTATCTGATGACCTCAGGAATTTAGTGTGGGAATCACAGAAACTGAAATCGTCTCTTGAGATAAAGAGGGGTAGAAGGGGAAAAGAGCACATTGTATAAAAGGGAAAGAATATGAGCATTCCGGCGAAGGCGAATTGGCAACCACTTGAGCTTCACACGGAATTCGGAAACATGGTCATATTTACGTAAACCGAATATGAACCTTATACAAAAATTTTGAAGCCGCTCAAGTTTGTCGAGTTGTTCTTGAGTCAGGTCAAGATAGCTGGCATGTGCGATCGATGGCCCTGTATGGGGCCCCGATCTGGGCGGCCGACCTGACGGCCGGCACCATCTCTGTTCTGCGGAAGCCGCAGAGGGTGATGGCCGTCAGAGTCATCAGGGGTTATCGCACGATCTCCTACGAGGCGGCTTGCGCACTGGCCGGATCTCCGCCCTGGGACCTGGAGGCAAAAGTCCTCGCGTCAATGCATCGGTGGCGCGAGGACGCGCGGGCGCGCGGGGAGCGACTGACGCAGCGACATTTGAGCTGCGTCGGTCGCAGCTGCGCGAGGTCCTGGTGGCGGAATGGCGGAACAGGCTTTCACGCCCTACCGCCGGCCTCGTCACTATCGAGGCCATCCGGCCAGTGCTCGACTTGTGGCTCGGGAGAAGGCACGCTGCATGGCTGCTTTGGGAGGTTCCTGTGTCGCATAGGCAGGGAGCCGGACGCTCGGTGTCACCACTGCGTCGACTGTCGGGAGGACACGGCGCGGCATACGCTGGCAGAGTGTGCCGCTTGGGAGGGGCCACGCCGTGCCCTCGTCTCTGTGGTAGGCAGTGACCTCTCGCTGCCGGCTGTAGTCCGTTCTATGGTCGGCGGTGAGGTGTCCTGGGACGCGGTGGTCTCCTTCTGCGAAACTGTCATCGCGCAGAAGGAGGCTGCGGAAAGGGAGAGGGAGATGTCGAGTGCTCTCCCGGCCCGCAGCAGGCGCACCGGGCGTCGGAGGAGGGTGTACGCTGCCCTCCTTCGGCCCCCCTAATTGGGTCCAGGGGCGGCGGACTTGGGGATGTCCGTTGCCCCCCATTCATCCGGACCCGAGGTGGCGGCGCGTGGTGTTCCCGTGCGCCCCTCTGACGTCGCGGGGGGAGTTAAACACCTCACCCCCCCCCGCATACGAGATGTGGCCCGCAGAGGCGGGCCGGCACCAGCCGGGGATTACGGAAGTCGCTATGTTCCCGCGATCCCCGGCGTATGTGGAAGATGGAACACCGGGGTGGTTTTAGTCAGTAAGAGTCTGACAGACCCCTCCGCCCGCCCCAGGGCGGAGGACATCCATGAGGATATCCCCCCGTAAAAAAAAAAAAAAAAGATAGCTGGCATCAGCATAATCAAGGATGGGAAGAAGAAGTGACTGTGCAAGCGCAATCTTGGTGGCAATCGGAAGAAAATTACGTAGTCTCCTCAAAGATCCTGCTGATGCAAATAGCTTGCGGTTAACTTCTTGTAGTTGGGCAGTCCAAGAGAAGTTCCTGTCAAAGATTATCCCCAAGTTCTTAACTTTCTCGGAGAAGGGAATTACTGTATTATCGAAAACAACTTGGGGAAGAGTTTCCCAGTCAATTCTTGAAACCATCCTCGAACTGCCCGCCACGATAACCTGCGTCTTTATGGGATTGACCATGAGTCCATATCGCATGCTCCATTGACAAATGCGAGCCAGATCTCGATTAATGGTGACGATGGAATAAATTTGTAGATCGTCTGCATAAAGATGATAGGAAGAAGTTAGTTCATTGGAAATTGAGTGTATAAAAATTGCGAAAAGTAAAGGGGATAAAACGCCACCCTGTGGTACCCCGGCAGAAGTACAACACCACGAAGACGAGGTATCTCCGATGCATATACGTTGCCGGCGACCGAACAGGTAACTACGAAACCAGTCAATCACCGATGGAGATACATTAAGAGAGCATAGAATGCCAAGCAAAACATCGAAATCAACAGTATTGAAAGCATTTCTGAAATCAAACAATGCTAAGACCGTTAGATTACTGCTTTCCATGGCTGACCTTATATCTTCAGTAACGTTCAGAAGCGCTGTAGTGGTGCTATGACCAGGACGGAAGCCGGACTGGAAGGGGTTGAGGAGATTATTTTTGGATAGAAAAGGACTAATTGTGGACTAACCGTTCTAGGACTTTGGATAGGAATGGTAACACGGATATTGGACGGAAATCAGAGAAGGATGTGGGATTGGACTTTTTAGGTAATGGAATAATTTGAGCGTCTTTCCACGAACATAGAAATACACCGCTGGACACAGAAAAGTTGAGGATGTGGCAAATGACGGGAAGGATTACGTCCAGCACGGGGAGTAACATTTTGCGGCTAATACAGTCACTTCCTACTGCATTAGAGGTTATCGATAGTATGCTCTTCTTAACATCACAAGCGGAGAATTGACTAAAAACAAATGGAGAATAACTGGGAGTCGGAAGAGATGAAAGATAATCCAATGTATTCAATTTTATTGTCCTATCAAAATTGGACGAAGCAGTAAAATGATTATTAATTGCATCTATGTCTAAATCTTTCGGTAGTGACTCCTGTCGTGTTTTACCGACCCCCAATGATCTTAGAAAATTCCAAACTTTGGATGCGTCCCCATTTTGGACAGAGTTATGGATGTGTTGGCGATTAGCATTCCTACATACCTTATTACAGCGATTGCGGATTGAGGCATATTTTTCCCTATTTGCATCAGTAGGCCGTCGCTTAAATTTTGATTTTGCCGCCGCCTTTTTGTTCATCAACTTTTTAATGTCATCTGTCAGCCACGGCGCCGGCAAATGTCTAACTTTTACCGCTCGAACAGGTGCGTGAAGATCATAAAGCTCGACGAGTTTATTTGTGAAAATTTTAACTTGCTCGTCGACTGACGTGGAGGCAAACAGGGGAGACCAATCTATATTGCTGGCATCCTCGCAAAGACTGTCAATGTTCATGCCACCAAAATTGCGTTGCATAAGAATTTTAGCTTTAGCCTTAGGTGGGCGAATTTTATATGAAAGGAAAATAAGGTCATGGTAGGAAAAGGCATCAGCTGAGCATTGACCATGCTTAGCGACGTGATCAAGTGAGGAAACGAAAATCAAGTCAAGAAGTGAAGGAGTACAGTTTGGAAAATGGTGAGTGGCACTTAGTGGAAGAATTGAAAGATTACTACAAGCAGTAATATTAGTCAGAGAAGAAGAGCGAAGATCCTTTTTGAGGAGGCAAGTAATAAAATCACCCATGATTACACTGTGACTGTAAGAAGGAATCAAGATTTCTAGGAGTTTTTCAAAAGATGAAAAGAAGTTGATACGTAAAGAAGGACAGTAATAAACACCAAGAAGTAATTTCGAATGATGGAGTTGGTAGACATTTATTATTTATTTGAAAAATTACAACAAATTAGTAGGCAGTTTAATCGTCATCATCACTTGTATCGGAAACACGGTCACAATTAAAAAAATGAAAATTGTTAATGCCGGATGTAGATGGTTCAGGGCTATTTGTACGTGGCGACGTGGTTTCTATATTATATCTGTTAGATTTATATCAAAATGAGACTACTGGCGCTATCTATTAAGTAATGCACTACAGTATATGTTATCTGTGTCACTTGTCTATGACTTGATGTGATTTGCAACTTTTGAATATTATAGTCGTTCGTTCACTGCCAAACTGCTCGTTTCAATTATAATAGGTTATGGGCACCTCACAAATTCTCAAAAGTAAAAGTATACATTATTGTTAGTTTCATCGTGTTAGTAAAGTGCAAAGTAAAGTTGTAGCAAGAAAAATGAGTTCCAGCTACATTACAAATATACCAAAGCTGACGGGGCGTCATAATTACAAAGATTGGACATTCGCCGTGGAAAGTTTACTTGTTCTGGATGGCGCGGACAAATACTTATTTGAAGAAGGAAGCGACGTTACATCAAAAACGGCAGACGCTAAAGCCCGTGCGAAGTTGATCCTTACGATCGATTCATCGTTATTTGTGCACATAAAGGAGTCAAAGACCACGAAGGAGTTATGGACAAAATTAAGTTCTTTGTTCGACGATTCCGGTTTTTCGAGGAAGATTACTTTGCTGCGTCATTTAATCTCTATAAGATTGGAGAATTGTGACAATATGACGAGTTATGTGACACAAATTGTGGAGACTTCTCAGCGTTTAAATGGCACAGGATTCAAAATAAATGACGAATGGGTTGGGTCATTGCTGCTTGCCGGATTACCGGATCGGTTTATGCCCATGATCATGGCTATAGAACATTCCGGAATCGAAATAACCGCCGATTCAATCAAGACTAAATTGCTCGATATGGAATCGTCAGTTGATACGAATCAGACGGAATGTAATTCAGCATTATTGGCGCGAAGTTGGCAAAACAAGAAAAAATACGGTAAAGGTGGCAGCACAAGCAAACATGGCGTATCCAATGGCGCAAGCACAAATCCTAAGTCAAATGTCAAAAACACGAAAACAATACAATGTTATAAATGTCGAGAAGAGGGTCACTACAAAAACCAGTGTCCATTGAGTGAAAAAATGCAGAAGAAAATGCAGAGTAATGCTTTTAGCGCTGTATTTGTTAATGGCGAGTTTAATAAAGTGGATTTTTACGTCGACTCAGGTGCCAGCCGGCACATTACGCCAAATGAAAGTTGGTTAAAAAACATCGATAGCAACGGCAGCAATATACCAGAATTAATCATTGCAAACAAAATGAAGGTTCCCGTAAAATGTTCAGGTGATGTGGAGATAACAACATCGCATAATTACAACATTACAATAAAGGATATGTTGTGTGTACCAACAGTGACAACTAACCTCCTAAGCGTTAGTGAGTTGATAAAAAACGGAAACAGTGTTATTTTTGAACCGAACGGGTGCTTAATAAAGAACAAAACAGGTGATTTGGTAGCCGAAGCAAGTTTAATCGATGGTGTTTACAAGCTAAACTTACAAACACAGAACTGTTTTTTGACTTCAACTAAAGTGAGCGGAGAAGTTTGGCATAAAAGACTTGGCCACATGAATAGCAATGACATGAACAAAATGAAGCGTTGTGGACTAGTTGAGGGACTAGATTACCCTGACAGCTTTACAACAAGTAAGTCAGAGTGTGAGACATGTTGTGAAGGAAAGCAGTCAAGGTTGCCGTTTTCTTCAGGTTCCCGTGCAACAGAGCTACTAGAAATTGTTCACAGTGATCTATGCGGTCCCATGGAAAGCCAATCAATAGGTGGTGCACGTTATTTCCTGTTGTTTATTGATGATTTAAGCAGAATGACATTTATTTACTTCCTAAAAGCGAAGAGTGAAGTGTTTAGCTATTTCAAAGAATTTAAGTCTATGGTGGAGAACTATCAGAGTAAGAAAATCAAAATCTTGAGAACAGACAACGGCTGCGAGTATTGTAGCAATGATTTTGAGAATTTTTTGAAAAGAGAAGGAATTATTCATCAAAAAACAAATTCATACACGCCGGAACAGAACGGGCTCAGTGAAAGGTCAAACAGAACCATAGTGGAGAGAGCTAGATGCTTACTTTTCGAAGCAGATCTAGAAAAAAAGTTTTGGGCGGAAGCTGCAAACACAGCTGTCTATTTAAAAAATAGATCAATAGCTTCAGGAATAGAAAAGACTCCTTATGAGACATGGACCGGAAGAAAACCTAACTTGCAACATATACGCATATTTGGGAGTCCTGTGATGGCACACATACCTAAGGAGAAACGAACTAAATGGGACAAAAAAGCTAAGAAACACATACTTGTTGGTTTCAGTGATAATGTCAAGGGTTATAGGATTTATGATCCAATAAAGAAACAAGTAACAACGAGTAGAGATGTGGTAATTCTAGAAAAGACAGTGAAAGAGAAGACAGCCACAGTTTCTATAGAAAACACAGATTCAGTGGGGGAGTCTATAGAAGAATCTGTGATAAAGCTAGAATGTCTAGATAAATTAAGTTCCAATAAATCTGAATATCAGGATAGTAATGAAGATCTGAAATTGAAAGAGGAATACAGGACTGTCAAAGAAGAAGACATAAATGTACAAGAAGAAGACATAAATGTACAAGAAGAAGACAGAAACGTTCAGAAAGAAGAAAACAGTAATATTCAGGAAGATGCTAGTAGCTTACAAGAACAACCACAGTCAGTCTTCAGAAAAGAAAAAAGAGAGAGAAGAAAACCAGAAAGGTATGGTTATGCCAATGTGTGTACTACTACATCCATAGGAGATGATGGAATTACTTTTGCGGAAGCTATCAGTGGTCCTGAGAAACAACAGTGGTTACAGGCGATGGCAGATGAGCTGCAATCATTTCAAGACAATCAAGTGTGGGAGGTTGTCAATGCTCCAGACAATGTCAGTGTAGTTCAGTGCAAGTGGGTCCTAAGAAAGAAGTACGATTGTGATGGTGAAGTTAGATATCGTGCACGACTTGTTGCTAAAGGTTTTACCCAAAAAGCCGGTGTGGACTATCAGGAAACCTTTTCCCCGGTAATTAGGCATTCAACCTTACGTTTACTATTTGCTTTGAGTGTACAGTATGGTATGGACATCACTCACCTGGATGTCACAACAGCCTTTCTTAATGGTCACTTAAAGGAAAATATTTTCATGCATATTCCTGAAGGTTTAATTATAGATAAAGGTTCTAATAAAGTGTTAAAATTAAAAAAGGCTGTTTATGGCTTGAAACAGTCATCACTTGCTTGGTATGAGAGAGTAGAGGAAACTTTGTGCAATTTAGGATATTGTAAAAGCAAACTAGAACCTTGTGTGTTATAAAGAATCATAAACATAATAAGAAAACTATTGTAGGAATTTATGTTGATGATTTCATTATATTTTCAAATGAAAAGTTAGAGAGTGATTTTCTGATACAAGCTTTAAGTCAAAAATTTAAAATAAAAAATCTGGGTCAAGTTAAACAGTATTTAGGTATGAGAATTAAAATTAACAAAAGTAAAGATGTAATTACAGTAGATCAGGAGCATTATATTGAACAGTTAATTCAAAAGTTTGATATGTCTGATTGTAATACAGCTGACACTCCAATAGAGTGCAAGTTAAATATTGAAAAGTCTAATATTTGTGAAGACAGTCTGCCTTATCAAAAATTAGTAGGTAGTCTTATGTATTTAGCTGTCATGACACGACCAGATATAGCTTATTCTATAAGTTATCTGAGTCAGTTCAACAATTCTTATTCAAGTATTCACTGGAATTATGCAAAAAGGATTTTAAAATACTTGTTGAAAACTAAAAATTATTGCTTGAGATATTGTAAAGAAAGAGCAGAACTGGAAGGTTATGTAGATGCAGACTGGGCCAGTGACACCACTGACAGACGGTCTTATACAGGTTTTTGTTTCATAAAATCTGGATCTGCTGTTTCTTGGGAGAGTAAAAAACAAAGAACTGTAGCTTTAAGTAGCTGTGAAGCGGAATACATGGCTATGTCTGAAGCCTGCCGTGAAGCAATTTACTTACAGAATTTAGAAATTGAATTAATAGGTTTCTGTAATAAAATAGTACTTTATAGTGACAGCCAAAGTGCATTGAAGCTGGCAAATAATCATCAATCTCACAAGCGTTCTAAACACATTGATGTGAGATATAATTTCATTCGAGATGTAATTAACAATGATATTGTAGAAACAAAGTATTTGCCAACTGCAAGCATGCCTGCTGACTTATTAACTAAGGGGTTACCAGGTATTAAACATTATCAGTTTATGAAAACAATGGGTATTGTTAAAATATAAGTTTATTGTTTCAAAATGGTATGTACATGGGTTGGTAAAGTTTATTTGTAATTTTGATATAGTGGGGGTGTTAGATTTATATCAAAATGAGACTACTGGCGCTATCTATTAAGTAATGCACTACAGTATATGTTATCTGTGTCACTTGTCTATGACTTGATGTGATTTGCAACTTTTGAATATTATAGTCGTTCGTTCACTGCCAAACTGCTCGTTTCAATTATAATAATATCTCTGTATTAGTGGTGAATCAGGCACACAGTCTTCAGTATTATCACTTAAATCATCCACATGCTTATGCAATAAATTCCAATTGTATGTTATATACGTTAATTTTGCTGCCCTTTCCGCAGTGAGTCTATTTCTTTTTTTTGCTGTGTATGTTATTATGAGCACTAAACGACCGCTCTACAGAAGCAGAAGTGCACGGTGCTGTAAGAATACGGACAGCGACTTTGCTCAATGAAGTAGATCCACATATTCCCTTCCACCAGATTGATGCGCTGACATCGTTGATGTTAGTCCACAGAAATCTCCGACTCCAAAAACCATCTCTTGCTCTATACGATGCCAAGTTTGTCATTACATTGAAACCGATACTTTGTCCTATTTCACAAATGAACTCCATAGCGTCGACTTCTTGACTTTCGTCACGTTCAGATCCTTGGTCTGTGGGGTCTAATAAGTACGCTGCAAAGTGAATCGGTTTCAAACACATTTTGATTCTTTCATCGACATTATTTAATATTTCATCTTTTTTAACGTTTTCGATTATTGTGACATCCGGTAAACTGAAGAGTAATTTCGATTTCATGTTTTTTAATGTCAAAAATACCTTATGATTATTGTTGTCACTGCCTTCTAATTGAAATATTGCATCAGAAATGAGTTCCATAATAAGTTTGCACGAATAATTTTCCAAAAATTGTCATCCAACAGCGCTGATTTTTCTTCCGCAGGTAAAAGTGTTGCTTTTTCATGTACAGCTGCAAGGCTACTTTAGTGTTTTCGATACTTTTAAAGCTGGTGTAATAACTGCCCCATCGGGTATCACATGGCAACTTTAGTTTCACCAGCATTTTTTTCCTTGACAATTTTTGCAAGTAAAGATGTTAAAACTTGACTTTTTTATAGTTTTCACCATGTTAATTGTCATATTCTTACAAGCATTTCTTACATTTGCATTTTTGCGGAGCAAATTTAAAGTGTGAGCAGTACAGTTAATATAAGTTATGTGTGGATGTTCGTCTTTTACGAGACGACAAGCTTTCTGCATATTACTTGCGTTATCTCCAATTATCGTAGCAAACTTCTTTGTTCCATACTTAAATAATACATTTAAAATTTCTTCACGTATGTAATCACTTGTGTGTCGATTTTCTGCTGTCGCAATACTTTTAATAAATACAGGTTCTGGTTTTGCTATTATTATATTAATTATTCCTTCATTCTTACAATTTGACCAACCATTTAGCATGCAAACAAGTTTGCGATTTGACGTTTTCTTTTAACTCATGATAAGACTCATTTCCCTATAAGTTTTGTCCAAAATCGTGGTAGAAATAGTTTTTCTGGTAGGCAATTTGTACAGTGGCTGGAGTTCAGTGAAAAAATTAATCCAGAGGGGGTGTTCTACTATTGAAAGGGGTGTTCCCGATACATAAATTGCCTTAGCTAACGATGAATGTAAATGTTCTTTATTTACATTTGTGGTCAGACTCACTGAAGATGCACTGCCCTCAATCGACAAACTTAATTCAGACTCAGGTATCTTATTTTTTCTTTATCACTTGGTTGCAAAATCGTGTTTCCGACTGCAGATACTGACGAAGTTTGTGATATATTGGTCCTCAACGCTTGTTTGCAGTTTACATTTTTTGCAAATTGGCTACTTTGTATTTTATCTCGCAATACTTGCATGTACCTGATTTGTTCTCACTCTCTCGAAAATGTTTCCATATCAGTTGATTTTTTGGTCTCACCATGTTGCCCTAAAACAAGGAAATTTAATAACTTACCTATGTATGGTTTGGTAGAGTGACATCTCATTATATCGGTACCTTACATTACCTAAGTAAAGTTCGTTTCAATTGTTCTTTTGTGTGATACAGAAAAAAGCTTTGATGTCTACAAACAAAGTTTAGTTTCTCATGCAAGTGACAGAAAAACCCTTATACAAAAAGCACTTAATAAGTCTATTATAATCTAATTCTCATTAGACTATAAATTTTAAAAAAAATGTGATTACGGTTTTCGTAACGATGAACTATGAATATCTTAGCGCTAACAACCTTAACTTACGTACCTACCTACTTTAAGCTTTTTAAACCTAAATTACACATTAGTAAATATCCCGTGCGAAGCTGAGGCGGCGGCGGCGGGTAGCAAATTATAAATTATACTAAAATACCTGTTACATAGTACTACTTATTAGTACAAGAGTAAAACTTTGGTAAACAAATTACTGTAGGTAATATAATCTATCTTCTATCTATCTATACATATAATAAAATCGTAGATTTGCCGTGTCTGTACATTGAATATTTTCGCATAAAAATAACTGAGAAATGTTAGGAAAAAGGCATAAAACGCAAAAATGCCATTTTTGAAATTTTGTCTGTTTGTCCAATTGTTTGTGCCAGCATCACGCAAAAACCACTGATTGGATTCGAAAGTTAAGTTATTAAAAATATGAAGTGTTAACCCGAATAACATTTAGCGTTTATTTCATCAAAATCGAACCACAAAATCAAAAGATATTGAATTTTTAATTTTAGTAAGGAACTTCATACAGCGCTAAGCGTTGTGGTGACCGACTATTAGGCGCCATCTATTTAGAAAGATAAAATGCACGTAAGCATGAAAATAACATCAAAACAAATTGTTGAGTTATTTGTGAAACTTTTAATAAGTAGTAAAATAAAAGTGAACATTTTAATACCATAACGTTACTTATTGTTATACAGGGTTACTGGTAATTCGACGTATATCCGTCAAGGGCTGATAAGGGGGCCAAAATGCAACAAATTGAACCCCCCATATGTATGGCCGAAATTCAATAGTTTTCGAGATATTTGAATTTTAAGGGTTTTTCGAAATTTACCCAAAATTTGACATTTAATTCCAAATAAAAGAACCCACATACCCATTCAAGGGTACCATTAAAAATGATGTTGTAGCTGGCACTTCAATTAAGCTATGGGCATAATTAAAACTACTTAATTTAACAAAATAATTAAAATAATGACCGAAGTAAGAATAATATCTTACCAATATTTTCATTTTACGCTTCAAAAATGTTGTCTCGTCAAAAAAAATTCTATGACATTAATCGTACAAATAACTAAAACAACTTGCCTATTCTGTAGGCTTTCCAAAAAGGTATAAAAGTCAATTTTAAAATACATAATTCGTGGCATGGCATGTGTTTGAACCGGCGCGGGGAGAGAAATCATCTGTGTTCTTAGTTTATCATCCTCGCTAAAACAACCGATTTTACTGGCGAAATTCTTCCTGATGGGGCGAGGTGTGCGGGTACTCCCCTACACGGCGTTTGCTGCGCTCGCGTCGCCTTCCTTAGTACAGTTCGCGTCAAATAACTATGCCCCTCTGAAGTTAGCCATTTGCAAAGATCGCGTAGGTGCAGTCACGTAGACGGGAGCAAGCGGGACGCAAGCATGCATCGAACGTAAACGAGCGACTGAGACATAAAATCGCGCCGTCATAATCTCCGCCCCGCGCATGCGCAGTTGCAGTTTGTTCATAATTTTGACTACTACGCAGCCACTCGTAGCGAACTTCAGAGGGGCACAGTTATTTGACACGAACTGTAAAAAACGAACAAACTGCAACTGCACATGCGCGGGCGGGGATTATGACGGCGCGATTTTATGTCTCAGTCGCTCGTTTACGTTCGATGCATGCTTGCGTCCCGCTTGCTCCCGTCTACGTGACTGCACCTACGCGATCTTTGCAAATGGCTAACTTCAGAGGGGCATAGTTATTTGACGCGAACTGTACTAAGGAAGGCGACGCGAGCGCAGCAAACGCCGTGTAGGGGAGTACCCGCACACCTCGCCCCATCAGGAAGAATTTCGCCAGTAAAATCGGTTGTTTTAGCGAGGATGATAAACTAAGAACACAGATGATTTCTCTCCCCGCGCCGGTTCAAACACATGCCATGCCACGAATTATGTATTTTAAAATTGACTTTTATACCTTTTTGGAAAGCCTACAGAATAGGCAAGTTGTTTTAGTTATTTGTACGATTAATGTCATAGATTTTTTTTTGACGAGACAACATTTTTAAAGCGTAAAATGAAAATATTGGTAAGATATAATTCTTACTTCGCTCATTATTTTAATTATTTTGTTAAATTAAGTAGTTTTAATGATGCCCATAGCTTAATTGAAGTGCCAGCTACAACATCATTTTTAATGGTACCCTTGAATGGGTATGTGGGTTTTTTTATTTGGAATTAAATGTCAAATTTTGGGTAAATTTCGAAAAACCCTTAAAATTCAAATATCTCGAAAACTATTGAATTTCGGCCATACATATGGGGGGTTCAATTTGTTGCATTTTGGCCCCCTTATCAGCCCCTGACGGATATACGTCGAATTACCAGTAACCCTGTATATGGGCTCCTTATTTACCGTCTTCATTCGGCCAAATATTTTGTCAGTTTACCAAATGTTCGATAGATGGCGTTAAGATTTTTCGTCAGAGTATGACTCTCACACGATTTTTAGCAGCATTGTCGTTCGCTAGAGTATTCGGTCGCATAAAAGGTCTTTCAAGTCTTTGATAGGGTTTCGAGTCTAAAATCGAAAAAGAAATCTCTGATTTGTTCGGATTGTTGTTGTCACCTTGAACGTCGGACTTGGTAGGTCATGAACAATTCTGGTTCTTGCGTCGTAACAGTGCTGAACTGGACGGTTCGACTTCGACTGGCGAATCCAGGCCTGTCGGGTTCCGTACCAAAGTGCTAACGGGACTCAACTACTAAGCCTGCGCGATAGATTCAAATTCGAAAGGTCGAACGGTTCGATTTGCGAATAAAGGCTATTCTATTACCGATTATTAGGGTACCGTACGCAAGGTGACGGGACCCTATTACTAAGCCTCCGCGATCAATTGTGATTCGTGTAAAGTATCGGACGCAAATCGAGTTGTGTCGGACTTGGTCGGTCTTGAACAATTCTGGTTCTTGCGTCGTAACAGTGCTGAACTGGACGGTTCGACTTTGCCATAAACAAAAATAGAATAGAATAGAATGTAACCACTATTTTTCTAACCGCACGAGCACTCCGCTGTGCCGCGAATTTAATGTTTATTTACATTATGTAAGATTTATTTTTTAATTAAGAATTTTCACATGTCAAGGCCGGATTTCGAAAAGGCTACAGTACCGTGGACCATATTCACACCCTTAGGCAAATAATCCAAAAGACCGAGGAATACAATCAGCCTCTGTGCCTTGCGTATGTGGACTACGAGAAAGCCTTCGACACCGTCGAGACCTGGGCTGTCCTGGAGGCCATGCAGCGATGTCTCATCGACTGCCGATACGTCGAGGTGATGAGATGTCTGTATAAGGCCGCAACAATGACCGTCCAAGTACAAGAACAGAGCACAAAACCAATCCAGCTGCGTCGAGGTGTTAGACAGGGAGACGTCATCTCTCCGAAACTGTTTACGAACGCGTTGGAGGACGTTTTCAAGACACTTGATTGGAAAGGACGAGGCATAAATATCAACGGTCAGTCCATCTCGCACCTCCGGTTTGCGGATAACATTGTCATCATGGCAGAATCTCTGCAAGAGCTGGAAGTGATGCTAAACGGTCTGAGCGATTCTTCAAGGCGGGTGGGTCTCGGGATGAATCTGGACAAAACCAAAGTCATGTACAATGGTCATGTCAACCCGAGACCTGTAATCGTAAATGGCGCTACCCTCGAGGTTGTGCAAGAATACATTATCTAGGCCAAATTATTCAACTGGGGCGGCACAACTTTGAGAAGGAAGCGACCAGAAGAATTCGTTTGGACTGGGCGGCATTCGGGAAGCTACGTGATATCTTTGAATCGTCGATCCCACAATCCCTTAAGACCAGAGTTTATAACCAGTGCGTCCTACCCGTAATGACTTACGGAGCCGAAACGTGGACACTCACCATAGGTCTGGTCCACAAATTCAAGGTTGCTGAGCGTGCAATGGAGAGAGCAATGCTCGGGGTTTCTCTGGTGAATAGAATTCGCAACGAAGTCATTCGCCAGAGAACTAAAGTCACCGACATTGCGCGAAGAATCAGCATGCTGAAATAGAAGTGGGCCGGCCATGTCTGTAGACGGACAGACGGTCGATGGAGCAGACATGTGCTAGAGTGGAGACCGCGTATGGGCAAACGTAGTGTGGGACGCCCTGCGGCACGATGGATCGATGATTTGAAGAAGGTGGCTGGCAGCGGTTGGATGCGGACGGCTCAGGACCGGGATGGTTTTCCATAGAGATCTACGCTTTGGAACGTAGCTTCATGTATGTAGGTAAACGGTTTATTTGGATAAAATGATTTTCATCTTGAATCTTTCCCAAGGTACTCCCGAATTAAGAAACAGCCTGTGTGCTATGCTATCCCAGACTACAATCTATCTTTGTGCGAAATTTCATACCGATCCATTCAGCCGTACTAGCGTGATTGAGTAACAAACATCCAACCATTCAAAGTTTCGAATTTCAAGAACTAAAATAGTAGGCTAGCATAGATCTAAGCCCACGCGGACGACGTCGCGGTCACAGCTAGTACATAATAAAACTGTAAAAGATGTCAATTCTGTACATTGAATAAAAATAAAAAAAAAAATTCCAGGGGTGCTTCATATAAACAGTAGAAGCCAAAAATATGTTTTTTTTTTGTCTGTCTGTCTGTTGTTAATCTTTCACGCAAAAACCACTGTACGGATTTTGATGAAACTTGTTTTGTTGTATAGCTATTATTCCTCGCCAACATATAGGCTATAATTAATTTGGAAGATCTGAATACCAGACGTGGAATCTTAGCAGCCCGGCTAATCTATAAGAGATATTAATATACCGCTTTAGGAAAAGTCGGTCAATATGATGAGTACTTTCAGTCGACATAAAAAAAAATTAAGGTGTAGGTAGAGCACCTGATGTGGAACCCTTTCGGGGAGCTGAGCAGCTTGACATAAATAAGATCGGCTATTTGAATCAACTGTCAACGGAACTCTGTAACTCACTAGTTCGTTGGTTTAAAGACTGCCTCTCGAAAGACTGGGTGTGGGTTCGAATCTCACATAAATTTTGATTATTTTTGAATTATTTTTATCTTATTTATTTCGTTAGTATTTTATTCCTACCAAACCTAATATTTTCAAATATTAATAATATGTTATTGCTGTATTTTGCATATGTTTTAGCAAAGAACCTATTTTCTGTTTATATGTACCTATTCTGTTTTGTTCGCATCACGTTAAAAAACAAAACTAATGTAGATAACATTAATAAACCTGAGAGGAATTGTGGTAATCGAGAAGAAATCAACTTATTATCAACATACTTAGTAAGTACGGGTATGTATCTTAGAAATGATACTAGCAATGCCATCTGTTGACCGAAACTGTATTCAGTATCAAAAGTATGAGAATTACACCAAAAACTATTTTTCAGTTAAAGATTCTTTTCTTTAAATTTGATGCATAAAATAAAACTAAAATTGCTCCACTGACTTAGTTTTCATTTTTTTTTTACTATTGATAGGAACGCGTTTGACCACTATCTCACCTGATGGTAAACGATGATGTGATCGAAGATGGAGCACGCTTGCCTAGAAGTAACCTACTCACTCTTGACAAGACTGGGCAGTAGTGTCAGGCTGTAGCTATCAGGAAACACGGACTCAGTCAGGGATTTGCACTCCCTGGTTGTATGGACAATTAATGTGTTTCCAAAACGTTTTGTTCATGTGGGTGTGATGTCCACCGTGTACCGGTGGCGCACCAGCGTACGCCTTGTGGTCCGATGATGGAACTTGGCTTGGTGGAATTAAACTACATATGCAATTCCGTCGCATACTCCCTAAAATGCAACCGATAGAAAACCGACATACTAGCAACTCGGCATCGATGCTTAAGACTTTGGAGCTTCGACTCGACGACCCTTTCACCTCTTGGATTTATTTCCCAGGATCCCTCTTTTCAATTATTTTCTGTTTATTTTGAAACAAAACTGTTCTATCCCCAGTGAGCCGGTGATTCATCGTGACCAGCCTAGGGCCAGAAATTATCGGTACGGGTTTCACACTCCAGAGCAACAAGGGGAACTGTGGATCCCTAGGCAATGACGCCACAGAAGAACTCGCGAAGAGAGGTTCCGAGATGGTAGTGCTGGACTCGTACCCACTCCTCCTTCCTTCTTTATTTCTTTCTCACAGTTTTGCACATGAATTCACTAGAGAACAACTGAACTTCATGACAACAAATGGTCACGGGTGCAGTGAAAAATGGCAATGATATGTCTATACACGCGACTAATAAAACGACTTCTCAGCTTAAGCTTAAAAATTACTCCAGGGATCCATTAGGGATTATTACGGGTCATTGCCCCTAAAAATTGTTAAAATAAGCACCACAGACAGCCCAATTTACAGAGGTTGCTTCGACAACGAGGAATCAGTCGGCTACGTCATCCTGGTCGTGGCTTCCCGACGTGAAAAAATCCTCGGAACGGTGAAGTCTGCAGGTTTTAAATCAATTCAAATCATTTATTGCAATCCATAATGTACATATACAGGTGGTAAATATAGGTTTGTGAGTGCTAAGTGATTGAGCTGACTTTAATCTCAGATTATCACTCTTTTGCGGGTTGAGTATTATCGGTCGTCTCTCCACTCAACCTGTAAAGCACCCTGGTGGCTTCTGTACATTTGGACGGAGCTAGGCTTGCAAACTTAGCCAGGACACCTACGCACAATGGAGTCTCTACTCTACTCCACTCTATCCATTGTGGGGTTTTTTTATGGATGGAAAATCATCAAATGATTTCTTTCGCTCTGGCGCGCGTGGAACACAACGCTCCGTCGACCCGGGCTTGGTTGTTAAAGGACAGCGAGCCACCCGACGCTCGCCGTCCGCAGGCGCGCGCCTGCGGACGGCGAGCGTTGGGTGGCAAAGAATCACCCTGCGACTCCTGACGCCCGAGGCGTCTTCTTCTGTTGCGGCGGCTGAGGCGTGAGGTTTGCCTCTACCTCACGCGGCCCGCCTCTTCCTTAACTAGCATTACTGTTTCGCAAAAGGAGGTGACGGCTTCCCATGCCTCCGCGCTCTGGGCCATAGAGTGAACCAGAGCCGGTAGCGAGAGGTCACCGCCGCCGATCGCCTCGACGAGGACACGGCGGTGCTTCGCCCAAGCAGGGCAGACCTTCACCGTATGCTCCACCGTGTCCTCTGCGGGGGTTGACTTTTCTTCTGGTTGGTTTTCCCATGGACAAATTTATGTAGCGAGTTCGCGAGTTAACAACCTTAGCATCATCATGTATCATCATTATAATCCACAGCCCGACTTCGCCCACTGCTGAGCATAGGCCTCTCTATTCGTGTCGCAATCCCCACGTTCCTATGCCAGCCTCATCCTGGATGAGGCTGTCGGTGACTCTTTCGAACAAATTCCGCAACCCTAGCTACGACGCTCCGTCAACCCGGGCCTGGATGTGTTCGGACAGCGAGACAACCAACGCTCGCCGTCTGCAGGCCCGAGTTTACGGTAGCTGGGAATTGGCCTACGGCTCCCGACGCCTGGGGCGTCTTTTTCGGCGGCTAAAGGGAACTGGGAATAACTGTCAAATCGTGCTGTCATTAATTCTTAGTTCGGGTTCGGGACTAATCGTAAGTGATACGCAGTAGGAAACGCCCAACACTACGAAACTACGGACTGCGAGCTTAGAGAGTAGACCCCGAGGCGTGAGGTTTGCTTCTCCCTCACGCGGACCGCCTGAAATGAAGGAGGCTCCACTAGCATTACTGCTTTGTAGAAGGAGGCGGCGCCTTCCCATGCCTCCTCGCTCCGGACCATGGAGTGAACCAGGACCGGTAGCGAGAGGTCGCCGCGGCCGATCGCCTCGACGAGGACATGCTAATGCTCCGCCCAAGCAGGACAGACCTCCACCGTATGCTCCACCGTGTCCTCTGCGGAGACTTCTCTTCTGATAGTTTTGGCATGACCATTAATAAAGCTCAGGGACAAACTATGAGTCGTGTTGTTGTGGATCTGCGGAAGTCCTGTTTCTCGCACGGTCAGCTGTATGTCGCTTTATCGCAAGTAAGCAGCGTGCAAAGCCTGTTTTTACTTACTGATGTATATTACATAACAAGTAATATTGTTCACGAAGAAATTTTTTAAGTGTTAACGTTCGTTCGTTCTTCGTAATTTTGTAAGTCATATCATAATCATGATGAGTACCTACATGCATACATTAGTGAGTTTGTGTACTTATGTACATATATACTTAATCTTGGTTAATACGAAGTGCACGCGCGAACGGTGTATGTATTCCCAGCGGAAAAGTGTCGTTTTTCTTAATTTCAGTTAAGCAGATATTTAGTGTATGACGTCGTGTAAATGTGTATGGTAAGTACGAATTTGTGCATCCAACCATTGGGGAGTTATTCAACAAAAACTGTTTCCGCTGGAACTACGTCATCCCAGCGGCACTTTTTTTTTCCTATGGACGTACAAGAAAAAAAATACATGCAATAATTAGTGTGTGACGAGAGGTAAATGTGTATGTTAAAATGAAATTTGTGTGTCTTAAAACTGCGAAGATATTCAAGTTTCCGCTGCGCTGACGTTTGGCTATTTGATGGAAATCATATAAATCGGTTTAGTGCAGAGTTGATTTTTTTTAGGCACGTTGCTATGAATTTGTGTATAATGTAATAAACGGTATGCTTTTTTCAAAATCTGTTTTCACAAACAGATTTTGAAAAAAGCATACCGTTTAGGAGATATACACGTAAAGGTGAAATATGGTTATTAGGTCCAAGTACTTAAAATAGGAACTTTAGAGCCTAACTTTTAACGTTTATTTGTATCTTGTAAGGGTCTACAACGTCTTGCCAAGTTTCATTTATGTGCGCTTAGTAATTAATGAGCAATGGCATAATTTACTACGAATGGACCACTATATTTTGTGACATCCGATTGTAGGACTTTTTAATGGAAAAGCAAAATAAAACATATTCCAATATTTAGTGTATTAATTCAACTATTCATATGTAAAATTTCAGCTCATTACGCTACATAATTAAAGAGATATAATAAAAATACCAAAACAACCGAATTACATGGATAAACCGACCAAGTTTGAATGGCTACAAAAAAGCGGCCGTGCAGTACATAGAGCTAACGTTCTAGAATTTCCAGTGTTTTACCATTATTGGACTAGTACAGGTCGGCACACAATTCTTGACCTGGCTCGATATGTTTCGAAACGCTTTACTTGGCATCACTGTTACCGTTGCGTTTATATTATTTAGGTACATCGAAATTGAATTATTCAATTTTAATTAAAACGTCATTCGAAATGTGTTGAGCCAGGTGCCAAGTTAACGCGTACGGGTAGTAGTTATGTGTCTTCTTAGCGCGCTTTATCAGTCAACTCACAAATGTGCACCCAAGGACAACGTGCGTATGCGCTGTTTATTTTGCCGCAACGTAATATTATGGCATGTACCTATTGGACTCGGTTATTGACATAGTGTAAGTGACTGTGACATACTTATTGAGCCAGTAGTGAGAATGATTAAAAGATAAACAAGGTAAGTAGGTACTTCCTAATAAAATACCTCATGAAAATGTTATCTGTTGGAAGGTAAGTATATAGGTTCAAGTGACAACTGTATCATGTTACTTACATCTCGACGACGCCGAAAGCCTAAAAGTTGTCTATATATGCTATGTACAGATTCCAGTGCATACAGTGTTTATGACAGCTATGTAAATACCTATAGTTATTTGATGAAAGTTGGTTCAGCTGTTCAAAAGTTGCAGTCTCTTATTCGAACTTGTTTCGAATAATAATATGTGTAGGTAGGTACCTTTTATTTTCTAGGTAGGTACTTTGAAGTGTGAGACGAGAATTTCGTTTATTCTTGTTTGCATTTATTCAAACCACAATTAATAGGTATAATCCCGCAATAATATTACGTAGGTACCTACTTATTGTTAACCTGTCAGGCATCGCGAGCGCGAAACACAGAATAACAGTTAAGCCCCACTCGCATTTTTATATAATACAAGCTGTTGCCCGCGACTTCGTACGCGCATATCCCGTTTTTTCCCGTTGGAATTCCCGTTCCCGTAGGTATTCACGTTCTCGTAAGAATATGCGCTAGAACGTAGGTAAGTAGGTCGGTACTGCAATACACTATAAACCTACCTTCAAATTGAGTCAATTACTTAGTACTGATCTGTGATTCTGTGATTGTAAGACATACTTATTTGTTGCTGTAAAAGCTCGAACGAGAAGACCGACTTCCGAAAATTTACTAGTAGGTACTTAATACCTAAGATTTACCTATACATAAGTATTTGAGCTTTTACAGTAGGCAACGTATTTCTTATTTATAAAAGACAGATTCTTTATATCAATGTGTGGTGGCGTTGTTAGCGGCACAATAAATCTAACAATAATTTGATTTTATTTGATGTTATTATTACTTTGTTAATAACGTTTTTTAATTTTAATAGTCAGTAACTAATAAATACTTTTAAGAGTACAAAGTTAATGCAGTTGCTTTATTTTCTGCGAAACGATTGTGTACGCGCCTGTACGAATCTATTAAACACGATAATGATACTATACTGGAAATTCTAGAACGTTAGCTCTATGTACTGCACGGCCGCTTTTTTGTAGCCATTCAAACTTGGTCGGTTTATCCATGTAATTCGGTTGTTTTGGTATTTTTATTATATCTCTTTAATTATGTAGCGTAATGAGCTGAAATTTTACATATGAATAGTTGAATTAATACACTAAATATTGGAATATGTTTTATTTTGCTTTTCCATTAAAAAGTCCTACAATCGGATGTCACAAAATATAGTGGTCCATTCGTAGTAAATTATGCCATTGCTCATTAATTACTAAGCGCACATAAATGAAACTTGGCAAGACGTTGTAGACCCTTACAAGATACAAATAAACGTTAAAAGTTAGGCTCTAAAGTTCCTATTTTAAGTACTTGGACCTAATAACCATATTTCACCTTTACGTGTATATCTCCTAAACGGTATGCTTTTTTCAAAATCTGTTTTCACAAACATTATACACAAATTCATAGCAACGTGCCTAAAAAAAATCAACTCTGCACTAAACCGATTTATATGATTTCCATCAAATAGCCAAACGTCAGCGCAGCGGAAACTTGAATATCTTCGCAGTTTTAAGACACACAAATTTTATTTTAACATACACATTTACCTCTCGTCACACACTAATTATTGCATGTATTTTTTTTCTTGTACGTCCATAGGAAAAAAAAAGTGCCGCTGGGATGACGTAGTTCCAGCGGAAACAGTTTTTGTTGAATAACTCCCCAATGGTTGGATGCACAAATTCGTACTTACCATACACATTTACACGACGTCATACACTAAATATCTGCTTAACTGAAATTAAGAAAAACGACACTTTTCCGCTGGGAATACACACACGCGCGAACGAAGTCGCGGGCACAGCTAGTAAATAAATAAGTAGAACGGGTGAAACAAGTGACACGAGCAAACTACCTACCTATGTACCTACCCGCACGGGTTAAAAAAGAACTAATAAGTACTTAGGTAGTTTCCTAGGCTAGGCTATGATCTACTTACTTGTGTACTTAGCTACTTACATATACCTATTATTGAATGGGTGCTAATTAAACAGACATCTTTTTAATAGCATTATTTGCCTCTAAAAATCTACATTGCCTTCTAAATTACTAAGTCAGCCACAATTAACGAACGTCTGAATGATACTATCTTAGCCACTAGTTATCTTCTATGCAAGCCACTCTAATTACTCTAAATACAACTCAGCATGGTGGTTATTTTTCAGCATCTAAATTTGTAACATGCATTCAAGCAGTAAACTTCTAAAATACTATTAAATGACATCAAAAAAGATATTCTATTAGCTTCTATTTCATTAGTATCATAAAAAAAAATAACCGCGAAGGGGATGGCGGGGTCTGTTCGCCCGCTTCGCTCGCTCACTTGACCCCGCCATCCCCTTCTAACCTAACCTGTCCGAGTCGGGGTGCCCCAAATCCCGAACTCGCTGTAAAATGGTGATGAGATGTAAATTCCGTGGCTGAGTTAGTAATTAGGTGGCAATGTATAAATAAAAAGGACAAGTTAATATAATTGCTGATCTTTACTTGACGCTTTCCTTAGAATATTTAGTTGGCGTTGTAAAAAAGACGAATTAGTTTATTAGAGGCTATCACATTTTCCCGTTGCTTAGTTATAAAATGAGAAGCTTGATCACGTGGCTAATAACTAAAAGTGTGGCTCGACTTATTATTTCTCTTATTGAATTAGACGAAATATCATTGTGAAATGATTACCTATGAGACTAATAAAAATGGTATGTAAGTAGATACCTACCTAGTAAGATTTTGTAGTAGGTAGATGGAGGTTTTGATTGCTGTAGGTAGCGATGAGATGGTTGGTTTGCAGCGTTTCGACATATTACTGTGGTAAAGTATAAGTACATATTTCATACCGCGCTAGCATACATGCGGGCGAAGCCGCGGGCGGCAGTTAAAGTACCTAAACAAAATCATTAGGTGTATTAGTGTGTATCAGTTTATTTGTACTTAGCTGTTTTTTTTTTGTTTTACTCAGATTTGAGATAGGTATGTATAAAGTAATGTTAGAGACGAATCTATGTTTTTTTACCTTTTGTTAGGTAACCTTTATTTAAACTACAAACTGCTGCCCGCGGCTTCGCCTGTATGTGTGTTCTTAGCGGTGTGAAATAACATGATTATATACTATACTTTACGACCTATTCTCATACCTACCAAATACACATAAAAAGAACCTCCTTCTTTTTATGAAGTCTGTTAAAATATAATATAAATCGATCGAGCCGTTTCGTAGGAGTATGAACACAAACACCGATTACATTTAACCAGAACCTATTTAAATTTTATCATACTGCCATGCAACTGAACCTCTTGCTGAATTAAAATAGTTGGCAAAATAATCCCTATTTTGAATGTTGTTCATGCTAGATCGCGTAGATGTAGCTCGCAGGCTCCTTAACTGAGTCCGATAAAGTTAATCACGAAATCTGATCCCATCGTGTTTACGTACGTAATTAATAATTATGCAATACGCAGCAGGCTTTTATAATTCGTTCACAAAAACTGATTTTCACGTTTAGGGCTCGGTGTAGGGAATATTCGCCATTTATTGGTCAGAATCCCAAATGTACATTCCACGACATTTCATCTTGCTCGTGTGAGTCTATAATTGAAAACTTTTTGTGTTTCTGATAAATTTCGCCGTGGATAAGGCCGTATAATATGCTCAGAGAGAGCGAAGGCTTCATCGCCTACAAATACATGGCATCTCTTTGTCTTCGCTATCGTTAGGCAATTTAGTATAAATGGATGATTTTTCCACATATTTTTAAACAATTTGGATTTAAAAACCGAACAGCTGAACGGATTTTGATAAAATTTCAATTGTATTAATCGAAAAGTAGGATATCCTTTCACATAAAACAATCTTTTTTTAAATCGGATCATATAGGTATTATGACGGAGATATGAGGTAACAAACACAAAAAAAAACACGCCCGAAATGAGAACCTCCTTTTTTGAAGTCGGTTAAAAACGTGCGTTTTTTCACCGCAGTGCGCGGCCCCGTGAATGCGTTTATTCTACCGCACGGTAGATAAAACGCACCGCGTTCCACCGCAAGGCAGTGCGCGCAAGGCCTTAATTCGACACTTGAAATGACTACTGCTGTTAATGTTTTTTTCTAATTATTATTAGTATTTCTATTTCATTCAATTGTACCGTATAACATTAAAATATTTGTACGCTTGAAGCAGCAGAATATTAAGGACATAATAATTAGGTGCCTACTGTAACAGTAGGTACACAACAGTAATCTGTTGTGTGCCCACCTGCCGGTCGATTCTGTCGACATATCACGGTGTTCACCTTGGCGGAGTGAACGACAATAGAGCTGTCATTCCATCTTATATGTATGGTTTGACAACTCACCCGTCGTGCGCCTCGCCCGGGTGTTCACTTCGACATGTTTACAGCCGGTCGATTCTGTCGACATCTCACGGTGTTCACCTTGGCGGAGTGAACGACAATAGAGCTGTCATTCCATCTTATTTGTATGGTTTGACTACTCACCCGTCGTGCGCCTCACCCGGGTGTTCACTTCGACATGTTTACAGAATCGCACCTATACTAGTCCAATAATGATAAAACACTGGAAATTCTAGAACGTCAGCTCTTTATACTGCACGATCGCTTTTTTGTAGCCAATCAAACTTGGTCGGTTTATCCATGTAATTCGGTTGTTCTGGTATTTTTATTATATCTCTTTAATTATGTAGTAGATTATAATGAGCTAAAATATTACATATGAATAGTTGAATTAATACACTAAATATTGGAATATGTTTCATTTTGCTTTTCCATTAAAAAGTCCTACAATCGGATGTCATAAAATATAGTGGTCCATTCGTAGTAAATTATGCCATAGCTCAAAAATTACTAAGCGCACATAAATGAAACTTGGCAAGACATTGTAGACCCTTACAAGATACAAACAAACGTTAAAAGTTAGGCTCTAAAGTTCTTATTTTAAGAACTTGGACCTAATAATCATATTTTACCTTTACGTGTATATCTCCTAAACGGTATGTATTTTTCAAAATCTGTGTTCACAAACATTATACACAAATTCATAGCAACGTGCGTAAAAAAAATCAACTCTGCACTAAACCGATTTATATGATTTTCATCAAATAGCCAAACGTCAGCGCAGCGGAAACTTGAATATCTTCGCAGTTTTAAGACCCAGGAATTTCATTTAAACATATGTATATGTTTAAATGAAATTCCTGTGACCTCTCGTCACACACTAATGATTGCATGTATTTTTTTTCTTGTACGTCCGTAGGAAAAACAAAGTGCCGCTGGGATGACGTAGTTCCAGCGGAAACAGTTTTTGTTGAATAACTCCCCAATGGTTGGATGCACAAATTCGTACTTACCATACACATTTACACGACGTCATACACTAAATATCAGCTAAACTGAAATTAAGATAATCGACATTTTTCCGCTGGGACTACACACACAAACAGGACACCGAATTGAATGCCATAAATTCCCGCCAAAATCTGTGATTGCCACTTCTTAGATCGGAAGATGTTTCCAATCATTTTTAGACATAATGATGACGATTCACAAAATACCTAAACGTATTAAACAAAAAATGGTAATTGTTTATATTTATACAACGTGCAACAATATGACGGTCATCACATGACAATTAATCGAGCCAAAGCCTCACGAAGTGGGTTCGAAGATCTTAAAATGCATATTGTCGATACCAGCTTATGATCACTATCAAAGTCGAAAGTCAAAGTCAAAGCATTTATTTCAATTAAACCATTTACAGGCACTTTTGAATTGTCAAGGTCGGTCGGTCTAAAAGATGAAGCTATTTGCACGTTCCAAGGCGTAGATCTCTATGGAGAAGAACGTGCAAGAAACTCCACGGACACTCTTTTAAAAAAATAATATTTTGTTACAAAATTATGGTTACATCATTCATATTAAAATAATACATATGTGAGAACAATGTAAAAGACGGTCGTGCAGGATAAAAGAGTCCGGAGTAAAAAGAAACAGTTCAAAGAAATAATTAAAATAAACCATGGCAGCCAAGGGATGACCAGTCTCAGCTGACGGCGCCCGTTCACGAACATGACGCATACGCTAACACCACTTGACTCAACCATTTTTAAGGGAGCCAAATGATACAACGCACGCGCCACCATCAGACAGACTTTTGAGTGAGCATGACATTCCCAATCGCCAGGGTACATTCAAGTCAAAGACCTACTCAAAATGATCATTATAGTTTAAATTTAAGGTACATAGTACTCACAAATGTGCCGTTAATGCATGAAATTATACAATGCTAAATAAATTGAGTCTATACAATGAAAAATATTGCATTCTTACAATCTTCATCCGGTCCAACAATATTTCCAAATGCTAACAGATTACTTTGTGTGCCCTAGTGGCTGTGGATCAGGACCAGCACTGAGCCAAGCATTTTTATCTTCAATATACTCCCCTAACATATAATATGCTTGCCTGCATAGTGTGCGTTTAATGCAAGATTTAAATTTTGTCTCATTTAGTTCTAATATATGGAGAGGTAAAGAGGAGTCGCTATTTAAAGAAAGCAAAAAAGTGGGCTTAGAAGTAAACCAAACAAAAACAAAACTTATGACAAACAGACACAAAGTACCAATAATAATTTCATCTACCGATCTAGAATACGTTGAAGAGTACATCTACCTAGGACACCTAATTACTTTTAAAAATTGCACAGAAAGGGAAATAGAAAGAAGAATAAAATCCACCTGGAATAAATACTGGACACTCAAAGAAATATTCAAGAGTCAAAGTCAAAGTCAAAGTCAAAGTCAAAGCATTTATTTCAATTAGACCATTTACAGGCACTTTTGAATTGTCAAGGTCGGTCGGTCAAAAAGATGAAGCTATTTGCACGTTCCAAAGCGTAGATCTCTATGGAGAAGAACGTGCAAGAAACTCCACGGACACTCTTTTAAAAATGATATTTTGTTACAAAATTATGGTTACATAGAGTAAAAAAAGAAACAATTCAAAGAAAAAATTAAAATAAACCATGGCAGCCGAGAGATGACCAGTCTCAGCTGACGGCGCCCGTTCACGAACATGACGCATACGCTAGCACCATTCGGCTCAACCATTTTTTAGGGAGCCAAATGATCCAACGCATGCTCCATCAGCCAGACTTTTGAGTGAGCATGACATCCCCAATCGCCAGGGTACATTCAAGTCAAAGACCTACCCAAAATGATCATTATAGTTTAAAGCTACACAGTACTCACACATGTGCATGAAATTATACAATGTTAAATAAGTTGCATCTATATAATGAAAAAGATTTGCATTCTTACAATCTTCAGCCGGTCCAACAATATTACGAAATGCTAACAGATTACTTTGAGCCCTTAGTGGCTACCTAGTGGCGTTGTGGAGCAGGACCAGCATTGAGCCAAGCATTTTTATCTTCAATATACTCCCCTAACTTATAATATGCTTGCCTGCATAGTGTGCGTTTAATACAAGATTTAAATTTTGTCTCATTTAATTCTACTATATGGGGAGGTATTTTATTGTAACATTTTAAACAGTACCCCATGAAAGATGTTGCTACTTTAGCAAGTCTGACACCTGGTTGAACTAATTGGTTCCTATTTCTAGTGACATAGTTATGTCTGTCACCTCGTTTACTAAAAAGATGTAGATTCTTTCTAACGTACATGATATTTTCATAGATATATTGACAAGGCACCGTCATGATGTTAATTTCTCTAAACAGTTCTCTTAGAGAATCGCGCCGGCGAAGATTGTAAATGGCTCTGATGGCTCTTTTCTGTAGAATAAAAATAGACTCGATATCAGCAGCCCGTCCCCATAGTAAGATACCGTAAGACATTATACTATGAAAGTAACTAAAATAGACTAGTCTCGCGGTATCAACATCTGTATACTGGCGGATTTTCCTAACAGCATATGCTGCTGAACTTAGCCTTCCTGCAAGAGATGTTAAATGGGGACCCCATTGTAGCCTTGAGTCAAGCGTAATCCCCAGGAAAACTGTTTCATCGACGAATTCTAGTTTCTCCCTGTTTAATACTATGTCACAATCACTACGTTTGACATTTGGTAAAGTAAATCGAATGCACTTCGTTTTTTTTCCATTTAATACTAAATTATTAGCAGTAGGGCGTTATTTATATCGTCAAGATTATTAGCATGTCTATTTATTCTAAAAATTAAAGATGTGTCATCAGCAAATAACACCATATTAATTTTATTTTGTAAAATATAGGGCAAATCATTTATATAAACTAGAAACAAAAAAGGACGCAAAATTGAGCCCTGAGGTACCCCCATTTTCACGTTTAATCCTGTTGAATTGTTGCCGTTTATATGAAATGAGTAAAATGCCAACCAAAATAAATACGAAAACCATGGAAACATGCCTACTTCCCACACTCACATATGCCTGTCAAACATGGCCACTCACTAAACGAAATTTAGAAAAAATCAAAGTGTGCCAAAGAGGAATAGAAAGGAGCTACATGAACCACAGACTTAAAGACAAAGTAAAGACAGGCCTGTTGGTCTAGTGGTTAGTGACCCTGACTGCAAAGCCAGAGGTCGTGGGTTCGATTCCCACCCAGGACAAACTTTGTGTGATGAGCATAATTGTTTGTTCTGTGTCTGGGTGTAATTTATCTATAATATGTATGTATTTATAAATTATATAAGTATGTATATCAGCTGTCTGGTTACCATAACACAAGCTCTGCTAAACTTGGGATCAGATGGCCGTGTGTGAGTTGTCCCAAGATATTTATTTATTATTTATTATTATTTATTTTATTAAAGAACACAACAATTAGAAGTAAAACCAAGGCAAAGGACGTGGCCATAAAGGTACTTGGATTGAAATGGAAATGGGTTGGACATTTCCAAAGAGTATCAGATGAAAGATGGACGAAAATTACCACGAACTGGTACCCATTGAACAAAAAGCGCAGACAAGGGCGACCACAAATGAGATGAAGCGACGACATTATAAAAATAGTAGGAAAAATTTGAAGTAGAGTAGCTAGAGACAGAATAGCATGATGGAAACGAATGGAGGAGGCTTTCACCGCTATTGCTAGCGGTCCTTGTACATAATTTATAATATATTTAAATGAAGAAAAACATTATTATTAATATTTACACTACGAGTTAAATTTGAAACTCTAATCATTAGTTTGAGGCAAAAAATTGTAGAAGGAAATAAAGCTATTTTTATTTTATTTATTTATTTTTATATGGAGAGGTATTTTATTATAACATTTTAAACAGTACCCCATAAAAGATGAGGATACTTTAGCCAGTCTGAAACCTGGTTGAACTAATTGGTCCCTATTTCGAGTAGCATAATCATGTTTGTCGCCTCTTTTACCAAAAAGGTGTAAATTCTTTCTAACATACATAATGTTTTCGTAAATGTATTGACAAGGTACTGTCATGATGTTAATATTCTTAAACAGTTCTCTTAGAGAATCGCGTCGTCCGAGTTTGTATATGGCTTTAATGGCTCTTTTCTGCAGAATAAAAATAGACTCGATGTCTGCAGCCCGTCCCCATAGTAAAATACCGTACGACATGATACTGTGAAAGTAACTAAAATAAACCAGTCTCGCGGTATCAACGTCCGTAAATTGGCAGATTTTCCAAACAGCATATGCTGCTGAACTTAGCCGTTCTGCAAGAGATGTTAAATGAGGACCCCATTGTAGCCTTGAGTCAAGCGTAATTCCCAGGAAAACCGTTTTATCGACGAATTCAAGTTTTTCCCCGTTCAATACTATGTCACAATCACTGCCTTTGACATTTGGTAAGGCAAATCTTATGCATTTCGTTTTCTTTTCATTTAGAACTAGATTATTGGCAGTAAACCAATTTTGGACTTGCATTAGGGCGTTATTTATGACGTCAAGATTAAAGGTCCGTCTATTTATCTTAAAAATTAAAGAGGTGTCGTCGGCAAACAACACCATATTAAGTTTTTGTTGCAATAAATGGGGCAAATCATTTATGTATACTAAAAACAAAAAAGGACCTAAAATTGAGCCCTGGGGTACCCCCATTTTCACGTTTAATCCCGATGAATTGACACCGTTTACTTGAACTAACTGCTGTCTATAATTTAAATAAGATTTAACAAGACTTAAAGCTGTTTTGCCCAGCCCGTAATGCCCAAGTTTCAGAAGTAATGTTTCGTGATTTACACAATCAAACACCTTAGATAGGTCACAAAAGATGCCTATGGCATCCTGTGCCTCTTCCCACGCATTAAAGATGTGCTTCAATAAGGTAACACCAGCGTCAGTCGTACAACGTCCTCTGGTGAAACCATACTGTTTATCATGCAAGATGTTATTGGTGTTAAAATGATAAAGCATCTGATTAAGCATCACTTTTTCAAATACCTTGCTGAACACTGGCAACACGGATACTGGTCTATAATTGTTTGTGTCTTTACTGTCCCCGGATTTGAAAAGTGGTATCACCTTACTGAATTTCATTAAGTCCGGAAAGACACCTTGATCCACACACAAATTAAATATTAAAGCTAAGTAAGGCGCTATAGTCTCAATAATTGAGCTACAAACTTTGATAGACAATCCCCATAAATCCTCGGTCAATTTAACCTTGATTTGTTTGAAAGCTTTCATTACTGTCATGGGGTCTATATGCTTGAAATTAAATTCAGTCGGGCAGGCTGAAACGTTTGCCTGTAACAAATCAAAAGCAAGCGAAGGAGACGAAATCAAGGCTTCAGTAGTTTTAATTGGAATACTGGTAAAGAAATTTACAAATTCTTGAGCAACTTGTTGGTTATCACTAATATGACCCTGAGTAGTCTCCAATGTGTAATCAGTGTTATGTCTTTTGTTCCTGTTTGTTTCATTATTTATAATTTTCCAAACAGTCTTTATTTTATTGTCTGCTGTTTTCACCTTATTGCTTATGTAAAAAGCCTTAGCTACCTTACAAGTATTTTTATAAATTTTTGAGTAGGTAGCTACATACTTATTAAAAGTTTCAGTGTTAATATAAGGCTTAAGGCCATATAGTTCATAAAGTCTATCTCGACTTTTTCTGAGTCCTTTAGTCGCCCAGTCACTAAATAAAAACTTAGGGCAAATAGTTTTAGTTATCTTTTTAAAAGTGTTATTGAACTCAGTTTGGACAACAGAAAAAAAAAATCTTTATATAAAATATTACCATTGTTCATTGTGAAGCCCTGACTACTCAACTTGCTGCCTAAAGTGCTGTTAAATTTATTTAATTTACCGGCTGTTATTGGTCTTGATTGTATCTGCACTCTTTGTAATGGTATGGTAGACTCAAAAGTTACCGTTAGCCCACTATGATCAGAAGGGATACAATTAACAATAGCTTTTTTTAAATAGTTGCAGCAACAAAAAATATTGACGTGTAAAAGTGTTATGTTTAACCTACTTACAAAATAAATATCATTTATCATTTAACAAAAAACATTATCAATGCATGTAGCAGTCGTTGCCGTTGATCGGGTTGGTTCTATGTGTAGTGTTCTGATGTATACTAGATAATTAAATATACATAATTATATAAATATCGGCTCACTAGTTCACCACGTCTTCACTCCCTGACAGCTGTCATGCGACCAGCCCCCACGTCAGTTAAGCCCGCGTAGTACATAACCGGAGACGACAGTAAACATATATATATACAGCCAATGCTAATATATTATAACGATAATTAATTAAGTTATATTTTACTATTTATTTATTGGTTATTCATGTATGCATACACTACACTATGAACACATTTGATAAGTTGGAGGGCGCCGACCAAACGTCGACCGCGCAGTGGCGCCCCCAGTTTTATTATAATCACTAAAACGGATAAAAGTGGCCACTATTTTCCGTTTTAGTGATTATAATAAAACTGAACAATTTAAAACTACCGTTTATAATAATATTAACGTATAATCTTGTGGAGCACAACTTAAATTGCATATTTTCTGCATTTTCATTCTAAAATAAAAGAAATAACCAAACAAACGATGAGGGCGCCACTGCGCGGTCGACGTTTGGTCGGCGCCCTCTTAAAGAGATTTAAAAAGCGACTGCTATCTGAATTACTTTCTAAAATATTTATATTGAAATCTCCACGGATAATCAAAAGTTTATTACCAGTTGCAAGTTTTGCCAAAACATCTTCCATCACTGACTCAAAAACAGAATAGTTGTGATAATTAGGGGTCTGTAAACGCACACTATGACATGCTTATCTAGCTCAACACAGGACAGTTCAATGTTATGTTCAACCGACAGTTCAACTATCTTTTCGAGTTTTAAATTTTATAGACCGTTTAATTAAGATAAGTGAACCCCCACGCAGCATTGATTTTCGGTTAAAACAACTGCCCAAACTGTAATTATCATAATTAATTAACATTTCAGAATCCTTTAACCAATGCTCAGTAATACAAACAATGTCAAACATTGATTTTTCTAAAAATAATTCAAATTCCAATTGCTTCGAAGAAAAACCTTATACGTTTTGAAGGTAAGTATAAAGGAAAGGATTTCTGATTAGCTCCATTTTTATTAGTGCTAGAAGATACCTTGTTGATAAGTTGAGCTAAATTGCATGTGGTACCATCTGTTGTCTTATTGCCTAGTTTAAATCGTTTGAGCCAGCAACCAAGTCATTAGTACTACTACTAACTGTGGTGCTAAAACCTGAGTACTTCGACATACTAATTATGTCTGAGTTAATATTAAAAGCTAATAGCCTCGCTATTTGACGTCTAAAACTAATGGGCAGATAGGTACACAGTATTCCTTGTCGACTTAAGTTTATCAACAAAATTGTTGATATCAAAAAATAAAAGCTTGTCACTATGGTGACCTACTAAAAATTGCATATGCATATTTAGCTTGTGTATGTAATTATTTTGCCTATATGATAAGTGCTCAAAGTATGGAAAAGCACACAAAATTATCTTTCTACAATTAATCTTCAAAAGTTCAGTGATACTATCTGTGATATCATCATTTGTTAGGTTTGAACTATTTCCTACAACTATAGTTATTATGGAATTCATATCATAATTACTCTCAGATATGGATGCTAGTATGCGTTGGTAAGAAGACTGAGGTGAACAAAAGTTTTGAGAAGGAAAAGGAAGGCTGTTTCTAACCAATTTCCCTAACCCTCTTCCTATACTGTCTGAAAACATTGTAAACAAACCTTGCTACTACAATTGGAAAAACTACTATTTGATGAATGTACCACTTGAGATGAATCTTTTTCAATATCAGAAATGTCTTGGAAGGGGATACAATCCTGAGTACCCATAGCCTGGGACGGGTCCTCCGTTACCACAGGCTGAAGGATCTTCTGACAGGTGCACTTGGTGTTGCTAAGAGCCAGCAAGTCTACTCTGTCGACTAACTCGTTTGTAGCAAGGATATGTTTTATTATTATTTTTATTATTTATTTATTTAAACCCACACACTATCTTTACAGGATATCCCAATACAATAGTGGTTTACATACAAATAAATTCAAAACATCAACTTACGGCTAATACTTAACCACTCGAGCCCAACATGTGAAAATTCCCTAATATAAAGTAAATCTTATGTATAGGTAAATAAACATTAAATTCGCGATTAATTCGCGACACACCGGTGTGTCGCCGGGGCCGGACAGGTATTCTAAACTTAAAAAATAGAACACAATACTAAACTCTATTATAATCATCATCTGAAGACAGACTATTACACATATAATCAAATACTAAAAAATATAAAATATAATCTGACTTACCACAAAATAACTAATATTTAACTATAACTAACAAAATTCAACAAAACTCTTGCGAATTCATTCATATTGCACGAAAATATGTCAATCCTCTCGTGCACTTCATTTAGTACACGTATTGTGCGGATGAGGGGTGTTTTAGACAGCAGGTTGGTTTTGGCAGCAGGCACGGCCAGCAGTGGCGGTCGCCGCCGCCGCCACACGTATCGGTCAGGGACGCACAGCTTCAGGTGACACAGCACACCCGGGTTATATGCTACTCCACGCAGGAGCTTTAGTGCATACGCCGCGAGCGCAAATTCCCGGCGCACTCTGAGTTCGTTGTACCTCACCATACCCAGTACAAACAGTGTAGGATACATCAGCGGGTAAAATGGGTACACCCCAAAAGTTTGAAATACAAGTGTCTTGTAAATTTATTTTGGACTCGCTCCAGCATGACATTGTATTTCGCTTCATGAGGAGCCCATATCACCGCACTGTGTTCCAAGTGACTCCTTACTAAAGCGGCATACAGCACCCTGAGTGTGTTAATGTTAGTGAATCCTTGGGACTGTCTCAGCACGAAACCAAGGTTTCTGTACGCCTTCTTGCAAATTTTGACTACATGATCCCGGAAAGTTAGATCCGGGGTAAACAGTACTCCTAGATCTCGTACCTGCGACACTCGCTGCATCGGCGCTTCCTCTACTTTGTATTCATAGGCTAAGGCAGTCTTCGCGCGCGTAAATGTCATCACTGAGCATTTCCTTGTGTTGAAATAGAGTTTATTTTTATGGCTCCACTCTACCACTCTGTCTATGTCTTCCTGCAATCTCTCACAGTCCGACTCACCCTTAACCTCCAGCAGCAATTTGAGGTCATCCGCAAACAATAAACATAAACTATATTTGACTACGTCTGGTAAGTCATTTATCATTAAAATAAATTCGAGAGGACCCAAATTGCTGCCCTGGCTCACGCCTGACCTGGTGTAGTACGGCTCGGATTCGAACCCGTTGTAGTCAACGTACTGCTGCCGGTCTTTCAGGTAGCTGGCGAAGAACTGTAAGAGCTGCGGTGTGCAGCCAATTTTTGCCAGCTTCATTAGCAGTACATCATTATCGACGGTATCGAATGCCTTTTTAAAATCAAAATATGCCGCGTCTACCTGCACACCAGCATCGACGGCCGGAACTACACGCGTCATGAAGTTAAGCAGATTAGTGGCAGTGCTGCGCGCCGGCCGGAACCCGTGCTGCGCGTCCGATAGCTGTGCGCTCACTTGAGCCTGCACGCAGCGTTGGATGGCAGATTCGAACACTTTTGCAGGTGTCGATAACACTGCCACCGGTCTGTAGCCACTGACATCCGGACCTGCCTTACCCTTGGGAACTGGAATCACTCGCGTGATTTTCCACCTAGGCGGAAACGTGGCTTGTTCCTTAATTTGGTTTTTAGAACTTTCATATTTACTATATTGAGACTTTAATTTATACTCAAGATTTTGAATTTCAGACTGTAAGCGCTGAGTATCAATTTGATAAATATTTATACTATCTTCTAACTTAATTTGGTAATTACTTAATTGATTGGTGAGAGTAACACGTTCTTTCCTCAATTGAATATTTTTGGAAAAGTGTTTTTGTTGTTTTTTGAATTTATTGCATTTTTTATGATTTTATTCAGTCTTGCATATTTTTTTATTTTATTCTGACTAAATTTAAGATTATCGTTGTGTTTTAATAAAGAATCTTCAGTTAGATCTATTGTTATTAAGGAAGGTGGATTACAATTAGAATGTAATACTAACTCATTGTATAAATGAGTAGTTTCCCTAACCTGAGCACATTCCTTTTCCTTCTGTAATTTGAGAATAAGACCATTAGCATGAGCCAATTCATCTTCTAGATCCCTAACTTTACATAAAGCCTCCTCATATAAATTGCTACAGTTCTTAAAGCCATCCGTGATCACCCGCAGTTGGTCGCGCTCATCAGCAACATCTTGGTATTGCTGACTGAGGTCCACCAGCTCCCGCTTAAGGCATGTGTTCTTAAGGACTATGTTCTCGATTTCCCCCTCACTTTCTTCTCTCTCCTGTAGCATTTGCTGACACAGGTGTTTCGATTCTCTAAGTTCCTCGAGGGCCGTTCTCAATTTCAGCTCCATATCCTGAGCGGCAGCCTTACGGGTCATCACAGGCATGGTTACAAAATTGGTTACTGAAAATAGAATATAGAAACGGTGAGAACCAAAAGTATAGAAAATTAAAGAAAAGTTGGAAAAGTAGGGAAAAACAAAAATAGAATGAGTAAGCTAGTACAGTTTAGTGGAACTGGTATGAGAAATGAGGTTGGCTGATAAATACGCTTGGAAAGCTAATAATTATTGTTTTTGCTTTTCGTTGCCTTATGATGATTTAACTTTTACTTTGTGAGGGTAGGTAACTAGAAAAAGTTTGTAAGATTTTATAGAATTTTCCAATTTACTATTACTTATACTTATTATTATGCAAAATAGGGCACACTTAGGTACCTATTAGACTGACTAGGTACTTAATTGGTAGATAAATATTATAAATGTTGAACTTGAGAAGGAAACTAGTTTTTATTTGTTGAGCAAGAGGTAACAACAGTAACAAGTTTTAATGAAGCATATTATAGTTAAATTTTAATTATAAGTGTGTGCAGTAATATTGTAGTGTAAATTAGGTCTGTGGCGAGTATTCTAGTCGTCGATTCTGCTTCCACAATTTGTCAAGCAAAAGGAGACATAAACGGTGCCGGTGTGTTTTGGACGTAGCTCAGAATTCTGAGCAGTGTTTACAGGTGTTGAATAGTGTGTAAATATAGTTACCTATCTTAAGCTATAATATAAAACAAAATACTCCCCGGGTTTGAAGAATTCAAATCCGTAATCCAAACTTTGACAGCCGGTAGAACATTTATCCAATTATCAATTTATGGACGTTATCATTTCAAAAACACGGCACAAACACTGAATGTTACTTATAACATTGATTTTAAGGTAAAGTATCGAATTGAGTCAAGTGAAGTTAAGCCAAACATCATAATGTTCAATGATCTAAAACGATCCCAAGTCGCCCGAAGTGTTAGTATTGCTTATCCAGACATAATTAGGTAGATTCAGAAAATAAATCGATTTGGAGGATTTTGTTTTCGGAATAAAGTACCTATGTAAATAAATGTAGGTGGGTCAGTGACTGTTATTACAAATTTATCTGGCGTCGACCGTAGTAACTCCGTCCGCCGCCTGCGAGTTCTCGCGTACGACTGATTACTAAACAAGCGTCTTGGATACATCGCAAACATGTTTGTCGAACACATTTTGATTTGTGAACAAACCGACACCGATGCCGATCACTCGCAAACACAAAGAGCAAACACAAACAACAAACAGCAAACACAAACGTGTCCGTTTCGACGGCGCGGCCACGACGTTTTTTTTTTTAAAAATGATGCCACGATTTTGTAAAAATTAGTAAAAGTAGACTCCCAAAACCATACATTTGTCAAAGCTATGGTTAAAAAGTTATACAGGTTTGAACGTGGCCGCGCCATTGAAACGCTCCGAACCGCGCGGCCACGGAGATCTTTAAAACTAAGCATTGCAGAGACCTGAAATTTTGGTAAGTAACAGATTGAATTTGTAAAAAATTTGTAAAAATAAAACCAAAACTCCTAGGTTTATATTTCAGTAGCTATAAGGCTAATATAGCTCCTGAAATATAAACCTTGTATTTTTGTTTTATTTTTACTAGTTTTGACAAATTCAAATCTGGGTTTTACAAAATACTTCAGACGTCTGCGTTGCTTTTTCAGCGAGATATCGGCGAAAATGTGTTTTTCACCGTTTCAATGGCGCGGCCATGGCGTATTAGTCTCACAGCTTCTAAAATATAAGCCCAGGATTTTTCTCTATATTTTTACAAATTTTTTACAAATTCAATCTGTTACTTACCAAAATTTCAGGTCTCTGCAATGCTTAGTTTTAAAGATCTCTGTGGCCGCGCGGTTCGGAGCGTTTCAATGGCCGGCCACGTTCAAAGCCTTTTTTTTTTTTTTTTTTTTTTTTTCCTAGGATGGGAAATCATCAAATGACCCCTCCCGCTCTGGGTGGAGCGGCAGGGAGTGTCAGACTTTTACTGACTAAAACCCACCCTTTAGTCCTCCTAGTGCCTTTCTTCCCAGGGCCGCGGTAACTCTTTCGAACAAATCCGCAACCCTGGTAGGCTCTGGCCCTAACGGGCCCCGACCCATGCTGACGACTGCTGGCTTGGCGCGCGTAGAACACAGCGCGCCGTCAACCCGGGCCTGTTCTGATCGGACGGCGAGCTACCCATTGCTCGCCGTCCACAGGCATCAGCCACTGCGCCATGCTCAGGAGCATCAGTTCCTGGGCGGCGCAGTGGCTGACGTTCAGCAGGAGGGGGTGAAATGGGGCCATTACTGGCACTCCATTTCAGCCCCCTCCGGAGCCCGTTGTAGGGGCTCTACTGCGGCTGCTGCAGTAGCAGCAGCCGCAGTGGAACCGGCTTTGGCGGCGGAGGAAGCGGCGGCGGCGGCGGCGGCGGCGGCGGTCGCGGCAGTGACGGCGGTGGCGGAGGGCTTTCTCCGATTTACGGCTTTGGCGGGTGGGGCGCAGGCCCTACCCCCAGCCCAGTGGTCGGCCGGCTTGCCAGCTGCCGCACAGACTACGCAGTGCGGCGCGGCGACGCAAGAGCCGGCCCTGTGACCGGGCTGACCGCAGCGGAAACAAAGACCGCTGCGGTCCACCTCCGAGGTGCATTGAGCTCCTACATGGTGGCCCACCTGGCACCGGAAGCACCTCAGAGGTCGGGGTTCCAGCAGTTTGACCTGCGCGGAAACCCAACCCACCAAAAACCTACGGCCCTCCGAGATGGTCTTGGCCGCCGACACGGGACAGCTCACCACAATAGTGCGCATGCCCGTGTTGTCAGGACGTAGGGTGCCCGCCTTCACCTCCTCTGCTGAGCACCCCCCCGTCCTAACGACGGCGGCCACCACCTCCGCCTCCGTGACGGAGTCGTCCAGGCCCAAGATGCGCATGTCGACGCGCTTGGTGGGCCTGGACACTCGGGCATCGTCCGCGCTAAGGGACGCCCTGAGCCTTTCGGCTAGAGCGTCCGCGGTTGGGCCGCTGGCTGCCCCGGGGATCTCCAGCATCCGGGCCCCAGTCATGGTGACCCGGAGCCGAAGGCCCCCCACGATGCCTAGCTCACCAAGGTTCACCGCCTCCTTCGCCTTGGTGAGCACGTCCGCGTACGTCACGCCCCTCTTCGCCGCGTCCGGCTGTAGCGTAAGCACTACAGCCGCGGTTTTCGGGGGGCGGAGCGCAGCCGCGACGCTTCGCGCCTTCTGCCGCCGCCTCCTCTCTCGCCTCTTGGCCGCTCTGGCTGCCTTTCCCGCCTTCCTCTTCTCCCCGGCCACTTGCCATTCGGCTTGAGCCGGGGGAGGAGCTGAAGGCGAGGAAGCCGGGGGGAGCTGCTGCTCAGACGGCGTAGGAGCCTTCGCCGTCCGCGCAGCAACCCCACCCCTCCTCTTCTTTCCCGGGGCCGGGTCCGGTTTCCCCGGCACCGGCTTCGCGGGTGCCGGCCCGGACCCTTTGTCCAGGCCGGACGACCCCGGTGTGGCAGCCGCGGCGGCCGCATAAGACGCCGCCTTTTTCTGGCCTGGGACGGCCTTCCCACTCGCCGCACTCGCTAGCGGGGGGCGCAGGACGATGCCCTCCAGGACGGAAAACCGCGCCTGGAAGGCAGCCAACTCCTGCCGCACCAGGTCCAGCACCTGGCCCTCCTGCGGCACGGGCCGGCCGTCGTCCCTGCGTCCCCCTTGCGGCGCCCCCTGTGGGCCGGCTCCCCGGAGCCTGGCCAGGTCTGCGCGGAGCCCCTCGTTCTCCTTACGGAGACGCTCCGTGGCGGCAGCCAAGCGGGCGACCTCCGCCCGCAGCTCGGACATCTCGTCCGGCGGAGGCCCACCTTTGGTAGCCTCCGCTGCCGCCAGAATGGAGGCCATCGCCTCGCTTATGGCCTTGTTCTTGGAGGACAACTTCCTCTTCAAGGCCACATCGCGAAGCGCGGCCTCTACAACCTCCGCAAACCCGGCCCTCCGAACACGCTCCTGTCCGGAGTCATCCGGCTCACCGCCGGAGGACTCCGAACCAGGAGCCCTGCGACCGCCCTCTACGGGAGGTCGTCCGTCAGCGGCGAGCTCCTCGGCTCGCTGACCAGCCACCTTGGAGGCGGGCAATCTCCCCTTGCCTCCCTCTCGGCCCTTGCCCCGCCTGCTGGTGGGGATCTTGCGAGCAGAGGCCACCTCCTCGCTGCCAGACGACCCCCGGTCTTCCTCCGGTCTAGGCCGCTTGCGGAAGGACCTAGAGTCCTCCGCACCTGTCCCCGCCCCCTCGGGTCCAGAGCTTGCCGAGCTCACGGTCACCAGGTCGTCGGAGTCCAACTCGGACTCCGACTCTGCACCCGCGTGACGCTCAGGCAAGCCCTCTCTCCAACATGACGCGCCTCTTCTCGCGCTCTGCCCGACCGACGCTTTGTCGGGCGAGTTAAAACCAAACCCAAACCCGATCAAGTCCTCGAAGGACGGCTTGGATCGGGGGCCTCCTCGGCCACTGTTGCCCTTGGCAAGCGGATGGTGGATAGCAGCGTTGCCCCCCCCAGAATACGAGGGGCTTGACGCATGAAGCGTGGCGGATTCCCGGACTGCTGTGCAGTCCGTACCGCCCTGGGGTAATATCTCTTTTTGGCTACTATCCATAATTTCCTTTTTGAGGGTGCGGTCCCTATCTCCCCTCCTCTCTCCCTCTCTCTCACTGCTTGCTCGCTGCCCTCACAGTCACGTCTGATGATCAGACGCGTACCAGAGAGCAGCGAGCAAGCCAATGAGACGCACACCGTCCGAGGACCCGAACACTGCTCAAGTCTCCGAACGGTGTGCCCCTCTTGTGTCTCTCTTGGTCTGGTCTCTCACTTGGGACCTTCCGGCATGAGTGGCTCTACCGGCAAAGCCCCCAAGATCACTGAGACACGCAAGCCCCACCACGACGGCAACGTGGAGACACGGTTGGTGGGGACGTTCAAAGCCTTGTTTTATTTTATTTCATTAATTTTTTTCTTAAGAAAACTTATAGCTAGGATACAAATTGTTGACAGTTAGTGAGAGAAGGCCAATTAAAAGTTTTCACTGACAAAATTAAGGTAGCACAAGAAACAGTAGACAGGCAAGAGAAAATAAGAATTAGTAAGCACTCGGAGAGAATTAAAACAAGGTTTTAGTGATATTCAAAGAAGTTTTTGCACAGTATTTTTTTTAGTTTAAGAACACTGGTGGAGAACAAGTCAAGATCATCAACACTCTGACACATCGAGTTGAATGCCCTGCTAGCTCTTATTATATAAGAGTTTTGTCGATATGTGCACCGCACAGAGGGAACATACAGAGGTCGATGATTCCTAAAGGTGAAGGATGGAACACGCAGCCCAATCTTGCTCATCAGTTCAGAACAGTCGATTGAACCATTTGCCAAATTGAATAAAACTACCATGTCAGCAATTTTTCTCCGCTCAATTAGTGGAAGGATGTGAAACTTCCTGCACTGGCTATAGTAACCAGGTAAATAGGTTTTGGATCTAAATTGAATGTACCTCAAGAACTTCTTTTGGATACTTTCGATGCGATTGACGTAAGTGTTATAAATAGGATTCCATACGGGTGAGCAGTATTCGAGATGACTGCGCACAAAAGCACAATAGAGAATTTTGAGTGTTTTGATATTTTTAAAATCTGCTGATATCCTCAAAATGAAACCTAGTGCCTTAGAAGCTTTTTTAATGATATTATCGATGTGTGTGTCAAAAAGAAGCTTCGAGTCAAAAGTGACGCCCAAGTCTCTAATCGTATTAACTCTGGCTATTGAAGTGTTGGCTAGTTTGTAATCGTAAAGAATAGGGTTAAGTTTACGAGTGAAGGTACATGTATAACATTTCGAGACGTTTAGATCCAAGCGGTTGGCCATACAGTACTCTTGGAATCTGGCCAGATCATGTTGGAGACGTTCAGCATCTTCATAAGTTCTGATTTCGCTTGGAATCTTCATGTCGTCCGCAAACAACAGAACTTTAGAGTTGGAGAAACATAAAGAGACGTCATTGATGAAGATGATGAATAACAAGGGTCCCAAAAGCGATCCTTGTGGAATCTCTGAGGGGATAGTCATAGTTCTCGATGTATATCCATTAAGAACAACAGTTTGACACCTGTTGGCCACATAAGATGAAAACCACCTAAAGAGATTTCCACTAATACCCAAAGCCAATAGCTTAAGTATATCATGATCCAAGCGATCAAAACACTTGCTGTAGTCTAAGTAGATAACATATACTTACTTGTGTGCGATGAGCCATACCTTCAGTCAAGTAGTCACCGCAAAGAATGAGATTGGTGGTAGTGGACCGACCTCGTAAGAAACCATGTTGGCGGTCGCTGATGCTTAGCTTGAGACAAGCATAGAGCTGCTTGTGTATTATTTTTTCGAGGATTTTAGCGAAAATGCACAATTTAGAAATGGGCCTGTAGTTTTCCACGAGGTCTCGAGGCCCTTTTTTGTGGATCGGAGTGATTAACGCCGATTTCTAAATTAAAGGTACCTCACCTAAATTTAGGGACAGCCCGAACAGAAGTGAAAGAGGAAGAGTCAGACTTTTGGCACAGTTGAGTATAAAAACTGGCGGAATATTGTCGGGTCCTGCAGATTTAGATAAGTCAACTCCTTTAAGTAGATTGAATACTTCTGATTCATTAACTTTGACTGAATGTATGTCCGAAACAATATCGCTCAAATGCATGTTTGATCCCTTTTTTTTTTTTTTTTTTTATAGGATGGGAAATCATCAAATGACCCCTCCCGCTCTGGGTGGAGCGGCAGGGAGTGTCAGACTTTTACTGACTAAAACCCACCCTTAGTCCTCCTAGTGCCTTTCTTCCCAGGGCCGCGGTAACTCTTTCGAACAATTCCGCAACCCTGGCAGGCTCTGGCCCTGGCGGGCCCCGTCTCCGTTGCTGACTGCTCTTTCCGGCGCGTTCGGAGTGAAACGCGCCGTCGACTCTGGCCTGACCTAATCGGACAGCGAGTTACCCATTGCTCGCTGTCCGCAGGCGTCAGTCACTGCGCCTTGCTCAGGAGCGTCAGTTCCTGAGAGGCGCAGCGACTAACGTTCGTCTGGAGGAGGCGAAATGGGGCCATTACTGGCACTCCATTTCGGCCCCCTCCCGAGCAGTGGCAGCGGCGGCGACGGTGGCGGCGGCTGCGGCGGAAGCGACGGCGGTGGCGGCGGCGGTGGAGGAGGGTTTTCTCCTCGACCCGGCCCTGGCGGGTGGACCGCAGGCTTTGCCCCCAGCCCAGTGATCGGCCGGCTTGCCAGCTGCCGCACATGCGAAGCAGTGCGGCGCGGCGTCGCACGAGCCGGCCCTGTGACCGGGCTGACCACAGCGGAGTGGTCACTGCGGTCCACCTCCGAGGTGCAGCGTGCTCCCACGTGGTTGCCAACTTGGCAACGGAAGCACCTCAGAGGTCTGGGCTCCAGCAGTTTTACCTGCGCGGAGACCCAGCCCACCAAAAGCCTTCGGCCCTCCGAGACTTTCTTGGCCGCCGACACGGGGCAGCTCACCACTACGGTTCGCATGCCCGTGTTGTCAGGACGGATGGTGCCCGCCTTCACCTCCTCTGCAGAGCACCCCCCCGTCCTGACGACGGCGGCCAACACCTCCTCCTCCGTGACGGAGTCGTCCAGGCCCAAGATGCGCATATCTATGCACTTCGTGGGCCTGGACACTCGGACGTCATCCGCGCCCAAGGACGCCCTAAGCCTTTCGGCTAGAGCGTCCGCGGCCGGACCGCTGTCTGCTCCAGGGATCTCCAGCATCCTGGCCCCGGTCATGGTGACCCTGAGCCGGAGACCCCCGACGATGCCAAGCTCACCGAGGTTGATGGCCTCCTTGGCCTTGGTGAGCGTGTTGGCATACGTCACGCCCCTCTTCACCGCGTCCGGCTGCAGCGTTAAAACTACAGTCGCGGTCTTCGGGGCGCGGAGCGCAGCCGCGACGCCTCGCGCTCGCTGCCGCCGCCTTCTCTCCCGCCTCTTTGCCGCCCTGGCTGCCTTTCCCGCCTTCTTCTTCTCCCCGGCCACTTGCCATTCGGCTTGAGCCGGGGGAGGTTCAGAAGGCGAGGAAGCCGGGGGGAGCTGCTGCACGGCTGGCGCAGGAGCCTTCGCCGTCCGCGCAGCCGCCCCACCCTTCCGGTTTTCCCGACACCGGCTTCGCGGGTGCCGGCCCGGACCCTTTGTCCTGGCCGGACGACCCCGTTGTGGCAGCCACGGCGGCCGCGTACGACGCCGCCTTTTTCCGGCCTGGAGCCTTCCCACTCGCCGCTAACGGGGGGCGCAGGACGATGCCCTCCAGGACGGAGAACCGCGCCTGGAAGGCAGCCATCTCCTGCCGCACAAGGTCCAGCACCTGGCCCTCCTGCGGCACGGGCTGGCTGTCCTCCTTGCGCCCCCCTTTAGGCGCCCCCTGTGGGCCGGCTCCCTGGAGCCTGGCCAGGTCTGCTCGGAGCCCCGCGTTCTCCCTCTGGAGTCGCTCGGTGGCGGCAGCCAAGCGGGCGACCTCCGCCCGCAGCTTGGACAGCTCGTCCGCTGGAGGCCCACCTCGGTTAGCTTCCGCTGCCGCCAGGATGGAGGCCAGCGCCGCGCTTATGGCCTTGTTTTTGGAAGATAACTTCCTTTTCAAGGCCACATCGCGGATCGCGGCCTCCACCACCTCCGCAAACCCGGCCCTCCGAACCCGCTCCTGTCCGGAGTCATCCGGCTCACCGCCGGAGGACTCCGAGCCAGGAGCCCCACGACCGCCATCTTCGGGGGGTCGTCCAGCATCCTTGGAGGCAAGGACTCTGCCCTTGCCTCCCTCTCGGCCCTTACCCCGCCTGCTGGTGGGGATTTTACGGGCCGAGGCAACCTCTTCGCTGCCGGATGACCCCCGGTCCTCCTCTGATCTGGGCCGCTTGCGGAAGGACCTGGGGTCCTCCGCAGCAGCCCCCGCCCCCTTGGGTACAGGGCTCGCCGAGCTAACGGTCGCCAGGTCGTCGGAGTCCAACTCGGAATCCGACTCTACACCCGCGCGACGCTCAAGCGAGCCCTCCTCCCAATACAGCGCGCCTCCGCCCGCGCTCCGCCCGACGGCGACGGCGAGCTAAAATTGTACCCGATCAGGTCCTCGAAGGATAAGTCAGATCGGGGGCCTCCTCGGCCACTGTTGCCCTTGGCAAGCGGAGAACAGAAAACAACGTTGCCCCCCCCAGAATACGAGGGGCTTGACGCATTAAGCGTGGTGGATTCCCTTCCTGCTGTGCAGTCCGGACCACCCTGGGGTATACCTTCTCTTTCGTTGTTCCTGTTCATAATGTCCTTTTTGAGGGTGCGGTCCCTATCTCCCCTCCTCTCTCCCTCTCTCTCACTGCTTGCTCGCTGCCCTCACAGTCACGTCTGATGATCAGACGCGTACCAGAGAGCAGCGAGCAAGCCAATGAGACGCACACCGTCCGAGGACCCGAACACTGCTCAAGTGTCCGAACGGTGTGCCCCTCTTGTGTCTCTCTTGGTCTGGTCTCTCACTTGGGACCTTCCGGCATGAGTGGCTCTACCGGCAAAGCCCCCAAGATCACTGAGACACGCAAGCCCCACCACGACGGCAACGTGGAGACACGGTTGGTAGGGTGTTTGATCCTTGCGCGCGGTCATTGGAAAGATCGTCATCACTGTTGATAATAGAACTGAGAAAATTTGAATAGAAATAGTTACCAAACATGTTGTAGATGTCCTCTCCTTTACTTGATGTGCTATTTTTATATTTAAGTAAGGAAGGATAAGCATTGGTTTGATTTTTTGATTTGACGTACGACCAAAACGCTTTGGGGTATTAAAAATGTCTTCTTCTATTTTAGCAATATACCAGCTAAACATTTCGTTTTCAACTTCCTTGGCACACTGTCGGAGCAAGACAAAAGACTCATGGTCAGACAGATTTCCGTATTTCTTAAATTTTGCGTTGTACTTCGCTTTTTCTTTTATAATTTTTATCAAAGGTTGTTTGAACCAGAGAGGGTATCTGTTGCTAGGAACTACCGTCTTGATAGGTACAAAAGAATCACGTAGTTTATTGAGAGTTTCATAGAAAAAACTCGAAGATACGGCATCTTCGAGTGTCCTAGTGCTCACTTCGTTGCGCCAGTCAATCTGGCTCAACGAAGTGGGTGATGAATTGCCGTATAGTCGGCTGATTGATATAAAAATTTTATACGAGGACGCGCAGGAAGAGTATGTAGTTCCACAAAATCAGCTGACACACAAAGAGCCCTGTGATACGGATCTTCCGGCACCAGAGGATCGGCGCAACTTGCCACTGAAACCTCACTATTTGATAGAACTAGATCTAGTATTCTATTGTTGACATTTAAGTGTGAATTGTATTGCAAGATATTGCAGACTGTAAAGTTATCAAACAAGTTGACCTGAACATGACCTTGGATATTACTAGGGCAAACAGACTGACCTTCATCATCTGGTTTCCAGTTATATTTGGAAGGTTGAAATCGCCAAGAACTAAAAATTTGTCAGTGGGATGTTTCTGAACAATATCTGTTAAGTTATTAGAAAAATTTGTCAACTGACCTGCTTGGGAGTGGTCTAGATTTTGATTGAAGATGTACACTACACAAATATGCATTTTATACGATACTCGCGGTCTCTTCCTGTGTAAGGTGAGAGTAATCCACAAGTCCTCGGCGGACGAGAACCATTCACTTCGGAGATCACTATAAGTTCACGTCTCACTGCAATAAGCACACCACCCCCCAAAGTTTGATTCGTGCTAGAATAATTTCTATCGCGCCTCCACACTATGTAACGGTCGTCAAACAATTCACTGTCTTTAATACCTTCAATAAGCCAAGTCTCAGTTAAGTAAATGATATCGTAGAAACTAACACACACATTACGATAAAATGTTGACGTTTTTGTACGCAATCCCCGAACATTTTGGTAAAACACACTAATAGGTGACATCGCAAACAGAAAGATTACTTATTAATGCTTGAATAGAAATTGTTATGTGGGGTACATTCAGTTTAAAGCAAAAAGTTAAACTATGATACATTAAGAAAATGAGCGAGATCAGGCTGAATACAACCTTAGTTCTATGGTAACATGGTTCAATAGAGAAATAGATATGGTTCAAACCGAGCGATAACAGAACAAAAGGGCATCGGTAAAGGAATGCGCACAAAAAAAAAACACAAGTGTTTCTCAAACTATTAGCGTAGTGCGCGCGAGTAGACAAATATGACAAATTATAAAATTGACACAACATTCTTAATTCAGATTTTTTTTTAAGTCCTGTTCCGTTTTTCTGTGATGGGTTGGAGAAGTAGCATTTTTCTTTATAAGGCTTTTGCAACCAAATACCCAAGTGTATAAAAAACCTCGTTCTTTAGCCAATTTTTTGGTTTTGTTCAGCAGCATTTTGTTCTCAAAAGTTAGATGATCGTTGACGTAGATGACACTGTCGGATTGCAGACCCAACTTGCTTGCAGTATAGATGATTTCAGTTTTTTAGCAGCGGCCACGAAATCATTTTTGAGGTATCTGTTATGAACCGAGCAAATAATATTTTTATTTTGTTCATTGTTTCGCATCGGTACTCTCGCAATGAAATTTATCTGCTCTTTAAGGATACTGCATCCAACGATATATCCTATCTTGTCAATGATTGCGAGATGCGATGCGATGCGAGATTTTCTGAATTGGTGGATGGATCACCTATTATTTCTAAGTTGTTCATTCTTGATCTTTGCTCTGTTTCGCGATTTAGATCTTCAATTATGGAGCATCGATCTTGTAATGCCGCCATCTCCTCCTTTGTTTTCTTAAGGCAGTCCACTTCACTCTCCAACCCTGACACTTTATTGTCTGTTGTGTATGCTTTAAGACTGGAATACTCCGATCTGATCGACTTAAGCTTTTTTTTTTTTTTTGGAGGATGGGAAATCATCAAATGACCCCTCCCGCTCTGACTAAAACCCACCCTTAGTCCTCCTAGTGCCTTTCTTCCCAGGGCCGCGGTAACTCTTTCGAACATATTCCGCAACCCTGGCAGGCTCTGGCCCTGGCGGGCCCCGTCTCCGTTGCTGACTGCTCGTTGCTGACGGCGCGTTTGGAGTGAAACGCGCCGTCGACTCTGGCCTGACCTGATCGGACAGTGAGCTACCCATTGCTCGCTGTCCGCAGGCGTCAGTCACTGCGCCTTGCCCAGGAGCGTCAGTTCCTGAGAGGCGCAGCGACTTACGTACGTCTGGAGGAGGCGGAATGGGGCCATTACTGGCACTCCATTTCAGCCCCCTCCCGAGCAGTGGCAGCGGCGGCGACGGTGGCGGCGGCTGCGGCGGAAGCGACGGCGGCGGCGGCGGCGGTGGAGGAGGGTTTTCTCCTCATCCCGGCCCTGGCCGGTGGACCGCAGGCTTTGCCCCCAGCCCAGTGATCGGCCGGCTTGCCAGCTGCCGCACATGCGAAGCAGTGCGGCGCGGCGTTGCACGAGCCGGCCCTGTGACCGGGCTGACCACAGCGGAAGCAGTGGTCACTGCGGTCCACCTCTGAGGTGCAGAGTGCTCCGACGTGGTTGCCAACTTGGCAACGGAAGCACCTCAGAGGTCTGGGCTCCAGCAGTTTCACCTGTGCGGAGACCCAGCCCACCAAGAGCCTTCGGCCCTCTGAGATTTTCTTGGCCGCCGACACGGGGCAGCTCACCACTACGGTTCGCATGCCCGTGTTGTCAGGACGGATGGTGCCCGCCTTCACCTCCTCTGCAGAGCACCCCCCCGTCCTGACGACGGCGGCCAACACCTCCTCCTCCGTGACGGAGTCGTCCAGGCCCAAGATGCGCATGTCTATGCACTTCGTGGGCCTGGACACTCGGACGTCATCCGCGCTCAAGGACGCCCTAAGCCTTTTGGCTAGAGCGTCCGCGGCCGGACCGCTTTCTGCTCCAGGGATCTCTAGCATCCTGGCCCCGGTCATGGTGACCCTGAGCCGGAGACCCCCGACGATGCCAAGCTCACCGAGGTTGACGGCCTCCTTCGCCTTGGTGAGCATATTGGCATACGTCACGCCCCTCTTCACCGCGTCCGGCTGCAGCGTTACCACCACAGCCGCGGTCTTCGGGGCGCGGAGCGCAGCCGCGACGCCTCGCGCTCTCTGCCGCCGCCTTCTCTCCCGCCTCTTTGCCGCCCTGGCTGCCTTTCCCGCCTTCTTCTTCTCCCCGGCCACATGCCATTCGGCTTGAGCCGGGAGAGGTTCTGAAGGTGAGGAAGCCGGGGGGAGCCGCTGCCCAGACGGCTCAGGAGCCTTCGCCGTCCGCGCAGCTACCCCACCCCTCCTCTTCCTTCCCGGGGCCGGGTCCGGTTTTCCCGGCACCGGCTTCGCGGGTGCCGGCCCGGACCCTTTGTCCTGGCCGGACGACCCCGGTGTGGCAGCCACGGCGGCCGCATACGACGCCGCCTTTTTCCAGCCTGGGAAGGCCCCCCTGGCCTTCCCACTCGCCGCCGCACTCGCTAGCGGGGGGCGCAGGACGATGCCCTCCAGGACGGAGAACCGCGCCTGGAAGGCAGCCATCTCCTGCCGCACCAGGTCCAGCACCTGGCCCTCCTGCGGCACGGGCCGGCCGTCCTCCCTGCGCCCCCCTTGCGGCGCCCCCTGTGGGCCGGCTCCCCGGAGCTTGGCCAGGTCTGCGCGGAGCCCCTCGTTCTCCTTGCGGAGACGCTCCGTGGCGGCAGCCAAGCGGGCGACCTCCGCCCGCAGCTTGGACATCTCGTCCCGCGGAGGCCCACCTCGGTTAGCCTCCGCTGCCGCCAGAATGGAGGCCATCGCCTCGCTTATGGCCTTGTTCTTTGAGGAAAGTTTCCTCTTCAAGGCCACATCGCGAAGCGCGGCCTCCACCACCTCCGCAAACCCGGCCCTCCGAACCCGCTCCTGTCCGGAGTCATCCGGCTCACCGCCGGAGGACTCCGAACCAGGAGCCCCGCGACCGGCCCTCTCCGGGGGGTCGTCCGTCAGTGACGAGCCAGAGAATGTGTTCTTGCGATCGCCCAATTTCCTCCATCCGCCTTCAGTTATGCCAGCGCAGGGAAAATCAAACTGTCCAAGGCATCCCACGCATTTAGCGCCGTCCCTACTTTCAACTCAGCAACGCTTGCATTGAAACATTTTGTGTAGGAGTTGAAAACTTTGAGAATCGTAGTCAGGTAATTAGTCGTTCACCGAGTCGCGAAGCGTATGCGTGCGGCCGTTTTGCTGTCTACCGCCTAACTGATTATAACCTTTTAACTATAGCTTTGACAAATGTATGGTTTTGGGAGTCTACTTTTACAATTTTTTACAAAATCGTGGCATAATTTAAAAAAAAAAAAACGTCTTGGCCGCGCCATCGAAACGGACACACACAAACGGCAAACAGCAAACACCCATCCCCACGTTCGCTGTTTGTAGTCTGTTTGCCAAGCGTGTGGAGGCGGCTTTAGAGGTCAGCTTTATTTTTTATAAAACTTTTGACATATAGATAGGTATTGTATAGTTTTCTTTAATATCATGTAAAATGATGCGTTAGGAAAACAAAAGCGATAATACAAAATGTTAAAAAGGTAAATAGACACTTTAAATACTATACGATCATTATTTAATATGTCCTACAATATCACATCCCTACTCGCAGGTCGTGCCACCCACGCCAGAGTCGGCTCTTAGAGCGGATAACGTCACGAACGAGATTAGTGGTGTTATTGTTATTTGATTAATTTACGTTCGCATTCACATGTCAGTTGCAATCTGACAAAAATGTATAGAAATTAAGGCTTTTTGACAGATTGCAACTAGGTAACATGCGAATGCTAACGTTTCTTAAAAAATAGTAGAATTGGCACTCACCTGTAGTGCTGTTCTGTTACAAATGGCCGTGCTGTCAATCCCTAGCATCAATTGCCATAACCGTTTCACAGTGTTTTTTTTCTAGAATCGACCGGGGCCCCGTTTCATAAAGCTTACAATTGTCAGTGACAGGTGACAGGTGACAAGTCGACAACGCGACAATTGTACGTTTCATAAATCTTTTGGTCTGATTTATTTGTAATCGGAAAATCCGACATATTTGTCAAATTGTCACGACAAGTCGACAATTTAGTGTTTCATAAAAACTTACAAGTGACAATGAAAATTCGACAAATTGTAGAGGATTTTCTGACAGTTGTCGTTTATGAAACACATAATTGTCACTTTCTTCAGTTTTGCCAAGTTGTATCCCTTACATACTTGGAATAAATTCCGGTAGCTTTCAGTTCTTCGGCAATGTTTTTCCATTTCGCAGCTTTCATTTCATGGGTCAATGTAGAACTAAACTTGCCGAACAGTATATCGCGATGTTTATAAATCAAGTTTAAGATTAACATCTTGTTTACCTTCCCCATGTTTGCGTCCGACTGATTGAATAATATCAGTGTATTTTTTTGATGGTAGTATGTTTGAGGGTAATTGTTAAAAAATAAACACAGTTATTTACCTATCACCGACAGTCATTTACCTGTTACCGACAATCATTTACCTGTCACCGACAGGTGTTTTAAACAAGACTTGTAATGACAATTGTTATAAGAAACAAACAAGAAATAGTGACAATTTACCACTGTATTCCTGTCTACAATTATAAATATGTCAAGTTTTATGAAACAGGAATTGTCGTGACTATCCGACAAATGTCGTCATTTCTGACAAATTGTCGACTTGTCAAGCTTTATGAAATAGGCCCCAGCTGTGACGCTGGCGCGGGCGTAGCGCACACATCAGGTTTTCCAAGGATATAGAATCTACGACACAGAATGGGGTACCTAGATCGGTAGATAAATTAAAGACAGGTAATCGAAAGCAAAATTCATATTTTCACGTCTCAGACTTTTGCCTAACTGATTGATATTCTTTAACATTATTACATACATTTCTTACATAATATTGCGTTAATGAAATCAACTAACATTACGATAAAGTTGCTAAAGTAAAAGTCGTAGATGCAGTCGCCAGGTACACACGTGAAGCGGACAGACGGTACAACTGCGGCGAGACATTCAACAGATACAAGTGAAAACATTAAGATTAAAATACACAATCATAATAGTAGGTAGGTATAAATGCAATAGTTGCGCATGGACTAGTCACCTGATCACCTCCCGTTCACATACAACATACTGCTAGCCAGATAGCCTTCACGTCCGAATTGATAGATCCACTTCCTCGGATCGTGTCTTATCACAATTATTATTTTATGCACATTTCGTGTAAGCTCCCAAAAAGCTCAGTTTGCAAAAAACATTGAAGACTAGCATAGCATTAATGAGATGTCTTTTTAACATTGAGTAAGGTTTATCTTGTCGTCTTGGAAATATGGTTCATCAATGTACTCTGGGTGGACCTGGTTCCACTAAACTAGACCTATTACATAAAGTTATACAAGCATATTGGTCCATTTGTTGCGATCCTACTTAGTTAGGTAGGTAGGTACCTACTGCGCAACTTATCATACCTAGCTGTCATACTTCTACGCTGAGCCGCTAAATAAATACATTGCAGAGGTCCGAGAGGACCGTCTTCGACATTTTTGTAGGTAGGGATGCCAGAACCATGCTTGCATCAGAGTGGTCAGACTGGCTTTCTTTCAAGATAGTGTCCTTAGTTTTCGCTTAATGAGCTTTTTGGTGTTTGACTAAAGAAGCAGAAAGAAGTAAGTACGTGTACCTATTACAAATAGTTTAACAGCAGCAGTCGTTCGCAGGGGCGACGAGGAGCGCAGCAGGTGGCGTGTTGCGCGCGCTCCGGGGACGTCACAACACGTCACACGTGGCACGGCCGCACGCCGCCCGGGCGGACCCGTGCAGCTCCGCGCCCTCTTGCTGTGCTCGTCGTCGCCCTTACACTCAATAACATTATTCTACTTAGGTACATTTTTGATCTCAATTTCGAGTGTAATAGTTGGAACTGACTTTAACTCGAAGATAGTGAAGTGGTGCGAGCCTACGGACTGAATGACGATATCGAGTGTTCTGTAGGTAGCACTTTAAACAAGTTACAACAGGATATCCCTAAATAAGTAGGTAGGTACAACAGGATGTCCCTAAATAAGTAGGTACAACTGGATGTCCCTAAATAAGTAGGTACAACTGGATGTCCCTAAATAAGTAGGTACAACTGGATGTCCCTAAATAAGTAGGTACAACTGGATGTCCCTAAATAAGTAGGTACAACAGGATGTCCCTAAATAAGTAGGTACAACTGGATGTCCCTAAATAAGTAGGTACAACAGGATGTCCCTAAATAAGTAGGTACAACAGCATGTCCCTAAACAAGTAGGTACAACAGGATGTCCCTAAATAAGTAGGTACTCCTACAATTCTATTTCATCGAAAGGTAGTAAGATACGTAGATACATGCTGAACGATCGGTACATTACAATGGGGAAGATGGTTACAGCACTCGCTAGTCCAGGTCCACGGCTTGTGACAATACTGACAACGCAGTCAGTAGACAGTGTAGTCAGTGTCCCGGTGCGGCGCCCGTCAGACGCTCGCTGCTGTGACCGAGTGGCGGCGGCGGTCGCTCGGCGGTAAGCGGTAAGGCAGTGTGCGGACACAACTCGTCCGAGTCCGAACTGTCGTCAGTTCGTCACTATCGTACATTACACATACGACTATCTACCGTATTGTAAAAATCACATACATTTCGAACAATTCAATAAACATCAAAAATGCAAAGATCAACGGTGGCTAAAGGAGAGATATAAACGACGCTATAAATATATACATTATATTATATCCTAATGAACCGGGTAAATTTACATCTCAAAAATGATAACATCTCCTTCCAGTCAATAGAGAATATAATTTATAAAACTTTGAAGTTGTAAAGTGTGCGGTGTGGCGCAGTGCTGGCCTAGGGCGGCACGGGCTCCGCGGGCAGGTCCAGGTCGGCGGTAAAGGGCGCGCCGGGCCCGGGCAGGTCCAGGTCGGTGGTGAAGGGCGCGCCGGGCCCGGGCAGGTCCAGGTCGGCGGTGAAGGGCGCGCCGGGCCCGGGCAGGTTCATGTCGGCGGTGAAGGGCGCGCCGGGCCCAGGCAGGTTCAGATCGGCGGTGAAGGGCGCGCCCGGCCCGCGCAGCGCCGCGCGCGCCTGCTCCGAGCCCTCCGGTGACGACGAGCTGCCGACACATTCACGTAGATATATAGTCACTCCTGCCAGAGGACAACACTTACGCTGCCCATTTCTTTCAAACACATTATTTGCCACCCTTTGTAATGACAAGGGGCTAATGTTAGTAGAACTGAGGCTATGGGTGGGTTTTATAGGTCGATTAGGAATTAGGATTAGGCACCAACTTCTCAGTCATCGGAAACAGAGATCGAGGATTTTTATAGACAAACTAAAGGATATTATTAAAAGCTGTCCCAGAAGAGACATCACTCTTTTAATGGGAGACCTGAACGCAAAGATCGGTTCAACAACTCGAGAGGACCATCTGAGAGAAGTAGTAGGGAAGTATGGTCTGGGGATCAGGAATGACAGAGGTGAGATGTGGCTGCAGTTTTGCGCAGTAAACTCTCTCACCATTACTTACCTACACCTGTTTCCAGAACCACCCAAGACGACTATATACTTGGGTGATGCCAGGAGATCGCTGCAGAAATCAGATCGACTACATTGCAGTCGCAAAGAATGGCGATCCTGCATCAGCATAACCAATATCAAGACGTACCCTGGTGCCGACTGCGGAAGTGATCACAAGCTATTAGTGGCAGAAGTTACTATCAAGCTAAAAAGATAAATACCATCTGAGCAGGCTGGCTTTGTCAAGGGTCGAGGCACAAGAGAGCAAATGGTGAACATGAGGCAGATACTTGCCACGACACATTAAACATCCCATGGTTCTTTTCGCTGATGATAGCACTGCTTTGATTAAATGCCTTGACAGAAATTTATATGAAGAGAACAGAAATAATACATTAAGTAACAGATATTATACATTGGCTAGAACATAATAATTTAATAATTAATATTCAAAAAACAAATGTTATGCATTTTTATCAACGAATTCCACCAGAAAACTTAAATCTTTATTATAATGATCAAAAGGTTGAAGAGGGAACTGCTGCTAAATTCCTAGGTATAATGATAGACAGCCAACTAACATGGAAGCCACAAGCAGAAGAAGTATGCAAAAAACAAAGTATACCTGCATTTATGTTCTTTTTAACCTGTCTAAAAAAGTAAGTACGGCCACGAGATTGGTTGCATACCATGGGTTAGTTGCGTCGATTTTGAGATTCGGCATAATATTTTGGGGAAATTGTAGCCTGAGAGAACAGGTGTTCAAGGCTCAAAAACGATGTCTAAGAGCAATGTGCAATTTAACAGTAACAGATAGCTGTGTACCTATGTTTAAGTCCCTAAAATTACTTACATTCCCATCTCTTTATATTTTTGAAATTGCTGTTTTCGTCAAGTCAAATAATATGCATCTTTTTAATAAAGCACCTGATAATAGAAATAGGCCAATACGAAAACAATATGAAAACATGCTGAAAAGTGTGTTATGGGTCCGACAATATTTAATAAATATTGTCATTATTAGCATTATTGTTCCGGTCCAGTGTACGCATTCTGTTAGTTTTTGAGCACACTCATGTTTTTCGTTTCTCGCTGTACTAATGTTTGTTTTACATACGTTACATTGAGTGTTTATTTGGTGAATGACTTGTCTGTTATATGGTTTCTTTCAACATACCAGTGAGTTGGGGTGGTTGTTGTAAAGCAATCAGCCGTTTGTATTTAGTTTTAATTTGTCTTGTATAGTTTTTAGTTATTCTAGTTTATATATATACTAGCTTCTACCAGCTGCGGCTTCGCCCGCGTTAATATCGGAAATAGCAAGGTTTCCTGATTTGTACTGTACATTTTTTACTCAGGAAAGACCCACCCTACACCTACCCAACACCTACCTAACACCTACTCTACACCTACCTTACACCTACCCAACACCTACCCAACACCTACCCAACACCTACTTTACACCTACCTTACACCTACGCTACACCTACCTTACACCCTAAACCTACCTTACACCAACCTTACATCTACCTTACACCTACCCTACACCTACCTTACACCTACCCTACACCTACCTAACACCTACCATTCACCTACCCTACCTACATAATTATACCGGCCCAAAAATACTATGACATGTTTCTGGTCTCCTGGTACTTGATGTTTCTGGTCTCCTGGTACTTGTGAATCTGAAGTACTAAGGCAGCAGCGGCTCTGAGTTTCCACTTCCTCCTCAGTCTTCATTAATCCACGCCACTTACCGGGATAAAAAGTAGCCTATTTTTTATTCCAGGTTATGAACTACATGTGTGCCAAATTTCATCCAAATCCCTTCAGCCGTTTTTGTCTGATTGTTACACAAACATACAAACATACAAACATACAAACATACAAACATTCACCTTTATAATATTAGTAGGATTTATTTTACTTACGTATATATTTATGAATGAACCTGTGGTCTTAAATGACAGTTTTTCCTCTTGTTCTTCTTCGACTTGTAGTTTTGTTAGTGCGGAAAGTGAGACTCCACTTCATACTTTGCATGACAACATCTCCGCTCTTTTTTCTAACTATCCAAAAAATTTGCATATAGCCCATATTAATGCTCAGAGTGTTCCTGGTCACTACTCCGATCTTCTGGCGTCTTTCAGTAATACCCATCTTGATGCGCTTCTCATTTCAGAAACTTTTCTTAAGCCTTCTCTCCTTTCTACGCACTATGCACTTCCTGGCTTTGTTCTGGTTAGGAATGACAGGACTGGTTTCGTTGACGCGTGATGCAGGTGATATCGATTGGACCCCGGTTACCGTAAGCTCCTGTATCAACGAAAAAGTGAACTGCTTCAATTCCCAGTTGTTAAATCTATATGACAAGCATGCTCCGCTTCGAAAAGTTAAAATTAGGTATAATCCTGCGCCGTGGATGACTACCCAAATAAAAAATGCTATTGCTCGTAAGGACAAGGCGAAGCGCAGGTACAGGCGTAGACCCACGGAGCGGAATCTTGCTCATTTCAAAGCCCTGCGTAACAGCTGCAATAGTCTGTGTCGAGATGCTAAGAGACGCTATTTCCACGAATCTCTTGTAGATCGCAAGTCCTCTGATGTCTGGAAATTTCTAAAGTCAGTTGGTATCGGTGAATCTCCTATTAACACCTGTGTAGATATAGACTTGTCTGCTCTCAATAGGCACTTTTCTCTTCCTCCTGTCTCTCTTGATCCCAATGTCAAAACTTCGACTTTGCTTGAGCTCTCCAAATTGCCATTACCGAATTGTCCTTTTTTTAATCTCAGTTCTGTCTCTGAAGACTCACACTGCTAATTATTCCTTATTCTCTGGCACATTTCCTACTGCTTGGAAACAGGCACACATAATACCACTTCCCAAAACAAACAATCCATCGTCTTTATCTCACTTTAGACCCATTTCCATTCTGCCTTTCCTTTCTAAAGTTCTCGAACACATTGTGCATGGCCAGATTTCCAGACACCTATCATCAAATTCTCTTATCTCCCCTTTCCAATCTGGATTCCGTGCTGGTCACAGCACTGTTACTGCACTTTTAAAAGTCACTGACGATATCCGCTGGGCTATAGACAACAAATCTCTCACGGTATTAGTCCTACTCGACTTCAGCTGTGCGTTTAACTCAGTGGATTTCGACATACTTCTTGGAGTCCTACAGTCTATTAACCTTTCTTCTTCCGCACTATCCTGGTTTGACTCTTATCTTCGGGGTCGCTCTCAGTGTGTCCGCCTTGAAGACACTTTCTCTGATTGGTGTGACCTCACTGCTGGTGTTCCTCAGGGTGGCGTTCTCTCTCCTCTTCTTTTCACTATCTTCATAAATACCGTTATATCAATAAGGTTATATCCTCCAACTTCCATCTTTACGCAGACGATTTGCAGCTTTATCGACACTTCTTGCTGGCCGACGCGGATTCAGCGATTAAGGCCATGAATCATGACCTGGAGAGTATTAATAAATGGGCTAAGTCGTACGGCTTACAGATTAATCCGTCCAAGTCCCAGGCCATGATCATAGGCAGTCGTTATTATCGCACTGCGCTTGCGCTCTTTTCAAAAAAACAGTCAAAGAGCATTATCTTTCTACCATACTGTAATCCTTTGTTTATTATAGATATGTATTATTTTATTATAATTATGTATTTATGTATATTTGTTTGTATGTTTATTGTTGTGATTTATATTTATATATATAGTAATATGTTTTAGTTAAGTTAGTATAGTGTCTATTTTAAGTTTCCTTCTCCTCTATACACACTGTGTCTACGTTTCTCATCCCACTTTTCTGTCGCAGGTCTGCTGCAAGAAATTTCTTTAGAAATAAGCAGTACCTTTGTGCTCTTTTTTCTGTATACAAATTTCTTTTTTAAGGTTATTGTGTGTACATAAATAAATAAATAAATAAATATACCCGATAGAATAAAACACAGATAGTTCCAGTTTTCAAGAAGCAGTTGACAGATTTGTTGACAAAAAAATGTTATTATTCGATAGGCGATTTTTTGAACGATAAATTTTAAGTTTATTTATTTATTTATTTATTTAAGGAAAAACAAACAGTAGCACAATAAGAAATTGTCATAATGTCTAAAATATACATTTTAAAACATTTATGCTACCCACTGCGTTCTCCACAGATTACTTTTAGAAGTATAACTAGCTAGTAACACGCGTGAAATTTAAACAATTTTTCTAAATAAGCCACGGATATATTGAAAACTATTGAGTTGAGTGGAATTTACTGCGGCTGCTTATACAAAACAATATTTCCATAAAACATCGAGAAATTATAATCAAGATTCATTACAACTTTACAGAGTCCGTAACTCTCCGGTGACATACATAAAAGAAAAAAAAGAAAAAGTAAATGTGTGTGCGTGCATTATTAAACATCATGTTATTTTGTCGTAATTTGCTGATCCTTTAAGGTTGCTTGGATTTGCATCCTGAATGAATTTTTACTAAGAAAAAGAATGTCAATTGAATTAAACTCATTGTTATAAGTCTCAACTAAACGATGAAGTGGTGAACGCGAGCCAGCGTTGGATTTACAGAGGCTTAAGCAAAAAGACGTCGAGTGCGTACTTCACGTACATGAACTGTTCGAGGAACCAGGTAACACAGACTCCTAACTAAGTCCGGACAATCAAAATGATTGCGGCACACATTGAACAGAGTCATAACTTCCAGAAGTTTCCGTCTTGACTTTAAGGTGAGAAGATCATACTTTTTAAGAAGTAAGTGATATGACATTTTTTTCCGAAAACATCTAAAATTCAAAGCACGAAGGTATTTACGTTGTACTAGTTCTAATCTTTCAGTATATTTTACGTAAAATGGGTTCCAAATGGGTACTGCGAACTCTAACTGTGGCCTAATTATTGACTTGTATAAGTGCAAAAAGGTGGAAGGTCGACGAAAATCCCTAGAAGATCTCATGACACAACCAAACATTTGGTAGGCCTTGTTAACAATTTTATCTATATGAACATCCAAATGTAACTTCGAATCTAGCAGAACACCAAGATCGCGGAGAAAACTTACTTTGCTAATCAGCGTACTTCCAAGACGATAGTCGAACTCAGTAATACTTTTTTTTTTGGTAAATGTTATAACATGACATTTTGGAAGACTTAGGTAAAGTTTATTGGAAGAGCAGTAGTTAGCGAAACGGTCTAAATCGTGCTGGAAGTTGAAACAATCGACTTTATCAGAAATAATTTTATAGACCTTAAAAAACCAACCAAACCGACCGACCTTTAAATTTTGAATTTTGAAAACAGTCTTTTATGTCATTAATGTATAGGATAAATAATAAAGGGCCTAAAATGGAACCTTGCGGTACACCGGAGGTGATCTGAAAGAGCCAGATTCAAAGCCATTAACAACTACCTTTTGTGTTCTGTTAGTTATATAAGATATAAACCACCGTAAAAGGTCCCCTCTGATTCCATTGTATGCAATTTTATTAAGTAGTAGTGTGTGATCAAGTTTATCAAATGCCTTCTGAAAATCTGTGTAAACCGCATCAATCTGCTGTCTATTATCAAGACTGTCAAACAGTTGGGACGTGAAAATGAGGAGATTGCTAATGCATGATCTGTCTTTCACAAATCCGTGCTGTTCTTTAATTAAAACTTTGCGAATAGCAGGATATAATTTATTATGTACTAGTCTCTCAAATAGCTTAGAAAAAGCAGATAGTATAGAGATAGGTCGATAGGTCGCTACGTCATGCTTGGAACCACTTTTATGAACTGGTACAATATTTGCATGTTTCCAAACTTCAGGGAAAATACCATTTGATAGACATTTATTAAATAATATAAGTAAGGGATAGCATAATGTATCACACGTACTTTTCAAGAAAACAGAAGGAATCCCATCAGGACCAGGACCCTTGGTCGAATCAAGTGACTTTAGTTCTTTATGTATTTCATCAAGAGACAACTGCAGTTTGCATAGAAAGACATCGTGGTCAGCATTACTAGATGGTGGTTCCCAAGAGTCATAGTCAAATGTTGAGGGCTCATACGCAGACTGGAAAAATGTAGCAAACAAGTTGCAAGTAGTAATAGGATCATTGGATGAGATTTGATTGTAATGAACCGTCGATGGGATTTTATTAGTATTTTTACGGCTAGAAACGTACGTCCAAAATGTCTTAGCATTGGTAGCAACACTGTCTTCAATTGCATTAATGTATTTACTATAGCAAATGTCAGCCACTTTCTTAAATTTTTTCCTGTTACTCGAGAATACCTCATAGTCACATAAATTTCCATATTTCTTCCATCTAACCCAGGCTTGAGTTTTCTTTTTGTAGGTATATATGAGAGATTTGGAAAACCAAGTGGCGAAATTAATATTTTTTGTTCGACATGTGGGTGTGTGTGATTTTATAATTTCATAAAGTTTTTCATAAAATGTAGAAACAGATTCATTAGGTGGTACGTTATCCAGTAAGACATTCCAATCCACGTCCCCTATATCAGTATTTATTTTTATATAGTTAGCTTTGTGATAATTTAGTTTGTTAACAGCAGTATGTTTAGGTTTATGTGTGGGGTGAGAGAAAGAAATAAGTACATAGAAGGCTGGATGATAGGTATCAACAGGTAAAAGGGGGACATCAGGAGATAATGTGTCAGTATGAGTATTACAAAAAAATAAGTCTAAGATTCGTCCGCCAGAATTGAAAAAGTGGTTATACTGTTTCATAACATATTGAGAGAAGAAATTTGATAAACAACGAGTTATATTTGTGAGTTTGTTGTTCGCAGCATATTCCATGTGTGACACCTTTTTAACCCAAGTAAGTGAGGGTAAATTAAAGTCACCTGTTAAAATAATATTTTCTACGGAAGAGTCATCACACAACACAGACAGAGAATTAAAAAAAAGTCAAGTATGTATCATCAAGAGCATTAGGGGGTATGTAAGTAGCACAAATGATATGATATTTATTGCTTTTAGTGGGAACTTTAACTATTACATGCTCGGGCAAGGTTAACGGAGGCATAAATGAGATACAAGAGGGATTTAGTTCTTTAGATATGGCGATAAGGACACCACCGCCATCCTTTTTGTTGGTGAGTAAACGGTTCCGGTCGCATCTAAACACCAAATAACGCTGATCAATAAATTCGTTATCCGAAATGTCTAGCGTCAACCACGTCTCAGTCAAGATAATGACGTCATATGCATGCGACAGAATATTTAAATAAAGGGTATTAAGTTTAGTCCTGATTCCTCGACAGTTTTGATAGTACATGGATATTTTACAATCATTAGGCATTTTTAAAATCTGAGGGTACAAGAAAATAAACCAAAGGTAAAAAAATATTCACTTTGAGACTCGTAAGTAAACTAAAAACATGCGAGTCATACACAACTGTGATGTCATTCACAAATGTGAAGGTACAATAAAAAAAGCCAAAAACAAAATAACATTCACTTTTAAACTCACGAGTATACTTAAAACAAACCAACGCCAACGCTGAAAGTTCACACGGTAAGTTATCGGTAAATAACACTAAAAAGTAGGTATAATCGACAAAGTAAATCATAAAAAACTCAAGCAACAATATAAGGATTGTTTTCAGGACTTGATTGTTAGACGCACTTATTTTAACATCGTACATTAAATTTGATGAGGTACGGAAACATTGTAAACAGTGAATTGCAATACAAATCTTAAGCAAATTAAGCACACAACTGTTTGCAATAAAATATAACCAATAAACATTTAGTTAATATTAAAATTGTGTAGGTACCTATTTTAATAAAACATTTTTAATTTTATTCAATTGTACTGAAAAATACATATTTACCTAAGTTGCTATTGACTCTGACCTGAATAATGAATGTTATGGATATTCACTGGCATTTTTCGTAGGTAATATCTTTTATTTGTGAATTTAATTAATCATTTATTTTATCAATATGCTTGCCTTTGGAGAACCCTCCAGGAAACGTGAGTACCTTCGCACTTGATAAAATTGATCGCAAACTTATACGAGGATGGAGTGTCGATGGTCAGGGTGAATAATGTGAAGTCAGGACCTTTTAAACCAGAAAAAGGAGTACGCCAAGGATGTATTCTGTCCCCTCTTCTTTTCAATATCTATGGCGAATACATTATGAGAAGGGCCTTAGAAGAATGGGGGGGTGGTATCGCAGTAGGTGGCAGTTAAATCAGCAGCCTCCGAAAAGCGTTAATTAAAAAAAAAAAATTGTACCTGTGCTCCATGATCAGCGATCAGGGTGGGTGCGATAAAGAAATTCGGAGGCGTACACAGATGGCCAAAGCTGCCATGAGCAAGATATCGAGATATGGCAGGACAGAAAGATCTCTAACAGTACCAAGAAGAGACTATAGTGAGAAATCTGGTGTTCTCGATATTTCTGTACGGCTCCGAATCCTGGGCAATTCGCACTGTGGGTCAAAAAAAGATTGAGGCTTCGAAATGCGGTGTTGGAGAAGAATGTTGCGCATACCATAGAATAAGGAATAAGAATAGAATAGAATAGAAAACATTTATTCGACAGACACAACACTACAGCAACATTAACATAATAAAAAAAAGAGAACAGTAACAAAACATACACAATAAAATGGTGCTGAGTGTGCCCTGCCGAAAGGGTTACCATCTCAGCGTTTGCTGGGCGTCAGACACCCAGCGCTGGTTTTCAGTTGGCACCCCGCAGTGACACGCGGCACCAGCTAAACATCAAAAACAGACTCTCCACAATATGCTACCAGTGAGTCCTAAGTTATTTTGGCCATATCGCTCGGAAACAGCCAGACAGCCTCGAAAAACTGGTGGTGGTGGGAAAGGTCGCGCGGACGTTCACCTACTCGCTGGTCAGACCAGATAAGGGCGATCACAGGACTCATGGTGACCACTTCCCTAAGAAGAGCCGAAGACAGAGTGGCATGGAAGCAGCTCGTCTGTGACTCCAAGTCCAAGCATTCTAAGACGGGCACGACCTTCAGAAATGAAGACAACGAATAAGAAGAGAGGAATTAGGATAAAACCATAGAGTTGGATAAAACAAACAGGACCGAAGACAGTGGATTTTTGGTGTCAAGTGGATTATATTAGAAGCAGATTGATTCCGTTGACTGGAGTTCTGCGAAATATTGCTAAATTGTGTGCCATGGTGCATTCTGACTATCTAATCCATCTACCATGGACAGGCTGCTATTACACATCTTCATGACCTACAAACAAGTGAAAGTTTTATTTCAAAGCTACCTACCTGTACCAACCTGTCACACATGCAAACTAAATACGAAAATTTAAACAAACAAAATACACTCAGAAATTACTCTCAAGCACAAAACTCACCACTACTCACTTGGAATAGGGATAGTAGGTATATTTATAGAACTGCCTTCAGTTAACACTTTTTACGGAAGAAGAACCATTCAGTTTGAGAGCGCAGCTATACCTACCTACAATAAGTTACCGAAAGAAACAAAACATTCTGCATCAGTAAACAGTTTAACAATACCTAGGTTTAACTTGTCTAATCAACAATACTAAAATCGATAGATCGAACGACCATGTTATTACCTACATGAGACATTTTATTGAATTTCTAATATGTAAGTTAACGAAGTAGCCGATGTAGGTACTCGTAAAAACGAGGGTTCCCAACCCTCCCAAAACTCCTGGAACAATGGTCAACCTCCCGACCTCCCGGGGTGCAACAATTTCTCCAGTTTTAAGAACGCCGAAGGAAATCAAGGTATCACGTCTTTTTTTCGTCTTAAAATAGTAGGGTAAAGTGGGGCACATTGTTACATGGGGTACACTGTTAAAATGCAAGTACTTATCTCCGTTTCTATCATTCACTTTTATAATATTGGTATACAGTTTTGACAAGCTCATAGGCGGCCATCCTGAAACAGTAGCCATTGCCTCAGTTTGTCCCTCGTTTCAGAGATAACAAACAAAAAACTAATTCGTACGGAGATAACAACAAAAAACACGTTTTCCTGGTGTATTATAATATAGGTAAATGATAATGATTTTCCTGTCCCCTATGTGATGATTATAAAAACGATGATTTGGAGCGTATTTAGCTCCAAATCATCGTTTTTATAAACATAACTTAAAAGACTCATTTGACATTTTTTTTTTCGATTTGTGTCACCTGGGGCACTGTGTTACGGGGCACTGTGATAAATAAAATTGTAAAAAATAACCTTAAGTATTTTTTTTTTATTATACCTAGGTTTTCAAAGAAAATGATGCAAAATCGTAAGAGGAAGACGAATCACGGTCTTTGTAAAGAAAAATAAGAGAGAAGCCATTCTGATGGTTGAAAGTGGGATTAGTCTTCGAAAAGCAGCAAACAAACAAACATCAGGCAGATTTCTATACGTTCCCAAAGATTATTATATATATATATATATATATAGAACATCTGCGTTATGCAGGTGTACACCTGCCCAGAGTACTGAGTCTACTGTTTAATTTTTGTATTGGTCATTATTTTATACCGGATGATATGATGAAAACAGTAGTCGTTCCAATAATAAAGAATAAGACCGGGGACCCATCTGACAAGCATGTAATTATGCTTGTCGCCCGATATCATTGGCCACAACCATGGCGAAGGTCCTTGACAGTCTCATGAACGCACAGCTAAGCGAACACCTTCAGATACATGACTTGCAGTTTGGCTTCAGACCCAACCTGTCAACGGAAATGGCAATTATGTGTCTGAAACAAACTGCAAGGTATTATACCGACAGAAAAACGCCAGAATATGCGTGTTTTCTTGATATGTCGAGGGCCTTCGACCTGGTGTCTTATGATATTCTTTGGCATAAACTACTCGAGGAGACCACTGTGCCGAGGGAGCTCTGGTATCTCTCCTCAAGTATTGGTACAGTAATTAAAAGAATGCTGTTAGATGGGTCAACGCTCACAGTGAGGAATATAATCTTAAGTGCGGTGTTAGGCAGGGCGGGTTGACCTCCCCGAGTTTGTTTAACCTGTTTGTTAACCAGCTGATTGGCAGGCTCAGCGGGGCTATGATCGGATGTTCAATAGACGGAAGAATGGTCAACGATATTAGTTTCGCGGACGACATGGCTCTGTTGAGCCCGTCAGTGAGTGCGCTCAGGAGACTTCTGGGCATTTGTGAATCGTATGTCCTGTCTCATGGACTCAAATATAATACTGGTAAGAGTGTTCTCATGCTTTACAAAGCAGGGAACAAGGCTCCCTCAAACGTACCGCCAATTAAGATCGGTGGGTCGGCACTAACGAGGGTGTCTAAAGTAAAATATTTGGGTCACATGCTGACAGATAGGCTACAGGACGATGAGGACCTAGAGAGGGAAAGGAGGGTGTTGGCAGTCCGCTGCAATATGTTGTCCCGCAGATTTGCACGATGTACCACAGATGTAAAACTGTTACTTTTCAGAGCCTTCTGTCAGTCTTTTTACAAGTGCAATCTGTGGATCAACTTTACGCGACGGGCTTTCAACGCCCTGCGTGTTCAGTACAATGACGCTTTGAGGGAAGAGTTGAAAAAACCCAGCACTGCAGTACTGCAGCGCTTCCGCAATGTTTGCGGATGCTTCCATCGATGATTTCTTCTCCATTATTAGGAAAAGAACTGCATCGGTGATGAGCAGGGTGCGGGGTAGCACCAACTCTGTCCTCAGAACGTTAGCGTGCAAGATAGACAGTCCTTTTACTGTGTACTGGGCAGGTGTACACCTGCACAGAAACAGGAAATAGATACTTACCTACTAGATAACTTGTTTTGTTTACTAACACTTTGTTATTTTTGTGTATACCGACTACTAACAACCTTACTAACTCTATCTTTGTAAATAATTATGGACTTGTGTCTGAAATAAAGATAAATTATTATTATTATTTACTAGCTGTCCCCCGCGGCTTCGCTCCCGTCAACTGGCTACCTACCTACCTACCTACCCTACACCTACCCTAAGGATTCTTAAATTTTCTAATTTTCCGCGCGTTTTTTAAAAGAAAAATTTTTTTTTAATTTTTTTTCTTTTCTTTTCATGAAAACCTTCTCCTGACAATAACAAACACAACAAAAAAAGAATTAGTGAAATCGGTCCAGCCATTCACGCGTGATGCCGTGACCAAGGAAAACGGGTTTCATTTTTATATATATACTGGGTAATTTTTTTCCAGTGCGCAAACTTTGAGAACCACTTCTGCCCATGTAAATGAACAACTTTCCCCAAGAAAGCCATAGTCAAATCCTAAAAAAAAAATTGAGTCTCCCATACAAATTGTGGTCAGTTGATGACAATTTTGTATGGGAAGTTCAAATTTTTTTTTTAAACTGTATAGTTTTGAAGAAGTTGATCAAATAATGTAAAGTGTAGCAATTTATATGAGCAGGCTTTGTGTAAAGTTAGGGATCTAGAAGATGAATTAATTCATGCTAGGGATCATATTCTGAAAATGCAGAATGAAAAAGAATGTTCTCAGGTTAAGGAAACTAACCATTTATATAATGAATTAGTACTACACTCTAATTCTAACCCTCATTCCTTGATAATAGACCTTACTGAAGATTCCTTATTAAAACAAAATTGTAATTATAAACTTAGTCAAAATAAAATAAAAAAATATGCAAGATTGAATAAAATCATAAAAAAAGTGTAAAAAATTTAAGAAACAAGAAAAACACTATTCCAAAAACATTCAACTGAGGAAAGAACGTGTTAATCTAATTAATCAATTAAACAATTATCAAATTAAATTCGAAGACAGTATAAATATTTATGAAATTGACACACAGCGTTTACAGTCTGAAATATAAACCCTTGATTATTCGTTGAAGTCTCTGTATAATAAACATGTGAGTTCAAAAAATCAAATTAAGGAACATATCCTTGCCACAAATGAGTTGGTTGACAGAGTAGACTCACTGACTCTCAGCAACACCAAGTGCACCTGTCAGAAGACATGCAACCTCAATGCCCTCCAGCCTGTGGTATCGGAGGACCCGTCCCAGGATATGAGTATTCAGGATTGTATCCCCATTCAAGACATTCCTATTATTGTGCAATAATTATCTCCAGTGGTACATTCAGTAAATAATAGTTTATCAACTCCTAGTAGCAAGGTTTGTCGTCAGTCAATTATGTTTTCAGACAGTATAGGAAGAGGGTTAGGGAAATTGGTTACTAACAGCCTTCCTTTTGTAACTCAAAACTATTGTACACCTCAGAATTCCTAACAAAGCATACTTTCATCGATAACTGAGAATGAATATGATCCAAATGCCATAATTACTATACTTGTAGGGAATAGTTTAAATGTAAAAATAGATGATATCACTAATAATATCACTAAACTTTTGAAAATCAATTGTAAAAAGATAATTCTGTGTGCTTTCCCATACTTTGAGCACTTATCTAATAGGCAAAATAACTACATACACATGCTTAATAAGCATATGCATTTTTTAGTTAGTCACCATAGTGACAATCTTTTATTTTTTGACATCAACATTTTTGTTGATAAACTTAAGTCGACAAGGAATACTGTGTATCTGCCCATTAGTTTTAGACGTCAAAAAGCGAGGCTATTAGCTTATAATATTAACTCAGACATAATTGGTATGTCGAAGTACTCTGGTATTAGCACCACAATTAGTAATAGTACTAATGTTATGGTTGCTTCAAATAATTTAAACTAGTTAATAAGACAACAGATGGTACCATAGGCAATTTAGCTCAACTTAATATCAACCAGGTATCTTCTAGCACAAATAAAAAGGGGGCTAAGCAGAAATCCTTTAATTTATTCCTTCAGAACCTTCAAGGCTTTTCTTCGAAACAATTGGAAATTGAATTATTTTTAGAAAAAACAATGATTGACATTATTTGCATTACTGAGGATTGGTTAAAGGATTCTGAAATGTTAATAAATTATGAGAATTATAGTGTGGGCAGTTGTTTTAACCGAAAAACAATGCTACGCGGGGGTTCACTCATCTTAATTAAACGGTGTATTAAATTCAAAACTCGTAAAGATATAGTTGAACTGTCGGTTGAACATAACATTGAACTGTCCTGTGTTGAGCTAGATAAGCATGTCATAGTGTGCGTTTACAGACCCCCAAATTATCAAAACTATTCTATTTTTGAGTCAGTAATGGAAGATGTTTTGGCAAAACTTACTATTGGTAATAAACTTATGATTATTTGTGGTGATTTTAATATCAATATTTTAGAAAGTAATTCAGATAGCAGACGCTTATTGAATCTCTTTAAATCTTTTAATTTGTCAAATGTGTTTATAGAACCAACTCGCACCACTTCAACAACTGCTACATGTATTGATAATGTATTTTGTTGCTGCAACTACTTAGACAAGGCAATTGTAAATTATCTTCCTTCTGATCACAGTGGGCTAATGGTAACTTTTGAGTCCAACATACCAATACCGCAAGTGCAAATTCATTCCAGACCAATAACAGCAGGTAAATTAAATAAATTTAATAGCACTCTTAGCATCAAGTTAATTGATCGAAATCTCACAATAGACAACGGTAATCTACACTAATATTATAAAGAGGAAAGATTTGTTTGTTTGTTTGTTTGAAATGAATAGGCTCCGAAACTACTGGACCGATTTAAAAAATTCTTTCACCAGTAGAATCCTACATTATCGATGATGGACATAGGCTATAGAATATTTTCAAAAAAGTTAGGGATCCGTATGAAAACTTCGATAATGTAACCCAAGGTGTGAGAAAAAATCCTTATATCGCGTACGCTGCGGAATCTATTGACAATAGAGCAAAGTGATGTACTACAGTTTTATAGAGGTTATCAATATCTACAAAAAAGTTCGCGATACCATATGTCTAACTATTATGGATAAGTCACTATGACCGCTTTTTGTTCATATTATTCAAGCAAATCCCATGGTGAAATAAAAAATGGTGATTTTAGTATCATGATGTTAATCCTTATCCATTTAAATGGTTTGTATATATATAATAATTAAGGTTGATTATGTCCGTGTAAACTACACTTTAAATTATTCAAATCGGACCTTTCATTCAAAAGTTACGACGGTAATAAACATGCTCGGAGTAAGAAAAATGTCGCGGCTTGAGCGAACTGGGGAGAATCGTATCAATGCATGGGGGTATAGGGGGCGTTGAAGTTGGTGGAGTACCTACTAAATCCACGCGGACGAAGTCGCGGGCGAAGTGCTAGTATTTTATATAAAGATTTTTTTTCTGTAGTTCAAACAGAGTTCAACAATATGTTTAAAAAGAAAACTAAAACTATATGCCATAATTTTTTATTTAGTGACTGGGCGACTAAAGGACTCAGAATAAGTAGGGAAAGACTTTACGAGCTGTATGGCCTTAAGCCTTATATTAACACTGAAACTTTTAATAAGTATGTAGCTACCTACTCAAAAATTTATAAAAATACTTGTAAGGTGGCTAAGGCTTTGTACATAAGCAATAAGGTTAAATCAGCAGAAAATGAAATAAAGACGGTTTGGAAAATTATAAATATTGAAACAAACAGGACTAAAAGACCTAATACTGATTACACATTGGAGACTTCTTATGGTCTTATTAGCGATAATCAAAAAGTTGCCCAAGAATTTGTTAATTTTTTTACCAGTATTCCAATTAGAACTACTGAAGCCTTAAATTCCTCGCCTTCGCTGGCTTTTGATTTGTTACTGGCGGATGTTTCAGCCTGCCCGACGGAATTTAATTTTAAGCATATAAACCCCATAACTGTAATAAAAGCTTTCAAAGAAATCAAGATTAAATTGACTGAGGATCTATGGGGGTTGTCTATCAAAGTTTGTACCTCAATTATTGAGACTATAGCGCCGTACTTAGCTCTAATATTTAATTTGTGTGTGGATCAAGGAGTCTTTCCAGACTTAATGAAATTTAGTAAAGTGATACCACTTTTCAAATCCGGGAACAGTAAAGACACAAACAATTATAGACCAGTATCCGTGTTGCCAGTGTTCAGCAAGGTATTTGAAAAAGTGATGCTTAATCAGATGCTTTATCATTTTAACACCAATAACATCTTGCATGATAAACAGTATGGTTTCACCAAAGGACGTTGTACAACTGACGCTGGTGTAACTTTACTAAAACATATCTTCAATGCGTGGGAGGAGGCGCAGGATGCCATAGGCATCTTCTGCGACCTTTCTAAAGCGTTTGATTGCGTTAATTACGAAACATTGCTGCTGAAGCTCGAGCATTATGGACTAGGCAAAATAGCGTTAAATTAGTCAAATCTTATAAGCGATAGACAGCAATTGGTTCAAATAAACGGTGTCAATTCCTCGGGATTAAACGTAAAAATGGGCGTGCTCCAAGGCTCAATTTTGGGTCCTTTTTTATTTCTAGTTTATATTAATGATCTACCCCATTTATTGCTAAACAAACTAAACATGGTCTTGTTTGCCGACGATACTTCTTTGATTTTTAAAATAAATAGACGCAGTAATAATCTTGACGACGTAAATAACGCCCTTATGCAGGTCCATAATTGGTTTACTGCTAATAATTTGGTTTTAAATGGGAAAAAAACGAAGTGCATAAGATTTGCCTTAGCAAATGTCAAAAGTAGTGATTGTGACATAGTATTGAACAGGGAAAAACTGGAATTCGTCGACAGAACGGTTTTCCTGGGGATTACGCTTGACGCAAGGCTGCAATGGGGTCCTCATTTAGCATCTCTTTCAGCACGGCTAAGCTCAGCAGCGTATGCTGTTAGGAAAATCCGCCAACTAACAGATGTTGATACCGCGAGACTAGTCTATTTTAGTTACTTTCATAGTATAATGTCTTAAGGTATCTTACTATGGGGACGGGCTGCAGATATCGAGTCAATTTTTATTCTGCAAAAAAAAGCCACAAGAGCCATATACAATCTCCGCCGGCGCGATTCTCTAAGGCAACTGTTCAAGAGTATTAACATCATGACGGTACCTTGTCAATACATCTATGAAAACATTATGTACGTTAGAAAGAATCTACATCTTTTTAATAAACGAGGCGACAGGCATAACTATGTCACTAGAAATAGGAGCCAATTAGTTCAACCAGGCTTCAGACTTGCTAAAGTAGCCACATCTTTCATGGGGTACTGTTTAAAATGTTACAATAAAATACCTCCCCAGATATTAGAATTAAATGAAACAAAATTTAAATCTTGTGTTAAGCGCACACTATGCAGGCAAGCATATTATAAGTTGGGGGATTACATTGAAGATAAAAATGCTTGGCTCAATGCTGGTCCTGCTCCACAGCCACTAGGGCGCACACATTAGTTATTTAATTATTTTATATTTTTATTTTTAGCAGTTGTGAGACCCGCTGAATATTGAACATAGATTTTTCATTGTATAGACTTAACTAATTTTGCATTGTATAATTTCATGCATTAACGGCACATGTGTGAGTACTGTGTACCTTCAAGTCAAACTATCATTTTTGGGTAAGACTTTAATGTGCCCTGGCTGTTGGGAGTGTCATGCTCACTCAAGTCTCTCTGATGGTGCAGTTTGTGTTTCATTCATCATTTGGCTCCGTCAGCTGGGACTGGTCATGTTTCAACTGCCACGGTTTGTTTTAATTTGTTAGTATTTTGAATTGTTCCTTTTGTCGTGCACGTCTTTTTATATCGTTCTCACATGTCTATGAATAATTTCAACAAGAACAATGTAACCACAACTTTGTAATAATTAATTGATTCAAAAGAGTGTCCATGGAGTTTCTTGTACGTTCTTCTCCATAGAGATCTACGCTTTGGAACGTGCAAATAGCTTCACCTCTTTGACTGACCGACCTTGACAATTCAAAAGTGCCTGTAAATGGTTTAATTGAAATAAATGCTTTGACTTTGAGACTGTATAGTTTATATCAATGCCAGTCAGAAGTTGATCAAATAATGTAAAGTGAAGAGAGACTGTAGTGTATAGTTTATATCAATGCCAGTCAGCAGTTGATCAAATAAATATTTTCGCCGCTACATTGGCTTTTATTTTTTTTGTAACACTGCCCCACCTTACCCTAAAGAAGAGGATTTAAATACCGCTACTGAAGTTCATGGCAACTTTTCATGGCATCAAATATCATCATAGTTCTAATAGCCAAGATTGTTATTTAAAGAAAGTTTTCTTGCCGAAAACGTTTTAGGGCCAGCTAGTCTAGAACACTCAGGGCGACTTTCACCAATGAAACTGATCGCGATCAGCGTTTAAACCACGTTTATGAGCTGTCAGTGACATTATTTTTCTATGGAATATTGATCGCGTTCAGTTTAATTGGTGAAATCTCTCAGTAATTTAGCGAGTGATTCGTCAAACAGAGGTTTGAAAATGTATTCATTGTTGATTACATTTTTTTTTATAAGAAAACGGCTTTCAAACTGGTATATTAGACTTTCAAATTGTTAAGATTCTCCTCCTCTCCTCCAGGCTGGTTCTTTCGAGAGTTGGCAACCCTAGTAAGAACCTATGTTCTTTTTGTTCTTCTGGGTAAGCTCGCTCTATCGTAGACTTCGTCTCTGTCATATCTGACATTGACTAGAGTCAAGAGGAAACCCTAAATCTATATATATCTATATATATAAAAATGAAACCCGTTTCGCGTTGTCACGGCATCACGTGTGAACGGCTGAACCGATTTCGATAATTCTTTTTTTGTTGTGTTTGTTATTGTCAGGAGAAGGTTCTTACGAAAAAAAAAAAAAAAAATTTGAAAATTAGAAAATTTAAGAATCCTTAGGGTAGGTGTAGGGTAGGTGTAGGGTAGGTGTAGGGTAGGTGTAGGGTAGGTGTTGGGTAGGTGTAGGGTAGGTGTAGGGTAGGTGTAGGGTAGGTGTAGGGTAGGTGTAGGGTAGGTGTAGGGTAGGTGTTGGGTAGGTGTAGGGTAGGTGTAGGGTAGGTGTAGGGTAGGTGTAGGGTAGGTGTAGGTGTAGGGTAGGTGTAGGGTAGGTGTAGGGTAGGCGTAGGGTAGGTGTAGGGTAGGCGTAGGGTAGGTGTAGGGTAGGTGTAGGGTAGGTGTAGGGTAGGTGTAGGGTAGGTGTAGGGTAGGTGTAGGGTAGGTGTAGGGTAGGTGTAGGGTAGGTGTAGGGTAGGTGTAGGGTAGGTGTAGGGTAGGTGTAGGGTAGGTGTAGGGTAGGTAGGTAGGTAGCCAGTTGACGGGAGCGAAGCCGCGGGGGACAGCTAGTATCTAATAAGAAAAAAAATAAATACCTAAATAAATTTCTTAGAACCGAAGCTTCGGTTTAAAGAAATTTATTTATATCCCCCAAAGATCGAGATAAGTATCGATCTAGTTACTTACCGCACGACGAGTGCCGCCCGTCGTGCGGTCTTAGTTTACGTACTTAGAACGTCCATCTCATAATAGTAGGATGATACCTGACGCGCGGCTGGTCGTCGTGCAGCAGCGGCAGCTGGTCATCGTCGCGCGCGGCGGCGTGGCACTCGCAGCGGCAGTGCTCGGGCTCCACGTAGCTGAACACCACGCCCCCAGCGCCCGCGCCCGCCGCGCTTGCCGCCGCCGCCGGCAGCGTCTGGATGCGCTTCGGCTGTTTCCGCCGCTCCGGCACCTCCTCGAAGTCTATCCAGTCGGTTTTCGGTCGCAAGTCGAAACCTGATGTGATAACGGTAACACTATCTACTTTAGTTTGAAAAGTGAAAAAGTGACACGCACTCTCTTTTTTGGATTTGTACCTTATAGTTTATATCTACTATTATAAATGCGAACAGTAGTCACAGTAGTCACTTTATTTTTTATAAAAATTAATATATATATATATTTTAATGTAAATGATGACGTTCAAAAGTGCCGTTCACTGGCCTAATTGAAATAAACGTCTTGACTTTGACTTTGAATGTTTGGATGGATGTTTGTTACTCAATCCCGCCAGAACGGCTGCACGGATCTGGATGAATGGACATTGCCAATCTATGAATGGAAGGTAGACCAAGTGCTGCCCAGAATGAACACTCAGTGCATTTTGTTCCTCAGGCCAGCAATAATCGTCAAGTCAAGAGAAAAATAATGTTTTGTTGTGAATTATTTAGGGACGAAAAGTGAACTTATTATAATAGATGGACACAACCAGTATAAATAAGTAATATTGACTGTTTAACTAGGTACTTTAATCATTGATGAATGACTTACGTATTAATACTGAAATTAGTATATATAGTCTGAACTTACTATCACTACCGCTGCGGGTGCGCGGGCGGTCGGGGCGGTCGGGGCGGCGCGGCGCCGCGGCCGTGCTGGGCCGGCGCGGCAGGCGGATGCGCAGCTTGTCCTGCGGCGCCAGCGGGGGCGCCGACAGGGGCGCGGGGCGGGGCACGCGCGGCGCGGGCGGCGCGGGCGCGGGGGGCGGCGCCGCGCGCGGCCGCGACACTCCCGACACCAGCACGCCGCCGCGCTCGCGCACCGGCACCATGGGCAGCGCCACCGAGCGCTCCTGCGGCAGCGTGGTAGGCACGTACGGCAGCTCCTCTTCGAACGACTGCTGCACCACCAGGCCGCGTTTTTCCACCTCGTCGCCGGCGGGCGGCGGCGCCGACTCCGAGCTAGGCTCCGATTCGGATGAGTCGCGCACGGGCTCCGGCGGCGATGCGAGGCTAGGCGCTGCGGCAAAGTCGCCCGAAAGGCGCGCATCCGGCGACGCCGGGCTGCCGTTGGCGGCGGGGACGACGTCGCGTATCGTCGTCGTCTTCAGCTCCTCGCCGTCGACGAAGCTCGGGAAGGAACCTGATATCTCACTCGTAACGCTCGGAGTCTTAGTGATGCTGAATTGAGTGCTGAAGACCTGCTCGCGGCTGCCGACGTGAGTCGTGAACACGAGGCGCTCCTTGCGCCGTCTACGGCCGTCGTCGTGCGGCGGCGCGGGCTCCACGCGCTCCGCGTCCGGCGGGGGCGCGGCTGCGCTGTCTTCCTGGAGAGGAATGAGCGCGCTGGCAGCGGGCACGTCAGTGGGGGCGACGCTCGGCGTCTCCACCGTGACGGGCTGGCTCGGCATTGGCGGCGGTGAGAGTACTGCCGGTGGACTTGGCAAACGAGCGTCGGGCGGTCGCTCCGTTGGAGAGCGAAGAGGTATTAAAATGCTTCCGTCAGGTAGAACTGTTCGATGCATAGATTTCTGAGAGACGGGTGGAGCAAATTCGCGCTCGGAAACAGGCCGAGATTGCGGAGCAGAAGCTGGGCGAGGAGGCTCGCGGTGTGCCGTCACCTCCGTACTGCTCTTGCCGGGCTCCGGCTCACGACGCGCGCCGCTCGTGCCGGCTCGTTCGTCTGGTGGTGTTCTCAGTGGGATGTGAATGATTCCATCCTTCGTGTCCTCGTAGTACTTGAGCTTATCACCGCGCCACACCGCGACCGGCTGTGACGGCACCACAGCGATCTGTCGCTGCGGCTGGACTACCGGGGAACCTTCGCGAGAGCTGGGTGAGGGCGACGCAGCGCTCTTCCGTGGAGTTCGAAAAAGCGACAATACTGAGCCTCTAATCTTTCCTGCCGAGGTGGGGGTCGCGGAGCGGTCACGGCTTTTGCTCCGCGACCGTCCCTCTGTGAGACTTCTCTTGCGGCGGAGCGCGTCCGACGGCGAGTCTGGGGACGCGATAGTCTCGCGCGACTTGAACAGCGAGCAAAAGGAGGACTTCCGCGAGACGGCGACCCCGGAGGGCGATGGTGTGCGACTATCGCGCGCGAGGCGGCGGCTACCGGGCGAGGCGCAGGCGGGCTGAGGCTCGGTGCGGCCCAGCAGCTCGGTGGGCCGCACGGCACGCTCCGCGGTGCCCGCCAGCTCCAGGCTGGCAGGCTTGAGCGCCACCTCAGCGCTCGCTTCCGCGCCGACCTCCGCGGATTTTCTCCTCATACTTTGATCTTCCTCTTCTTCGTAGTCATCGTCGGGTTTCAGTTTTATTCGAATGATGTCTTTAGAACGATTAGCGCTCTTGTAAACTTCGGGTTCGGATGGTTCCCGGCGCACGCGAGGTCGCGCGCGCCTCTCTTGAGCTCGGGCGCGGTTTTGTGTTTCTTTTAGAAGTTTGTCATCGTCGGGTGCAGCGGTCACGGCCGGTACAGAAGTCAGTGCCGTTGCTGGACTCAATACTGGCTTAGAAGTCGTCACTGGTGCTGTGGTCAGTACTGAGGTAGAAGCCCGTGTTGCGGCCGGAGCAGGTATTGGAGGCACTATCGAAGGCGCAGGGGCTGGCGGGGCCTTAGGCGGGGCAGGCGCAGGCAGCGGGGAGGGGGGAGGTGCGCGCGTCACGCGCTCCACCGTGGCCTCCGTGCGGACCTCGCGCCGGTCGCGCGCGTCCAGCAGCGGCGGCGCACTCGCAGCGCCCATGCCGCTCGATGCACTCGTGCCGCCCGGGGCGCCCGGTGGGGACACGGCAGTCAATTTCGCGATCTCCAGCAGACGCTCCTCCACAGCGGCCGCGCAGATCTCCGGATCGGTCTCGATAGGTTTCGGGCCGCAGAAAGACGTCTCGAGTAGCATCCTGTGTGGCGAGGGAGACCGCGAGACGCCCGATACGACCGACAGACGGCCGACCGAGTGGCGGCTCTGATGGCTGAAGGCCGAGAGCGCCGAGTGCGCCGAGCACTGCGAGCCGACGCTGGACAGGCGGCTGGTGCGGCCGGACACGGCCAGCAGCGCCGCCTCCGAGCCCTGTGAGTCCTTGCGCGAGTGGCGGCGCGAGGCGGGCGGTGGAGGCGCGACTGGGCGTGGCTCGCCCGGGGCGCCCTCTAGGAAGGCCAGCTCCTCGGTGGACGAGCGCAGCTCCAGTGCGCCGTCCTCGCGGAAGCCGAGGTCCAAACGAGCGCGCGTGTCGTCGGTGCCCGCGAACAGCGCCAGCTCGGGCGAGCTGTCGCGCGAGTCGTGGTGGCTGGAGCTGGAGGCGCGCGAGATGTCGATGCGCGGCGCGGCTGGCGTGTGCAGTCCGGCCGCTGGCGTCGAGTGCGAGCGCGCGCGCGGCTCGGGCGGCGCCAGCGCACCCGCCGCCGGCGCCGCGCCCGCCGCGCTCGCCCCTGGATCTTCGCGGATCTCTGGGAGCCGAAATGTTTGCTTCGTTTCCGGACTCGACTGTAAAAAGGACGAGTATTTTATTGCCGAGGTGGAACGTGGAACTTTGAGCATCCAAAAAACAGAGATGTCCGGTCGGTTCCGCCTTGTCTGCGGGTACTACCTACTCGCGCGGAATACCGACCGCGCGCCTCGGACACACAGCGAAAGACAAAGCAGGAAGAAGAAGAACGTGAGAGATACATACGGGCGGTCTCACCTCGTCAGAGACGTCGTGGTCAAAGGAGGCGATGGGAGCGGGCCCGCGGCGCAGCTGGCGCACGGGCGCGCCGCTGGCCGCCATCGGCCGCTCGCGCGCGCTCACTGCATGCCAGCGCGCGCCGGCCGTCCAGCGCGCTCAGCAGTCAGCGCGGCGCGAGGCGTGCGCAGCTCTTGTCAAAACATAATAATACTCGTATAAACGTCTGAATACGTATACCTATACATATATGTATGTTATTTAGTAGCTAGGTACCTATTATGACTTCCTTATTGGATTTTCAAAGATCAAATGAAGAGTAGGAATTAGTATGTTGGCAGCGTAATATTGTCTAAGTAGTTAAAATAAGTATGATCCTAGATATAATTGTTTTTGTAGTAAGTAATCTAATCATTTGTTTTCTTCCTTGACAAATTTATCCTACAAAATCTGCGAGTTTTAAATTATTCAGTACTTACTTATTTGTTTTGTTAAACTATATACATTGGTACCTATGTTACTTAGGATTCATTAAACCGGATGCAAGTAGTGATAACAGTAGGTCCGTTTCATGACACATATATTTCCGAGACACATTAAATATTCACGGACCCACCGTGCGGTCATTGGCGGCGCACGGACTCGCTCAATACGTGGCGCGGCGGCCGCGGGGCCTGCGGGCTGGCGCTGGCGGCAGCTCGGCGCGGGCTCGGCGCGGGCTCGGCGCGGGCTCGGCGCGGGCTCGGCGCGGGCTGGAGCGCGGCGGAGCGTGGCGCGGCCGACGAGTCGCGACACTCGCGGCGGGCGCGGTGGCCATCGAGCGCGGCGCCGCGCATGCGCCGGACTCGCGCATGCGCGCGCCGCACCCTACTTGCGGTGCACGGCGCGCGGCGGCGCGACGTCACTCGGCGGTCCCGCTTGCGATCTGTTGCACCGCGTTATGTAACTTATCGTACTTGTCGTCGGTCGGGGTCGGGCGGTCGCCGCTCGGCGCACACTAACCTTCCCTTGTTAGATCGATTGCTCGTCGCTCGACCCTCATAAATATCGTTATGAATCATCTTCATGGATTAGGGTGAAATCGATTCATAATATCTTTGTGACATGCTTTGATCAACAATACACACTCTAATACTGGCTTCCTAAAACATCTGTTATTTAAGGACTTACTTATATTGTAAAAAACCATAAGTAGGTTCTTATCTACTACTTTTAATGTAACAACGAATGATATACCTACTTGATTTCGTTGAATGTAATTTTCATTTGTCATAATCATCTTTTGTTATAACAACTTTTGCTATACAGCCAAGAGATATAATTTCATTTATGTACGGTGCACGTACATGGGTTTTTAAACTATTTAGTAAGTAATAATTCTGCAATAACTAGGCTCGCATCTTTGCACTTACACGGTGTTACGCTACACGCTACACACAAAAAATCCAAACATTTGTTATTCTTATTGTTTTATCGAAAACATTTAAATGCCGTGGTGTTTCAACTTCATCGGACCAAGCATTGATACGATTCTCCCCTGTTCGCTCAAGCCGCGACATTTTTCTTACTCCGAGCATGTTTATTACCGTCGTAACTTTTGAAGGAAAGGTCCGATTTGAATAATTTAAAGTGTAATTTAGACGGACATAATCAACCTTCATTATAAAACCATTTAAATGGATAAGGATTAATATCATGATACTAAAATCACCACTTTTTATTTCACCATAGGATTTGCTTGAATAATTTGAACAAAAAGCGGTCATGGTGACTTATCCATAATAGTAAGACATATGGTATCCCGGAATTTTTTGTAGATATTGATAATAATAATAATAATAATAATAATAATAATAATAAATTTATTCATAAGTTCACATAAGTATAAATTATATGGAAGTTACATCATTACAAAGTTACATATTAATATTATGACGAAAACATTAAACTACGCCTAAAATAAATCTAGTGTATAACTTATATTATATTGGTTAAAGGCCCACTGAATCCAATAATAGCGACCTGCCTGATGTAGGTTTATTCAAACCTGTGTTTCAGGCCATCACTTAACAACGCTGAGGGTTTTAGTGGACTATTATGTTGCTGAACATAGAGCTAGCATTGATACATAATAATTATATTTTTAACAAATAATTGACTTAACATTAGTAAACTTATTGCATTACTTCTAGCAATTTTTCAGTGTCTGAGTAATTAAATGTCGCTAAGTATTCACTCAACATTTCACTACATTTTTTACAGTTTTCACTATATATACTTAGAGACTTATTGATTTTATTATATAAGAACGGACCTAAAAATACATAAAACTTATTTATAAAAGTATGTCTAGTTTGAGGCTTTATGCAAACTAAGTCTTTTCTTCTCTTATCTATAGGTATTGGGACATAAGGAAGTTTGCTATGCTGGTGCAGTACTGTTTTCAATATAAAATTGACACATACATGACGACATACATGACATACATGATGACATCTACTACATCACTTTGCTCTATTGTCAATAGATTCCACAGCGTACGCAATATAAGGATTTCTTCTCACACCTGGGGTTACATTATCGAAGTTTTCATACGGATCCCTAACTTTTTTGAAAATATTCTATAGCCTATGTCCATCACCGATAATGTAGGATTCTAATGGTGAAAGAATTTTTCAAATCGGTCCAGTAGTTTCGGAGCCTATTCATTTCAAACAAACAAACAAATCTTTCCTCTTTATAATATTATTATTATTATATATTATTATTCTCTTTATTAATTGATACACGTATATTTTACATTTTTAAATATTTCTATAAAAACAATAAAAAAACATTTAAAAATATATAAAAATAGTAGTCCGCCGGTGTCGGGAGCGACGTCCAAGCTACCGGTGGTTAGCGCTTCAGAGAAAGGAACCTCTTCACAATACGAGCCGTATCGAGGAGTACTGCCTTCTGTATCAGGCCCTTTATCCAACTGCGCAACGCCAGCTTCGACAGATGGTCGTCGAAGCTTTTGGCCATCAGGCCATTGGCCGTAACGACCATCGGCACAATGACAGCCGAGTCCACATTCCACATGTGTGTGTGTCAACAACCTCGTGTGCTAAGTCAAGATACTTGATTTGTTTTTCTTTCTCAGCTTTCACGAGGTTCTCGTCATGTGGAATGGTAACATCGAGTATCATTGTGCGGCGCGCTAATCGGTCTATCACCACTATATCGGGCTTATTAGCGACGATAGCCCTATCAGTGATAATAATAATAATAATAATAATGCCACCGTCCGGGTGAGTCCATCAGACATATTATCTCTGGTTGTTCTCGTCTGGCTAACGGCGAGTACTTGCACAGGCATAACCAAGTGGCCAGGATTATTCACCAGCAACTTGCTTTGAAATACAAACTTGTGGATTCTGAGGTACCGTATTACAAGTATGTGCCCGACCCAGTTCTCGAAAATGACCATGTCACGTTGTACTGGGATCGGTCTATCATCACTGATAGGACTATCGTCGCTAATAAGCCCGATATAGTGGTGATAGACCGATTAGCGCGCTGCACAATGATAATCGATGTTACCATTCCACATGACGAGAACCTCGTGAAAGCTGAGAAAGAGAAACAAATCAAGTATCTTGACTTAGCGCACGAGGTTGTCGACATGTGGAATGTGGACTCGGCTGTCATTGTGCCGATCGTCGTTACGGCCAATGGCTTGATAGCCAAAAGCTTCGACGACCACCTGTCGAAGCTGGCGTTGCGCAGTTGGGTAAAGGGCCTGATACAGAAAGCAGTACTCCTCGATACGGCTCGTATTGTGAGGAGGTTCCTTTCTCTGGAGCCCTAACCACCGGTAGCTTGGACCCAGCTCCCGACACCGGCGGACTACTATTTTTATATTTTTAAATGTTTTTATATTGTTTTTTTTTTTGTTATTGAAATATTTAAAAATATAAAATGTATGTGTAAAAAAAAATAAAGAGAATATAATAATAATAAAGTTTATTCAAAATAATAAGGTACACAATAAATACAGTTCTGCTTAAATATATGTCAAGTTCACACGTGTTATGTGCCTGAGCTAGGTAATCCTGTGTTTCAGGCGAGAAGAGATTACATTTTTCAATTGATGGAAGCATAATACTTAACGATCTACGTATATTTATCTTAGGTAATAAGTTAAAAGTCTTATATAAGGTGTAAATAATATTATAAAATACTTATTTCCTAACATCTTAGACTCGTACTCTTAAATACATTATTAAAATACTTAGAAATCAAGACAATCTTTATTTTAGAACTATTAATAACTCTTCTGTATCATCATAGGACATACTTTGAAGAGTTTCCTTGACAACTTTCTTGCACTTAATGTAATTTAGGGAAAATATGTCTGCTGTTGCGTTAAGTCTGTTATAGAGCAGTGGTCCAAGGAACACATGAAATTTTGTTGTGAAAGCATGTTTTGTAGGTTTATTAGGGCAAACCATATCTTTCCGTCTTTTTTTAGTAGCTTCAATGCGATAGGGGAGGGCTGCGTGTTGTTTTAGCACCGTGCTCATTATGAATAACTGTCGGACTGTTAGTACATCACAGGATTTATAGAGAAGGTTAGTTGGAAAAAGGAAAGGACGGCTAGTGGACACCTTGAGGATCGCTCTTTGCGCTCTCTCGATGGGTAGTAATAGAGTTTTACCTACCCCACCCCACGAGGTAATGCAATAGGTCAGAATTGATTGACATAGAGCAAAGTATACTTGTCTAATTATTATTGGGTCTGCAATATATCGTAGCTTTTTGAATATGAATATTAGCTTACGTATTCTATTGTTTAAAGCTTCTATATGCTGTTTAAAAGAAAGGGTTTCATCTAAAATTACGCCTAAGTATTTTATTGTGTTAGTTACTTTAATATTTGGACACATACACGCAATATCAGTCGGGGTTGAGCAGCAATGAGCATACAGCGTTGGTGCAATATTTGGAATTTGTTTGCGCATCGAAAACTTAATGTAGTTTGTCTTATCAGCGTTTAGGGTTAATAAATTATGTTGAAGCCAATTATTTACAATATTAAATCCGAGTTGCGCATGTTTGAACACTTCATTTTCTGAGTCAGCTGAAAAAAGTAAGGCAGTGTCGTCAGCGTAAGATACGATTATGCCATGTCCCAGCTTTAGATTGCAAAGGTCATTAATGTAAATTAAAAAAAGGGAAGATGATAAGATACTTCCTTGTGGAACACCAAATGACGTGTTTTTTTTATCAGCGCTGAGAACATTGCCAATCTTTACGCACTGAGTACGATCTTCTAAAAAACTTCTAAATAATTTCAGTTGGGAGCCTCTAACACCTATGGTCTCAAGCTTGCGCAACAGAATGGGAATGGAAACGGAGTCAAAAGCCTTGGCGAGGTCCAGGAAAATACCTACTGTGTAGTTACCCCTGTCAAGTTCTTGTGATAGATAGTCTGTCTGAGCTGGACGCGAAATCATAGCGCGATCACTTAATTAAATAATATTTTTGGCTAATTAGTTTCGCATGGCTCGATAGATGGCGTTGGCGTCAAAATAGATCGCGCTATGGTTTCGTTACATGCATTTGGTTAGGTCCGATGGATTATTTTTTGTTTGTGTGAGCAGCGCACCTATCGGATTTACGTGTTACTAAAATCAATAAAATATACGGATAGTGACGTAATCCAGTTGGTATCATTTCAAATCCCTCCAAGTCGACCCTCGGTTGTACATTGGTCCTTGTCGAGTCGGATACGGTCGTGAGTGTTTTGGTGATCACCGGTGGTGGTAGTGATTGCCACCCTACGCGTTGTTACTGGGCAGTGGATCGCTGTCCAGAGCAGCCCCTTCAGTGGGTACCAGGTGAGAGGTGCCCAGGAGTTGGAGGTGGAGCCGGGTGGAACTGGAGCCAGAAGAGCAGCCTTGTTGAAGCCAAGGCAGCCAGGACTGGCTGTGACACCCTGGAGGAACAGCGCGAGGGAGGTGAAGCAGACCAGGAAGCGACCAGCAGAGGGCGCCACTTGTATGGTGCAAGTGTCGATTCTTCAGTGAGTGAGTGAATAAATAATTGTGAAGAAAAATCGTGAGTACATTTAAATAAATAATCTAATATAAAGTGTATTTCGATTTACTTCGGACTTGTAAAATATTTTCGATAAAAGTGGTTGGAACGGGGAACCTATGTCCAAATTTAGTAAAACTTTAAAGTTGCAGTTCTCAAACACTTGTAAAAATTTCAAAATTGTGATTCTGACTAAAAGTTGAAGAAGTTTCTAAGTGTTTTAGAGACATTAAGTTTAATAGTTTTAATTATTGCTATCATACAAGTCTATTACCTATTACATTTAAAGTGTTGCTTAATTGTATATTCTATTGTATTTGTTGTTCTTGTTTTTCAACATGGATTCCTATAATGATATTCAGGAGGACATTAGATCCAAAATTGCAAAGGCTAAAGTTAATTTTAAGAAATGTCCAAAGGATCGACTTACGATCTCATACATTGAAACACGTTTGGAAAGCTTGGAACAACATTGGAATATGTTTTACACTACGCATTTGAAAATAATTAGCGAAATTAAACGATCAGATTTGTATAATTCAAAGTATCACAAGGATTGTGTGTTTGATGACGTAGAGGAAATGTATGTGCTATACAAAAGTGATCTAAAAGACCTGTTGTGTGAAGGTAAAACTGTACAATATAGCAACACACATAGTAGTTCAGGAAATAGTCAGGAAGTTTCTAATTTTAAATTACCTGAAGTCAAAATTCCTGTGTTTTCGGGTAAATACCTCGAGTGGCAGACCTTTCGAGACTTATTTGTCGGGTTAATTCATAATAATAAAAGGCTGGATGATGCACAAAAAATGTATTATCTCAAGGGGTATTTAACCGGAGACGCAGAACACTTGTTGAGAAATGTAAACGTTACTTCTGATAATTATAAGGCAAGCTGGGAAAAATTAGAATCGATGTATAACAACAAAAGATTTCTGGCAAATGGTATTTTAAAACGTCTATTCGGTCAAAGGGTTTTAACGGTAGAATCAGCGACGGATATTAAAAGGTTAATCAGTACTACATCTGACTGTTTGGGGTCATTAAAAAATTTAGGCATTGATGTGGCATCTTGGGACATCTTGATTATTCATATAACTAGTACCAAATTAGACAAAGATACCAGAAAAGCTTGGGAGTTGCAAGTAGCTTCCGAGACCACAGATGATTTGCCTACGTTTAAACAGTTTAGTGATTTTTTAACAAGTCGCTTCCGCGGTTTGGAAAATCTGGATAGCAAAATAGATAGAAACCCTAAAAGCACACAATCATTTCTTGTAATAAACGATAAAAAGAATGTTACTTGTGCATATTGTTCAGCTAGTCATCGAATTTCATCTTGCCCGAAGTTTTCAAAGGAGTCAATTGATAGTCGTCGAAATATTGTACAAGATAAGAATTTATGCTTTAATTGCCTAAATAGTAACCACTCTGCTAGGTTCTGCAAAAACACTCACAGGTGCCAGGTGTGTAAACGCCGCCACCATTCTTTACTACATCCCACAGGTGGATCTGGGTCGGTTGTTGGTGAGGGTAGTTCGGCTGCTCGCGAGGGAACCTCATCAATTGCTAATGAGGAAAAAGATATTGCCGCACAAGCGGAAGCTAAACCATTGGTCTCATGTCTTTCGACAGGAAACAACAAGCAAGCGGTGTTATTAAGCACAGCCTTATTAAAGGCTGAGTCAAAACATGGGACTTACCAAGTGGTTAGGGCTTTACTGGATCAGGGATCACAGGGATCCTTTGTAACGGAATCCATGGTCCAGTATTTGGGTTTGAAGAAAATACCTTCAAAAAACACAGTGGTAGGTGTAGGTGGAGATAAAAGCACTACGTCGACTGCCAAAGTAGTTGTCACGATTGGCTCGAGATTCGATCCAACGTTCCAACTGCAGGTAGACGCCTACGTTCTGAAATCGGTGACGGCTTTTCTCCCGTCTACCAAGGTAGCCAGGGTAGAATGGGTAGACTTACTCGATACAGAGTTGGCTGATCCGGAATATTTCAGGCCTAATAAAATTGATATCTTATTGGGTGCTGAAATATACAGCCAGGTTATTCGGGACGGGGTAAAGAAGAACTCAAGCGGGACGCTCTTAGCGCAGGGCACCGCTTTAGGCTGGATATTGTCGGGGACAGTCAAAGTAGACAATAGTTCTAACCTTCACTCACATATTACCGTGATGCACTGCAGTGTTCAAAATGATGATATGTTAAGAAAATTTTGGGAGTTAGAGGCTGAACCATCTGCAAAAAGGATGCTCACGGAGGATGAAGTCAAGTGTGAACAATTGTTCACGACTTCGACATTGCGTAACAAAGATGGAAGGTATATCGTCAGATTACCGTTGCGGGATGCAAAACTGGTTGGCAAGTTTGGCGAGTCGAAAGGTATAGCTGAAAAAAGACTCAAAGGCTTAGAATTAAAATTAGAAAAAAATGATCAATTAAAACAAGATTACAAGAAGGTTATACATGAATATTCAGAATTACAACATATGGAAAAGGTATCACCAGACAAAGGAAAACATACAGAAGCCATATACTTACCACACCACGCCGTTGTCCGTGCGGATAAGGATACGACCAAGGTGCGAGTCGTATTCGATGCCTCCTGTAAAGGTTCGAATGGGATGTCACTTAACGACAATTTGTTGATTGGACCCACCTTGCAGGCAGAACTTCGACATATTATTATGCGTTGGAGATCATATGAGATATGTTTGGTTGCCGATATAATCAAAATGTATCGGCAAGTTTTAGTTAACAAAAAAGACACGATATTTCAGCGCATACTTTGGAGGGATAGTCCTGAAAAGGAAATAGAAGAGTACGAACTGATGACAGTTACATTTGGTACGGCATCAGCACCATACTTGGCAGTTCGTGCCCTTCATCAAGTGGCTTATGATGAGTGTGAAAATAGTCCTGAAATAAAGAAAATTATTTTAAATGAGTTCTACATGGATGACTTGATGACTGGAGCTGAAAACATAGAAAACGGCATTAAAATCTTCACAGAAATGAATAATACTTTAAGAAAAGGCGGATTTATATTGCAAAAGTGGATGAGCAATAGTAAAGAATTATTAAATAAGATAACAAATGAGAAAGAATCTACACATGAAGAGTTAAGAATAAAAATGGATGAAATAACAAAAATATTGGGACTTACATGGAATTCAAGCGAAGACTTCTTCCAATACTCTCTGGAACTCCCGATGATTACTGGACCTGTAACAAAAAGAAAAATTTTATCCGAAATATCACGTTTGTTTGACCCTCTAGGATGGTTAGCGCCTAGCATCATATTAGCTAAAATATATATACAGAAATTGTGGTTAGCAGGATTAGATTGGGATAAAGAAATCCCAAGCAATTTAGAACAAGAATGGAGTACTTACCATCACAGCTTGGCTTCACTGGTTCAGATTAAAATTCCTCGATGGTTACACACTAGTTCTAATAACACGAAGTCAGAGTTACACGGGTTTTCAGACGCATCGAAGTTAGCGTATGCAGCAGTCGTTTACCTTAGGGTGGTGGATAGTACAGGAAATGTTCATACGTCGCTAATAACATCCAAAACAAAGGTGGCACCTATTAAACAAGTGTCCATCCCAAGACTGGAACTCTGTGGAGCAGTTCTGCTTACTAAATTAATCGCGGAAGTAGGTACAGTTATGGGTATACCAAAATCGGATTGGCATGCATGGACCGACAGCGAAGTAGTATTGGCATGGTTAAATTGTCACCCATGCCGCTGGAAAACCTTTGTGGCCAATCGAGTTTCTGATATTTTAAGCACATTAGATACGTATCACTGGGCACATGTGCCCACTAAGCAAAATCCAGCAGATTGTGCGTCGCGAGGTATTCTTCCTTCAGAACTTGTGGGTATCTCTATATGGTGGGAAGGGCCGAGCTTCCTGATGGAGCCGGTTATCGAGTACAAAAGGCCCAAACATCTTGTGACTCGTTTAGAAGAAATTAAGGTACACACATCCACGTTGGATGTAACTTTTTGGAACAGATTTTCGACATTGCCAAGAATGATCCGAGTTATAGCTTATTGTCGTCGGTTTTTAAGACTGACAAGGCAAGGAATTCGGTCGAAAAATTTGGGTAAACAAGAACTGGAAGAGGCAACTGAGATATGTGTGAAGAAGGTTCAAGAAGAAGGATTCGCAAACGAATTGGAAGAATTGAGGAAAAATCCGATATATCAGAAAAAGGGGAGTCTAAAATCATTAAACATATTTTTGGACTCTAAAGGTTTTATAAGAGTGGGAGGGCGGCTTGAGATGTCCCAATTAAATTATGATCGGGTTCATCCCCTTCTGATACCGAAAGAGTCCTTTCTCACAAGTCTCCTAATTGCCGATGCACACCAGAAAACCATGCATGGAGGGCCGCAACTCATGGTAACCTATTTGCGGTCCAAATATTGGATTATAGGAGTTAAGCTTTCAGTTAAAAAGCATGTAAGGGAATGTGTCAAATGCATGAGACATGCATCTAAAGTAAGAACACAATTAATGGGACAATTACCTTCGGCACGGGTTACACCTAACAAGCCATTTCTGTGTAGTGGAGTGGATTACGCGGGCCCCATTAACATAAGGATGTCAAAGGGTCGAGGAAACAAATCCTACAAGGGATACATTGCGTTGTTCATATGCATGTCTACTAGAGCAGTGCATTTAGAAGCAGTCAGTGAACTGAGCACAAGAGGCTTTCTGGCTGCGTTCAGGAGATTTGTGGCAAGACGTGGGCGATGTGCTGAGCTACACAGCGATAATGGCACAAATTTCGTGGGAGCAGCCCGAGAATTACGGTATTTGTTTACTAACGAAATATCCAATTTCAACCTGGAATTAGCGGAGGAACTAGCCACAAATGGTACTGAGTGGCACTTTATTCCTCCTCACTCGCCAAACTTTGGGGGCCTTTGGGAGGCAGGAATAAGGTCCACCAAGTATCACCTTAAGAGGGTGGTAGGAGACTCTACGCTAACCTATGAGGAAATGTCAACGGTGTTGGCTCAAATAGAAGCATGCCTCAATTCGAGACCGCTATCCTATGTCGAGGATCAAGATAAGTTAATAATTTTAACTCCAGGTCATTTTCTGGTTGGGGAATCACTCGTTGTACCTCCGGACTCGAATTATGAAGGGTGTAATACAAGTAGTTTACAGCGATGGCAACTCCACCAGAGAATGATGCAGGATTTCTGGCGTAGATGGTCGCACGACTACCTTCACCAATTCTTGCAGAGGCATAAGTGGGCGTATAGAACACCAGAACCATCCATTGGTGAAGTGGTCTTAGTGAAGGAGGATAATTTGCCCCCTGGCAAGTGGTTACTGGGTAAGATTATAGCAAAACATCCGGGATCGGACGGGGTTACCCGAGTTGTTACGTTACGTACACAGTCATCTACCATAAAAAGACCGACGTCCAAATTATGTATGCTCCCTGTAACCGACTGAACTTGTAACTTTGTTCTTATGTAATACATTTTAAGTTATGTTTTTATGTTAAGTCCTAGCATAGTTAATGCCTAGATGGTTATGATTTTGTTGTTAATTTGGTTAAACTCCTCACCAGTGACAATGTCCCACTCTATTTTTGAACAATCCACAATATTTTGGCACGGTGGGCGGTGTTGAAGGACATTGGGCAGTATGTCCTTGGTGGGCGGTATGTCTGAGCTGGACGCGAAATCATAGCGCGATCACTTAATTAAATAATATTTTTGGCTAATTAGTTTCGCATGGCTCGATAGATGGCGTTGGCGTCAAAATAGATCGCGCTATGGTTTCGTTACATGCATTTGGTTAGGTCCGATGGATTATTTTTTGTTTGTGTGAGCAGCGCACCTATCGGATTTACGTGTTACTAAAATCAATAAAATATACGGATAGTGACGTAATCCAGTTGGTATCATTTCAAATCCCTCCAAGTCGACCCTCGGTTGTACAAGTCAGTCAAATGATGTACGGCATCGGCTGTTGATAATTTAGGTCTAAATCCAAATTGCCGCTCGGATAAAATTGATTTATTCTCCAGATAGTCGAACAATCTCTTATTAATTATTTTCTCCAATATTTTAGACATACCAGGCAGTATAGAAATAGGTCTATAATTTGTCACTTGCTCTTTACTGCCTGACTTATAGACAGGAATAACAATTGCTTTTTTTAGGCACTCGGGAAAAAGTCCCGATGATAGACAGATGCGGAAAATATAAGTCAGTGGCGGAATTAAAATATGCCTGAACTGTTTTAGAATCTTATTGGGTATGTTATCCCATCCAACTGCACAGTCGTCTCTCAGGGTCATAATTATATTTTCCACCTCAGTCTCATCAGTAGGTAGCAGCGCAAATGATGTTAGGGTGGTGCTAGATGTGGAAGTGCTTGTCAGGCAATGTGTGGAAAGTGATTGTTTCGGAACATTTTCTGCCAGGCACTTTCCGACATTTGCAAAGAAATTATTTGCCATGTTAGCAGATGTCAGCTGTGACGCGTGTGCTTGTAATAAACCTGAAGATGACTCATTTTGTTTTGACGTACTAAATGTTACATTTTTAATATGTCTCCAAATTTTTTTACTGTCTTTTCCAGCCTTTTCCAGTTCACTTTTATCATAGCTGTGTTTAAGTTTCCTCAGGAGGTCATTGCAAAAATTTCTATATCTTTTGTACGAAAGTTGCAGTATTGCATTGTCTGGATTAGATTTAGCTTTTAAGTGTAGTTTATCCCTATGTTTCATACACCGGATAAGACCGGTTGTGATCCAAGGTTTCAGATTGCGATTTTTGTTACTCAACAGTGATATGACAGTGTTTTTCTGAATAGTGATGATAGACCGATCCCAGTACAACGTGACATGGTCATTTTCGAGAACTGGGTCGGGCACATACTTGTAATACGGTACCTCAGAATCAACAAGTTGGTATTTCAAAGCAAGTTGCTGGTGAATAATCCTGGCCACTTGGTTATGCCTGTGCAAGTACTCGCCGTTAGCCAGACGGCGAGTATAGACCATATTATTATTATTATTCTCTTTATTCATTTTCTGTACATATTAATTATATTTTTAAATATTTCTACAAAAAATAAATAAAAAAACATTTAAAAATATAAAAATAGTAGCCCACCGGTATCGGGAACAGGGTCCAAGCTAATAATTATTATTATTATTGTAGTGTAGACAGAAAGTATTTCGTTATCAGGAGGGAGTTTCAATTTTAGGTGAAGGGTGTCTCTATGCCGTATACATGGAACGAGACCGGGTGTGATCCAGGGTTTAATGCGACTATACTTTCTCGGCATTGTCTTAGTGAACGTGTTTTTCCTAATTGCAAATTGTAGCGAATTTATGAAATACTTTAAAGAACTATTTGCATCGTCTGAATTATAAGCAGGGTCAAAATTAATACCGCGTATGTCATTTTCAAGATTTGTCATATTGACTTTAGTGCAGCTCTATGCACGCAGTTTAAGAGTTTACTGAACTTATTTGTAATGTTAGTAGAACAGCTTGATGATCGGTAAGCGTAGTATTAGTAACCAATATTTTGGATGAATTTTTTGATCTTAGAATGATATGGTCTAAGCATGAGCCGCTCTGATGCGTAGGGTGATAGTGAGCTGGTAGAAGTCCATGAAATTCAGATAATTATGTACCTACATGGGTATCTGTTTTCCCGGAAGCAATGTTAATGTTAATATCGACCAAAAGTATTAAGTTTTTAAAAGATGTTATGTTTTTTAAGTTTTTGTCGAGTGAGTCTAAAAATCTGTCCATATTTTGAGATGGAGGCCTATAAATAGCCATGACTACCCTGTCGGGAATAATTTTAATTATTAAACAACTAGCTGTGCCCGCGACGTCGTCCGCGTGGGCTTAGATCTATGCTAGCCTACTATTTCAGTTCTTGAAATTCGAAAGTTTGAATGGTTGGATGTTTGTTACTCAATCACGCTAGTAGGTACGGCTGAATGGATCGGTATGAAATTTCGCACAGATATAGATTGTAGTCTGGGATAGCATAGCACACAGGCTGTTTCCTAATTCGGGAGTACCTTGGAAAAGAATCAAGATGAAAATCATTTTGTCCAAATAAACCGTTTACATACACTTTTGAATTGTTAAGGTCAGTTAGTCAAAAACATGAAGCAACGTTCCAAAGCGTAGATCTCTATTTTGTTACGACGCAAGAACCAGAATTGTTCAAGACCGACCAAGTCCGACGTCCAAGGCGACACAACTCGATTTGCGTCCGATACTTTACACGAATCACAATTGATCGCGGAGGCTTAGTAATAGGGTCCCGTCACCGTGCTTACGGTACCCTAATAATCGGTAATAGAGTAGCCTTTATTCGCAAATTGAACCGTTCGACCTTTCGAATTTGAATCTATCGCACAGGCTTAGTAGTAGAGTCCCGTTAGCACTTTAGTACGGGAACCCTACTGGCCTGGATTCGCCAGTCGAAGTCGAACCGTCCAGTTCAGCACTGTTACGACGCAAGAACCAGAATTGTGCAAGACCGACCAAGTCCGACGTCCAAGGCGACAACAACAATCGGAACAAATCAGAGAGATTTCTTTTTTCGATTTTGGACTCGAAACCCTATCAAAGACTTGAAAGACCTTTTATGCGACCGAATACCCTAGCGAACGACAATGCTATTAAAAATCGTGTGAGAGTCATACTCTGACGGAAAATCTTAACACCGTGATTCAGAAAAACGCGTTATCAGTGCAACGCCATCTATCGACCATTTGGTAAACTGATAAAATATTTGGCTGAATGAAGACGGTAAATAAGGAGCCCATATATAACAATAAGTAACGTTATGATAATAAAATTTTCACTTTTATTTAACTACTTATTATAAGTTTCACAAAAAACTCAACAATTTGTCTTGAACGCGTCATCAGTGCAACGCTATCTATCGACCATTTGGTAAACTGACAAAATATTTGGCCGAATGGAGACGGTAAATAAGGAGCCCATATATAACAATAAGGAACGTTATGGTATTAAAATGTTCACTTTTATTTTACTTCTTATTAAAAGTTTCACAAATAACTCAACAATTTGTTTTGATGTTATTTTCATGCTTACGTGCATTTTATCTTTCTCAATAGATGGCGCCTAATAGTCGGTCACCGCAACGCTTAGCGCTATGAAGTTCCTTACTAAAATTAAAAATTCAATATCTTTTGATTTTGTGGGTCGATTTTGATGAAATAAACCCTAAATGTTACTCGGGTTAACACTTAATATTTTTAAAATCTTAACTTTCGAATCCAATCAGTGGTTCTTGCGTGATGCTGGCACAAACAATTGGACAAACAGACAAACCGACAAACAGACAAAAATTTCAAAAATGGCATTTTTGCGTTTTATGCCTTTTTCCTAACATTTCTCAGTTATTTTTATGCGAAAATATTCAATGTACAGACACGGCAAATCTACGATTTTATTATATGTATAGATTACTATCCAAGTTTGAAATGTTAGGAGAAAATTTTGTTATAGCACATGTTACCTATTATAGGTACAAACTGAACGTTATTTTTAATGAAAATTATGTAAAGTGTTGTTAGATGAAGTAAACGCGATGTTATTTGAGCATTATATCGTTTGAAAATAGAGCAAATAATCTTAATGTTGTATATTACTTGTTATGTATATGAGAGTAGTTGTATCCACTCCTATATAAGTTGTGTCGCTTGCCAAATAAACTCAGTGTGCTACCAGCTACCGTCGTTTCATTTGTCTTACGTTCGCATACATATCAGTGGCGACGAGTACTTACCCGCAATTTCAAAAAGGACAAGAAAACGGAAAAAATGGCACATTTTGGAATTTTATCGAGTTTTGACCATAATATCCATACATGGCAAAACTATAAACAACGCATTTTACAATGGTTCATTGCGAACGATGTTGAGAGCATTCAGGATCCCAAGGGAGTGAAAAGACGGGCGATACTGCTGAGTGCACTCACTGACAGCACTTACAAACTGGCGGCCGATTTGGCGTTACCGAAGGAGCTGACGCAGACACCATACGAAGACATTCTTACACTTCTCGACAGTCATTTCACACCAAGGAAATGCGGATTTGGTGAGCGGTATAATTTCTATGCTGCCACTCAAGGTCAAGAAGAAACATTCTCGCAGTGGGCTGCGAGGCTACGTGGCCTCACTACACATTGCAGATTTCTGAATGTAGAAGAGGCGTTGCGTGATCGGTTCGTTATGGGTATGCTGCCGGGACCGGAGAAGGACAAGCTTTTCGCGCGTGACCTACAGGAGTTGACGTTGGCGAAAGCGGTGGATTTGGCGGAGAGCGTGCGCAGTGCACGAAAGGGAGCAGCAGCATCATCATCGGCGTCGGCGCAGGCGCCACCGTCGAGCGAAGCGCTGTTCAAGATCGTCACCACAAACGAACCCAGTGCCAACAAAGAAAAGTGTTCAGTGTGCGGCTACAAAAACCATAAAACGTCTCAGTGTCGGTTTGCTAACTATACATGCAAAAAGTGTAATGTAAAAGGACATCTACGTAGAATGTGCAAAAAAATAAATTTCGTAGGAACCGGAGGGTCGAGCGAGAGTGATGATGACGGTAAAACAAAAAAAATATGTTCACGTAGCGGCGAACCTATGACTATAATAGTTTCGATACAAGATATGAAGTTAAAGTTCGAAGTCGATACCGGGTCGGCAGTCACAGCGATTTCCGAAAAAGTGTACAAGTCCCAGTTATTCCCCATTTGTTTTTAGTCAATTTTCCGCATGTGATGTTAAGAAGAGCATACTATCGATTACTTCTAATGCAGTAGGAAGCGACTGTATTAGCCGTAAAATGTTACTCCCAGTGCTGGACGTAATCCTTCCCGTCATTTGCCACATCCTCAATTTTTCAGCATCTAGCGGTGTCTTTCCATGTTCATGGAAAGATGCTCAAATTATTCCTTTACCAAAAAAGTCCAATCCCACATCCTTTTCTGAATTCCGTCCAATATCCGTCTTACCATTCCTATCCAAAGTCCTAGAACGATTAATCCACAGTCAATTAAGTACTTTCCTATCCAAAAATAATCTCCTTAACCCCTTCCAGTCTGGCTTCCGTCCTGGTCATAGCACCAATACAGCGCTTCTGAACATTACTGAAGATATCAGATCAGCCATGGAAAGCAGTAATTTAACGGTTCTGGCATTGCTCGATTTCAGTAACGCCTTTAATACTGTTGATTTCGATGTTTTGCTTGGCATTCTAGGCTCTCTTAATATATCTCCATCAGTGGTTGACTGGTTTCGTAGTTACCTGTTCGGTCGCCGGCAACGTATATGCATCGGAGAGACCTTGTCCTCCTGGTGTCGTACTTCTGCCGGAGTACCACAGGGTGGCGTTTTATCCCCATTACTTTTCGCAATTTTTATTAACTCAATCTCTAATGAACTCACTTCTTCCTACCATCTATATGCAGACGATCTACAAATTTACTCGCGAGCTCCTCTTGGGAATCTGGCTGAGGCCATCGTCACCATCAACCGTGATCTGGCTCGTATATGCCAATGGAGCAAGCAGTATGGACTCATGGTCAACCCCGTAAAGACGCAGGTTATCGTCGTGGGCAGTTCCAGGATGGTTTCAAGGATCGATTGGACAACTCTTCCCCAAGTTTTCTTCGATAACTCAGTTATTCCCTTCTCAGAAAAAGTTAAAAACTTGGGGATATTCATTGACAGAAACTTCTCTTGGACTGCCCAACTGCAAGAAGTGAGCCGGAAGCTATTTGCATCTGCTGCATCGTTGAGGAGGCTGCGAAATTTTCTTCCGATTGCCACCAAGATTGCGCTTGCACAATCACTTCTTCTTCCCATCCTTGATTATGCTGATGCCAGCTATCTTGACCTAACTCAAGATCAACTAGATAAACTTGAGCGGCTTCAAAATTTCTGTATAAGGTTCATATACGGTTTACGCAAATATGACCATGTTTCCGAATTTCGCGTGAAGCTCAAGTGGTTACCAATTCGCCTTCGCCGGAATGCTCATATTCTTTCCCTATTATACAATGTCCTTTTTTCCCCTTTCACCCCTCTTTACCTTAAGAATCGCTTTCAGTTTCTCTGTGATTCCCACACTAGATTTCTGAGGTCATCAGATAATTTACGACTGAATATGCCAATGCATTCCACAACTTTCTTGGATAAATCCTTTACTGTACAAGCTGCCCGTCTGTGGAATGCATTGCCAGTTCCAGTAAGGCGCGCTCAGTCGTTACCTGCTTTTAAACGACTTGTCAAAGATCATTACCTGTCGCTGTGATTATATCGATCGGTCATTCACTTCTTTATTTTTTTTATTTTTTTATTTTTTTGCTGCCAGTATTTTTTGATATTTATATATCTATCTATTATAAAGCGTATGTATGTATTTGTGTATCTATTGTATTATAATCTAATAACATTGTTACACCTATGACAGCCCCAATTTCATGTCCAGGCAAATACTGTCCATCCCAGGTTGTCTGGAAGAGATCGCGTAATGCGATAAGGCCGCCCATTGTATGTGTTTTAGTTTTAAGTTTCCTTTTTTTGTTTACGTTTTGGTGTACAATAAAGTGTATAATAAATAAATAAATAAATAAATAAGTGTACAAAAGATATTTTGAATTGTTTCCGTTATTATCAACGTCGGATCGATTATTTACGTATACAGGTCATATTATCAACTGTCTAGGAATAGTGCAATTACCGATTACATATGTAGACAAAACACACGTAGTTAATGTGCGAGTTATACGTGATGGCGGACCCCCAATATTAGGCAGAGATTTTATTTGTTTGTTTAAATTACAAATGTTGCAATTAAATTATTGTCAGTCAAATAATATTGCCGAACAGTTAAAACTACAATATCCATCTGTTTTCTCAGACGAACTCGGAGTATTTACAAAGTATCGGGTAAAACTACAATTAAAAGATGACGCAAAACCGGTTTTTTTCAAAGCTCGCCCTATAGCATTTGCACTTAAAGATAAAATAAACGACGAGCTCGATCGTTTAGTACGTATAGGTGTACTAAAACCGGTTCAGTACTCTGATTACGCATCGCCTATTGTTCCTATTTTGAAGCGAGATGGCTCAATTAGGTTGTGCGTGGATTATTCAGTTAGCGTAAATAAGCAGCTTGTTGTAGAACAGTATCCCTTACCAACGGCACAAGAACTTTTTACAAAATTACACGGGGGGCAGCAGTTTAGCAAATTAGATCTGACTCAAGCTTATTCGCAATTTGTCCTAGACGAGTCATCTCAGAATTTAACGTGCATTAATACTCACCGTGGGTTGTTTGTATATACTCGTTTAGTTTTTGGTCTCGCTAGTGCCCCAGCTATTTTTCAACGGGCAATGGAGTGTTTATTATCAGGGTTGGACGGTGTTATGTGTATGCTTGACGACATTTGTATAACGGGTTATACTAAAGAGCAACATTTAGAGAGATTAAGCGCGGTGTTGCAAAGACTGCAGGACGCAGGTCTAACACTTCGTAAGGATAAGTGTGTGTTTTTTGAGGACCAAATAGAATATTTAGGCTATACCATAGATAAGAATGGCTTAAGTAAATCAAAACAAAAGGTCCGAGCAATCGTTGGGGCGCCTACACCAACAACCGTAAATGAGTTGCAGTCATTTCTAGGGTTAGTCAATTATTATAGGAACTTCGTCCCTAACGCGTCATCAATATTGACCCCGCTTTATTCATTGTTACAAAAAGGTAATACATGGAAATGGGAGGTCATACATGATCAAGCATTCAAGGCAATTAAGCAATGTTTAGCATCAAATCGGGTTCTAGCACATTTTGATCAGAATGCTAAAATTATTTTAACGGTAGACGCATCGCCCAGTGGGTTAGGTGCTATTTTATCACAGATAGGTACTGACGGAGTGGAACGACCAGTATCGTTTGCCTCTCGTACACTGAATTCCGCAGAGAAGCGATATTCACAACTTCAAAAAGAGGCTACGGCAATTATATTTGGGGTACGACGTTTCCACCAATATTTATACGGAAGGGCGGTTCCGTTTGTACTTCGCACAGACCACAAGCCTCTTTTATCGATTTTTGGACCATATCGGGGAATTCCAGAGGTTTCTGCAAATAGGCTGCAGCGTTACGCGATGTTTCTTAGTGGTTATAATTACACCATTGAGTACATACGCAGTGCTGATAACAGCGCCGATTATCTATCGCGAGCGAGTCTACCAGACCGTGAGTCAACGCCGCTAAGAGGGGGGTGCGGCTACGAAGCCGACGGTAGTTTAGTGCCGGTAGAAGATCGAGCGTCGTATGTTAATTTCGTTATCGATGGCAGTTTACCAGTTACGCGTAGCGAAATTCATAGTGAAACTATTAAGGATGCATTATTGAATCAAGTCTCATCGTATATTGTTAAGGGGTGGCCTGAGCGGTTATCAGATATAGCAATCAAACCATATTTTTTATGTAAAACTCAGCTGTCGTATGAAAACGGTTGTATTATGCGGGGACATAAAGTAGTAATACCCGAGTCACTCAGAACTAAATTATTAACAGAACTACATAAATCACATTTAGGAATCGTAAAAACAAAAGCTGAAGCGCGCAGTAGATTTTGGTTTCCGGGAATAGATAACGCGGTAGAAAAAATGATTGCGAATTGTGAGATTTGTTTACAGTTGAGACAGTTACCAGCGCGTGCTCCGCCAGCGCTGTGGCCACACTCACCGCAGGCGTTCTATCGTATTCATATCGACTTTCTCGGCCCAATATATAATCGTTCGTATTTAGTTATTGTAGATGCGTACTCAAAGTGGGTAGAAGCGTATGATATGGGGACAAGTACGTCATCATGTTCGCTGATTAATAAAATGTATGAATATATGGCAAGGTTTGGCATACCGCATACCATAGTTAGTGATAACGGCACGCAGTTTACTTCTGCAGAATTCAAAATGTTTTGTACATCAAACGGAATATCGCATGTGACGTCACCAGCTTTTCATCCAGCCAGTACCGGGCAGGCAGAGAGCTACGTGAAGGTACTGAAAAAAGGAATTAAATCTTGCATGTCAAGCAACAGCAACACTAAGACATTGAACAACAAATTATTGAAATATCTATTTGACTATCGAAATTCCGTTCATTCAGCAACGGGCTGTTCACCTGCCCAGTTAGTGTTTGGACACAAACTACGATCGCGATTAGATTTAATCAAACCTAACCCGCCACCGGCGTCCGTCACTCTCACTCGAAACGTCGAAAACAAACAGTGTTTGCAGTCTAAAGTGCTAAATGACAACAAAGCTTGTAAATATTTTAAAACTGGAGACTATGTTTTGTATAAAAAAACCAACATAAATAAGCAAGGGTCATGGAATAAAGGCATAGTAATTAAAAAAATAAGAAAAGTAATATATATTGTAAAGGACTGCATAACTACCTGTAATGTAAAAAAACATAAAAATCAATTAATAGCATATAAAGGTACAGCAACAATTTCCCACCGGTTAGAGGATTGCCCCATTGAATTCGAAGACATTACTCCACAAGGAACTTCACCACCAAACCCAACACCCCCAGTAGACGACAAGGAGGCAGATACGGGAGGGGAGGGAAATAGTGGGAGAAAGGGAATAATGGATACAGAAACACCAACTGACACATCAAAAGACGAAGACGACGAATTCTACGAGGCAACAGAAGGAGCTCATGAGGAACCCCTCGCGGAGGCAGGGTCAGACCAGACCCCACAGCCCGAAAGGCAACTGAGTGACGGGAAAAAACTGAGAACTGTACCTAGGGTCGATTACAAACAATTTTACTGAGTAGGAAAATCATATCATGTTTATGTTGTCAAGCTATGGGGAGGAATGTTGTATATTACTTGTTATGTATATGAGGGTAGTTGTATCCACTCCTATATAAGTTGTGTCGCTTGCCAAATAAACTCAGTGTGCTACCAGCTACCGTCGTTTCATTTGTCTTACGTTCGCATACATATCACTTAAATACTAAACTAGCTGTTGCCCGCGACTTCGTACGCGCATATCCCGTTTTTTCCCGTTCCCGTAGGTAGTCGCGTCAGTTTAATGTGGCTTATATAAAAAAGATAGATTTATAGTGTCGCGGACTTTTTTTTAGATCTAATAAAAACCAACATCTTTGTGGTACATGGTACTAACGTATAATTAGCCATTACCCCAGCGCACGCGGTTAAAGCAGTTCGAAAGCGCTTTTTCTTCAAACTTACTTTACATTATTTAAGGGTGACCAAGAGTTTTAGCATAATGCTATATAGCCTATAGCCTTCCTCAAAAATGTGGCTATCAAATACAAAAAGAAACTTTTATTTAGTGGGTTAGTGGGACCAACACTGAAGTGGCGATAAAAAAAATTGACGGCTCTATACATATGTGTTAACTAGCTGTTGCCCGCGACTTCGTTCGCGTATGTCGGAAAGTAAAATGATGTCGCTTGGTAAGATCGCTAAGATAAGATAATACGAACAGTCAATATCTAGCATTGCTTGACCCCTCTTTGAATTAGGAATTTGGAAGAGTGTTAGGCAAAGCCTAGGTGTATCACCTCTTCTGTTCAAGTAATTTTTCGTAATGAGAAACGTTTTAATGATAACGCTTCTCTCATTTCATCGAAACTATTCACAGCAGTCCAAGAAGATATCGTGAAAATTATAGATTTTGAAATGAGATTTGATTTGAGATGAGAAATTGTGGTTTTCGCTGAGAACTTCGAAAACCTCCAGAAAATACTTCAAAACCTTTAAGATGCTTCTTTTAAGTTGGGTCTTAGGATCAAAGTGGCCAAGACGAAGGATAGCTACGTACGTACGACGACGTAGCGGAGCTGGCGGACCGCATCAATGATAATTATCGTTTCTGCAGCAAACCAGGTAGCTAGAACTTAGGCTACATCGGCTGCGGTCACAAGTACAAGCGGTGGCGATTTTAAAAATGCAAGTAGCGGAATTGACACGGAAGATTCAGGCGATGTCTACAGAGCTATGTAGATGTTCCAGACGCGATTCAAAACGTCGAGACTCCTACAGGAACCGCAGTCGCTGGTATCACTATAGTTTTAAAGAACGAGCACGGAAGTGTATTAAGCCCTGTAATTACAAGCCGGAAAACAACCAAGGCAGCCGACAATAGCGGTAAACGACTGCCCCAATATTTCGAACCGCCTGATCATCATTGACCGCAACACAAAGATCCAGTGTTTGGTCGACACGGGTTCAGACTTGTGTGTGTATCCTAGGTCATCTGCACGGGAATCGCGTTCGAAAACTAATTATTATCTGTTCGCAGCCAATGGAACACCTATAGCTACATATGGCAATATACAGATGGAGTTGAAAATAGGTCTACGACGTGCATTCAGTTGGCGTTTCGTTGTGGCTTCCGCTTATGAACGGTAGGACCTCAGCATAAAGTCACGCCACCAATGCGTCACATCGTATGATGTCGAATCCTAGGTAGGTGTAGGTGTAGGGTAGGTGTAGGGTAGGTGTAGGGTAGGTGTAGGGTAGGTGTAGGGTAGGTGTAGGGTAGGTGTAGGGTAGGTGTAGGGTAGGCGTAGGGTAGGCGTAGGGTAGGTGTAGGGTAGGTGTAGGGTAGGTGTAGGGTAGGTGTAGGGTAGGTGTAGGGTAGGTGTAGGGTAGGTGTAGGGTAGGTGTAGGGTAGGTGTAGGGTAGGTGTAGGGTAGGTGTAGGGTAGGTGTAGGGTAGGTGTAGGGTAGGTGTAGGGTAGGTGTAGGGTAGGTGTAGGGTAGGTGTAGGGTAGGTGTAGGGTAGGTGTAGGGTAGGTGTAGGGTAGGTGTAGGGTAGGTGTAGGGTAGGTGTAGGGTAGGTGTAGGGTAGGTGTAGGGTAGGTGTAGGGTAGGTGTAGGGTAGGTGTAGGGTAGGTGTAGGGTAGGTGTAGGGTAGGTGTAGGGTAGGTGTAGGGTAGGTGTAGGGTAGGTGTAGGGTAGGTGTAGGGTAGGTGTAGGTTGCCGGGAGCGAAGCCACGGGGGACGACTAGTAACATTATAAAGAGGAAAGATTTGTTTGTTTGAAATGTATAGGCTCTGAAACTACTGGACCGATTTGAAAAATTATTTCACCAATGGAATCCTACGTTATCTGTGATGGACATAGGCTATAGAATATTTTCAAAAAAGTTAGGGATCCGTATGAAAACTTCGATAATGTAACCCAAGGTTTGAAAATCCTCATATCGCGTACGCTGCGGAATGCATTGACAATAGAGCAAAGTGATGTACAACAGTTTTATAGAAGTTATCAATATCCACAAAGAAGTCTGCGATACTATATGTCTAACTATTATGGATAAGATTAAAAAAGATCATTAAACTTACTCAAAGGGCACAGAATAGTAACTTTATTGATAAGGTCCACAATAAATCCAAGGCAGCGTGGCAAATTATCAATAATAATAAGTATTTTAAAGAACCTATCTTAAAAATTGACCATCAGAATGTCACAATGAAGGATCCCAGGAAAATAGCAACATCGTTTAATGACTTTTTTATTGACCAAGTACAAAGCGTATCTAATGACACCGCTGACGGAATTACTGACCTAGTGAATGGCTCGAATTCGAAAGTTATGGTTACGATGAGATTACTACCAGTGTAGTTAAATTTGTTAGTGATGTTATTTCTGGGCCTCTAAGTCATATTGTTAACTGTAGTATTGTATCTGGTGTATTCCCTAATAGCCTAAAAACCGTAGTAATAAAACCTCTACATAAAAATAATAATAGAGAAGATATGTCCAATTATAGACCAGTAGCATTGATTCCAATTTTCTCTAAGGTATTTGAAAAGATTATTTATCAAGCAATGGATAGATATCTGAGTAAATATAATATATTAAGCGAGGAACAAATGGGGTTTAGAAAAAATAAAAATATTAATATGGCAATATATAATCTCTTAACTAATATTATGGCAAATGTTGACAATAAAATTCCTGTATGTGCAATTTTGACTGATATGACTAAGGCATTCGACTACGTAAACCATAATGTCCTTTTAAAGAAACTTTACGCCTATGGTAGAAGAGGAAATATCCTAGATTTAATAAAATCATATCTACAAGGCCGATTGCAATACACAGAAATAACAAGAGTATGCCTAAAAACTAAACGTGAACATAAATATACTTCGGATTGTCGAGAGGTCAAACATGGCGTACCACAAGGTAGCGTTCTGGGACCACCGCTGTTTCTCTTATACATTAATGATTTACCCCGTCAAACACATCATCCTATGGTGTTGTTTGCAGACGATAGTACTGTGATAGTAAAATGTTCGGACGTAAAAAAATATGAAAGTGAGATTAATAACACATTAAAGAGTATTATTCATTGGCTTAATATAAGTAACTTGAAGATAAATTTACAAAAAACGAAGGTAATGCATTTTTACCAACGGATTAGTCCCGCTAATTTAACTGTCAGCTATAGTGGGCAAGAAATTGACTCAACCAATATAGCAAAGTTCCTGGGAATCTTAATTGACAACAATCTGACTTGGAAACCTCATTCTGAGGACGTGTGTAAAAAATTCGCCCGTATGGTGCCGGGGCGCAAAAGAATAGCACCATCCCATCGCTTCCTGTGGGTGTCGTATGAGGCGACTAAGGGACTCACCAGAGAATGGGCAGCAGCATTCTTTCGGTACATTGCAACAGCTATACTGCGATCGCCAACCCGCCTGCCAAGCGTGGCGATTAGGGCAAACCCTCCTAAATGAAAAGCACAACAAAAAAGTGGCCCCTAGTGCCCGGCAGCGCGTCTACCCTTGACTCCGGTAGCGGTCAAGGTTATGACGATGCAAGGGGTGCTAAGAATCCCCGGAGTGGATACGGCTACCGTAAAAAACACCGACGACTGGACCTGGCAACATTAAACACTAGAACACTCCGGACCGACGAGAAGATCACCTACCTTGAGGAGGAATTGAGCAGGTTGCGATGGAGTGTTGTGGGATTGTCTGAAGTCCGAAGAGAGGGGGAGGACACGACAATTTTCAAATCCGGCAACCTGTTCTATTTCCGGGAGGGTGACCAGAAGTCCCAGGGTGGTGTCGGGTTTTTCGTCCACAGGTCCCTCGTGCCCAATGTGGTGAAGATCGAGAGTGTGTCGACCAGGGTGGCGTACCTTATACTCAGAATATCGTCAAGATATTCGTTGAAGGTCGTACAGGTTTACGCCCCAACCTCAACACACCCCGACGACGAAATAGAGACCATGTATGAGGATATATCCAGAGCCATGCATGGTCATAAAACTCATTTCACCGTGGTCATGGGGGACTTCAATGCGAAACTGGGCAAACGTGACGGTGACGAGCTGCGAGTGGGGCAATTTGGATATGGACGTCGGAACCACCGGGGACACCTACTGGCCAGTTTTATGGAGAAGGAGGGCCTCTATATGATGAACTCCTTTTTCAGAAAACGTGAGCACAGGAAGTGGACCTGGCAGAGCCCCGACGGTGCAACTAAAAATGAGATTGACTTCATCATGTCGACGAAGAAGCAGATTTTCAATGATGTCTCTGTGATCAACGCGGTGAAAACCGGAAGTGATCACCGCATGGTAAGAGGCACATTGAATCTAAATATCAAGCTGGAAAGGTCTCGACTGATGAAGTCTTCGCTCCGTCCAGCACAGATCCAGATCCAAAACTCCGAAAGCTTTCAGCTCGAACTTCAAAATCGTTTCGAGTGCCTAGGGAGCTCCGTGGACGAATACAACGATGGGTTCGTGGAAACTGTTCATACGGTCGGGTCTAAGTTCTTCAAGACTCGCCGTGCAGATAAGACCAAGAGGCTCTCTGATCCGACTCTCAAGCTCATGAAGGAGAGGCGGGAGATGATTCTGCAGTCTTCAGACGATGCGTGCAAATACCGGCAGCTCAATAGACGGATCTCCAAGTCCTTGAAAAGCGACCTCCGCCGCTTTAATACTGAAAAAATTAAAGACGCGATAGAGCGGAATAAGGGCTCCAAGGTCTTTGCAAGAGATTTGTCTATTGGGCAGAGCCAGCTCACAAAACTGAAGACCGACGATGGCAGAACCATATCCGCCAAATCGGAGCTTCTGAGGGAGATCGAGACATTCTATGGACAGTTATACACGTCAATGACCAAACCCGCAGCAAATCTAGCGAACGACCCAAGAGCTAGATTGACCCGGCATTATACCGAAGACATCCCGGACGTCAGCCTGTATGAGATTAGGATGGCTCTGAAGCAGCTTAAAAACAACAAGGCGTCGGGTGAGGACGGAATTACGGCCGAACTCCTGAAGGCGGGTGGAAAACCAGTCCTTAAGGCCCTTCAGAAACTGTTCGATTCCGTCATACTCGAGGGGAAAACGCCACAAGCTTGGAGCAGAGGTGTGGTGGTACTCTTCTTTAAGAAGGGCGACAATGCCCTGCTTAAGAATTACAGGCCCATCTCACTTCTGAGCCATGTCTACAAGCTGTTTTCCAGAGTCATCACAAACCGTCTCGCACGCAGGTTTGACGACTTCCAGCCTCCCGAACAAGCCGGATTCCGAAAAGGCTTCAGCACCGTAGACCACATACACACGCTGCGGCAGGTTATACAGAAGACCGAAGAGTATAATCTGCCCCTCTGCTTAGCGTTTGTGGACTACGAGAAAGCCTTCGATTCGATCGAGACTTGGGCTGTGCTGCAGTCTCTCCAACGGTGCCAGATCGACTATCGGTACATCGAGGTGCTGAAGTGTTTGTATGAAAACGCCACCATGTCAGTCCGACTTCAGGATCAGACATCAGAACCTATCCTCCTGCAGCGGGGTGTGAGGCAGGGAGACGTAATTTCTCCGAAACTGTTCACGGCCGCAATGGAGGACGTCTTCAAGGTTTTGGACTGGAAAAGGCTAGGCATTAATGTCAATGGCGAGTACATCACTCATCTTCGATTTGCCGACGATATAGTCGTCATGGCTGAGACCACGGAGGACCTCAGTACAATGCTCGATGACCTCAGTAGAGCTTCCGAAAGAGTGGGTCTTAAAATGAACATGGACAAAACCAAGGTCATGGTAAATACCCATGTAGCACCCACTCCTATCAAGATTGGAGGCTCTGCACTCGAAGTTGTTGATGAGTACGTCTACCTGGGACAAACGATCCAGCTAGGTAGGGCTAACTTCGAGAAGGAAGTCAACCGTCGAATCCGACTCGGATGGGCGGCGTTCGGGAAGTTGCGCGGTATCTTCTCGTCTCACATACCAGTGTCTCAAGACGAAAGTCTATGACCAGTGCGTGTTGCCAGTGATGACCTATGGACTCGAAACGTGGTCGCTCACAATGGGCCTCATCAGAAGGCTTAAAGTCACCCAAAGGGCAAAGGAGAGGGCAATGCTCGGAGTTTCCTTGCGTGATCGAATCAGGAATGATGATATCCGCAAGAGAACCAAGGTTACCGACATAGCCCGAAGGATCGCCAAATTGGAGTGGCAGTGGGCAGGGCACATTGCTCGCAGAACAGATGGTCGATGGGGCCGAAAAGTTTTGGAGTGGCGACCGCGTACCGGAAGACGCAGCGTTGGAAGGCCTCCCACAAGGTGGACCGATGATCTGGTGAGGGTCGCGGGTAACCGATGGATGCGAGACGCACAGGACCGGTTGCTGTGGCGACACTTGGGGGAGGCCTATGTCCAGCAGTGGACGTCTTTCGGCTGATATGATGTGTAAAAAATTGAGTAAATTAGCTTATGTCCTGCACAACTTATCGTATAACAATACTACACTTCTTACAGCTTACCATGGTTTGGTTGCATCAAGATTAAGGTTCGGAGTAATTTTCTGGGGCAACTGTATTGAGAGAGAGGAGATTTTCAAGGCCCAAAAACGCTGCATAAGGTCAATGTCAAATTTAAAACCTACTGAGAGCTGTGAGCCTGTGTTTAGGTCAATGAAAATATTAACCTTCCCGTCTCTATACATATTGGAAGTGTCGATTTTTGTTAGATCAAATTTAAATCTATTTCCGACACTAGCCAACATCAGATTGCGCTCAGGTCCTCTAAGACTACAATATAATAAGTTATTACATTTAGGAAAATATAAAACAGCACTATAAAAAAGAGTATTATGTCATTGGGGCCTACCATTTATAATATAATTCCGCATTACTTAAAAGAACACCCCATTCGTATATTTAAAACTAAATTGACTACACTACTATTAGACAAATGTTATTATTCTGTTAATGACTTCCTGAATGATAAAGATTTATAACTGTATCTTAAATTTTATTGTAATTGACATTCTGAACTCCTATAATAAGCTTATTGATTTGTAATCGACTATACAGGGTTACTGGTAATTCGACGTATATCCGTCAGGGGCTGATAAGGGGGCCAAAATGCAACAAATTGAACCCCCCATATGTATGGTCGAAATTCAATAGTTTTCGAGATATTTGAATTTTAAGGGTTTTTCGAAATTTACCCAAAACTTGACATTTAATTCCAAATAAAAAAACCTACATACCCATTCAAGGGTACCATTAAAAATGATGTTGTAGCTGGCACTTCAATTAAGCTATGGGCATCATTAAAACTACTTAATTTAACAAAATAATTAAAATAATGACCGAAGTAAGAATAACATCTTACCAAAATTTTCATTTTTCGCTTCAGAAATGTTGTCTCGTCAAAAAAAAATCTAGGACATTAATCGTACAAATAACTAAAACAACTTGCCTATTCTGTAGGCTTTCCAAAAAGGTATAAAAGTCAATTTTAAAATACATAATTCGTGGCATGGCATGTGTTTGAACCGGCGCGGGGAGAGAAATCATCTGTGTTCTTAGTTTATCATCCTCGCTAAAACAACCGATTTTACTGGCGAAATTCTTCCTGATGGGGCGAGGTGTGCGGGCGGGGGAGTACACGGCGTTTGCTGCGCTCGCGTCGCCTTCCTTAGTACAGTTCGCATCAAATAATTATGCCCCTCTGAAGTTAGCCATTAGCAAAGATCGCGTAGGTGCAGTCACGTAGATGGGAGCAAGCGGGACGCAAGCATGCATCGAACGTAAACGAGCGACTGAGACATAAAATCGCGCCGTCATAATCCCGGCCCGCGCATGTGCAGTTGCAGTTGTGCAGTTAAAGTTACGACGGTGTGAAGAAAAATGTCGCGGCTTCAGCGAACTGGGGAGAATCGTATTAATGCTTGGTCCGATGAAGTTGAAACACCACGGCATTTAAATGATTTCGATAAAACAATAAGAATAACAAATGTTTAGATTTTTCGAAAATAAACTACATAAATAATAAGCAGTGAAGAAATTAAGATTTTAGGGGACGACATAATTGCTTGCTTAAATTTACGTCGGAATGCTGTAAAGTTTATAGCATTCCAACGTAAATTGAAGCATTTATAGTAGGTATAAACAAACTAAAAGTGGGATAATTGAAACAGACTATCCTAACAATTTTTGCATAATCAACCCCTGACGGGGTGAACGGGGTGAACAGTTGCGCTGAACCTGGGTTCGAGACAAGTAAGATTCTGTCAATGCAACGGTGGCGTGGCGTAGTCGATTGTCAAGACGCCAAAAATGTATGGGATTGACAGATCTATGCTATCGAAATGTCACGTACTTATACCCCCGTATATGTACGTGACATTGAATTCCGCGCGGACGAAGTCGCGGGCGAAGTGCTAGTGCTGTAATAATCTCATGCTGTTGATAGTGAGTAGGTACTATTTCGGTCAACAGATGGCATTGCGGGTATCTGAATTACGTAGACAATAAGTTGATTTCTTCTAAATTGCCACAATTGCTATCATTTGGTCGAGGTTTATGTGTAAAAGTTATCTACATTGGTTTTGTACTTTTTAACGTGATGCGAACAAAACAGAATAGTGATAAGTAGAAAATAGGTTCTGTTAATTATCTTTGCTAAAAAATATGCTTATTAATATTTTAAAATATTAGATTTGGTGGGAAACAAAAAAATAAGGAAATAAATGAGATAAAAATGTTTAAAAAATAATTACAGTTTTTGAGATTCGAACTCACACCAAGTCTTTCGATATATTATTATCTTATACCGAATTCTCGACGGTCTATGAGTTCTGTTCACAATTGATTAAAATAGCCGATCTTATTTATGTCATGGTTTTGGCGCTGCTTAGCCCCCCGAAAGTATAGCGTGATGATGAATGTTGCTTTTATACCTCCAACGTGAATTTATCACGCTAGACGTCTGAGAGACTCGACAGATAACAATTTATACATATGCCTTATTTTCTGAAAATCATCTAGTGTGTAGCGGCAATTAAGTACACCGCCACCAAAATCAACGTATAGTCTGTCAAGAAACTCATGAAAATAATGTTTTGGGAACTAATATTTTAGCTGATACTGGCAACACTGAATAATTGTCAAACTAAGTACCTCAACTGTCACTTCGTGGCTTTGTGGTTGATTTTCTATGATTTTTAGTGGTATTTCGAGTTTTTTTAAGCGTGTGACCGTTTCGAGATAAAATGAATCGAAATGTTTATAAAAGCGGTGCCAGACAATTATATTTAAAGTGTTTCAAGAGTGTATGGCCGAATTTTAAGCTGAGACGAGTAAAGACGATGTTTACGGTCGAACAGCAAAGTTAACCGGTACGTAAATATATTTTTCAACACATTTGCTCAAAAAATGCATTTACGAAGCCTGTATGCATCGTTCGAAAGTTCAAAATTATACACCACACAATGGAGCGTGCGGCAAAGTAGGTACTCTCACTTAAGTACATATTTTACCGCTAACTCCGTTGTATAGCGCCGTGCGTATTCTTTACGGTTTTTTTTTTAATTTCCATAAAATTAATAAGAATTCCACCAAGGAGTTTCACATCACGAGAATAATATAAGCTGAATGATCGAACCGATTCGAACCTCCTTGGAAGTGCTTTTGCTGTATACGTTTGTCTCGTTTTAATATTAAAGAGAAAATGAGAGAAGATAAATAAAAATAAATGAAAGACTTGGTTCTAATTTTCACCACGCGCATGTGGCGCCCTTTGCAAATTCGCGCCATTTTCATATTAGAAACGTCAAAGATTGTTGCGACTTTCCTACTGATTTCTAAAGACAATTTTTTTTATTTCATTACTTATTGTACTGTTTTCTCGCAAATGTGTCGACAAACGTTGTATGACACACGTGCGGATTTGGTTTTTACAAACTCGTAACTATGGTAAGCCCTCGACTTCGTCTCGTGCTTACATTCGTCTACTCGTTTGTAAAAACCAACTTACCGCACTAATATCATAAATAACTATAAATGTTGAACACAGTAAAGGAAATTATAATCTCTTGTCAATCTTCTGTTTTAAGTAAAATTTGTCTTTTTTATCATTGTTTATATTTCGTTGAGGTTATGATTTTATTTACGATTTATTATACTACCACTTAACGGTGTTGATGCTTTTGTGTTACTTTTAAGAGATGTTTAAGATATTTGTTATTTAACTATGCGTCGAATTGTGCTTTCAAAAACACCTGAAATCAATAAAGACATATTGATTTCAGGTGTTTTTGAAAGCACAATTCGACGCATAGTTGTCGAATAAATAAATGCACCATATCACTCTATTACAACAAACAATTGTGATTTAAACCCAATAGAGTTAGTGTGGGCAATAGTAAAAAGGCGAATTGCACAAACAAATGTTTGTGGTCAAAATGTTGCGAAGTTGGCTGAAGAAGCATTTAACTCAGTAACTCCACAAGAATAGAAAAACTGTGTTGACTATCACCCGAAATTAATAATCGATCTAATCCAAAATCTTTGGATTGAAGATCGAAAATAAAATCCAGATATATAATATAGTGTGTCAAAAAGCTATCCGTGGATTGAAATCGCGATCTTTAAAACCAAGCTATCTCTGAGAGGACGGATCACGGATTATAGATTGACCTCTGTTCGTAAATGACAGTTTGTGCGTGTTAATAACCTATCCATTGAATTTGACGTTTTCTTTGATCGGTGTAAACAATCTCAATCGCAATCTTAGAAATTCCTCAGATTTAGCATTGGTTTTACGGATTTGGTTTGTAAAAATGGCAGTGTCGATATTCTCCAGCAGTGATAGTGACAGTGATATGGAGGTATTGGCACAGTTATCAGATTGGGACAGTACAGATAGTGAAGCGGGTGAAGAGTTACGATGCCGACGCGCTGCTTCAAGGAGAATTAAAAGGGTGAACTACATGCAGAGTCTGGATGATGCTGACTTTAAATTTAGGTTTAGGTTATCGAAAACTGCAGTTAATTTCTATATTTTCTATCGTATCAGTCAAAATCTAACATATAAACTAACAAGCAAACAAAGAAACTTAATATTGGCGGCAAGCACGGCGTCAAATCAATTGCACTTGTAAATAAAAAACAAACACCCGCCAAGCTACCACAGACAAAAAATCGCGTCCCGGTCCTTTTGCGTTACGTTCCATTTTAACCGAAACATTAGTATTTATCACCATTTTAAACTCGACGTTTCGATGTTAATCGTCCTAAAATCTTAAGTAAATAGATGTGTCGATAGTAAAAGAAATCCTACAATAAATTATAAAGCCTGTTTATGCATGGTTATTTTATATTATATATAAATTAACGATGAATACTCATGGATTTTGCATAAAACGAAATGATCAAGAGGGAACGGATTTCCGGATATCTGCGGATTGAGCAAGAGATGGATTGTGTTTTTTCGATATTGGCACTAAGATTGGAGATCGATCCATAGATTGGTATATATCTGCGATCGATTTATATCGTAGATTACGGATATATTATTAATTTTGGCCTAACGTCATCAAAATCGAAGATGAATATTTTGCCCGTGGATTAACTCTCTATAATGATATAGACAGATTTGTCATCTCGGTTAGCGATGACAGTTCGAGTGAATCTGAAGTCAGAAGAGGATGAATTTAATTACGCAGGAGTTTCAGGCAACATTTCGGGAGTTGAATACCTCGCCAGTGATTATTTGGATTTTTAATAATAAAAAATAATCTATAAATCCTTTTTTTTTTGTGCAGTTAGAATATTGATATCAGCTCAATTAAGCTGATATCGATATTCTACCAGGGTCATGTTGAGACGGCAGCGCTGCAGCGCAGAGAGGCCAACCATCGAACTTTGTGGTAGATAAATGTTAATAACTGAAAGGGCGAAAACAAGGGTTGGTCAAAATAAATATTCTTATTACATACACATAATTGTATTATATTCTAATTATGAATGAATTTCAATGTCATTTGAATGGAAATAAGTTGAAAGAGGAATGTTTTTCACCACTACCAATGAATGTCAAAACTCTTTTTTTGCACCTTAAGTGTCGGAAATAAGATAGATGAGTGTCAGATAATCCACATGGCATTAAAGAGACAATAATAATGAATCAGTAATTAATTACTATTTTATAAAAAAAGTATCAAAACCTTTCAGTCGAAATTTATAGGGATACCATGTAAATGATGGTGGCGCCCTCCTTTTTTTTCATGACTTTCTTGACAGACTGTAGCAGAATCAACCAATGAGACTCGCAGTGCCATCTATCTCGACAGCTGCGAACTAACTTGACAAAATCCTAAATCGCGAAATCAGAGTTTACCGTGCGATTAGAACATGGGTATACAGAGCCCGAATATCAGCTGTCGGGCAGTTGCCCACTGGACACAACATCCGTCTGGTCGGAGGATCCTCCCTTTTCATCGGAGGTATGCGGGACTTTACACCCTGTTCCGCTACCGCCAAACTGGTGACCCTTGACAGCCGTTGCTCGTGCAGTTGACTGACCGTCAGCGCAGCCTTCGTGCAGCTACCTCATGACGTCATCACCGTCATATATCACCTATAGGTATACTGTACAATCTGGGCTACCTATTCACTCCTTAACGATGTGCTGAGAGTATTCACCCGCTAGCGAAACGAGAACCTTTGCCAATGCCATTGCATGTAGCTATTTTATCGAAACTGTCCATTAACCACAAATCAAAAATCCCATTCATGTAGATTCTGTTATATGAGTTGTATATTACTGTCGGTTATCATATGGTACTGGGATTAAGTATAATTACGTAGTGAACCAATTTTAAGATAAATGCCTGCATTTTGCGTCACTACCTGTAGTGACGTGACACAGGGTGTGTGTTATGTCATGTGCCTCGTGTAGTCAGCACGTGGAAACTATCATGCGCATGTAACATGTGTATGTGTTTTGTTTTACACAGGTTTTAGGACACGGCGTAACATAACATGCTCACTTTACGGGCCGTAGCACTGGTCAGAGTGGTCAGCACTAGCTTTAGATTTTTTCAAACAAAGCCCAACATTCCCTTTTAAGGTCTGTAATGTTAGTGACGTAGTCGCGCTAAGGGACCTGCCACAGGATGGGACTGCTGGGGGCGCGGGGCGGCCCCACGGCGACTACTATGTATGGTGGCGTCGTCTGGCCGCTATAACTATATTTCGTTCCTTTGACGTACATTTGATCTCGTCAGTTCCCTGGCCGCAGAGGCCGCGTGCCCTTTCCGCTTTGTATATCAAGTCCCGCGAGTTTTTACCCGACAACAACGAAGCAAAAAGGAGGGTTATTGATCCGTAGTTAACTCAACAAATAATGCGTTGTTTGATCAACTGTTACTTATTAAAAATAGTCTTTAACTAATAGTTATTTATTTGACGATTGGTAAAACTAAATGTTGGTCGAAAAAATCTATATTGTGGGTATGCAGATTTTATATTCAGAGGTTAAAATCTTCGCAGACAAGTCTGTATTGCATATAGTGACGCCTCTCTACGAACTACAGACCGTAGCAACAGCTCCGCTACGTGCTACGAACCGTAGCCATCGGTGCGAGCTACGAGCCGTAGCAACGCTACGAGCCAGCGCAGTTCGCAGGAATGTCATTTCATCAGTGTACTGGTACTTCTCTGCAGTGCGGCCCGCTGCCTGCTGCCAGGAGAGGGTCTGTGGTTCACAATAACAAGCAACGCTTACGCTCATATTTAAACTTTATTCACAACAGAACATAGGGTCCGCGCTGAGGTCGGCAGGTACTAAGTACTTACAACACTTCTCACACAGCTGCACAGTGCACACTGCCGAGAACACCTTCATAGTATCCACGTATATCGTATTATATAACATTACGTTGATTTGTGTATAACGCGACTAGCAGTTAGGAGTAAGTACATAAATATCATTTGTATTTAACTTTTTACATTGCGCTCTAAATAGTGTTACTATGAGTAAGGAGTAGTTTAGGATACATGCGCCTGTACCGACTCACGCTGAGCGGTGCGGCGCGCACAAGATAGCACGAGACCATACAGTGATCTAACAGCATAACAACTAACTACTCTGTATACATGTTCAAATTAAATATCGCCACTAACTACCGCAAACATCATATTTCCATTATAAGGAATAAACATTTACTTCAATTATTGTTGCATTATTTTGTCTAAAACAATTTGAGATCGACGAACACTAAGCTACCCGTCAGGCCGCTCGCGTCATCCGGTGCCCCGGGCTATACTCGCCCAGCGCCCGGGCTACACTCGCCCAGCGCCCGGGCTACACTCGCCCAGCGCCCGGGCTACACTCGCCCAGCGCCCGGGCGGCGCGGCGGCGCACGCGACTGCCTGGCACGTTATTGCTTACTCCGCTAGTACACACGTCAACAGCGCCGGCCCGAGCTACAGACACGGTGCGGGGCTCCAAGCAACACATTTCAAGGCCTCATTTTATATAGGAGTGCACATTTAAAACGCCGTGTTTAGATATCGATTTGTGTCCGTCGTACGCGTCATCTTCAGCCCTGCACGCCTACTCGGCTGCGGCTCGGCTGCGGCTCGGCTCTCCCTGCTTCACTCCTCTACAGTAACTTACACAGCGACGGTGGGGTTGCGTCCGCAGTCGTTTACGACTCTAACCTAATCCTTTTCACATTATATACAATAGATATGAACCTTCTCCTCCACTCCCCGCTGCCCCCTCGCCGGGGAACACACCACTAGCACACACTCACGTCTGCTCGTAGCCTTCTATATATATTTTGTAGATGAATATAATATGGAATGTACGATGAGATCGTTAAATATAATACATACTTATTATTATTATTATGTCTTTTACATTTGTTTACGCTATAAATAATTCGAGTGTCACAGGTAATGTCTCGGCGATACAGTCCAGTGCCTGTTCACACACACTCGCCGGTCCCGGTCACTTCCTCGATCTATGATATAATATTCCCAGATTCCTACAGTGGACTTGGAGGGAGAACGCGTACTAACAATATATAAACGCGTAAAACAGCAATGTACTAAAGAATGAGTGTCTTGAACCGCGAACTACGCGACTCGTATAAGAGAACCTCCCAAGCTGCCGCTTGAGAGCATGGTTTCATGAGTTCGCAGCAAAAAGGGAACAAGCTTATCCCGTATTAGTTGTATACTCATGTACTTAAGGTAGAACCTTGAATAAGTATAACTCCAGGTATAGTGGGCAGTCTCATGAGCACCCTGCTGGCTGCTGCGGCGTCGTCTAGTCGGAGTCCGAGTCGCTGGAGGGCGGCTGCGGCAGCGGCGCGGCGGCGGGCGCGGGGGGGGGCGCGGCGTCGCTGTGCCGCCCCGCCGTGGCCAGCGCGTACGCCGGCGCCGACTGCCCCGACGTGCGCTCGATGCCCACGCTGCAACGTACGCCCAGTGAGACACGTGCCTATGTATGTGCGTGTGTGTGTATGGGGGACGGGGTACTCACATGTACTCGTGGCGCGCCAGGTAGCGCACGTACTTCTCGGGCGGGTCGGCGTCGTGCTCCTGCAGTGACACGGAGCGCACCGTCATGTGCGACACCTGCGTGGCCGGCATGGTGAACTCCACGAAGGCGTGGCTGGCGAGCTCGGCCGGCACCTGGTCGTACGACGTGAGCGCCATGCGGCACACCAGGTTGTGCGTGGTGTAGGCGCCCTGGCCCTCCTTGGGCAGGCGCGGCATGCGCCACACGATGGCGCGGTGCTGGTGCTCGTACTTGGCCTGGCCGGACGTCACCTCGATGAGCGACTCCTGCAGCGTGTCCACGGCGCCCAGGAACCGCTCGATGCCTTTGATCTTGCCCGTGCGCCTGCCGATCGCGGTGATGAGTACTTAAATCATTTATTTATTTAGTGTACTAAATAAATAAGTAACTTAAGCACTCATGGTGGAGGACTTACAGCTAATAAAATCAAACAAAAAAGGAAACCATAGTCACCAGAAAACCAATTACAAATACTCGAGTAAGTACGCACAAAAACACACCGCTCCAATGACAGTAAGAAGCAATATCATATTACTTGGCTTTCAGTAAATGTGACAGAAATAATAGAGAAAATAATAAAAATAAATAGCTGTAAAGAACTTTATTTCTCATAAGAACTTAAAATAACAGTTCGCTTATAACGAGATACATAAGTGATTATAACTATGTAGTAGATTAACATTAGTTAGTTAGTTACCCACATGTACGAAAAAAATTGATTTGATTTGATGTCGGAGACATTACATTGTTCTGTTTTATGTTATTTCAAATGTTGTGATGTATTGCCTTAATCTGCGTTTGAATGTGTTTATATTGTCACCTTTTTTATATTCTCAGGTAAATGATTGAACAGCCGTGCTCCTTCAACCAGTATTGTTTTTTTGCCATAATTAATACGAGCGTGTGCTAGTCTTAACGGGATTTTGTTTTTACTCCTTATGTTGTATGTTACATTTATCATCTGTAGTTCTATGTTATGTTTGATTGAACAGATTTGGTGATGATTTTTTTAATAAGGACGCAAGTATAGTATTTATGAAGATGAGTTATATTGAGTAGTTTGGTTTTTTTGTATAGTATTCTTGTCGGAGTTAAATAATGATAGTGAAATAGTGTTTTAATAATTTTGTTTTGTGTTCTTTGTAGTGGGTCTAGATAGATTTTCGCGGCTCATCCCTATAGCTCAACTAGATATTCAAGATGAGATTTACCCAGAGAGTTATATATTATTTTACGTACTTTTTTTGGAATGCAGTTTGAAACTTTGCGTAGTGCTGCCAGTAATGACACTAACTTTGTTTTGATATGGTTGATGTGCAGTTTCCAAGTGAGCTTGTCGTCTACATGTAATCCTAGTGACAGTTGTAGGTGGGTGCCGAATCTGCCATATTAGTCACGCAGTTTCTGCTGTCAAATGGTTGTTTAATTTTTATATTAATAACATTTGTGAGAAAATTACGAGAAGTTTCTGTTTAAAACTGCATTTACAGGGTTATTTGTAAAACACCAGCAACCTTTCAGGGGGTGAAAGTACTCATCATTATAAACAACTTTTGCTATGAGACCAACCCTGAAAAATCTAAAAAAATATCTGCTATTTCATACATTTTCATCGGGTGACTATTGCATTTTGTATGAAACAGCTGATTTAATTTTTGATATTTCAGAGTTGGTCCCGTAGTAAAAGTTGTTTATAATGATGACTACTTTCACCCCCTGAAAGGTTGCTGGTGTTTTACAAATAACCCTGTATATGCTGGAAAACAGCAGTTAAACATGCTCCTGCGTTAATATTGTGAAGTATGGTGCAAAAACCAAGGATTATCAACGTCAGTCGTCTTTGTACAGGTTAGTTGCAGGTTTTCATGCAATATTACTTTTCTTATACACTTTCGATAAAAAAATTGCTTTGTGATCACGAATTTATGGCTAAAGTGTTCATATTTGGGTTTATTTCCGTCCAACAGACCTTTTAAATATTTTATAATTTAATTCGTTTGTTTAAAATAATATGTCATGGTGGAATAGTGTTGTACCGGTGCCGTAATAGTTTCCAATACTAGTTCCTTCGCTGTGCTGAAACGATGTCGCTATAATGCGTGTGCTAATCGGTTCGAGTAACTTTGCTAGGTCCGCCCCAGGGTTCACAGCACCGAGACCGTGCCACAGTGTTTTATGATGATTCCAAATGAGGTCCAAAAGACCTCATCGATCGCTTTCCATCAGGCGTGATCGAGGTCAAGAGCAAGCCCATTCCATAATAAAAAATAAAAAAAAAGTTGCTGCTAATATTGCCTGGTTTCGATCTTGGTTTCGATCTTGCATTTGCCCGAGGTAAGACCCACGTGGTTTTCTGTTCTGTTTCCCTCTCGAGGTTCTCGTACGTGTTTCTGATTAGGGGGGTTGTATTGTTTCAGATCTGGCTCTTTTAACTAGCATGAATTCCTGAAGACGGACGCTGAAAGACGTGACGTCTTGCTGTGTGCCGAAGTTAGACCTGAGGAGGTGGACAGTGTGCCTACTCATGTGGAAAGATACACATAATCAGATCATCGTCCAAGGAAATCATCAGGTACAGACGTCGTTTGTTATATTTCGTTCCGGATCAACATCCTTCCTACCGTCTACCTGTGTTTTGTCACGTGTAGCCGATGCCAAGAGGTCTTTGTTCCGCTGATTAGATGGTTTGCTAAAAGACTAACGCTAACGCTAAATGGCTAACTCGCCAACGCTGATTACCAGCTCGCTAATTACCAGCTTGCTAACCTAGAAGTTATTTTTATGTCAAGTTACGTTTTGAGACAGAGAGTGTGAACCGTATGTTCACTTAGGATAGAAAGATCTAGTAATTGAATGGTTGCTACACTAAGTCTAACATGTTTATTTTCTGCACTGAGCACAACTAGATTTATCCATAACCACTTATTCGGTTGAGCTAGAAGCTGCTAGCGGTTCACTTCACGAATCCATTCAAGCGACCCTGATTTCATATATTTTATTTCTCATGCATATTTTCCCACTCTGGTACCCTCGGTACGTAGATGGGGTGATCCAGAATTGAAATTGTGTTACAGGGTTTAAGGATGAGGTAATAAACCTGTGATTTGATGTAAGTACCTGCCTAAGGTTTGATTTTAATAAAGTTTGTATTGTATAGATTGGTACTTGTTTTTTTTCAACATATTCCCTAACTTATATACCCCATAAATTTACTGGTTAAGTGGCACGGTTAAGTGAGTTTCACACCCACGGGCCGGGTGACAGTATTTCGAAATAAATATGTATAATGTTGTTATTATATAGGTATGAGTGACAGACAGTCACAACACCAATGAACAAATTAAAAAAAAACTACAGACCAGATATAAAATAAGCGAAAGCGCAAACGTCATGTAATTCTATGCAGAAAAACACTTGAAATTAATATTATTCTCAGATATCAGAAGGCAAGTAAACTTACGATTTGTTTTCCGGCACCCTTTTTTTGTAGGTGTTTCCAGTCCATACTATTTATATGTCATGACCGCCGTGCGTATTCCTTACGGTTTTTTTTTAATTTCCATAAAAATTAATAAGAATTCCACCAAGGAGTTTCACATCACGAGAATAAATAAGCTGAATGATCGAACCTCCTTGGAAGCGCTTTTGCTGTATATGTTTGTCTCATTTTAATATTAGGTCTTTACCTATGAAATTGCCGTTCTGCAGTACTGGCCATTTCAAATCAAAATAATTTTTGTTTGGCTAAGAATTCTAATTTCAAATTAATTTTATTTAAAAAAAACATAGTTTTTTTTTCCAAAAGTAGTCATTTGTTTATTGATTAGTGTTACATTTTCATCGCATTTCAATCTTTTTCGTCATCATGGATACGTTAAAAATTCGAGTAATTATGGAATATGAGTACCGTCGTGGCAGCAACGCGGCACAAGCGGCACGCAACATCAACGACGTTTACGGAGCTAACACTACAAACCAACGCACCACCTGTTATTGGTTTGCTCGCTTCCGTTCTGGAAATTTCGACCAGAAAAATGAACCTCGCGGTCGTCCGAAGACTTTGGTCGACAATGACGAATTAAAGGCGATTGTGGAAGCTGATGATACACAATCTACGGCTGAATTAGCAGCAGCTTTCGACGTTAGCGTCAAAACAATATTGGTCCATTTGCGTCAAATTGGCAAGGTAAAAAAACTTGACAAACGGGTGCCCCACGAACTCAATGATCGCCAGCGCGAAGTACGCGTCGAGACGTGACTTGCACTGCTCAACAGACACACAAATGAAGGAATTTTGAACCGCATTGTTACCTGCGATGAAAAATGGATTCTATTTGATAACCGCAAGCGCTCAGCAAGTTGGTTGGATCCTGGTTCAGCACCTAAACAATGCCCTAAACGAAAACTTACCCCTAGAAAAGTGATGGTCACTGTTTGGTAGTCTAGCGCCGGTGTGATTCATCACAGCTTCTTACCTAACGGGGTGAGCATTACTGCAGATGTGTACTGTGAAGAACTGAACACAATGATGGAGAAGCACATCTCCAACCAGAATTGGTCGATCGCTCGTCTCCGCTGCTCCTGCACGACAACGCGCGACCTCATACTGCACAGCAGACGGTCTCCAAGTTGCAAGAACTGGGGTTGGAAGCTCTCCGTCATCCGCCCTACTCACCAGACCTTGCGCCTACAGACTACTACTTTTTCCAGAATTTGGATAACTTCTTGGCGGGAAAAAAATTCAATACCCGAGAGGCAGTACAAAATGCCTTTGAAGAATTTGTTGCCTCCCGTCCAGCTGATTTCTTTAAGAAGGGCATCAATAAACTGCCACTGCGTTGGCAAAGATGCATTGATTGCATGGGTGATTACTTCGATTAATACAAATAAAAAATACATGAAAAAGATTCGTTTAAATTTTTTCATACAAAACGGCAATTTCATAGGTAAAGACCTATTATCATAGAGAAAATGAGAGAAGATAAATAAAAATAAATGAAAGACGTGGATCTAATTTTCACCACGCGCATGTGGCGCCCTTTGCAAATTCGCGCCATTTTCATATTAGAAACGTCGAAGATTGTTGCGACTTTCCGACTGATTTCTAAAGACAAAAAGTTTATTTCATTACTTATTGTACTGTTTCCTCGCAAATGTGTCGAAAAACGTTGTATGACACACGTGCGGATTTGGTTTTTACAAACTCTTGACTATGGTAAGCCCTCGACTTCGTCTCGTGCTTACATTCGTCTACTCGTTTGTAAAAATAAATAACTATTGTGTATTATTTCTAACTATTGTGTATTCTAACTATTGTGTATTATTGTGTTGGGGTTTGGTCAGAGTAAATGTTTAAATTCTCAGGTATTTTTTTCTTATTCTTCAGTAGGTATTTCGGAGTTTCTGAGTCGCTGAAGCAAACTTTTATCGGCCTGTTTTTATCTGGTACATATTTTCCCAGTCTAATGGTTTTAATCGGTTTGGGACAATCCTCACGCAGTGCTAACAATACTTTCATGACTTCATCGTTATCGTAATTTCTCCTTGAGTTGAAATCTTTGTTGTTTTTTTCCAATATACTCACAACTACTTACAATATTTGTTTCGCGTTCAAATCGGTCCTTGAGTTCAAGGATGAGGTCTTGGTGATGTAAGACGGCCGATTCTGATGATGTTCTTTCTATGAGTTGTTGATTTTTAATCTGAGATATCTCACTTTCTATTATTTGGATTTTGTTTTGGTTTTCGGTATTTTTGTATTTAAAATGTTCTGTTTCGTTATTTATTTGATCAAATATTGGTGCAAAATTCTCTGCTGCTGATTTAATTGTCTTTATTTAACGCTAACTACTTGAAAAATTTGATGCTTGTATAATGGATCTAAATAATGTTCCTTGCTTAGGTCATTGAAATTCCTGCTTGCGCGCACAATAACTGGTCCGCCTAACGAATTGTTTTATTTGGCACATTCAAATAAAATTTTGACACTCAGGGTCATCAATATCGTTATTGAGAATTTTCAACATGAAAAAACAGTCAGCAATTTTACGTCGATGTACCAGTGAGGCAGTGATAGCAGATGATACTTCTTACAGAGTCCAAGATAATTGGTTGACTGATATGGAATCTTTCGATGAAAGCAAAGATATTTAATGAAACATCTTTGGATGTTTTCAATGCGGTCAATGTATTTTTAGCTGACCTCTTACAAAAGTTAAATACAATGCTTTTAGAGTTTTAGCATCTGCAAAACACTTAGAGAGTCGTATTATAAACCCAAGCAGTTTAGAAGCTTTTTTGACAGTTGCATCAATGTGTGTGTCAAAAACTAACTTACTGTCATGATGGACGCCCAAGTCATGAATGGTATTGCACCTTGGCAGGATCTGGCCCACCAAAGTATAAGTAGTGGCTAGGACTGCACGTTTTCTAGTGCTAGTGATCACCGAACACTTGGATGGGTTGAGATCAAGTTTATTAGCCCGACAATACTCTTCAAGCCGATACAAATCAGCCTGAAGTGCAAGTCTATCTTCGAGCGTTGAAATAGAGGTAAAGATTTCCATGTTATTTATTTATTGGATCGCCAACAGAGGCTACACCATCACATGCATAATACAGACAGGGACAAATACTAGAGTGCGCTTCCAGTTACAGGCGTCCACATCATTCACTTATTATCTAGGTAATGTTTATGTTCTTGACAAACTTGATGTACCTACCGTACATCAAGTTTGTCAAGAACAAAAACGTTAAATTAAATATAAATACATTACAAGAAATTAATAGGAAAGCAAAATGAGACGAAACGCAAAACAATAACACAAAACACAAAATAATAAAAAAACACAAAACAAACAATTTGAAACAAATTCAGAGATAATAATTAAAGAACAACCTAAAAATAAAAAACTAGGTGTCTCGGATGCTAAGACTTTTGTGTTAATTAATGTTATCGGCCAGCATAATAGTTCGGATGAATGGAGGCACTGATCGATGTCGTTCACATAGACTACAAATAGAAATGGACCGAGAAACGAAACCTGGGGCACACCGCTGGGCACGTTTACCCAACGAGACATAATTATTAAGTAAGTACTACTGCTTGTGACCTGTTATCAATGTAAGAAGAGAACCACCTCAAGAGGTCCCCACGGATGTAGCTTTACTTCTTCATCAGGGAATCGTGGTCGATGCGATCAAGCTATTATTTGTATAAACCACATCGATCTGCTTATCATTATCCATAGCATCCGTAATGAAATCATTCAATAAAATCAAGCAAGAAGATTGCCGGATTTGAGAATTCTCAAATCCGGCAATCTTCTTGCTTGGTTTCATGATGATCAATCTGTTCTATTTCCGAGAGGGTGACCGGAAGTCCCAGGGTGGTGGGACCGACAGTGTGTCGACCAGGGTGGCGTACCTTATACTCAGAATATCGTTACGATATTGGTTGAAGGTTGTTTAGGTTTACCTACGCTCCTACTTCGACACACCCCGACGACGAAGTAGAGAGCATGTACGAGTATAAGGATATTATCAGAGCCATGCATGGTCATAAAACTCACTTCACCGTGGTCATGGGGGCCTTCAACGCGGAGTTGGGCAAACGAGACGGTGACGAGGACCTGGTGAGTGGTGAGGGTTGCTGGTAGCCGATGGATGCGAGACGCACAGGACCGGTTGTTGTGGCGACACTTGGGGGAGGCCTATGTCCAGCAGTGGACGTCTTTCGGCTGATATGATGATGATGATGATGATGATAAGTTAGCCCTTCAAGTAATAATGAACTAAACAGTTCCAATACTACTCAGTAAAGAATCAGTCTATACAACGGGTAACAGAATAAACGCAATACCTCTTAAGAGATCACTGTACTCATCATTATGAACAACTTTCAGTATGGGAGAAACGCTGAAATCGCAAAAAAGAAATCGACTGCCCCGTGTATGTGCGCATAACTCGACAACATGTACTGAACAGGTGTATGTTTCGCGATTTCGGGGTTGGTGCCATAGTAACAGTTGTTCATAATGATGAGTAGGTACAATGACCCCTTAAGAAGAATAGCGTTTATTCTGTTACACGTTTTATATCAGAAGGAGGCTTATACCTACGCAGAAAGCTTACAACCCTAATCTCTTCAAAGTTAGAGTGAACAGGCTCCTTCTGGGTAAGCTCGCTCCATCGTAGACTTTGTCTCTGTCATCTCTGACATTGACTATAGAGTCAAGAGCAAACCCATCACTAATAAAAAAAAAAGTGAGATATTGGATCAGTTAGTTCTGCTCCCAGAGTGTGAGTGAGTGTAAAGTGCGCACCTGTGAGCGGACTTGACGGATCCGTATCGGAAGTGCTTCTCGACGCGGAACAGGTAGATCCAACAGTCGGGGATGGGGAAGCGGATGGCGACGTCCTCGCACGGCACCTGGCCCAGTTTGCGCGACGCGAAGCCCGGCACCAGCACGTCGGCGCGCAGCTCCACCTGCGCACACAGCGATCAGTACGGTCACGCACACTCACGCGCAAGCTCGGCCGCGTACGGGCGGTGCACACACACGCACCTTGTTCCCCGTGACGCACCATACGGCCTTTAGCTGCAGTGGCAGCTCGCGGTTCTTGGGAGGGCGCACGCGGAACCGCATCAGCTCGATGTAGCACGCGTCCGGCGGCTTGAACCTGCGACACACTCGCTCATACCACCGATATTCATATATTAAGTAATGCATGGTTAAGCTAGAGTTTGCAAATTAGAAGAAATAATATCGTATGTGTGTAAAATGAAGTTCGATAAACTTAGGATCTATATAACATCTTAGGATGGCTTCATGAATGAACGTGCAAATGTTTCCTTGCTACAAGTAGCAGTTGGCCTGTTGGCACTAAGCTAGTGCATGAGTACTTGATGATCTGCGTGGCGGCGAACTCGTCGGGCTGCACGCAGGCGTGGAACTCGGCGTCCTCGACGCGGATCCACTCCTCCGTGACGACGGGGATGATGTCGTGGCGCCCCACCACCTCCTTGCCCTGACGCCGCAGGTCGTTGACCCCCAGCTCCACGTCCGGCATGCCTGCGCACAAGGCGAGGGTCAGCTCCGCTCGGGTCAGGGCGCGTCACTCGAGCGGGTGAGGAGGGGAGAGGAGACATACCGCTGAGGAAGCCGAGGAAGAACAGACGCACGCGCGCGATCTGCTTCAGCACCGAGCCCTCCGCGTCCTGCTCCACGTACAACTCGTCCACCGCCGTGACTTGTACCTGACACAGAAGCACAATCACAGTGACACAGTGACAGGCATCAGCTGACATACTACTCGTACATGCAACATGTGATGCTTGATTCCGGCGCTTCGTTCAACAACATTATTATATATCTTTTTGCTCAGTTTATCGTGTATGAGGAGTTTTCCTATTTTATTAGGGTTCCAAACGCCCATGTAAATTGGATCACATAACTGAATTCTGAAGGTTCGTTGGTATATATGAAAAACAGAACCAATTATCTCAAACTCTCTGTGATCTGATCACTCAGTGTCTGACTGTCACACGCTTTGCCTTGCTAGTGGTTACATCAAGCTGGGAACTATTAATTGAATCATCGAATGCACAATAAGCACGTAAATAGTTCATTTTTAGGCCTAGCGCGCATTGCCTTGCGGTGGAACGCTGCTGACGAACTCGTATTCATGGGGCCGCGCACTATACTGGAAAGTCACAGGAAAGCAGAATACGCAATTTCATATAAATGGATGATTTTTCAACATATTTTTCCAACTATTTGGATTTAAAAACCAAACTACTGAACCATTTTGATTAAATTTTGAATGAGACCAATCGAAAAGTATATCCTTTCACATAGAACAAGAATTTTTGAAATCGGTTCATATAGGTATATGAACCGATTTCAAAATATGTTGAAAAATCATCCATTTATATGAAATTGTATATTCTGCTTTCCTGTGACTTTCCAGTGGCGTTGTTAGGCGGAGTACTACTAAAAAGTGAAAAATAAAAAACTTTTTTACAAAAAATACGGCTTCCAAAAAAAAAACTACAAAGTTCAAATTACTTTAATTTTGGAAGTCGGTGTTAAATTACTAAGAAACAACCAAAAACATGATATATCGCGTTTCTCTCTTCTACGTCTCTCCGAAATCACCACCTTACAGCCTCGCGTCAAATAACTGTGCCCCTCTGAAGTTGGCTACGAGTGACTGCGTAGTAGTCAAAATTACGAACAAAACTGCCACTGCGCATGCGCAAGAGACATGGGGGTGGGGATTATGGCGGCGCGATTTTATGTCTCAGTCGCTCATTTACGTTCGATGCATGCTTGTGTCCCGCTTGCTCCCGTCTACGTGACTGCACCAGCGCGATCTTTGCAAATGGCTAACTTCAGAGGGGCAAAGTTATTTGACGCGAACTGTACATGGCGACCCTGCCATTTGAGACGGCCAGCCGGGTCTTGGCCGTGCGCAACTTAATATTTTCTTTGAAAAGACTTTAATTAAGAATTCATTGGGACTTAATTACTGAAAATGTTTCGTTCAAGCATAGCTAAAGAGGAGGTGTTTATTACTCTAAACGGAGGATCAAACTTGGTTTCAATGCAAGAGTATTGTTAAATATTGGCATAGTGATGTTTATAATCATTTGCACTCTACTAAGTCTTGCTGCATTAGGCATTTTTGCCTATTATGAAGTATACACGTTATACAAGAAATGCCATCAGGGAACGATCAGAAACGAATTTTTACTCAAAGTCTGATGAGATCAATTTGAAGACCAAATCCGCGGGAGACTCAAGTGTGCTACGAGTGTGAACATCGACCACAACGTCTGGAGCTCCTGGCTAGCCCTCGGGAATCAGCGGATAGCCAAAAATAATAAGAAGATGTCTACAGTGTAAAGTGAGCAGTGATCGTGTAAAATGTGCAGTGATTCAGTGAAAATTCAACAGGTAGGTACTTAAACTTTATCCCCTACGACCAGGGGAGTAGTAGGTAGAATATTCAGGTAGGTACATGTTTGTTCCATATTGCTGGTTTGACTCCGACTGCATTAATTAAAAGTTCAATGTCTAAAACTGCGACCGACGCGCCGCCATCACCGGAGAAACGCCAGGTGACGACATAATCTGTGTCGCGTACCAACAGCAACTGAGTGTCTCAGTGCGTTTTTTTCACCGCAGTGCGCGCACACTCACTCTATGACACTCTATACTTCACAGATTATGCGTTTAAAAAACGCAAGGCAGTTTGCAGTTTAACTTATAGGTATTTTTAGAACGATGTTGTATTTTTAACCGACTTCCCAAAAAGGAGGAGGTTCTCAATTCGACTGTATTTTTTTTTTTGTGTTTGTTACCTCATATCTCCGTCATTTATGAACCGATTTGAAAAATTCTTGTTTTATGTGAAAGGATATCCTTCTCGATTGGTCCCATTTAAATTTCATCAAACTCGGTTCTGCAGTTTGGTTTTTAAATCCAAATTGCTGGAAAAAATATGAGCAAAAATCATACGAAATTGGATATTTTTGCTTTCCTGTGACTTTTCAGTAGTGTTTTAGGTGTGGGGTACCACTAAAAAGTGAAAAATAAAAAACTTTTTCACAAGAAAAAAACCGACTTCCAAAAAAAACACTACAAAGTACAAAATAACTTTAATTTCGGAAGTCGGTGATTTTGGTTGCTTCTTCGTTATTTAACACCGACTTCCGAAATTAAAGTTATTTTGTACTTTGTAGTGTTGTTTTTGGAAGTCGGTTTTTTTCTTGTGAAAAAGTTTTTCAAGACAAAGATATTATAAGTACAAAAGTTTTATAGCGTTTACCTAACCGGCCATGCTACCGCTACACAGCTATGCAAGTGAATCTCTGATAGTGCTGGGCTACTGGCTACTAGGGAGCGCGGGCTGTCCGCGGTCCGTAAGCTTGACTCGTGTGAACTATCAACAAGTTTCAGAAGAGGGTTCGCTTTGCTCGACGAATATGACTGAGGTTGATAATCGAGAGAGATGATGGTGAGAGATGTCGCGCAGTCGGGTAAAAATATTTAATTCGTGTTCAACTTCAGATGACAAAAAAAAAACACCATGAGCTCAAACCCGCCAGGTAAGTAGACGTAACTATACTTCTTACTGACTTCTAAGAGTTATCAAATCAATGAACTGAATAGTCATGTAGGTAGGAATATTAAAAAAAACATGTGCTTTCTCTACTTCAGATGCCAATAAAACTACGGTCTTAATTCTGTCGGAGTCTGGGTGAGAAATTACTGTTCTTATTTGCATGAATCGGCAGAATCAAACAGATACATAACACGAGTCACATGACCATCGTCGTTGGTACCCGAAGTTACTTTAGGTAGGTATTATAAATATTCCCCGAAATCACAAAGAGCTGTCTGTGTGAGTTTACGGGGGAGAGCATACCTCCTCCATCTTGTAGGTGAGCGCGCGGTCGCGGTGCGCCGACAGCCGGAACAGCGATTCCTCCACGCAGCAGCTGAACTGCTTCACGTCTTCGTACGTCAGCGAGCCGATCTTGAACAGCTGCGACACCTGCGCACACATCGCACACCTTAGGACATACGCGTTGTTCCATCATCATGCTCCTTTGTGTCTAATGCAGGTACAGAAATCAGGTCTTAAAAAACAATTTATGTTTTCACTAGTTTGTGTAAAGCACTGACTGACCTGCGGCGCGTGCTCGACTGGCAGGCCGAGCTTGCGCAGGTCGCTGCCGAACTCCTTGACGCCCTGGTAGTCGCCCTGGATGGCGTACGCTGCGAATTGCGACAGCTTATTGGTGATGCGCTCAGCCTTCGTCACCTGCCCTGGCCTGCGGACCGAGCACACCATATGTCACTGCGCGATAGCTTCATGCGACCAACGGTCCATTAGGGTCTATGAATGCAGCATGCTGCTACAGCTGTTCGATAAAACTAAAACCAACCTGACTCCAGGGCGCTCCTTATAGAAGACGTACTGCAGCTTGACGGTGAAGATCTTGCCGAACTGGTCGAACTGCTGCGCGCCGATGTCGGACACGGAGTAGCACGCCTGCAGCGGCAGCTCCTGGAAGGGCTCCTTGTCGCCCGCCGCGTTCAGCAGCTGTACCACCGGGTTGTCGCCCGCCAGCGCCACACGCACCCAGATCTTCTTCCAGAACCTGTACAGCCAAGCGCCTTGTCAACACTTACACAGAGCACGCACCTCTCACTCGAAATATACTAGTAAATTATCTATGTACCTAGTAGTAGAAGCTACCGCTACTCTATATATGATCCGTGTTGCCACATATTGAAGTGTTTTGTACTTGCCTCTGTCCGGTGATTTTCTTTTTGTTCGGCTGTCGCAAATGCATCTCCCAGCCAGGGCCCGTGTACTTGGTGCGCGGGAAGTCCTCCAGCGGCTGCGACACGTCGTCGTCGAACAGCGGCGTGGGCGGGCTCTCGCCGCCGCTACCCGCGTCTCCGTCGCCGCGTTCTGCCACCAAACGACACTATTATATCAGTACACGAGGGAGGCGTCAGTCGCGCAAGCAAGTGCTTGACTTGCAGACTCTTACCGAATTGTGGCTCTTGCCGCGGCTGCTCGAAGCCGCTCTTGTCGAAAGGGTTATGGCGCGGCGAGTCGGGCAGCGCCTGGGGCCGCGGCGGCGGCGCCAGCACCGGCACAGCCGCCTCCTCGCCACTGGTCTCGCTGTCTTTCGGTCTGTATCAACAGGCCAATAAAAGGGTTTTTATAATTGCGCATAAACCCTCAGTGGGCACAGGACTTAAAAAAATCTGATGGGGAATCCATATATTGTTTTGTTCTCTTTGAACAAAGTGTTTAAATCTAAATAAAATTGTTGGTTAATTTTTATTACAATTCAGCAGGTCATCAAACATCATTATGGTTCGAAACGCAAAAATTGGAAGTATAATTAAATGAGATCACCTAATGAAGACGGAGAAGGTATCATCCGTGGAGTCCCGAGAGCCCTGGTGGTCGAGGCGCGGCGTGGCGGCGGGTGGCGGCGGCGCACCCATGCTCAGGAACGGGTCGAAGGCCTCCGCCTCAAAGCCGCTCGCCGCCGCCTCCGCGGCGCCGTCGTCGCCCCACGCACCTGTTTCGCATTTACAACTCTATGTTCAGCTATTCAAAGCAGAGTTTTTGATTGCACTGTTGTTTTAAAAAACTTACCCGAGTTCAAATTATTAGCAGCAGTGGCATCGAATTTAGCTGAGAATGCGTCAAACGCATCCTGGCTGCTGGGGAAAGCATCGTGCATCATTGCTTCAGATGGGGCACTCCAACCAGGATCCGCGGAAGGCGACGGCTCACTTGCATCGAAGGCGTCTTCTGCTCCCATGTCGAACGGTTGAGAAACGTGCGAGGTGTCATCCAAAGTTTCTGTCGGAGCCGATGTGAACAAATCAGCTTGCGTTTCCCCCATTCCACTCATGGGTGCCGAATCAAAAATATTTTCTTTAACGTTATTGAACACGTCATTGCTGACTGCCATAACTACGTCATCCGGTTTCATGCCAAATATATCTACAGCATTGTCAGAAAACTGAGCTATTGCGTCCACTGGTTCGATTGAATTCTCAAACGGATTTAGCTCAATGTCTTGACCGCCAAGTTGAGCTGGGAACTCATCTCTCATTACGTCCGCAAATGGAGAGGTGTTAGAAGTCGCCGAAGCAACCTCTGTCTGCGGCTCCGAGCAATCCATTGGTGCCATCGTATCTGTAAACGAGTCCATTGCTGAAGGAAACACATTGTCAGTCAGTTCGCTCATGGCGCTCGGCTCTTCGGGCTGGAAGGCTGCCTGAGCAGTCAGCGATGCAATCGACGTCGGTACTTCTGCCATGGATTGCGGGTTTTCATGGCTTGCATCGGAGGATATGTCATCCACTATGTCGTCGCTTAAGAAATCAATTTGCTTTTCCTCTTTTCGAGGAGCCGAGTATAAACTCATGATAGCCTCCTTGGTAGGTTTGATGGGGGCGGGGACGGGCGCGTCGAACAGGTTGATGTCGTCGACGTGCTGCACGGGAGGCGCCGGCGGTGCGGCGGGCGGGCGCGGCGGCTGCGGGCGCGGGGGGGGCGGCCGGGCAGCGGGCGGGGGGCGCGCGGGCGGTGGCGCCGGCGGCCGCGTCGGCTTGTTGCGGTTGATGTCGAAGCTGTCGCTGGGTGGCTCTTCGGCTGGCTCGGGCTCCGGCGTGGGGCTGGGCGAGTGGATGTCGCGCACGGATACTGGGCTCGGAGTGCGTGTCGGAGGGATACGGTCCAGGAGGTGGGAACTAGTAAACTCCATTTGACCGGTTACACTCAAGATTAAATTTTGAGTTTCGGGGTTCAAGGGTCTGGTGGGCAGCTGAGGTCCTTGGGCTTCCTCCTCGTTCAAAAATGATTCATCGATCGTGGTGGACACTAAATCGAGTTCCGTTGGTTTGGCTATTCGGTCGTGATCCACTGGGCTGCTTGTGAAAATATCCAGAGGGCAAGACTTCTTTTCAGAAAACTCTTCATATTGCTTTGCCCCGATCCCGGTTGGTTCCGCACCACCAAATATATCCACAGGCACAGTATCCCCGGCTGGGGGTTCATATCCGCCGCCAAAGTCCGAAAAAGGATTGCTAGTGGCAAAAGGATTATCACCGGTGAAGGCGTCTGGTTCCGCCTCTGCCATCATAAAAGGATTGAGCACATCCGCAGTAACCGGAGCCGTTGGCTCGTTCATACTTAAAAATGGGTTGTACGCCATTGTAATCTCTTCTATTTGTATTAATTTAAGAACTCAGATTCTAACAACTTTAATTCAGTTTTTCCCGGATTTAGATCACCCGCAAAAGATGTATCAAATGGATCGAAATCTGGTTCTGGTAACCGGTTAGCGTTTGAGGGTTCTGGAGTCAAAGCTTTCCTTTGAAATATATCGTCAGACGGATCTAGTAAGTCCTGCTTGTCTTCTTCTAAACGATCAGTTTCTTCACAAGAAAACTCTTTAGCTAGCAGTTTCAGTTCAGTTTTACAAGGTGCGATATTGCTTGCAAAAGACGTATCAAAAGGATCAGGTGCCACCGAAGATCGTTGGGGCTCTGATGGAGTGAGTACTTTAGCCTTTATTTCAGATTGAGCACTATGCAATAAATCACTAGCTTTCACGCTCACTTTTATGTTACTTTTTTGTGAATATTCTGAATGTCTTCTCTTGTTTTGGTAGTTCACTTTCGGAGCCAAGTCTTCGTCAGAGCGTGTGCGAGTTAAGATATCTGGTACGCTGTCGGCTGCTTCTGCTTCTTCACTAGCGTCTTCAGTGATTGAAAGTTCACGTGAATAATAAGGCGTGACTGGTTTAGTTGACTTTACTTTTGCGTCCAAACTAAGTGTGTCGTCTCCTTCAACGTTGAAAATGACACTCTTGCTAACGGTAAGGTTTTCAGGGCGTGATGCCCGCCGTTCTGTTTTCTTGGGTTCGTCCGCTCTGGGATCAAAATCTGGATCACTTGGTACTCTGAATATTGAAGCAGAATTGGAAGTAATTAATTCTTGTTCCAAAAGTTTTAATTCTACTTTACCAGGCGCTACAATCCTATCAACAATTGTCGTGTCAAACGGATCAATCTCACAGCTGTTTACGTCCACTGGGTCTAAAGGCGAGTCGCCTAGTTGAGTTAAATCTGTTGTACTTCCACCAAGTAAATCACGGACAGCTTGAGTCTCCTCCTTGTCGATTATATCGTCAGAAGTTATGGATTCTCGTATACCTGAAGGATCAGTTAAATGAATACGAACTGAAGATTTACGCCTATTGTTTAATCTTACGCAAACTTCTTCAGATCGTGGATCGAAGTCGTCGTCGTCTTCTAGAATGACTGCCTCTTTATTCCCCTGAAATTGAGTGACGGGTATCACAGCGTCCGCAAAACTTGTATCAAATGGATCGTCTTGATCTATGTAGGGATCTACAACATCAATTTGATCTTCGATAATGCTTTCTGCGAATACGAACTCATTTTTATCAGCTTCAAAAGCTGACCACGATTCTTGTAAAACGGGTTCTGCCTTTATTTCTTTTTTTCCTAATTTCGTAACTTCACTGCTATCTTCAAGTGACTTCGCAGCAAGTAGTGTAAATTCATCAATTTCTTCATCTACTGACGGCTGATCAGTGAGAAAAGGGTCTTTTGTTTGTGCACCTGCTTGGTCACAATTTTTATTTTGTTGAATCAACGATGTATGAAGAGATACGCTTAAGTCTATTGGTGTTGTTATTGGAATATCTGTATCAAGGTCCAATATACTTTTCTCAATGGGCTCGCTCGAAACAATCGACTCGATTGGTCGATCGTCGTATCTTTCAGAGCTTTCTAACAATAAATCACCGGGAATAACTCTTTTGGGGCGCTTACTGGTAACCGTTACATTATCTATTCTACCAGTAAGAACACCAACTGCTATTCCAATGTCTAGTGCCTTTTTTCCTTTAGAGGTTTTAACTTCTTGCCCTTTTATTAATGCATCAACATGCGAAGTGTCAAAAATATCATCATCTTGAAATTCCTCCGGTGAATCAGGGACGTACCCAAGCTTCACTTCCCCACGTTCTACTGCTTCCACATAGGAAGTGTCGAAGATGTCGTCTTGGTCGTCTTCCTCAGACTCGTCGTCTGTTACGCCGTATTCACTTCTATCCGCCTCTTCAGCTTCTGCCTGTGCTTGAACAAGCTGCGGAAAGTCGGCTTCTGTTACTTCCACTACCGGCCTATGAGGAGTTTCCTTTTTTTCAGGCTCAACCTGCTTCGGAGGTATGCGTTGAAAAAAGGAAGTAGATTTGATACGGTCAAGATCACCTTGTGTTTTTTTAAGTACTGTATCTACGCCAGAAGTCAAATCTTTAAATTTAGACCACTCTTCATTTTCTTTCGCAGTACCTTCCTCGTTTTCAGCGCTTTGCTGTTGATGTTCTCTTCTATACTTATCTAGCTCCTCTTCTGTAAAAAGTTCTTCTTCGCCTTTACGTTTAGATTTTTTCCCCTTTTTCTTCTTTTTAAGACCTTTGGGTAGTTTTAGCATTATACGATTTTCTTAGCAATGCTTTGTGTTGCTGAAACCAATAAATGACAACCTATATTGCTTGACCCACATAACTTAGTGAGCTTCAATAAAAACAAATACCTTGCTATCTAGATAAAAGGATGAGTTTATTGTTATTTTTGTGAAGTTTTTGCTCATAACTTCATATGCTTTCAACCCATTTCTATTAAATTGCATAATTAAATACTTGCTCACAACATGCTGACACATCACCTGAAGTAGTACGAGTGACCCCATTCAAGGCTAGACCCGATCTACAGAATTAGATAACAGTTTATAGAAATTCGTAACGACGTAGAGCCATCCCTATTCAATCTCTTTACGATTTCTAATAATCTCAATTGAAAGCCACACAATATCCCTGTGTCGAAGCCAGTTAAATGAAATTGAAAGTTTCAGAGGTCAGTCAGTTATTTTATTGATCGGAGCGGAGAGCTTCTACGATGAATGAAATTACCTTTGTCATAACTTCACAAGAGGTGCACGACAAAACTACCTATTGTCATTGAGGCAGGCAATATAGAACGTTATCTAGGATGAGAGTCTAGAGAGATATATTAATAGCTGTACCCTAGTCCTTACAGTAGGTATACTAGGTAGGTATCCGCTAACAAAACTGAAAAAGTGCGGGGTGTGTCACAGAGATGGAAATAGTGTAATACGTAGCTAATCTTTAGATATTATAAATGAGATAAATGCAACACAAACAGAAACAATAATACATTGACGAAGGTGTAATCATTACGATGTAGGGGCGTGCGGGTGAGTGGTGAGACAGATGCATGGTATGGGGCTCCTCGGGGAGGTGACGGCGCGGCGCCGAGCGCGGAGCCCGCGGAGACACGTACCGGCCTGGGCCTGGCGCCTACTTAGCTAAGGCATACACTACCGCGCTACGAGGGGCCTCTATACCTTCATCGCAACACACGGACAGTCGCGGAGGGCTCGGTTTGCGCGAGCGGGTGCGCTCGGGGGCGCTGCTGGGCGCTGGAGGCCGACTAGCGATGAGCGACTGAGCGGACAGGCCGCGCCGCGCGCCGCATCGACCCGCGCAGTCGCGCAGTCGCGCAGCCGCGCAGCCGCGCGCAGGACACCGCCGCGCACTCCACCCCGCCTCTCCGCACAAAGTTCAAGCGTCACCGCTCACCGCTCTCGCTCAGCTTCTGAGCCGTGCTTTACGTAATCAACCCCGCAGGACGTCCAACCTCTGGAACTCAACTTGCAATGAAAAATATCTCAAGCTTACTTACTTTAATTAAGCGTACAAATTAACCAGTAAGTCTATAGGGAATGGAATAATAACACGATTCGTAATAACGAGCAGGTGACCTCTTCTTATACATATATCAGCCTCAGCTGCGATATATCTAAGACAGTAAAATCAATACTTGGGGCTGTGTCTGCGAACTGCGAACTAGGCACGAAATAGGATACTCTGTAGGCTTACTCATTGCAGAATTTATTTGAAACAGTCACCGCGGCCCTGGAACGTAAAGGGCGAGGAACACCGATGGGTTTTAGTCAGTTAGAGTTTGACACTCCCTTCCACTCCGCCCAGAGTGCAAGTAGTCAATTGATGGTCATTCCGTAAAAAAGGCTTTGCTAAACCCGTGATTGAGGCACGCATGACGCATGTCCACCGTGTGTGATAGACTATACACTGATAAGTTAAGTAAAGCCACTTGCCTGATGTTAGGTATAGAGTTATATTTAGCTAATGATCGGGAGAGATAGGGGTATTTAGTCTGAACGGCCCAAACCGAATGGCCCACGGGCCATTCGACCGTAAACAAGAATCGTCCGGTGATAAAAATTGGTAAACAAATTCAGTGTCACAAACTACATCAAGTACATTCGGGTGCAAAAGTTAAAAAGTTGAAATAAAAGTTTGATTTTTTTTCTTAGATTTGTATTATCTTCCTTAGAAAAACAATCAACAAACATAAAAATTATAATAACATTACAAAAGTTAAATTTGGTAATTAGGTAAATAATTTTAAATAAAAATCAGTCTTATTTTATAGAAACAAATCAACAAAATATAAAAATTATAATTAAACAATAAGATTTAGTACTACCTGAAGTCGTGCCAAAAGGTTATGAAGATGTATTCTGTTTATTTAGGTGATTTCAAATTATTAAATATTTAAATAGTTAAAATTCAAAAACTAAGCGACTATTACAATGTATGCGACTGTCCCTTTAAATTAATTTTGAAATCATTTTATCACCGGTCCATTCGCTTTGGGCCGTTCAGACTAAATACCCGAGATAGGTTTGCCTTGAGAAAGAATAAAAGATAACTACCTGCAGTACTTACAACTATTTTCTTAATTGGCCCCTCGGCAATCATCGCAATTATTTATTTCCGAATACAAACGAATGTAATTTTCCATGTCCATCAATTATTAGATTTATCGTGGTTATTACAACAATAAAACAACAATAAAGTACCTACTTAGTTCTTAATTCAAACTAAGTAGGTACTACTTGTTTTGTTTTGATTTCCGTCTGAAATTTATAACAGTCGTTCCATGAATTATTTACCTATAAAAATAAATGAAATTAAAGCATCTTTTTGTAATAATCTATTAAATAATAAAAAAAAATTAAGTGTCTGTTTCTTCTATCAAAATAACAGTTTTTAACCGACTTAAAAAAAGGAGGAGATTATCAATTCGGATATTAGGTATATTTCAGAACATGTGTTCCGAGAGCGGTGTGGTATGTATAACTGGTATGAGGTCAGGAGTTTGGAATCCCCATTTTATTGGGACAAACAAGACAGTTTAAATCAGTAACAGAGTCTTATTACCCTTTAAAACACATATTCACAATATAAACGATAAGTATCTAATAGAAATACAGTCACCCGAACAGACCTTTAAGGTCTCAATTCGTACAGAGGCCTGAGCCACCCAAGTACAAAGTGTATCAGCAAGCCAATACAGCTATTAGATGTGAATATACAGCAGCGCTGTACCAGGTAAACCGACAGTTTTGTCGGGAGCAGGAGCTCTTTAATGAGTCGAATCCAAAAATAAGACCAACTGGCACACAGAATGTACGCTCTTTGCTATGACGATATTCTCACTCCACGACAACTTAGGTATATTTATGTTCTGGCATATCTCTGTCATATTTAGACGGATTTTCATTTGGCGCAGTGGTTGAGCGATTGACTGCTGCGCTGCATGTCGTGGGTTCGATTCCCCCACGGAACAAATATTTGTATGGCCTACAGAGAGTGGTTCCGGGTCTGGCTGTTTGTGTATGTGTGTTTGTATGTTTGTAAACGCACCCACGACATAGGAGAAATTCCAAGTGTGCGGCAACGTTTAAAAAAAAAGGTTTACAATTTTATTCTTTTCTTTGTTTGAAAAAGGTTTATGCTGAAAAATGGTCCCATTTAAATTTCGTAAAGATCTGATGAAGAACTTCGGAGATAGACAATTAAATTGATATACAATCTGTCTGGTTTCGTACTGTACTAACTAAAACCGACTTCCAAAAAAATATCGTTATTTGACACCGACTTCCGAAATCAAAGTTAATTTGTACTTTGTAGTACCTATTGTTTTTTTGGAAGTCAGTTTTTTTTTTGAGAAAAAGTTTTTTAGTTTTCAATTTTTAGTGTACCTAGCAACACAACTGGACAGTCACAATGATGCAAAAATACGCAATTTCGTATAAATGGATAACATATTTTTCCAGCAATTTTGATTTAAACACCAAACTACTAAACCGATTTCGATAAAATTTCAATGGAATCAATCGAGAAGTACATCCTTTCACATAAAACAATATTTTTTCAAATCGGTTCATAAATGACGGAGATAAAAAAAAAATAAAATAAAAAAAATAAAAAATAAAAATAGCTTTATTTCCTTCTACAATTTTTTGCCTCAAACTAATGATTAGAGTTTCAAATTTAACTCGTAGTGTAAATATTAGTAATAATGTTTTTCTTCATTTAAATATATTATAAATTATGTACAAGGACCGCTAGCAATAGCGGTGAAAGCCTCCTCCATTCGTTTCCATGCTATTCTGTCTCTAGCTACTCTACTCCAAATTTTTCCTACTATTTTTATAATGTCGTCGCTCCATCTCATTTGTGGTCGCCCTTGTCTGCGCTTTTTGTTCAATGGGTACCAGTTCGTGGTAATTTTCGTCCATCTTTCATCTGGTACTCTTTGGAAATGTCCAGCCCATTTCCATTTCAATCCAAGTACCTTTATGGCCACGTCCTTTGCCTTGGTTTTACTTCTAATTGTTGTGTTCTTTACTTTGTCTTTAAGTCTGTGGTTCATGTAGCTCCTTTCTATTCCTCTTTGGCACACTTTGATTTTTTCTAAATTTCGTTTAGTGAGTGGCCATGTTTGACAGGCATATGTGAGTGTGGGAAGTAGGCATGTTTCCATGGTTTTCGTATTTATTTTGGTTGGCATTTTACTCTTGAATATTTCTTTGAGTGTCCAGTATTTATTCCAGGTGGATTTTATTCTTCTTTCTATTTCCCTTTCTGTGCAATTTTTAAAAGTAATTAGGTGTCCTAGGTAGATGTACTCTTCAACGTATTCTAGATCGGTAGATGAAATTATTATTGGTACTGTGTGTCTGTTTGTCATAAGTTTTGTTTTTGTTTGGTTTACTTCTAAGCCCACTTTTTTGCTTTCTTTAAATAGCGACTCTAACATAGACTGCATTTCATTTGGGTCTTCTGACATCAGCACTATATCGTCAGCGAATCGTAAGTGTGACAAGTATTTTCCATGTAGGTTTAGACCTTTGTTTTCCCATCTCATTGCTTTGAATATTTGCTCTAACACCGCTATGAAAATTTTTGGGGAGAGTGGGTCACCTTGTTTAACTCCTCTTTCGATTTTAAAACTTTTTCCTGGTTTCTCGAGCATAATCCTAGAGTTACTATTTTTGTAAATTACCTTTATCAGATCGATGTACTCTTTGTTAATTCCTTGCATTGATAGAGCTTGCCATATAGAGCTGTGAGAAATTGAATCGAATGCTTTGCTGTAGTCGATGAAGCACAGGTATAGAGCTTTGTCGTACTCGTTGTATTTTTCCAAAACCATTTTCAGGGAGTGTATGTGGTCTATAGTAGAGAAGCCACTCACAAATCCTGCTTGTTCTACTGGTTGATTTTCGTCTATTGGTTTTGTCAATCTTCTTAGTAGAGTTGCCGAAAATAATTTGTAGAGATTTGACATAAGACTAATGGGTCTGTAGTTTGATATTTGTTTCGGGTCTCCTTTTTTAAACAAAAGTACGATGTTTGAGCATGTCCATTGTCTGGGTATTTCCTTCTGATCTAGTATTAAATTGAATAGTGACGTTAGTGGTTTAGTAAGGGTGTTTCTTCCAAATATTATCATTTCATTTGTTATGCCATCTGGGCCTGGACTTTTTTCGCACTTGAGTTTGTCGATTGAGTGTTCAATTTCCCATGTGCAGAATTGTGGTACGTTGTCTGTATTTACAGGATTACTTTGTGCTTGTAAATACAGACGGAGATATGAGGTAACAAACATAAAAAAACATACAATCGAATTGAGAACTTTCTCCTTTATTTGAAGTCGGTTAAAAATAGGTGGTAATTTGCTTTATTTTATCGATAAAATTATCCTACATGGGGGGCCTAAACACAACCCCCGCTAAACGGTAGCCATTTTCAGTGCACTGTAACTTTGGTATTAAAAGCCCAACTAAGTACCTATATAAAGGAAGGATAAAAATAAAATGAGTTGTTTACTTGACGAATACTTCTATTCTGCCGTCCTTTAACAAAAAAGCCGTTAAGCCCATAAAGATGTTTTCGAGAAAATGGCAAAAAACGCGGGAATCGCTGTTTCTCAAAAACTATGACACTTAGGTTAATGATTCTTGGACATATCAATAGATATTCCTGTCTGCTTACCCTAAAAAATCCTTCATGTCCTGAAGCTCGTATTAGATGCTTTTAAAATTATTTTTTCTTATTTTGTTAAGCATTTCATTTAGTTATTGCATCGTATTACTGTACAAAAAAGCCGCTAACCGTACCTTAGCGACTTTTTAGTGAAGTATACTAGTATTTTTTTTTAGTTTCGTAAAGTTTGTTAAATTTGCTCTGAAATACTTAACTAAAAAGTAGTTCAGTGACTTAAATGCTTTATAGTCATGACATTTACTCAGATAAAAACTATCATAACTTTCCTAAAAAGTGGTTGTGGTGGTTTAGATGCTTTTAAGCTTATTGTTGTCAATGTTGCGATGAACTCTCGTGAAAACTTAACTACTTTACTTAACTTAAACGTGGCTAAAAACATGTCGCTTGTAGTTAACTTCTTTATAGTTAAGCATTTATACGGATAAATGTGAGAAAATATAGACGTGTTTTTAAAAATAATAAAATTTTATTACAATAATAACAATTATAACAATTGCTCATATTTTCTTATACCATCAAAAGGTTTAGAATCAACATTTAGTTAATAATATCTAACTAATTAAGGTCTTACAGTTAATGAGATCACAATTTGGCACGGACAACATAGTCTATTTCTACATTGTTATTTTCACTAAATTACTTATTTATAAACTTATGTCAGTCAAGATTCAGTCTTTAAGTACCTATAATAATATTTTCACAAATAAAAGTAACCAAAAACTAGTAAAACATTCGTTCTGAAAATATAAAAAAAAACAAAAACATAAACCATTCTAAAAGCACTTTTCAAGTGTAAAAAATTAAATGTATCAAACTCTAATTCTAATTATTATTATTATTTTTTTTTTATTGGTGATGGGTTTGCTCTTGACTCTAGTCAATGTCAGATATGACAGAGACAAAGTCTACGATGGAGCGAGCTTACCCAGAAGGAGCCTGTTCACTCTAACTTTGAATAGATTAGGGCTGTAAGCTTTTGGAAACACAGACGCAGGCAGAGAGTTCCACTCCTTTGCTGTGCGCATTATAAAAGACGTTTGGAAACGCTTAGTGCGAATTGGTGGAATAGCTACAAGGTAGGGATGGTAAGATGCAGTGCGTCTGGATGTCCGATGGTAGAAGAGGGCCGGTGGGATGAGGTCGTGGAGTTCTTGGGCACACTCACCGAAGTACAATCTGTAGAAGACCGATAAGCAGGCAACCTTACGGCGATGAGCCAAGCTATGTAGCTTGGCATCCACCAGTTTTGCGTCACCGATGAGCCTCTTAGCTCTGCGTTCCACCGAGTCAAGCGCGGCAAGCTGATACTTAGCTGAGCCATCCCAAAGGTGGCTACAATACTCCATGCAGGATCGGACTTGTGCTTTGTAAAGGGTTAAAAGTTGTCCAGGCCTGAAGTATCGCTTCACCCTATTTAGGATGCCCAGCTTTTTGGCCGCAATTTGGGCTTTGTACTCGATGGTGGCGCCGAAGTTGAGACTGGATGTCAACTCCATGCCTAGGAGCTCGAGCCGATCAGTAACGGGAACAGATGCACCCCGAAAAGTAGGAGTTTGGTCAAAGCGACTCCTTTTTGCGGTAAAAAGACACGCCTGTGTTTTGGTGGCGTTAAAAGTGACCAGATTGTCATCACCCCACTGGGAGACAACGCTTAAGGTCAAATTTGTCCGCTCTACCATGGCTCTCAAGGAACGGACTTCATCCCCGCCGGTTGTTGCGCTGGACAAGTATCTCTCTGAAACCGTACTGTCATCTGCGTACCCAACAAGACCAGGCTGAAGTAGGTCATTGATGTGTAGCAGGAAAAGAGTTGCAGAGAGAACAGACCCTTGAGGAAATCCGGCATCAATAGCCATGAGGTCAGAGGAGCAGCCATCAACGACTACTCGGATCGACCGTTCATTTAGGAAGTCTGATATCCAGCTACAAAAACCAGCTGGGATGCCATAAGCAGGAAGCTTGTTGAGTAGACCTGCGTGCCAGACCCTGTCAAAAGCCTTCGAGATATCGAGCGACACAGCAAGTGCTTCGCCGTGTCTCTCGATGGCTTCGCCCCAGCAGTGCGTGACATACACAAGAAGATCAGGGGATGCAGGGTCAGCACGGTCTCCCTTTTTGGGCACCGGTTGCACATTCGCAAGCTTCCATGATTTCGGCACCGTTCTTTTTTCAAGAGAGAGGCGGTACAGGCGTGTCAACACAGGAGACAGTTCAGGTGCACATTGGCTCAACACTCTCGCTGGAATGCCGTCAGGTCCGCTGGCCTTATTCACGTCTAGACTGCACAATACTCTTCGGACCTCTTTAATGTGAACTGCGATCTCCGGCATCGAAGAGTCACAACGAGGTAAAGTTGGTGGTGGCTTGGAGCCAGCGTCCAGACGTGAATTGCTTGCAAAGAGAGTGGCAAATAAATTTGCTTTCTCTCTTGCAGAGTGAGCCAGGGAACCATCAGGTTTTAGCATTGGAGGCAAAGTGGGTCGACAGAAATTCGTTTCAACCGCTTTCGACAGGGACCAAAACTGCTTACTACCCGAAGGGTGTGATGCTAGTTTGGCCCCGATACGTCCGACATGGTCAAAACGTGCCCTACGTAAAACCCGCTTGCAGAACTTGGCAGCAGAATTAAAGGCTCTTTTCCTCGCGCGAACCCTACGTGCTTTAGCCTTTCGGTCGCGGGCCTTGATCCAGGCTTGGTAAGCAGACTCTTTACGGGCCTCTGCGTGGGCTCATTCTGCATTATACCAAGGCCGGGACTTGTGACCGAGCGGGATGTCGGAGAATGGAATAAAATACTCCATCCCCTGCCGAATCACGTCCGCAATCACATCAGCACAGCACGAGGGGTCACCCGAGGAGAAGCACACTTGCCGCCAAGGATAAGACGCAAAAAAGTGCCGCATCTCATCCCAATCTGCTGACTCGTATCGCCATACTCGTCTCGTGCCCCTATGACTCTTATCTGGAGGAGAGCAGGTCAACACGGATTTCACCAGGCAGTGGTCAGACGTTCCCAGCGGAGCTGAGACCGATACTGAATGACTGCCCGGATCGGTTGTCAGCAGAAGGTCCAAGCAATTGGGTGTATGGGCGTCAACATCCGGTACCCGCGTTGCCACATTCACCAGCTGGGTTAGATCTAGCGTCAATTCGTGCCCAAACATATCGAAATTTTGGCGGCAACACGCAGCGACGTTATAAACGACCGCACCCAGTCGGCGCTCTAGGCGAAAGGATTGATTTCGCCAGGAGGGCGCATCGGCTGCGCCCCGCTCACCCCCGGAGTGAACGATGTGCGAGAGTCGGCAAACTGCCCTTTAGCTAAGGAATGTTGCTTAGCTGCTTTGTAGAGAAGCATCATTTGAAAATTGTATCACCGTTTACATCAAAAAAGGAAAAATGATTTTAAAACAAAGTATTGTGAGAAATTTATAAAATCAAATACTTAACTAAAAAACCGTTAAAGGCGCATAACTGCAAATAAGTTAAGTTTTTTCTTTGAAACTGTTTTTTAATCTAGCTTTTTTAAACTTGTTCCTAAGGAAATGCTTAACTTAAAAGTAGTTAAAGTCCTTTTGCGTCTTTATAGTCAAGAAAATTCAAATAACGTACTTTTAGTTAAGTAGAAGATCAGAAAATTATCGACATATCCAACAGTTAAGGTATTTTAACGTACATTTAGCGAAGAAGTGCTGGTTAGACGCTTTCAAGTGATGGAGTCGTCATAAATTATGTTACTTAACGGCCTACAAAATGTTGATATCTTTGGAACTATTTACATTCCAGAAATGTTTCTTAGACAGAAATATAGAGAATTTTGAACTCTGTCACTCTCTGTTTAAAAGTGAAAATTGACCATTTGAGGGTTAACGGCTTTTTAGTTAAAGGACGGCAGTATTGTTGTCGTGTTGTCCCCCAAAATGTGTATTTTGTCCCTTTCTCACTTTAAAATCCATAAAAAAACATTTTTTCTCCTTCTCCCCCGTGCTTCTCCCCGATGGAATGCGGCGCTTATTCATATCTCACGCGCAGAAGGGCTGCGTTCAAGCAACAATTTTGCGTTGTAATTTAACTAAACCATTTTTGAATTTGATTATTTAAAAAAAAAAGTTTGAGACAATATCTCTTTTAAAATTAATCGTCATAGAATTGAGTTTTGAACAAAAAACTTTTTCTCAAAAAAAAACAGACTTCCAAAAAAATACTACAAAGTAGGTACAAAATAACTTTAATTTCGGAAGTCGGTGTCAAATAACGAAGAAGCAATCAAAAACACCGACTACCGAAATTAAAGTTATTTTGTACTTTTTAGTGTTTTTTTGGAAGTCGGTTTCATTTTTTACAGTACCTACGAAACCAGACACATTGTATATGGACTGGTTGGGATGTGTGGAATGTTATATGTGTATATGTGTTGTAACGGCACTAAACAGTGAAAAATAAAAAAACTTTTTTACAAAAATATCTTCCAAATTAAAACCCACAACTTACAAAATAACTTTAATTTTGTAAGACGGTGTTTCTGGTGTGCTTCTTCGTTTTTTGACAGATTGGTAGTGGTTTTTTTTACTACTTATTATATTTTTTTACTTTCACTGGCAGATAGCTGATGTTCTACGGAGTAGCTAAGCTATTTTTATTAGGGTTTCGTGAAAAAAAAACTCATGGGAATACATTTCACATGCTTGATTAGAATTAAAAGATTGTCATCATAAAATTAGAAGCTTGTCATCAATAATATAAGGTCTGTTTAGGGTTCCGAACGTCCGTATAGGAAATTGGAACCCATCCAGGATCACTCGTGCGTCTGTCTATCTGCTTGCCTGCCGGCTGTCTGCCTGGCCGGCTGCCTGGATGTCTGTCTGTCTCAGACAATTTTCTAGCAGGCGTGTTGCTATCCTAGAGCCAGGCGTGTTATCCTAGAAATTAACTGGAAAGTGCACGTTCTATCCGTTGACGACACGGTTGGCGCAGTGGTTGAGCGATTGACTGCTGCGCTGCGTGTCGCGGGTTCGATTCCCGCACGGAACAAATATATGTATGCCTACAGATAGTTGTTCCGGGTCTGGCTGTTTGTGTGCGTGAATTTATATGTTTGTAAACGCACCCACGATACAGGAGAAATTCCTCGTGTGGGGCAACGATTTTTATCAAATAAAAAAAAAAAACTAATTTTCAATGGAATTTGTTCGGAAAGTCTCCAAGTTTGTACAGGTTGGTCGACCATTACTCGTTAACTTGTAACTACTTGGCTGAGATCGTTTTCCTTTTAAGTTCGTTATAGATGCTACTACCATGAATTGTTTCACGTCTCCTAAAACAAAATGTTATTAGGCAGAGGGGCTTGACTCTAACAAAAATTAGCACTTGAAAGCTTAATATTTTGCAAACAGATCATTGGATGGAAAAATGGTTTTCACACACCCTCAATATTTTTCAACGACCTATCCAAGGACACCCCACACCATGGAATAAATAAAAAAACATCTCCAGTTTACGTGTAGGGTGTACCCTTGGGCACGCCACTATTTTGGAGATGAGGTCCCTCTTTGAGGAGTAGCTAAAGAGGCGCTACGGCGTCCTCACCTTCCGCCTGACGCAGGTACTCACCGGACACGGATATTTCTTAAGATACCAGTTTCGGATTCGGCGGGAGGACACGCCTGGATGTTATCACTGTGAGAATCGCCCGGAATTTGCTTTTTTTAACTTCACGCCACACAAAAGCGCCGCGCCGCCGCGCCGCCGCCGTCGTGGAAAATTTCACTTCACGCCGCCACCGTAAAAAATCGCCATGGCGCTTTAAATATCTACTAAGAAGTAACTGAGGGTGAAGTGAGGCACATGCATTTACTTGACGTGATAAGGGGATTAAGAAAGTATGATCTGTTGGACCGCACTTGAATTTGTTTTGTGATTGTTAAAAAACTTTTATTTCGGAAGTCGGTGTTTTTGGTTGTTTCTTCGTTTTTTGACGACGGCTCTCGAAAAATAAAAGTAATTTTATTTTTTATTTTATTTTATTACTTTTTGGAAAACTAACAGCTAATACATGTCGGAGATGCAGAGGGATTTAAACCCGAAATATCATCGGTGTTCGCCATGTTGCACGTGGTTTATCAGAATCAGTGCGAACCCGGCTGCACCTGGCGCGGTCGAGCTCTACTTATATGTCCAATGTGTCGTGTCGCTAACACACTATATAGTCTCAACTTGACATTTGGCAGATGTCAAACGCCACACGCGACAGATCATTGACAACCCAGACTCGAACTACTGACCCAATGACAACTGTTATCGATTTGAATAATCGACGAAGGCATCTCAAACGCTACTAGATTTATTTATTTATTTTTTATTTATTTATTTATTAAAAACATTTGTAGACTTAACAGGTCAACCCTAGACGTCTACAAACTACATAGTTATCTATATACTAAACATACACGTGCCTAAAGTTACAATTTGTTGTTAGTTAAGTGTTAACTATTTATTATTGCTATTGGATACTGTAATTTTACCTACTAACTTTTATTGAGTTTGGATTAGTTTTTATCTTATTTTATTTAAATCTTAATCTTAACCTTAATCGTAGTCTTAACCTTAATCATAATCTTAACTCCATTTGTTCCGGTCTCAGAAAATGACGGCGAAATAAGGACAGTTATTGTATATCATGGTTACAATATTTTTTTTTATTGTTTTTAGATTTAAGTACATTTCAATATAAATGGTTAATACCTATATAACGAAGTTTATTATAATTATGTTTACATCGAAATAACAAAGGGGCGATGACCGTTACTTGTCCAACCCTAAAACAAATGGAGTAATTACATTGTTATTATGACTTACGTACTTGTAGAACAGTGTGAGAGGTAGATATTAGCCGCAGATATTATTTTGTTCAGTTTGTCAGTGAACAGGTCTACATTTTGAGTTAGTACGATTGAGTTGAGGAGCGTAAGAGCACGTCGCGTGGTTGCATTTTTTGCTGCACGGGTGCGGACACCAGCCACAGCCAGCAGGGGCCGCCGTCGACGTAGACCAAGCTCCCCCACACCCCGCATGGCTCCCATAGGGATATTTAGGCCTATACCTACCAGAGCTGAGGGATTGTCAATTTTATTAGTGAGTAAATGGTAAAAGTGAAATATTGTCTGCAAGTTCCTTCTCAGCTCTAGAGTGTCGAGTCCAAGCATAGCTGTTACAAAGAGCGAGGGATATAGAAATGGGTAGTACCCGTACTTCTTCTTATAATGTCTCTGCAGAATTTTTGTGTATTTTTTCAATTATAACTTTGTATTTAGCCTCGTACGGATCCCAAATGAGAGCATTATATTCTAACCGGCTGCGAACATACGCGTTGTATAGCATGATTGCCGGTCTGCAATCCTGGAATTTGTAGGTTTGACGCATAATAAAACCGAGTGTTATATTGGCAGTTTTCGTTATTGACGCGATATGGTCCCTGAAATTGAGGCGAGGGTCAAATGTCACACCCAGATCACGCATCTCACTAACTCTTGCCAGAGCAGTGTCTAGCAAACGATAGCTGTGTTTAATGGGGGTCCTACTCCTTGTGTAAGTCATAACTCGGCATTTTTTTTCGTTGAATTCTAGCCGGTTTCTGACGCTCCACTCGATAACGTTGGTTATGTCGTTTTGGAGAGCTTCGCAGTCGCAAACCGACCCCACGCCCATTTTTTTTTTTTTTTAGGTATGACCACTAGCAAGTGGGATATCAATTGCTTAACCGGACTAAACCCCACGCCCATGTATAATTTAAGGTCGTCGGCGAACATCAGATATTTTGCACTTCTGGTAACCTGGGGTAGATCATTGATCATTATAAGGAAGAGAATAGGCCCCAGGGTACTTCCTTGGCTTATGCCAGATCTAGTGTAGTAGGACTGAGATTTGTACCCGGCGAGTTGAACGTATTGCTTACGGTCACCTAAGTAACTAGCAAGGAGTTGAAGCGCTTTCGGAGTAAAACCTATCGCTAAAAGTTTGCTTAGAAGCACGTCGTTATCGACCCTATCGAAGGCTTTCCGTATGTCAAAATAGGCCGTATCTACCTGCCGCCCCTTGTCGAGTTCGGAATGTGCATAATTTACAAAGTTAATATGATTAGTGGCGGTAGATCGGCCAACTCTGAATCCATGTTGAGCGTCATCTAGGCGCGTTTTAATTTGTGAGCTTATGTGGCCGGCCAATAGGGTTTCGATATTTTTCCGAACACAGAAGGGACAGCGATAGGCCTATACTCTTCTATTTTATGTTTGAGTGAACTTTTTGGTACCGGCGTGACCCTAGAAAACTTCCAGCGGGTCGGGTAAGTACTGGTTGTTATTGACAAGTTGTATATATGGAGAAGTGGTGCTTCTAACGCAGAAGCGCAATCTTTTACAATGAATGGTGAGATGTCGTCAGGACCTGATGAAGAAAAAGGTTTTATTTGTTTTAGGGTACGCCTGAAGTCCGAGGGGTTATGAGATCTACTGTAACACGGAATGAGTCATGGCCTTTTTTTTTATGGATGGGAAATCATCAAATGACCCCTACGGCTCTGGGTGGAGCGGCAGGGAGTGTCAGACTTCTACTGACTAAAACCCACCCATGCTCCTCTTAGTGCCTTTTACGTTCCAGGGCCGCGGTAACTCTTTCGAACAAATCCGCAACCCTGGTAGGCACTGGCCCTAACGGGCCCCTACTCCTATGCTGACATCTCTTTGAGGCGCGCGTGGAACACAACGCGCCGTCGGCTTGGGTCTGGCTTTAATCGGACAGCGAGCCACCCAACGCTCGCCGTCCGCAGACCCGCACCTACGGTGGCCGGGAATCGCCCAGCGACTCCCGACGCCCGGTACGTCTCCCTATGCCACGGCGGCTGGGGCGTGAGGGTTGTCTCTCCCTCACGCGGCCTGCCTCCTCCTTCACTAGCATTACTGCTTCGCAGAATGAGGTGACGGCTTCCCATGCCTCCTCGCTCCGGACCATGGATTGAACCAGGGCCGGACGCGAGAGGTCGCCGCCGCCGATCGCCTCGACGAGGACACGGCGCTGCTCCACCCATGCGGAGCAGGCCTCCACCGTATGCTCCACCGTGTCCTCCGGGCGATCCTCGCAGTGAAAACACCCGGGCGTTTCCTCCCGCCGAATCCGAAACAGGTACCTACCGAAACAACCATGTCCGGTGAGTACCTGCGTCAGGCGGAAGGTGAGGACGCCGTGGCGCCTCTCCAGCCACTCCTCAAAGAGGGACACTATCGCCACAATTGTGGCGTGCCGTGCACTGGGTTGCGACAGTCGCTGATTCCATGCCGCCATGGTATCTTGCCGGAGCTCCGTCCGCCGCGCAGCAATATGCCGCAGCAGCAGAGTTTCGCCCCGGCGTTGCGCCTCCATGCGCCACGTGTAAACGTGCGCGAGGTCTCTCGCCTCCAGATCCCATGGCGGCAATCCAGCAAGGAGGCTCGCCGCCTGGGGGGAAACCGTGCGGTATCCCCGGATAAGCCGGATGGCCATGACCCCTTGGGACGCGTTCAGCTGTCGGGCTGGACGCTTCCGCAGGTCCAGTGCCCACATTGGGGCCCCATAAAGGGCCATGGACCGCACGATCCCCGCATAGAGCCTCCGGCAGGAGGCGTTTGGACCCCCCAGATTGGGCAGAAGCCGCTTGAAGGCAGCCCCGGCCCGCTCCAGTCTGGGAGCCAAACGTCGGAAGTGCTCGACGAAGTTCCACCGGCTATCGAGAACGAGTCCCAGATACTTGATTGTCGACCCGACGCCGATGTGAACCCCTCCTACCGTGATTTGGGATCCCGGTGGTGGCTTGTTCCGAGGACCATGAAAGCACATGGCCTCGGACTTGTGCAAGGCCACCTCGAGACCCAATTGCCGGATCCTATCCACGACTATCGCAACCCCGCGTGTCATTAGCTCGGCCGCCGCCTGGTACGACCCCCCCTGAGCCAAGACGAGCGTGTCGTCAGCGTAACATACTACACTGACGCCGCTAGGGAGGCCGGCATGAGTCATGGCCTAGGCCCGTATCAGGGTTAATACTATCTGGGTCTAAGGTAGGAATGTCTTGAAGGAATACCGACGCGAAGTAGTCTGCGAAAGCATCTGAAGCGGTTTGTCTTGATACTGTCTTACCGTTATATAAGTATTCGTAGTTGGGCTGTTTATCGCATCGTTGGTTCTTAATAAATGTCCAAAATTCGGACGGTTCTTTACGAATTTTATTCTGTATAGACTTAATATAATTATCATATGATACTTCGATTTGTGCTTTTACTAAATCGCGATAATATTTAAATAACTCTTTGTTAACTGGTTTGCCTGACTGTTTGAATTTTTTATGGTTGTAATGTTTTTTTTATATTACGTATGATTTCCGATGTGAACCAGGTGGGATATATGTAACGATTCGAGCTTCTTTTGCGTATTTTGATAGGGACGGAACTATTGATAACAGTGAACAGTTTTGTATACAAGATTTCTACAGCGCTATTTACGTCGCGAGCGCTGGTGACGTCACTCCACTCAATGTTAGCTATGTCGGCGTATAGTGAACACAAGTGCCTTACAATAGTTCCAATCGGGATGGGTGTCGAAGGTGAGCGTTGCGGGGCCCGGGGTGCAAGGCGGCGATAGCGGCGGCGGGCGGCGCGGCGGCGGCGGCTGCGGTGGCAGTACAGCGGTGACCGCGCGCACAGGCGGCCATGCCAAGCACACGTCAAGCGGTGGGTGATACCCCGGTCAGGTGGGACCAGTGCCTCGATGTTGTCTGTCACACTCACACGCTCCTCACTCACTCCGCTTATGACAAGATCTAATTGGCCTCCAAAATAATTCATTACATTGCTATGTTGCTTCAGTCTACCGAAGTCTAGAAAACATTCAAATTGATCTTGGACAGTTTTACTCATAGAATGGAGGTTAAAATCGCCTAACAACAGGAAATCAAAGTCAGAAAACTTACAAGTTGCATTTTCAATAATTTGTAGTACTTCTAAATATTGTCTATCGTTGTAACTAGGTGGTAGGTAAGATAAACAGCACAATATTTTTATTGCCTTACGTTAAATAACAGCGAATAATATTTCGGTACTGGGCTGAAGTCCGTCTATGTCGGTGATACGTCGGACGTCGTAGTTGTCGCGCACGGCCAGAAGAACGCCCCCCCAGCCGACGTCACCTTCTCGATCTTGACGTAGCACGGTATAACCCGGTGGGAATAGCTCAGAGTTGTAGACAGAACTTGTGAGAAAATTTCTGTTAGAGCGATTATGTCAGTCGTACTTCCTAATACTGAGTTTTTGAATGTAGTTGTTCGCAGACCTCTGACGTTTTGATACAGAATACGTAGGTATTTGGTTTTTCTTTTGGTATGTAGGGCGATTGCAGTAGTATTTATGTTATTGTTGTGTTGTTTTCGACTCTGTTCATGTTTTTTGACACGATTTTTGGAGCCCCTTTGATGTATCTTATTGTTAGGTCTTGCACACCACTGTCAGTTCGCTCTTTGAGCTCATCTCGTAGTTCCTTTAGAAACTTCAACTGGTAGGGAGTTTGGTCTGGAAATATCTTCAGATTGTCACTGAGGGTTTTATTTTTATTGCGAAGGATGATTCCTGAGGTTTCCTGAGAAGTGAAGCTGACCTTAATCGGTCGTGTTTTGGAGGGATTATATTTTCCAAGGCGTATAACTTTAATAGGTGGTGGACAGTTCTCGTACATAGTGTTTATTAATGTTGTTACCTGGTTCATGTCGTGTACGACCCGTTCCTCACGTAAGTTGCAGTTTGGTTCGGATATACCCATCACTACAATATTTTTATCCCTGTGATACCTGTCGAGTAGTTCAGTGACTATAATATCATTATACGACGAAGCAGGAGGCCTACCACAACCTCTTAAAACAATATTATTTTAATATTACTTTGTAATTTCTGTTGTTGCATTTTCAACTCTCGGCGCTGATCCGAGCGTTGAAAATCCAACAGAGCGGAACGCAAAGTAATATTAAAGTAATATTGTTTTAAGAGGTTGTGGTAGGCCCCCAGGTAGTTTATGTTGGAGAGGGTTGTGGGTACTTGCAATCATTTTAATGGAGCGAATATCTGACTCTAAAGATTTTATTTTTTCATCAGTTGAGGCTTTCGATTGCTTGAGTTCAGATAAATAGTGTTGTATGGCGACTTGCTCAGTGGAGAGTTTTTCGATTGTGTGTGTGATATTGTTTAACTCTTGTCTGATGGCAGATACATCTTGCGATATTTTATTTACAGTTTCGCACTGAGTTTTGGTAAATTCACGGATCACCGACATCATTTCACTGCGGAATTCCGATAACTCGCTTCTAAGTATTCTATCTTCCTTACCCCTAATTATCTGAACTACTCTATATTTGAGTCAGTGATGGAAGATGTCTTGGCAAAACTTGCAACTGGTAATAAATTAGTAATTATCTGTGGTGACTTTAATATTAATATTTTAGAAAATAATTCAGATAGCAGTAGATTATTAAATCTCTTTAAATCATTCAATTTGTCAAATGTTTTCATAGAACCAACTAGAATAACTACAGCTACTGCTACATGTATAGATAATGTTTTTTGTTGCTGCAACTATTTAGAAAAAGCCATTGTAAATGAGCTCCCTTCAGATCACAGCGGGCTAATGGTATCTTTTGAGTGCAATATACCTATTCAACAAGTGCAAATACAATCCAGACCAATAACATCCGGTAATTTAAATAAATTTAACAACACTTTAATTACCAAGTTAAGTGATCGGGACTTCACAATGAATAATGGTAATATTTTGTATACAGAATTGTTTTCAGTAGTCCAAACTGAGTTTAATAATACTTTTAAAAAGAGAACTAAAACTATTTGCCCTAAGTTTTTATTTAGTGACTGGGCGACTAAAGGACTGAGAATAAGTAGGGATAGACTTTATGAGCTGTATGGCCTTAAGCCATTTATTATGACTGAAACTTTTAATAAATATGTTGCTACCTACTCAAAAATTTATAAAATTTCTTGTAAGGCAGCTAAGGCCTTATATATTAGCAATAAGGTTAAAGCATCAGAAAATAAAATAAAGACGGTTTGGAAGATAATTAATAGTGAAACAAAGCGGAACAAAGGACATAAAACTGATTACACATTGGAGACTCCTCATGGTCTTATTAGCGATAACAAGAAAGTTGCTCAAGAATTTGTAAATTTCTTTACCAGTATCCCTATTGAAACAACTGAAGCCTTAAACTCCTCGCCTTCGCTGGCTTTTGATTTATTACAGGCCAACGTGTCAGCCTGCCCAACTAAATTTGAGTTTAAACATATAAACCCCATAACAGTACTAAAGGTTTTTAAACAAATCAAGATTAAATTGACAGAAGACCTGTGGGGATTGTCTATCAAAGTATGTACCTCAATTATTGAGACTATAGCGCCGTATTTAGCTTTAATATTTAATTTATGTGTGGATCAAGGAGTATTTCCGGATCTGATGAAATACAGTAAAGTTATACCACTTTTTAAATCCGGGGACAGTAAAGACACAAATAACTATAGACCGGTGTCCGTATTGCCAGTATTTAGCAAGGTATTCGAAAAGGTAATGCTTAATCAAATGCTTAATCATTTTAACACAAATAACATCTTACACGATAAACAGTATGGTTTTACCAAAGGACGTTGTACAACTGACGCCGGTGTCACCTTACTAAAACATATCTTTAATGCGTGGGAAGAGGCGCAAGACGCCATAGGCATCTTCTGCGACCTATCTAAGGCGTTTGATTGTGTAAATCACGAAACATTACTCATGAAGCTCGAGCATTACGGACTAGGCAAAACAGCGTTAAACTTAGTAAAATCTTATTTGAATGATAGACAGCAATTAGTCCAAATAAACGGTGTTAATTCGTCGGGATTAAACGTGAAAATGGGCGTCCCGCAGGGATCGATTTTAGGTCCTTTCTTATTTCTAGTTTATATCAATGATTTACCCCATTTATTGCAAAACCAACTAAACATGGTCTTGTTTGCCGACGATACTTCTTTGATTTTTAAGATAAACAGACGTAGTAATAATCTTGAGGACGTAAATAACGCCCTTCTGCAGGTCCAAAATTGGTTCACTGCTAATAATTTAGTTTTAAATGGGAAAAAAACTAAGTGCATAAGATTTTCCTTACCAAATGTCAAAAGTAGTGATTGTGACATAGTGTTGAACAAGGAGAAACTGGAATTCGTCGATAGAACAGTTTTCCTGGGGATTACGGTTGACTCTAGGCTACAATGGGGTCCTCATTTAACATCTCTTGCAGGACGGCTAAGTTCAGCGGCATATGCTGTTAGAAAAATCCGCCAATTTACGGATGTTGATACCGCGAGATTAGTATATTTTAGTTACTTTCATAGTATCATGTCTTATGGTATTTTACTATGGGGACGGGCTGCAGACATCGAGTCTATTTTTATTCTGCAGAAAAGAGCTATAAGAGCGATATACAATCTCCGCCGACGTGATTCTCTAAGGGAACTGTTTAAGGATATTAACATCATGACGGTACCCTGTCAATATATATATGAAAACATTATGTACGTTAGAAAGAATCTCCATCTTTTTAGTAGACGAGGCGACAGACATAATTATATTACTAGAAATCGGGATCAACTAGTTCAACCAAGTTTCAGACTAGCTAAAGTAGCCTCATCTTTCATGGGGTACTGTTTAAAATGTTATAATAAAATACCTCCTAATATATTAGAACTGAATGAAACAAAATTTAAATCTTGTATCAAACGCACACTATGCAAGAAAGCATATTATAAGTTGGGGGATTATATTGAAGATAATAATGCTTGGCTCAATGCCGGTCCAGCTCCACAGTTACTAGGCCGCACAAACTAATCTTTTGGCATTTATAAATATTGTTGGACCCGTTGAAGACTGTAAAACATTATATTTTCATTGTATAGACTCAATGTAATTAGCAGTGTATAAATTCATTAATTAACGGCACATGTGTGAGTACTGTGAACCTTATACTACTTTTATTTATTTTTTAATTGACTTGACTGCCCTGGCGGTTGGGAGTGTCATGCTCACTCAAAAGTCTACCTGATGGTGGCGCATGTGTTGGGTCATTTGGCTCCCTTAAATATGGTTGAGCCGAATGGTGCTAGCGCGTGCGTCATGTTCGTGAACGGACGCCGTCAGTTTGGACTGGTCATCTCTCGGCTGCCACGGTTTATTTTAATGATTTGTTATTTTAATTTGTTGTTGATTTTTATTTTTTTACTCCGGATACTTTAACGTGCATTTCTTTTTACATCGTTCTCACATATATGTTTGTATAATTTCAACAGGAATGATGTAACCATAAAATTGTAAAGAAAAATAATTTAAAAGAGTGTCCGTGGAGTTTCTTGCACGTTCTTCTCCATAGAGATCTACGCTTTGGAACGTGCAAATAGCTTCATCTTTTTGACTGACCGACCTTGACAATTCAAAAGTGCCTGTGAATGGTTTATTTGAAATAAATAATTTGAATTTGAAAAATTTGAAAAAAAAACTTCATCGGGTTGCTTGCGCTTTGCTCCACGATTCCGAGTGACGTAGCGTGCAGAGTCGTCATCGTGGCCGTCGCCGTCGATCCTGGATAGTTCGGGCTGTGAGCTGCTGAGCACAGTAGAAGCAGGTCCAGTAGGTGATCTCACAACACTCATGATGGCACACGACTTTTCACAAGACTGTATTAGCACTTTGAGTCCAATCTATACTAATATTATAGAGGTAAAATTTTTAAGTTTGTATGTAGGGGGTAATCTCTGGAACTAATGATCCAATTCTAAAATTTTTTTCACTGGTAGAAAGCTACATTATTCCTGAGTGCTATAGGCTATAAATTATTTTTATAACATGTATATTAACCGAGCTATCACAACTTTTGTCTAACAAGTCGGAAAGACGGACAAAGGATACTTTTTTTTTTGTAGGTTCGGTTTAGGGTAGGTGTAGGGTAGATGTAGGGTAGGTAGCCAGTTGACGGGAGCGAAGCCGCGGGGGACAGCTAGTAATATATAGTTTGAATAAAATACTATAGTAGATGATAAAGCAAAGTAAACTTTATGGTGGCGTATATAGGGTTTAAAGTCGTTGAGACAGTGTTAAGTATTTAATTAGACACACGATAACGCGACCGCTTTGCTCGGCGCTCAACGACCACTCACTCGACACATTTTAAAGAAAGCTTACAGACTAATAACAAACTTAAATATCATGCATACTTAAGTAAGGACATTTGCTAATAACAAGCTTCCACATGTATAAATATGTCGCTACTAGTACGTAAACAAGCCTTTTACTTCACTCCTCCGACATACATTACACTATATAGTAACAATATGTAAAAAATTACAAGTTTTCACTTATATATAATGTGAATAAAAATACCAAACAGCTGAGGACTAACGCGAATACGCTCATCCCAAAGACATACTCTATGGCTCATCCCAAAGACATACTCTATGGCTCATCCCAAAGACATACTCTATGGCTCATCCCATGCTCAACATCATAAACCTACGAGTACAGTTTAATTCAAAACAGTGGTCAAGCAAAAAGCAACCAGTCAAGGTTTTCTTTACTTTTTTAACGCTGCTGGTAAACAAATCAAGCTCGACATCCTGACACACCATATTAAACGTACGACAAGCTCTTATCATATACGAATTCTTTCTGTAGTTCGTTTTTATCTGAGGAACATGAAGTAGACGCGATCTACGAAGAAACGCACACGGTACACGAAGCCCCATCCTGCTCACCAGCATGAAGGTATCATTGGACGTGTCTGAACACGTCCATAGATACCTTCATGACGCCATTTAATAATAATAATAATTATTATTAATTTTATTCAGACAACCATTGATCCAATTCCCAATTACATTTATATTGTTAGTGTGAACTTAAAAACTATTTTAGTACCTAATAACTAAGAGAGACTTAGTCCTCTGGGTGAGGCTCCACACCAGTGGGCTGTCGAACTTGGTGCTTATAACCTTCAGGATGCTGTTACTGCTCCCACGCAATCTGCTTAGCAGTGAAGCTGTCTTTTTGCGCCAGGTGGCATCAAAGCCGTCTGTGCGCGACTCAGCAAACATTGTTGACGCACTGCAGAAGCGCGGCAGACGTAACAGCGCCCTGTAGGCATTGTTAAACTGGATGCGCAGAGAATTGTAAGCCCTTTGGGTATATCTGAACCACAGGCTCGCCGAGTACAGAGATGTGCAATACGCTTTGAATAAGGCTACTTTCACCGTATCTGTACACCGAGCGAACCTGCGGGCCAGCATGTTCGCCCGGACTGACAATGCCCTGCGCTCCCTCTCCATGTCTACATCATCTCCAAGATTTTCAGTAACTACATGCCCAAGATACTTGAATTGGCACACTCGATTAAGAGGAATACCATTGAGTAACACCGGTGGAACAACAGTTGGAGACTTTGTACCCGCCTTGAAGATCATGAACTCTGTTTTTTTTACATTATAACTCAGACCGTGTCTGGCCGCATACTTTTCACATACGGCAAGCAGCTTCCGCAATGCACAAATCGAGGGAGCCAGCAGCACCATATCATCGGCATAGCTAAGGTTGTTTACACTGACACCATCTACGTAGCACCCTACGGGCATTTGACTGAGTTCCTCGATCAGTGCATTTACGTATAAGTTAAAAAGCAAGGGCGAGCTCAACCCCCCCTGCCTCACTCCGCATTCCAGTTTGTATTCACTCGACAATTCACCAGCCCACTTTACATTATTTTTCTGATTAAGGTACCAATACCTAAGAAGTGATGTCAACTCTGGCGGTAGACCCGTTTCCTTCAGCTTCTGCCATAACATATTATAAGACACTAGGTCAAATGCTTTCGAAAGGTCTAGAAAGCAAGCATAAACCGGGGTCTGTCTGTCAGTGTAATATTTCACAGTGTGCTTAAGGCTAAGAATTGCAGTCTCGGTCGACAAGCCAGGCCGAAAGCCGAACTGAGCGTCATGTAACTTAACATGCTTGTTCAAATAAGAGTTAAGCACACTGTCAAACACCTTTGCTACAATCGTGGCTAGCGAAATGGGTCTGTAGTTAGATTTTTCAGACACATCCCCCGTTTTACTCTTGACAATCGGTACTACCAGTGTCTTCATCAGGGCAGGGGGTAGGTGTGAGTGACTTATGCACAAATTACATAACATTGCAAGTATTCTAGGAAGGTGAAAACCAGCATGCTTGAGATGTTCCACACTGAGAGCGTCATAGCCCGGTGATGTTCCTCCCCTCATACCCCTAATAGCTCGATCAATATCCCCAGCAAGTATCAAAGTTGAAACATTCAACCCCTGAGTCTCAGCATCGAACCCTCCGCACGCTGGCCCTAAGGGTGACTTTACTAGAAATTGTTCCATAAAAACATTTGCAATTCCTTCAGGGCTAGACACACCTCCGATACTCACTGGGATGCCAGGTCTAGTATTCAATTTATTTGTACACTTCCAAAAATTTTTGAAGTCCTTATTCGTGTAGTGTGTCGCCATCAAGTCCATTTTTATCTGTTCTTGATGGTTTTGACACCACTTAAGCTTACCTTTGAAGATTTTACGCGCTTCAATCATGTCTCTGAACAATGGCCCGCTAGTCGGCTTACCATAGTTTACCCATATATTAAAAGTCCGCCTGGCACCCGAGTGAGACTCGGCCACGTGCTTATTCCACCCTGCTAACAACTTTCCATGTTTGCTTTTCTTAATTATACAGGTAGTGGTCGCAGCCATTCGTAACACATTAATCATATCATCATATAATTTATTGACAATATACTTATGGGAATCATTGTGACAGATTTTCCCACAACAACTCTGAAATTCGGATGGGAAATCTATATTTTTTAAATGAGTATTACATATTTTTGTGTACTCGTTTATCTGCTCTGGGCTCCTATTGCCCCATTTAACTTTATTACATGGTGTGCTCTTCAATAAGGTCTTTTGTGGCATAAAAACACTGGCATAAAAATTTTGTGCTTATTTAAGAAAGCAACATCTAATCAGATTATGAAACTTTTTACACCGACTCACTTTGAAAACTTTTAAATCTAACCTATTTCTAGCGCAGTAACCGTGGAACCGGTTCAAATCATCCTGCAAAAGGCATGCGTCCTCAATGGTTGATATTTGACCCAGAATCTTCATATCATCCGCATACAGCAACATTTTCGAATGTAAGAAACAAGAAGCAATGTCATTTTTAAAAATATTAAATAAAAGAGACCCCAATAAGGATCCCTAAAGAACCCCCGACGACGGGATGTACATAATAATATGTAGAATTTGTCAAGTTAGGGTCGGTAGAGTTAGGCCGTGTAGATTCAGAAGCTTGGCTCTACATGAGATCTGATATCTTTTTCACAGGGCAAACCTATGTGGTCGTCTTGGCAACATTTTACATGAAATGTTTTTGGTGGGATAACTTTAATTTCGGAAGTCGGTGTCAAATAACGAAGAAGCAACCAAAAACACCGACTACCGAAATTATACTTATTTTGGAGTTTGTAGTGTTTTTTTGGAAGTCGGTTTCGTTTTTTTGTGAAAAAGTTTTTTAGAATATCAAACAATTCCTTCTTCATATCTTTAGCGCGCTGCGCTGACGCAAAGTAACAAAACATTGATGATCGGAAGGATTTCCATACTTTTTAAATTTTGAATGAAATGCCTTCTCCGTTCTATTTTAATAAGGTCATTGTATACTTTGTAGTGTTTTGTATTTGGAAGTCGGTTGTCAGGTAAGTTTCTTTTTCTCTTTTTAGTAGTGTGAGACAGAGTTGTTATTGAGTTATTGTGGTGTGTGTTGCCCTGCTCCGCCATGTTCGGCATACAAGTTAGAACAATTTGTTATCTTAGACCTACCTAAGTTTATGTGGTAATTATACGAGTAGGTATATATACTCGTATTTATTAAAGAAGACACTTTAATATTGATTTTATTCCCATATGGAGTTGTTGCGCTATTTCCCGTCAAGGAGTTACTTTGTGTGCCTTCGTAGTCCAAGTATCTACACCAGCTCATAATTAAATATCTACTTTGCTTTGGGATTGACATAAACATAACAATATGCCACTTTATCAGATTAGGCACCTGGTACCTAACAGCACAACTCTGCACCGAGATTGTCGGTTTGAAACACTGCAACTATTATAGACTATATACGTACTATATTAATACTATACTACTATGAATAGACGTGCGGTCGTTGCGTAAGGCGTGTAGCTGTTAGCTCATGGTGTTATCAACTGTACGGTCGTTGGGTTGAATATTATTATAACCCTGCACATTTCTGACTGTAGGTATGATACAAGCCTTCCAGGGATGCGGATTATGTTCGAAAGAGTTACCGCGGCCCTGGAAAGCAAAGGGCACTAGGAGGAGCAGGGATGGGTTTTAGTCAATAAGAGTCTGACACTCCCTGCCGCTCTGCCCAGAGCGGGAGAAGTCATTTGATGATTTTCCATCCATAAAATAAAAAGGTGTGATACAAAGGAGTTCAACAATTCTTATATGGGAACTGGCATAGGCACCAGCCGACAATTTGTTTTATTTTTTTCAAAATCGCGGCGCACGGTGTAACATGTATTATGTATGGGTAGAGGACATTTAAACAAACAGAAATAGCAACATAGTGCCCTAGAGTGTCAAGTTACCGAGATATTTTGAGGTAAAGTCACCATGTGAGAACAATTTAAATCATTACAAACTGGGCAATTGCGAGTCGAACTTTTCTGCTGATAACAGATCCAGACCGCTACTCGGTGTCGATTTCTTCACCACTAGGTAGTTCCGACCACCTGTTGGTGAAATCTGTGTCCGTCTACTCCCCGCCCGATCCTAGCCCTAGAGGCGACCGGCGGGTATGGCGATACAGGTCAGCAGATTGGGATGGCATGCGATCTTTCTTCGCATGTTATCCTTGGCAGCCTACTTGCTTTTCTTCGACTGATGCTTCGTCGTGCGCGATCGCCGTGACGGATGTGTTGCGGCAGGGAATGGAGTATTTCATTCCGTTCTCTGACGTAACAATATCTGGCGTGGCTAGTCCATGGTTTGGTGCCGAGTGCAATCGCGCTGATGCGCTTAAACATGCGGCGTACCTAGCATGAGTCGACGCCCGTACACGCAAAGTAAATGACGTGAGTTAGAAGAAGAGGTCCGTCAACAGGGCTGCCAAGTCCTGCAACAAGGTGTTGTGGAGGGCTCGGTTTGACCACATTAGCCGAATTGGGAACAAACTTACTTCATACCCAGCAGGCAATAAGGCGTTTTGGTCCCTGGCTAAGTCGGTTGAATCAAACTTCAGCCGCCCCTCACTACCACCACTGCTGAGATCTGATGGGTCGCTGGCCCACTCCGCTGAGGAAAAAGCAAACCTGTTTGCTTCTCTGTTTGCGGAAAATTCGCGTCTTGATCCTGGTGGCGCGAGGCGCGACTCGCATCCAACAGGAGAAACAGGGCTTTCTCCTGTTGGATGCAAGTCGAGTATGTCGAACATTCACATTCATCAGAAGGACGTTCGTAGGGTATTGCGTAACCTAGACGTGAACAAGGCTAGTGGCCCCGACGGGATACCGGCAATTGTACTGAGAACGCGCCTGAGTTGTCTCCGATCTTGACACGCCTATATCACCTTTCGTTTGAGACTGGTAAGGTGCCGATGGCTTGGAAGTAAGCTAACGTGCAGCCCGTGCCCAAGAAGGGTAGTCGAGCTGACCCAGCGAATTATAGACCCATCTCAGTAACTTCCATACTCTGTAAGACTATGGAACGCGTGCTGAATGGTAAGACCTGGCACACCAGAGAAGCTAACGATATCCTCAGTGACCGACAATACGGCTTCCGCCGAAATCGGTCCACTGGGGACTAGCGTATGCCATTCACATCTGGAGTGAGGCCATCGAGAAACACGGGGAAGCACTTGCGGTCTCTCTTGACATCTCGAAAGCCTTCGTTAGGGTCTAGCACGAAAGCCTTATTGGCAAGCTTCCTTCCTTCGGTCTACCCGCCGGATTATGTGATTGGATTGCAGACTTTATAATAATAATAATTCTTTATTTCACCAAAAGCCATCAAAATACATTTTATCAAAATACTAATAACATAATAAGGCTCATAACTAGGTCACCATATTTTTAATACTCTGACTCCTAAACTAGACTTCCTGAGGGATCGGTCTATCCGAGTGGTCATAGATGGCTGCTTGTCCGAACTGCTGGATATTAATGCCGCGGTTCCTCAGGGGTCGGTGCTCTCGGCAACATTGTTCTTGGTGCATATTAATGATCTGCTAAAACCCGGTACCTTTGGGTATGCAGACGACAGTACTGTTGCTGAGAGATACGTGTCCAACGCACGAGTTGGTGGGTCGCAGATCCGGTCTCTCCGAGGGGCTATGGTTGAGCGCTTGAACTTGTCCTTACAGACTGTCTTAGAGTGGGGCGATGCCAATCTGGTCAAGTTCAATGCTGCTAAGACCCAGGCGTGTCTTTTTCCGCTAAAAGGAGCCAATTCTACCCAGCTCCATCTTTCCGAGGTGTAATCGTGCCGATAACCGACCAACTTGACCTTCTTGGTGTTACGTTGACATCTACCCTCAATTTTGGCACATTCATAGAGGCAAAGGCTCAAGTGGCTGCCAAAAAGTTGGGAATCCTAGCAAAGGTGCGACGGTATTTCACGCCATTTTGGAGAGTGTGCAACGGAATTGCTTGAATAGTTTGATTCCGAAAAGCCCGTTCCATCATTGGACCACAAGACGTACGGCAATGCGCCACCGGTACATGGTGGACATCCCACACACACGCACAAAGCTTTTTGAGAATACATTCATTGTGCGTACAGCTAAGGAGTGGAATTCCCTGCCAGAGTCTGTGTTTCCTGATAGCTACAACCTGGGAGTCTTTAAGTCAAGAGTGAATAGGTTACTTCTAGGCAAGCGTGCTCCATCTTCGACCACATCGTCGCTTACCATCAGGTGAGATAGTGGTCAAGCGCGTGCCTATCAATAATAATAAAAAAAACTAATTTCTGGGCAAGTGCGAGTCGAAATAACTACTGGGCAAGTGCGAGTCGAATTTACTACTGGGCAAGTGCGAGTCGAACTTACTACTGGGCAAGTGCAAGTCAAACTAACTACTGGACAAGTGCGAGTCGAACTAAAGGCTGGGCAAGTGCGAGTTGAACTTACTACTGGGCAAGTACGAGTCTCTGTTTAACAGGTATGTTTATCGTTGAATTGCTGGTGAAGTGAACTATCGAATGGTGACAACTGGAAACCAATACAACCACGGGCCACAAAGATGTAGATTTTAAACATTCCTTTCAACGGCTCCAAACCCGGACTTACCCCAACCCGCAGAGCACTCGATACTCCCCGCGCACTCCGCGCCTCAGCCGGCCAGCGCCTGCGCTACTGTGGAATCAAGTGACTCAACACCAAGTACAACAGCGCATTTTTACGTTCGCTTGGACTCGCGATCGTCGGCTATCACGCTAGTGTCGTTTGGCGCTCGGTGCGCAGCAGGCACATACAAATTATATCGTAATGCCGGCGCGTACAGCGTTTTCCTCCAGCAGTTCCTGCAAAGCAAAATGTTTTACAAGTGTCTGAGCCAGTTTTAACCCCGACCACCGCCAGTACTAGTAGCATCACAGATGCAACTTCCAATGTGTCTGACAAATCTAAGCGACCACGACCGAATGACTCACCTAGGAACGACGCCGCGACGGCGCGTACGCGGAAACCTTGGAAGATACCTCGACCGGCCAGGATACAGTACCTCTAACCCACAAGCTACATGGAGCAGTTATCTCCGAACTTCGCAAAGAAATTGAGTCTGTGTTGACTAAGCATCTACAGACCTCACCCAAAACATACTTTGAAAATGAATTTCTAAAACTGAAAAAACATTGAAAGGGCTTGAGACAGCAGTCGTGTTTATAAGCAAGGACTATGATGTTATGAAGACCGAACTGGACCAGAACAGGAACGTCTTGTTTGCCGACGATAAGTACTTCTTTGATTTTTAAAATAAATAGACGCAGTAATAATCTTGACGTCGTAAATAACGTCGTAATGCAGGTCCATAATTGGTTTACTGCTAATAATTTGGTTTTAAATGGGAAAAAAACGAAGTGCATAAGATTTTCCATAGCAAATGTCAAAAGTAGTGATTGTGACATAGTATTAAACGGGGAAAAACTGGAATTCGTCGATAGAACAGTTTTCCTGGGGATTACGCTTGACGCAAGGCTACAATGGGGTCCTCAATTAGCTTCTCTTGCAGGACGGCTAAGCTCAGCAGTGTATGCTGTTAGGAAAATCCGCCAACTAACGGATGTTGATACCGCGACACTAGTCTATTTTAGTTACTTTCATAGTATCATGTCTTACGGTATCTTACTATGGGGACGGGCTGCAGATATCGAGTCAACTTTTATTCTGCAAAAAAGAGCTATAAGAGCCTTATACAATCTCCGCCGGCGCGATTCTTAAGGCAACTGTTCAAGAATATTAACATCATGACGGTACCTTGTCAATATATCTATGAAAACATTATGTACGTTAGAAACAATCTACATCTTTTTAATAAACGAGGCGACAGGCATAACTATGTCACTAGAAATAGGAACCAATTAGTTCAACCAGGCTTCACACTTACTAAAGTAGCCACATCTTTCATGGGGTACTATTTAAAATGTAAAATAAAATATCTCCCCAGATATTAGAATTAAATAAAACAAATTTAAATCTTGTGTTAAGCGCACACTATGCAGGCAAGCATATTGTAAGTTAGGGGATTACATTGAAGATAAAAATGCTTTCCTCAATGCTGGCCCTGCTCCACAGCCACTAGGGCGCACAAATTAATTATTTTTATTTTTTATTTTTAGCAGTTGTGAGACCCGCTGAATATTGTAATATTGTAAGAACCTACATTTTTCATTGTATAGACTTAACTAATTTTGCATTGTATAATTTCATGCATTAACGGCACATGTGTGAGTACTGTGTAACTATCATTTTTGGGTAAGACTGTGACTTGAATGTGCCGTGGCTGTTGGGAGTGTCATGCTCACTCAAAAGTCTCTCTGATGGTGGAGTTTGTGTTTCATTCATCATTTGGTTCCGTCAGCTGGGACTGGCGATCTCTCAACTGTCACGGTTTGTTTAATTGTTAGTACTTTGAATTGTTCCTTTTTTGCTTTTGTCGTGCACGTCTTTCTACATAGTTCTCACATACCTATATGTAACCACAACTTTGTAATAATTAATTGATTTAAAAGAGTGTCCATGGAGTTTCTTGCACGTTCTTCTCCATAGAGATCTACGCTTTGGAACGTGCTTCACCTCTTTGACTGACCGACCTTGACAATTCAAAAGTCCCTGTAAATAGTTTAATTGAAATAAATGCTTTGACTTTGACTTCACTTTGACGTAATAAACCAACTCAAAAAGGATAATGAGGATTTGAAATCCTGTGTTTCTGATTTATTTGTTCGGCTTAATATTGTAGAACCACATTCTCGTCAGAACAATTTGGAGATAAATGATTTCCTGAAAACCTATTAAGCACGGTAGATCAACTTGGCAAAGCAATCTCATGTAAAATTGATATTAAAGACGTATCAACAGTAACTCGGGTCAGAAAACTCGACTCGCAAAGTAGCCGTCCGCGCTCAGTAATCGTGAAACTAAAAAATACAAGGAAACGTGATGAAGCCCTACGAAATAACGAAATAATAACGAAATAATAATCATTTATTTGACAGAATATGGTCGGTATGTATATTACATGGTCTTATATTTATATATTGTCTCATCACATTCTACCACATGGGCGTACAAATGTCAAGTAGGTTCATATAGCATCAGTAACCTGTAGATGAATTATTAAAATTCACCATCTACTATCAGAACATGCGAGGAATGCGAATTAAATTGAATGACATCAATACTGCGGTTAATGTCAATCACTACGACATGATTGTGGTAACCGAGACATGGCTCAATGATAATATCAATGACGGAGAGCTACTTGACGCCCGCTATGTTGTTTATAGGAGAGATAGGGTTTCCAGCTCTCTTTGAGGAAGAGAGGGGGGTGGCGTTCTCATTGCTGTGTCCAAATCATATGATTCCGCGCGGGCCTGTCAGTGGGAAACTACTGCAGAAGACCTCTGGGTGCGCGTGAAGTTAAAAGAGGGGAAGAAAATTAACGTTTGTGCTATCTATTTACCACCGCCTGTTACACAGCAGCATCTCGACATGTTTCTCGGCTTGGTGACAAGCGACAATGAAACCACTGGTGAAGAAATTATAATTATCGGAGATTTTAATCTTGGCTTCATCGAGTGGAAAGAGTCCGAGTCACTCTAGTTCAAGCACCACTATTCCAGCAAACTTCACTAACAACCTACTTACTCATAGATTTTATGTTCTTAAACAATCTGCTACAAAATAATGTCATTAAAAACCTGAATAATAGAACATTGGACCTAGTGTTTTCCAACATACAATGTGCAGTGCTCAAAAGCGCTACTTCACCAATTTGTAAAGAAGATTGTCACCCACCTCCTCTCTTTAGAAATAGATTTTGCTTTCAAGGCGTACGTGCCATTAAAACGTGTTAATTACTTTTAATTTTAAGGCGGCGGACTACACACTAAATAAAAAACTAAAATAAATTCACTGGAAAGAGCGACTGGAACCGTGTACGAATGTTGTTGGGAATTTTAGGTGACTCTTCAAAGAAACTCCAAAAATGCTGATTTAGTCAAAAACTTGTATTGCCTCATGACGAACAAAAATGGAAGGCGAAAATGACAAGACATTATCAATAACCTTACCTACATCTAATGAATCCTAATTTAGGACACAACGCTGATTTGCCCAGTCCAAACGAGCAGGCGTTGGCACGAACATGCCCCGAACGTTGGAAGCAGCAGAGACGCTTTCAACCAAATGTAGAATCAACGGGCAGTGGGCAAAGCTCTTCTGACGACTCCAACGGATATTTTGACGTCTGCCACACGAACAATTCCATCCGATCCTGGATGGATGGCGACGACTCTTCCCAATCTCCATTTAAGAGGAGGAAGGTGGTCCTCCTTTATGATGACCAAAGATCCCAACCTTAGCATGTCCTTGCAGGTGTGCCACTTTGTCCTTTGCTGCAGCTCGGACACAAACTCTTTACTCCAACGAGCCCAAAAATGCTGGCGTAGCTGCTCGATCCGTTGGAAACGAGACAATGAAGCAGTGGAGTAGTTCTGTAAATCTTGCTGCGGGAGTGACGTCAACGGCCGGCCAACAAGGAAATGACCCGGAGTCAGTGGGGTGCAGTCTGCTGGATCGGATGACAGCGGCGTCAGTGGACGTGAATTCAATATCGCCTCAATATGGACCAACGTGGTGTTAAGCTCTTCGAATGATAAGTTACCATTGCCCAACACTCGCCTGAGATGAAATTTAGTTGACTTAACACCCGCTTCCCAGAGTCGCCAAAGTGAGGAGTATACGCAGGTATAAAATGAAATTTAATTCCATCATTAGCCAGTTGCTCGCCCAAGGAATTGCAATTAGATTTAAGGAATTTTGAAAGTTCGTTACAGCCACCGACAAAAGAGGTACCGTTGTCAGAGTAGATGTCACTGGGTTTTCCCCGTCGCGAGATGAATCTAGATAAAGCAAGTAAATACTTATTGCTGGTTAAGTCACTCACCAGCTCTAAGTGAATAGCCTTGGTGGTGAAGCACACAAAGATAGCTATGTACACTTTTACCAGCCTACATCCCCGACCTTGCCTACTAGCAGCCATGATGGGACCAGCATAATCCACACCAGTGCTTTCAAAAGGATAACCGCCTGGAAGAAGACGCTGCTGTGGCAAATTACCCATCACAGGTGTAACTGTTCTACCCGACATGCGACAACAGCGCACGCAATTACGATAACAACTCTTTGCTAAGCTTCGTCCGCCTATGGGCCAATATGAATCCCTAATCGAAGCCAGCAGTAATTGAGGGCCTGCATGCATTAGCTTTACATGTTCGGATTCAAATAATAACTTTGTAAATTTGTGAGTGGACTGTAAAAGAATAGGGTGTTTTTTATCAAAAGAAAAATAATTTGAATTTGCTAAGCGTCCTCCGACACGCATGATTTTATTATCATCTAAAAATGTATTAAATTTTGTAAGGGCGCTTTTATAAGGCAACTTTTGATTATTAATGAGTAATTTATACTCGGGAAAAAACTCAATTTGGATTCTAATTACAATAATATTTAATGCATCCTGCAACTCGTTTTGTAATAGAAAACTATTAGAAGGAATTTTCCTACACAATTTTATAAATCGTAAAACTGTTGCCACACTACGGATCAGCCTTAAATAACTAGAAAAACGATTAAAATCAATAAATATGACTGAACTTTAGTCGCAGTGAACTCACAGCCTTCTCACACAAACGAGCTCCGACTACGGCCCCACACAATTCAAGTCTTGGAATGGTGGTCGGCTTAATCGGCGCCACTCGACTTTTAGCGGCTAACAGACGAACCATGTACTCACCCTGATCATTGGCACTACGTACATAGACGCACGCACCATACGCACGCCCAGATGCGTCTGTGAATACATGTAGTTCCAGTAACGTGTGCGCATCGCATATAACGAGTCGTGGAACACGATAGTTATTGATAAGCGGCAATGCTTTGACATTAGCATTCCAACTAGCATTAAGTGCTGCGGTTAATGGCTCATTCCATGAAAGCTTGTCTAACCACATCCGTTGTAAAAACATTGTCAATGTGACTACGCAAGAAGATAAAAGTCCTGGGGGTCAAAAATACGTGCTATGGCAGAAAATATATTACGCTTGGTAACAGAATCCTTAGAAGATGATTTGATGATTTCCCATCCTCTAAAAAAAAAAAAAAAAAAAAAAAAAAAAAAAAAAAAAAAAAAAAAAAAAAAAAAAAAAAAAAAAAAGCCCTAATAACTTATTGGGTTCATTAGATCCCATATCTAAATCTAATGACGACTGGGAAGCTCCAGGAACTAAGTCAGGGACGTTAGACCTCTACTTTCTAAGCGGCATGCCAGCAGATGCTAGTGCGTTGGTGACCTCTGTGCGTATATACCTACATGACTTCATTTAAATCATCACCTCCTGTCAAGAGGTCATCAACGTAAAAATCATGCTTGATGACGTCAGAAATCCTATCCTTGATATCTGAGGATGACTTACCCGCAGAACATGAAGTGACTTTAGTGTCATCGGTTTGATATTCCTTCCCTATTTGCTTGAGGCAACGCGTAGCAAGAAATGGTGCACTAGCCGTACCATATGTGACGGTATTCAATTTATAAACCTTGACAGGATCGCATGCATTATCACGCCACAAAACCTGTTGCAAGTACCTATCAGATGGGTGAACGTATATACATCTATACATCTTCGCAACATCAGCTGACAAGACGAACTTGTGTTGTCGAAACCGAAGAAGTATAGATATAAGATCGTCCTGCACTGTAGGACCCACCATCTGCACATCATTGAAAGAACAACATCAGGGGTACCTGAAGAAGTAGCACAGCTTGCATTAAAAACTACACGAAGCTTGGTAGTTGTGCTACATTCACGCAGTACCCCGTGGTGTGGTATGAAATATCCACTGGCACTGTGATTATCCTTGTTTTCTGTCATATATCCTAAAGTCTCATATTCAGACATGAAGTCACGATATAGCTTACCGAACTCAGGCTTGGACTTCAGTCTGCGTTCTAGGGAATATAGAGACTTAGAAGCCCTTTGGAAAGATTCTCCTAAAATAGAAGGATTTTGCTTGACAGGAATACGAACATTTTTAAATGTCCGCTCTCTAAACGTGTCGTATACTTGACAATGTGCTCCTCACACAACTTTTCCTCGGGTAAATAATGTGAGGTTTGTGAGTTTATCTCTTCCAGATTCTAGAACTTTTCTAAATCGGTGCGAATTTTATTTAAATCACTGTTACTAGGGGAATCAGTTTGAGTTAAATTGCATGAAAAGTTATTCGACATTAGTTTACCATTATGATAGTTAACAGGGCCAGAAACAATCCAGCCCAACAGCGTTTCACACAACACTGGCTTACCTACACCTAGTTTAATTATCTGTGAACCAACCAAGTCCCAGAAGAGATCAGCTCCTATAAAGTAATCTACTTCGGAAGGTTTGTAAAAGGTGGGGTCAGCTAAACAGATGTTATCTGGAATATTCAGGTCAGAAATGTCGACTTCACGACAGGGCACAACAGTCGTTAACGATGGCAAAACAAAACAATGAAACTTAGCAACGTCACTGTTGTATAATGACGTCATTTTCACATGACAGGTTTTGCCTACGCGAGAACTTACGTTATTAATGCCATAGACCGAACCATTTATCTGACTAGTATTTAAGTTAAGCCGTGTACATAATCGTTCCGTCATAAAACACGATGTGCTACCACTATCAAGCAGGGCTCGCACTATGTGCTCACGATCATTCTGATCACATAACTTGATAAGAGCAGTAGACAATAACACATCATGTTGTTTACGTGAACTACTGAGGTCGCAGACAAAGTTAAATTATTTGCACTCGTATTAGTGCCAGCCACGGCGTCAGTGGGTGATGACGTTGAAACGGAATGGGACGAGCTACCGTGTGATTTGTTGTCATTATTACAAGAATTCGCCGTACCTTTATTCTCCGACGAATGAATCAGTGTTATGTCGGCGCTTACATATCTTGCATCCCGGCTTTTTGCATCGATTCGCAAAGTGACCTGCACGAAAACAGTTATAGCACACTTTATAGTTAGATATTAATTTGAGTCGGGCGTCTATGCTAAGTGCAAGGAATTGTGAACAACTACTTAAAATGTGATCAGCTTTACAGTGCGGGCACAACTTACATAACTCAGAGCTGGAATTATTGAAATCTTGTGATACAACCATAGATTTCATCTTATTGGAATTTGAACTAGGCTTGGCGGGAGTGGGATTACTGCTATTTCGTGCTGTTTCTAATGTTTCTAGCAAGTCAGCGCGACAACGAATAAATTGAATAAATGCAGCAAATGTAATAGTGCTATCTTTGTCTATACGACCTTTGTGCTGCTCCCACTCACGATAAGTTAATTGATCCAGTTTCCGAGTAACCACGAATATTAATAAGGTGTCCCAATACTTGATAGGATCACCTAACGATTCCAACGCACGGAGATCTTTATTAAGATGATCAATCAATCCTCTCAACGTAACAGAAGACTCCTTTGCAATAGTATTCAAGTTAAATAAGGATGACACATGATTTTGAATTAACAATCTTTTGTTATCGAAACGATCACAAATTAGCTTCCAAGCAGTATCGTAATTACTTGCGGAAAACTCAATCGCATGGATTACAACAGCAGCAGATCCCTCCAGGGACACTCGCAAATAATGGAATTTGTTAATTTGGTCGATTTCATCATTACAGTGTATGAGGCTAGTAAAAGTGTCACGGAACTACCAATTGCTAAAACTCCCATTAAATTTAGGTTAACTGTATGGTGGGCAACTTAACAGGCTTACGTTGACTGATACGGGTACATTTTTCACTACTCATCGACTCATTATCGTTACTATACTTGCTTAACAGCTCCTGTGCCCTAGACAGTGCTTTGTAATAGTGTGACTCAAATTCAGTACGCTCGGAAAACTGAGCTTTAACATCTTCAACTAGACATTCTAATCGTACCTGAACCTCATCGTAATGTTCATACAATGACTCGATTCTTCCAATCCGTAACTGCAATTCCTTGACCTCACAACTAGTCAACTCCTTGTCACTGGATGCATCAAGGTAATTGATGAAGGTAGTTAAGCGTCCCTTGAAGCTTCCTCGTTTTTAAACTAGTTCTCTTTCTTCGGACATACTGGAAAGCGAATGTAGTCAATCTGGAATTTGTACAATAATAACTTAGGTATATTTGTATACAATACTTAAATATCTTAATTTAAGCTACCTACGTTTAGCTACTATAGTAAAACGGTTTAACAAAATATGTTATTACTGTAAATAGTGAGTTCCACCTGTTGTCAATATTACTTATATGAATACAAATGAGTGTTTTCATTTAAACTTTTACTTAAGCTACATATATTCCTCTTAACTTGAACACCTTAACCTAACGTCGAACTTTAAGGAAATACACGAACAAATAATAAATTAAATTGACTAATACGGTTAAATTAACTGAATAAAGGCTAATTAAGACTTGTTATAATAATATCATCTAACACCAACCTACACACTAATGGTCATTTACTATGAATAGTTAGCTAAATTACTGCTAAACAATTATAAATGTAGCAAAATATCTACTGGACTTTCACTTTATTAATAACACAGGTCAACAAATGGAAAAAAATTTTTTGGTGCCGAGATCTCGTTAGTGGTTTTGTGTTAGGTATACATTGGCAACACTAAAAATATTTTTTACTTTTTTTTCCTACGTGTAGTTTTGTGTCTACCCTCTGTTTTTTAAATTTGCTGTAATCAGTACTATCGGGAACACGGTTTCAAGTCTTATTAGTACCTTTCTATAAATAAATCGATTTTGATATCATGTCTTCATCGCGAAGAAGTTGTCTCAATGACCCAAATGTGTTTTGTTATATTTGTGGGGAATACACAATCAAAAAGTTCAGGAAGCCGATAACAGATTTTATAAAAAGTGCTTATTTTTCGTACTTTAAGTCGCAAATTGTAAACGAAAAGAAGCCGTGGATACCTCAAATTGTTTGCAAAATGTGCTATAAACACTTGAGACAGTGGGTCAGTGGTACAAGAAGCCGCATGAGGTTCGGGGTGCCTATGCAATGGAGAGAACAAAAAAATCACTTCGATGACTGTTACTTCTGCTGTGTCAATTTGCGTGGTGTTAATGTTAAAAAAATTACTTATCCAGACTTACAATCGGCTAGAAGACCTTTACCACATTCAGAGGAAGTACCTGTTCCAACATTTTGTTCTAACCGTGAACCATCATTTGAAGAAACCTATAGCAAAGTGACTAGCGATATAATGAGAAAATTCCCTAGTTTAGAAAATTCCCTAAGCATAGAAAAGATAAAAGCGGGTATTTTTGATGGCCCACAGATAAGAATATTGATAAAAGATACCAATTTCCCAAGATCAATGACCAGTTCGGAACAACTTGCGTGGAATTCGTTTAATTTGAAGTTACTAAAAACTTTCTGGGAAATCACAAGTCCAGTAACTACTCTGAAATTGTTAACAACATGCTGGAAAATTTCAAAAGCTTAGGATGTAACATGTCCATCAAAGTGCATTATCTCCACAATCACCTTGACCAGTTTCCAGAGAATCTTGGTTCCTATAGCGAAGAACAAGGGGAGCGGTTTCACCAAGACCTAAAAACTATGGAGGAGAGGTACCAAGGTTGATGGGATCAGCATATGATGGCTGACTACTGCTGGGGGATGCAACGTGATTGTCCTGCTACACCTCATTCACGAAAATCGGGTGAAAGAAAGTTTTTATGTACATAAGAAGTTAATAAATGTTGTTTTTGGTGTAAATATTTATTTGAAGAAAAAATTAATAATAAAGATTTTTAATTGAACAGAAAATGTTCAATTAAAAATCTATAAAACTACACGTAGAAAATCAATATTTTTGCTATAAATGTAATTAGAATAGGGTCCTAAATTGAAAAAATATTACAGCTTCTTGGCACCAAAACCACTGTTGACCAGTGTAATAGAAATAACGTATAATCGTATTGGCAAATTATGTAGTATCAAATTTATTGATAAGTACCTACCTACTAGAAACTATTCACAATGCAACTAGGAATAATTATGTTTCTTTGAACAACATTCAGGATGATATTGATATATTTAAAAATCCTTAATGATGGTTAAATGTACAATGTACTACCTGAACGAGTGTTGGGTGATGATATATTAACTCTAATATTATGCTTAACACCGTAAATTAGCTTGACGTCCTTTGTTCACAGTCACGTTGCCGGCTTATAACCTCCTCGGCAAAACTCCACCGTATTATATCCAAATCCACAGATTTTTAGCAAATCTTCATGTGTATACCAATCCGGCTCGGTAATGGACCAAAATGTTGGGGAATTTTAGGTGACTCTTCAAAGAAACTCCAAAAATGCTGATTTAGTCAAAAACTTGTATTGCCTCATGGCGAACAAAAATAGAAGGCGAAAATGACAAGACATTATCAATAACCTTACATCTAATGAATCCTAATTTAGGACACAACGCTGATTTGCCCAGTCCAAACGAGCAGGCGTTGGCTCGAACAAATGTTGATCTTATGGTAGGGGCACTTTATGAATCTGTTCATACAATTATTAATGAGAACATTCCCAAAATTAAGCATGTTAGCAATAACTTTCCCCTATAGTACTCTAAAACCTTAGTAAGTGTTCTCAATGAAAAAGAAAAGTTAAGACAACGTTTCAAGAAATATGGCAACCTGCGGGACAACATCGAGTATAAAATGCTCGATGACAGAGCACGGTTGCTTATTAAGAGCTGTTACAAAAAATATGTCTACTCTGTGTAGAAAAACATCCGGTCAAACACCAAAGCATTCTGGTCTTTTGTCAAAACAAGAAACTCAAAATCTAGTTCTGTACCCTCCGAGATGATATTAAAAAGAGTTAGTAGCTAAAACAGGTGATAATGTATCCCAGCTCTTTGCTACTCAATTCTCATCTACGTTTTCTGTCAATAGCTCAACAAATGGAGCACCAACGGGTTCTCAAATATTTCCTTAATTTACACTCCATAAAATTGCTTTTAGTGACAGGAAATTTTTAAATCGCTAAACGGAATTGATGTTACCAAGGGCGCTAGTCTCGTTCGGTTGCCACCTCTCTTCATCAAAAAATGTGCTCTTAGTCTAGCATGTCCGCTTACCTTAATTTTTAACAGATCACTTGAATCCTCGACATTCTCAAACGAATGGAAAAAAGCTAATGTGTCCCAATTTTCAAAAAAGGCGATTTCACAAATGTTAATAATTACAGACCAATCTCCGTAGTTTCGATTTTCTCAAAAAATTTTGAATCAATGATCTGGGTCTAAACCGGTGTACTGATCAAGTAAAGATAACGCTTTTTAAAGCTTATTGTCAGAGTCTTTACACCGGTAATCTTTGGGTAAACTACTCGAAAAGATCGCTGGATGTCCTGCGCGTCCAATACAATAATGTTTTTAGGATGCTGTTGCGATTGCCCCGTTTTTGTAGTGCCTCTGAAATGTTCGCGGTAACTCACACTGATGGGTTTCATGCTATCATCCGCAAGAAAACGGCCTCGCTTCTGAGCAGAATAAGGGGCAGTCATAATAGCATCCTGAAGACAGTGGCGGCCGATACTTCCTCTGCCATAGTAAGGCAATTTGTGAGAAGACTTCTACCCTAGTACCTACGTCTTTAGTTAAGTTACTAACAATAGTGTTTAAGTGGAACACCTGTTACTAACAATTTATGTATCTTTTAGTTGTCCGAAATAAAATGATTTTATTTATTATTTTTATTAAACCACCAACTCTTAAAGCAGTATTACTTTAATATTACTTCTAGTGGGAATGAGACGAAGCTATATGTCCTGTATAGCTGTAAGTAATACTGCCTTAAGAGTTGGTGGTTAGGCCCCTGCCCTATATTAACATCATCAACATCTCATGTCAAAGCGCAACTCTCCCCTCAACAACATGGTTCTTGCAGCAACAAATCCACTGCCACCAATTTGATTTCATATCTCGACGATATCTGCATGAAAGTTGATTCTGGTCAACAGATTGATTCTCTGTATACCGATTTCAGCAGCGCTTTTGATAGGGTTGACCAAAAATTCTACTGCGAAAACTACATGATTTTGGTATACACGGACCCCTTCTGGAATAGTTCAGATCGTATTTGAGCGAGCGTACACAAAGAGTGGTTGTGAACGGGTACGAGTCTTCTGAGTACATTTTAACATCCGGTGTGCCCCAGGGATCACATACCGGGCCCATCCTCTTCATTGTGTTCATTAATGAATGACATTGTCGACTGCATCAAACATAGCCACGACCTCAAGATCTAACGTCCAATAAAAACCCAAGAAGACGTTGCTCTGCTCCAGTGTGTTTTCAATTCTTTGCAAAACTGGTATGTGGTGAATGGGATGGCTTTGAATGCGACAAAATGTTATCACATAACATTTACACGGAAAAAACACCCCATACCATCTACTTACTCACTCGATAGAAAATCACTGCAAAAAGTTGAAAGCATACGGGATCTAGGAGTAATGCTTGGCAACGACCTTTCGTTTGCCACACACGTTGATTATATATTTAAAAAGCCCTGAAAATGGTTGGATTCATCAGTAGAGTTGGCAAAGAATTTAGGGGAACCTTGGCTTTGAAAGTGTTATGCAACTCCTTTGTGCGCAGTCTAGTAGAATATGCATCTCCCGTCTGGATCCCGACCTATAACACTCACATTCTCGTATCTCGTATTGAACGCGTTAAAAAAAAAATTACTAGGAGCTTGCGATTTAAAGACCACAAATGCCCTTACAGCGGCGATTACGAAGAACGGTCCTAAGTTACTTCAAAACAGACTCACTGAAAAATCGAAGGGTTCTAAATGATCTGTTGACACTTCATAAAACTGTAAACGGGACATTTTCAACGCCAGACCTACTTAGCAAAGTCAGATTGGACGTACCTCGTCATTCTCACCTCCAGTGCAAGCGAACCATTAGTACGTTTGCTACTAAGGCATGTCGCACAAACCTCGGCTCCCCTAAACAGAATGCTGACTCTCTATAATAAGGCCTGTGCTATCGATAGCAGCATCAATATATTCTTCGATAGTCTGCCAATATTTAAGAACAAAATCATTAAAATTGACCTGTGATCAGCCGCCTACATCTATTTCTTCTACTGCTATACTTACTGCGTATATTTTCAAATCGTATTTTATAATTTTATAATAACTATTGTAATTTAACAATTTATTAATGCTCATTTAATTGAACTAATTATTAATAATGTAATTTAATGTAGTTAATAATTTATAATGTTAAAAATATAAATCAATTTAGTTAATAATTTTATTTAATAATAATATTGTGATTTCAATTCAATTTAATTTAAGTCAGGACATCTATTAATGATTTTTTTTTGTCAGCGTTTGTTCAATTTAAATACTTAATATTACATTAATTAAATAAAACCTACTCTGACAATGATGTGCATGCCTGTAAGTGACTTGTTTACCAGAGGATCCTTTCAAAAATTTTGTTTCTAATATTGATTTGTAAATAAGTCGTGGTGTGCCTAATTTAAATAAATAAATAAATAAATACGTGCGAGTCGAACTGACTGCTGAGCTACTGGGCTGGTAAAGTGGTTTTCACGAGTTCCTATTCTTACTTTCCTCCAATAAATCTATACTAATATAATAAAGCTGAAGAGATTGATTGTTTGAACGTGTTAATCTCTGGAACTACCAGCTGGAACTAGCCACATTCACGAGGAAAGCTATACCTACGGTAACGGGAAATTCTACGGGAACGGGATAACACGGGATATGCGCATACGAAGTCGCGGGCAAAAGCTAGTGGTTGAATAAAGCAGGAAACTCTTATTTGAATTTAATCTAGTGTACATTTTAAGCACGTAATTTATTCATTTATTTTTCACTGTGCGTGACCCGACACGCATTTGGCTAGTTTATTTTGATACGGACGTTCTTAAATCAATTATAATAGGTACACGATGCCCTAAATTCGATACTTGGGTTGATGGCGATGGATTGAAATGACCTCGAATTATTAATTAAGTATACCTATACTTACGACGCCTGACCTCTCTACAATCTAAAAATATTATAGGTACCTAAGTAAGTAGGTACTTACTTACCTACCTATAATATTCTTCCACCTGACGTATATCCAGAACGTTGATGATGAATATGATAGCAGGACTGAATGTATTATAGATGCAGTGGCGGGCTTAGCAGTGCACTCGCCCAGCTCTCGAACTGTGGAAAACCGTATCAAAATCCGTTGCGTGGTATACACAAAGTAAGCGGAGAAAGAGATAGCGACTTTGTTTTATACTATTTAGAGATACTTATTTTCTACAATACACTATAAACTGTAGAGTAAAGATGGCTCTAGTATTGACGAACTAACTTACAGAGTGCTTCAGATTATGAAAACGTTCCAGAACTCATCGTTGTAGCTCTGACTGGTCGGATGCCCTAGGGCTAACATTGCTAATGTTTATTCTAGTTTGAAGATATACAAGCTGGGCAAAACCTATAATGACGAGAATGACAACACATGTTACTATAATCACGAGGCCTTTTCTCTGCCAGAGCAGCTGGCCCAACGTCAGCTCCTCTGCGGGCACGGACGGCGCGAAGTGCGCGTGCCGCGGCCGGCGCACCCTTGCCGCCGCGGGTGTTGGCGCCGGCGCCGGCGCCGGCGCTTCTTCTAACTCTTGTTTCAAGCTGTTTGCAGTCGGAGCCTCACTCATCTAATGAGCTTTTCAATCAGTCTTTAAATTTTCAAAGCAAACATGAGATCTATTTCGAACAAAATATCCTAAAAACAAAAACAAATATCTCTATCACAATATAAATATACCAAAAGAACCACATTCACCAGCTAACGTACAAATCTAAGGATGTTTGGTACCTTACTCTATTGTTCACGAGTCACGACTGAAGAGATCCTTATGTATTATTTATTACATTATATTGTTTGCAATAAATAGGTACAAGTTTGACAAGTTAAATTAATGTATAGAATCCATAGACATAGAATCGGTTTAACTGTCAACAGTGGCGTAGCGTTGGGGGGCAAGAGGGGGGCCATGTCCCCGGGCGGCACTTGAAAAGGGGCGGCAAAATATTGGCAAGCCGTCTTCAAAAACAACAGTTGAGACTATTCTGCAAAGCGGATCATCCCACCGTCTCTCGCTTTATGGATTGTCGGGCGGAGTTTAATTCGGGCAAACAACTCTCGAGGCATCCATGGTACCTATTAGTGAAGTAGGTATAGTCTATTGTCAACATTATCTCACCCACCCTAAAAACAAACGAATTTGGACCCTCTACCTGAAACATTAAGCTTTATTCAATTTATATGAGCTTATCAGACAAGTGCTTGTGGACTCGACAGACTTACAGACACGCAAATTTGACCTTTATAACGTTAGCATTTGGTTATATGTTATAATATAATTAGTGTAATAGCTTATTTTAAACATCTCGTTCACGTAATTCTGGTCTCGTGGTCTGTGTATAAGACTGAGAAAAACAAGTTGCGAGATCAAATCCTGCGACGAAGACATTGTTTTGCTTACAATTTTGAATTTTTTCCAAAATTATTTTTTGTAATAGTGTAAAGAACTATTAGACGGAATACCTTCAAATATAAACTTTCTCAAATGGTAATATTTTCGCATAACTTGTAATAAGTGGGTAGTTGAAAAATAAATATTCGTATTCATTATAAAACTGGTATTCAAATGCTACTAAGGGTATGCAGTGACTACGCGCAAACATATTTTACCTTGCCTTACTAAATTGCAAAAACAACGTCTCTTTACATTTTTTTATTTTCTATTTTATAGGTAGTTTTTTATTATCATGTCTCAATGAACTGATTATTTAAAATACAAAATAATCTATTTGCACGAGGAGAAGGTTAACTGCTTAATATGCTGTGCAAGAATAAACTTTATGAAAGTATACTATATGGTTTAAATTCTTTAGAGTATTGCGTCTAGCATTACAACAACTAAGATCAAATTTCAATGCGACTTAGAAGAGTTGAGTTGGTCTTGTGCTCACTAAGGTAGCGCGTCGTTCGTTGCTGTCTACGTTCATAACCAAGTTTAACCGCTCAGGCCCAACATGTGAAAATTCCCTAATATAAAGTAAATCTTATGTAATAAAAAAAAAAAAAAATGAAAAAATGTTTATTGTCCCAAATAAAACTTACTCTAATGGTTGAGGCCCTAGATCCCACACTAGGATTCCCTGTGTTGTGGGATCCAGGCTCTGCGTTCCGTTTACAATATTATATTTTACTCTAGTTTATTTTCTTAATACTAATATGAAACAAAATTACAATATGATTGAAGGGCCACTTGGCTTAGTGTGGGTGAGTGTGAGAGATGAGATGTGAATGTGTGTCAGTGTGGGTGGTGTATGAGATGTGTGTATATGTCAGCACAGGTGTTGGATTTAATGTGGAGGTGTGCCAGTGTGTGTGACGGATGAGATGTGCGTGTATGTCAATGTGAAGTATGAATTGTGAATGTGATGAATTATCGTGAGTGATGGGTGGTGTGGGGATGTGTCTAAGTGTATGAGAGGTATTTAACGTGTACATATGTCCAGTCTTGTCTTATTATTGAGAAATTTTTAAGAAGTCTTCTGTCTGGTTATAATTGAGTTTAAGGAGCCAATTCGACACATTTTTTTTACATGTTTTTTTGGTTACTTTTAGTATCTTGTGAAGATTATTTAGTTTTTCATAAATATATGGTCCCATAAAACCGAATGTTCTTCTACTAATTGTTTTATGGCATCTGTATCTGTCCCATTTTACTTTTCTGTGAGAGTGACTCTGGGTGCTGACTTGAAACAATGAAGTCTTGTGAAACCGTAAAGTAACACTAAGTATATAAAGCTGTCTCACCCGAAGCACTGACACTTCCGAGTATAACTGATCGGTGGGGTATCGAAACGGACGTCTGTGTGCCACTTTTAACAGAGCACGTTGTGCTTTTTCAACATTTAAGAGGTAGGTTTTTCCAGATATTCCCCATGATGAGATACAATATTGGAGAATTGATTGACACAATAGTAGATTATGCACCCAGGGGATAAAGCAGTGTCTTGTGTCACGGGCGTCATATTGAATCTCGAACGCAATGAAGGATTCGGAAGTTAACTCCCGAGCGTAGCGAGGGAGCTTAGAGTTTAACTCACGAGCGAAGCGAGGGAGTTATTACAAGAATCCTGAATGCAGCGAGGGATTCAAGCTAGCTCAAGGCAAAGACACAGGTGTGAAAAGTAGAGTATCCTCCTCGGGGATAAAGTCCCCGAGGAGGATACTCTACTTTTCACACCTCCTGTGAGAAAATAAGAAGCCATAATACGAAAAACAAAATATTTTAAATTTACAAACACTAAGTTGAGATATGTAGGTATTTAGAACTATACTGTATGTATAGCTACTTAAAAAAAGTTAGTTTAATACCATACGGATTTGCAATATCCTCGCCATTTTTGCGTTCCACTCGGTATACCTACCACATAATAGTGGCCACGACCAACTCGATTTTCGTTTTTTTTTTTACTTCTCTGTGGGTAAGTAAATATGTGCAGGCCTAATGTTAGCAAACTAATACAATTAATGTGTACACAAAGCTTTATACAGAGATATCAGCTGGTAGAATGGGTTCGGACGCTTGGCTGTATGGAATTTCACTGACTCCTAAGACACAGGCACATACACCTAGTTTAGGAGTCAGAGTATTTAAGAATGTTGTTTTTTAAGCCTTTAATGTTTCAGTCCTAATGTGAACATTGTAATTATTGGTGAAATAAATGATTATTATTATTATTAATTTGAATTTAGAACGTCTTAGGAGATGCTCGAGAAAATAATTTTAAATTAATAAATCGACTATAGATGGATTTTAAGTGTTATTCTTATCCTTTTATACAATAATCCGTACATAACCAATTATTCTTATAATATTGTCTTCAATCCTGGACCTTGGTCAATCCTTATAATTTTGTAGAAATTCGAGAATATCATCCCTAAGTAGTAAGAGTATCGAGAATATCTTTCCTCTTTCTAGAACAGAAAGAGAGAGACAGAGACAGAAGGCGTTGTAAGTACCTAATATACCGCCAACTGAGCAGACAGATGAGGTTCCAAATTTAAATCACATTATTGACCAGCGGGTTATAATGAAATCCAGTACAATATTATTGCCCGGCAGTGCCACCGGCCAAAAATGACTCACTTTAGGTTAGGTTGACATGACATATAATTTAACGTTTTCGATCAGGTGGTGTGAAGAGAAGTAGACCATTTTAAGAATGGGATCATCAGCAATCTTACCTAAACGCTTAAATATATGTAACAGCTTCCTTATTCTACTGCTCAAATAATTTAAATGTGTCAACCAGTTTAATCTGTTATCCAGATGCACTCCAAGATATTTTAGAGAATCTATGACAGCAATATGTGGACAAGTGCGGCAGTTGTTGACGCTAGAACATGAATGTAGACGCAGGTCCTTGACTTCACTAGGAGAAGAACGTTTAGAAACCGCGAAGTTTATTGCCTTAGTTTTTTCAATGTTTAGCGTCAACAGGTTCTGCTGGAGCCACTTTGCCACTACCTTAAGCCCGTTTTCCACATTGCACTGAACTTCCTCCCATGTTTTCCCATGGAAGATTATTGCAGTGTCGTCTGCGTATGTAAATATTTTTGCTATATGTAAATAGGTAAATAAACATTAAATTCGCGATTAATTCGCGACACACCGGTGTGTCGCCGCGCGCCGGGGCCGGACAGGTTAACCAAAATATCGCTTTTTGCACACCTGTTTTTTTAAATTATTTTATTACACTTTTTTTTACATTTCTTTAATGGGCATTTTGTATAGAAATAAAAGTAAACAATTGCAAGTTTAAAATGTTTATTATTTCTTTAAAACAGTTAGGTAAGATAAAGTAAGTAAATGCTCATATATTTCCAAATTAATATACATTTAAATTAGTATGTCATAATCAAATCTAACAATTTATAAACATTAAAAATGGCATGATTATGCTTAAAAGTTTGTTATCGAGAAAATGAATTCATCTGTGAAATGCTTTACAGTTTTATGGCTGCCTATTTGTAGTGAATAAACATGTTATTTGATTAGAAAAAATCTATTTATAACAATAACATCACCACATAATCTGCAACATTTTAATGGTTTAACAATCAATCCATTGAGCATTTACTTACATACATTGAGATTTAATAGTAGATTATGCACCCAGGGGATAAAGCAGTGTCTTGTGTCACGGGCGTCATATTGAATCTCGAACGCAATGAAGGATTCGGGAGTTAACTCCCGAGCGTAGCGAGGGAGTTTAGAGTTTAACTCACGAGCGAAGCGAGGGAGTTAATACAAGAATCCTGAATGCAGCGAGGGATTCAAGCTAGCCCAAGACAAAGACACCTTTATCCCCGAGGAGGATACTCTACTTTTCACACCTCCTGTGAGAAAATAATAAGCCATAATACGAAAAACAAAGTATTTTAAATTTACAAACACTAAGTAGAGATATGTATTTAGAACTATACTGTATACCTACTTAAAAAAAGTTAGTTTAATACCATACGGATTTGCAATATTCGCGCCTTTTTTGCGTTCCACTCGGTATACCTACCACATAGCGGCCACGACCAACTCGATTTTCGTTTTTTTTTTACTTCTCTGTGGGTAACTAAATATGTGCAGGCCTATTGTTAGCAACCTAATACAATTTATGTGTACACAAAGCTTTATACAGAGCTTTATATCGGCTGGTAGAATTGGGACGCTTGGCTGTATGCAATTTAGAACGTCATAGGAGATGCTCGAGAAAATAGTTTTTAAATTAATAAATCGACTATAAATGGGTTCAAACTGTTATTCTTATCCTTTTATACAATAATCCGTACATAACCAATTTTTCTTATAATATTGTCTTTAATCCTGGACCCTGGTCAATCCTTATGATTTTGTAGAAATTCGAGAATATCATCCCTAAGTAGTAAGAGTATCGAGAATATCTTTCCTCTTTCTGGAACAGAAAGAGAGAGACAGAGACAGAAGGCGTTGTAAGTACCTAATGTACCGCCAATTGAGCAGACAGATGAGGTTCCAAATTTAAATCACATTATTGACCAGCGGGTTATAATGAAATCCAGTACAATATTATTGCCCGGCTGTGCCACCGGCCAAAAATGACTCACTTTAGGTTAGGTTGGCATGACATATAATTTGACGTTTTCGATCAGGTGGTGTGAAAATGATTTTTCATCAGTGACCTACATTTTGAGCAAATAAAGTTCTGATTCTGATTCTGAATTAAAATTTAAATATTCCTGGGCAAAATGGACCCTTTCTTCACGATGAGCAGGTGTCAATGCAATTTTCTGTGCCGGTTTATAATTCCTTATCTCAGCAAAGTCAAAGTCAAAGTCAAAGTCAAAGCATTTATTTCAATGGGGTTGGCCGGTGAAAGCTTTAGGTAGATGGCGCTAGCATAGCTTTCACCTGTCAAGTTTGTGTTGTGTTTTGGCTTTACTTGTTGAGTGCGTTTTTTTTATAATATTGAAAGAACTGTTGTAAACGAAACATGTATTCGACATGGCGGATAAGTGGGTTGAAAGCTGAATTGAAGAAACGAGGCGCATCTTTACGAGGAAGGAAAGCAGACCCAGTCGACAGGTATAACCTTATAACTATAAATCACAAATTCTCCCTTCTAAATACATGATTTTGAAAGAGTGATTGCTAGCTTGGTTCTCGTTTACCTTATGTACTTTGATACAAAACGTTTTATCGAAAGTATAAGCTTTCAAGTTAGTGCTTTTTAAGTTTTTTCTATCAAGACTGAACTCTTGTTTTGTTTACAGATTAGAGCTGTATGACCGGAATGTTTACTTTGGAAACGCAGGAACTCAAAGCCACGATGATCCTCCTCACTCTAGCATGTATCGGGACATTATCAGCAATACTGGGTTAGCTATACTTTACTAATAGATAATTCTATAATTTTATTGTTTATACATTTAAGGCCCTATATGTAGGCCCTATAAGAGATGAGGAATTTATGTCTGAGATGTTAGAAAAAGTTGACAACTTCTTTAACAATTATTTTAAACAAGCCATTTTGAGTAGTTAAATATTTAAAAACCAAAATTATTATTTAATTAAAAAACATATTAATTATAAATAGGCTGTAGGTAGGTTAGGATACCTGTAATAAGATCTTCAGATTTTTTTGTTCTTGTTTTCTTTAGTGTATTATTTGTTATTTTATTAGAGTGTGAAAATAAAACTAAAAAACATAACTATTTGAATTTCTTTTTATTATTTACAATCCTTACTCTAAAATTACACAACATTAATCATATAAAAAAATATTTCGGATGCTACATAAAATGAGACTAAAGGTGTCTGCAAAATTTCATAAGTTTTTGTTAAGCCTATTAATCTTTCTATGTGTACTCTTTGACTTGCAAGTTTCTGTTCACGCGCACTTTAATACAAAACCTGGCAACTGTGATCTTCCTTTCAAGAAAGCAGATATATTATTGACACATTTTTCACTGCAAACTAGTCCTGGACATTAAATTAAATCCTCTATCAGCCATGACACCATTACAATATCACCTTCATCACACAAATTAATCAATGAGCTGCATTCAATCATCATCTTGGGTAGAAATATATACATTATCAGGAAGAGTCAAATCTTCTGAACTGGTAGTTAGCACAGCTGATGTGTCTATCTCTTCAAAGAGTGCTTTTCTAATATTTCGGTTTGAAAACCGCTCTTCTCGAGAAAGAGTTTTAGTAGTCCAGGGAAACAAAGTTGGGACTGCTGTTTTTTTCAGGTAACGGTGCTTGTTTTCAATACCTAGAAACAACCAAAAAGGATAAAGAACACATTTTTATTATGATGCCGAATATTAGAATACAATTTATGTGACGTACCTGTATAAAAACTAGTTTTATGGTAATCTGTTTACAAGAAATGTTTACGACATAACCTCGAATTTTTTCAGGCTTGAAGTTTTGTCTCCTTTTGGCTTTTAGCCACTTTTTTGTTATTGCTGAATCTTTAGGAAACTGATGCGCATCTATTTCCTTACAAAAAGGTACTTCACAGATCTTTGGAATTGTGAAAATAATTAGTTATTCAAAATGTTCAAAGAAAATTCTTATATTTTGGTTAAAGCTATGCTAGCGCCACTTTGACAGTTGCCAACCCCATTAAACCATTTACAGGCACTTTGGAATTGTCAAGGCCGGTCGGTCAAAAAGATGAAGCTATTTGCACGTTCCAAGGCATAGATCTCTATGGAGAAGAACGTGCAAGAAACTCCACGGACACTCTTTTAAAAAAAATAATATTTTGTTACAAAATTATGGTTACATCATTCATATTAAAATAATACATATGTGAGAACACTGTAAAAGACGTGCAGGATAAAAGAGTCCGGAGTAAAAAGAAACAGTTCAAAGAAATAATTAAAATAAACCATGGCAGCCAAGCATGGCAGCAGCATGTTAATGCCTTCTTACTATTTCCACTGAAATAGTGGTTTATTCCGGTTATAAGAATGGGCAAAAATGGATTTTCAACATGGCTTGAAACAATGGCCCGATGGCGGTCGAATTCGGAACTATACTTGATGGCTTTTGTTCCTGGACGAATCCGCTGAATATTTCCATTGTCTCCATAACGTCTTAGCCATAGTGTAACCGTATTTCTGTAAAACAAAAAAAAAACATTTTTGGAACCGTGTATGTAACTTTTAAGGAGTGAATGTAATGGCAAAATAGTCAACTACGCGTTCATTATCATCATCAATCAAATCACATCAAATCATTTATTTAAATTTCTTAATTCTAAATTACACTGTGGTAAATAAAATAGCCAAAGGTATTAATATCACTGTCGCCTGAACTAGGAGGGTCCTGTGTTTCAGGCGAATAAGTTCAATATTGTATACATTCTTAAAATAATCACTTACACAGTCTATGCTTATCACTAGGTACAAAAGGTTTACTTTTACATATAAACTCTAAAATTATAAAACGTTATAAATGTCGTAAATGAAGAATACTCGATTTACACAATTACTTTATAACTAACTATAGCTTCTCTGTTTCTTCGTAGTCCATGTTTTGTAGGATATCCTTTATGAGTTCTTTACAACGACTGTACTTAAGCGCATAAATGTCCCTTAGAGCATTGAGTCTATTGTATAGTAGTGGTCCAAGAAAAACAAAGAATTTTTATGTAAAGATATGTCTAGTAAAAATGTTTCGAGGGCAAACTATGTCTTTCCGTCTTCTATTTATGTAATCAGGGTTATAGGGCAGGGATATGTGCTGCTTTAATACTATGTTCATAATAAAGAGCTACCGAACTGTCAATACTTTACAAGACTGATAGAGGAGGTTCGTGGGAAAGAGGAAAGGGCGAAAGGTAGCAACTTTGAGCACCGCTCTCTGAGCTCGTTCGAGGGGTAGTAGTAGTGTTTTTCCAGCATCACCCCATGAAGTTATACAGTAACTCAGTAATGACTGACACAGTGCAAAGTAAACTTTTTTTTATAAGTTTTGGGTCTGCAATACACCGTAACTTTTTGAAAACAAATATCAATTTGCGTACTCTGTTGCTTAAGGCTTCAATATGTGGTTTGAATGTTAGTCCTTCATCTATTATAATACCCAAATATGTTAGTTGGTTAGTACGGTTAAGTTCTGGACAAGCACAGTGGTTAGTATCTAATGGATTTGTACAATAATGAGCACGTAAGGATAGGTTAGTGATGGCTGACGTAGACTTGCGCATAGAGAATTTAATATATTTTGTTTTCTCGGTATTTAGCGAAAATAAATTTTGCTGAAGCCATTTATTGACTACGTTAAACCCACTTTGCACAACCTTGCAGGCCTCATGTTCCGAATCAGCAGAAAAGAGTAGCGCAGTGCTGAGTCATTTTTAATTTACATAGATCGTTTATGTAAATCAAAAAGAGTGTTGGTCCCAAATTGGATCCTTGGGGAATTCCGTAGCAAGAGGTTCTCTCGTCATCACTGACAACATTTCCTATTTTTACGCATTGGGTCCGGTCTTCCAAGTAGCTTGTAAGGAGTCTGAGTCGATTCCCTCTTATTCCTACAGATTCCAGCTTGCACAACAGTATAGGAATGGAAACAGTGTGCTTGGAAATGCTTTTTTTAGATCTAGGAATATTCCTATAGTGTGGTTACCTTTATCAAGTTCTTGAGCAAGATAATCAGTGATGATGTACGGCATCAGCAGTTGACAATTTAGACCTAAAACCGAAATGTGCCTTAGATAAGATTGAGTTATCCTCTAGGTATTTTATCAGCCGCGTATTTATAATTTTTTCTAATATTTTCGAAATTGTTGACAGTAGGGAAATGGGCCTGTAGTTAGTCACTAGGTTTTTCCTACCAGATTTATACACGGGCACAATAACAGCTCTTTTAAGACATTTGGGAAATATACCTGTAGAAAAACATTGTTGAAATATATGAGTCAGTGGCTGTAACAGGATATATCTGAAGTTCTTAATTATTTTATTTGGTATATTGTCCCATCCTACTGCACAGTCATCTTTTAAACTCATGATAAAACTTTCTACCTCATCTTCGTCGGTATCAGCAAACAAAACTATGCTAAGGAGCTGCTATTCAAAAGTGCTGTTTGATTGATGCCCCGATTGCCCCTGTATGGTTTCAGCTAAACATTTACCCACATTAACAAAGAAATTATTTGCATTGTTAGCAGTAATAAGCGGCGATGTATTTGCTTGCAATAAACCTGATGACGAGTCACGTTGTTTCGCGGTGTTTGCGACTTTATTTACACATTTCCATATCTGTTTACTATTATTTCCCGCCTGTTCTAGTGTCATTTTATCGTAATTAACTTTCAATTTCTTTAAAAGATTGCTACAAAAGTTACGGTACCTTTTGTATGTGACCTGCAAAAATTGATTACTTGGGTTAGATTTAGATTTCATGTGCAGTTTGTCTGTGTCTCATACAACGCAAAAGACCCGCTGTTATCCACGGCTTGATGTTACAGTTTTTATTACTCAATCGAGTACTATTTGTATTATTCTGAATGGCGTGTTGCACTTTTTCTATTTAGTATGTCATACCAAACTGTGGATCAGCAGAATTGTAAACCGGGTCAAAATCAATGTTCCACAAGTCGTCATCAAGTGTATTTATATTTAATTTAGTAAATGTGCGATAGTTAGCTTATTTTGGTATTTTACAATTAATTGTAAGTAGGGCAGCTTTATGGTCTGTTATTCATGAGTTAATCACAAGCGTTAAGCGTGAGTGAGGGAAAGTTAGATTTCAGTATGATATCATATTTATATTGTGATGATATGGTCCAAGCATGAGCCACTTTGATGAGTAGGGAGTGTATGTGTGGGAAGCAAGCCATGGAAGAAGCATAGGTTAAGATACTCTTGAGCATGCGTATCTGTAAATCCCGGCAGAATATTGATGTTAATATCTCCAACTATTATTATTTTTTTGAAGGAAGTTAAGCCTTGCAAGGTATCATTCAGCGAGTCGATAAATTGATTTAAATTTCTAAAAGAAGGAGGTCTATATAATGCTAAAATAGCATAGTCCAAGCCTAATTTAATAAGCAGTCTGTTACAGTCATGTATATTTAGTTCTTCGACCAAGACATTATGATGATTCCTTGCATAAACTATCACTCCATCGTTTTGATTATAATTAATATGACTTTGATACATACTGTACCCCGGCATTAGTGGCACGTTGTACTGTTTAGAAAGCCAACATTCTGTAAAAACAATAAAGTCATCATCAAATGTTAAAACAATTGCTGAAAAGTATTGAAGTCATTATAATTACGAAGTATACTTCATATATTTTGCGTCAGAATGGTTAGTGTATGACTGTAAGAGGAAAGATATGGTTTGCATTCTTCAACCTCACAAAATTTAGATTCAGAAAAAGAGAATTGATCTAATTCATTATTTAAATTATTTATCATGGTAAAGTAACAATAAAAATAAAAGAAAAGAAAAAAGGCAAGGAGAATACCCTATGTGAGCGGCGCTCCTAGGCGCCTCCATAGTCTATTGAATTGATGTACCTCTTTTCCGCTTGCTGTTTGGCTGGGCACTCTTTATCTCCAGTTTTGTGGTTGTGTGGCTTTTTGAAGTGTTCTTCGGGCAGTCCTGGATGGAGTGTCCTTGTTCCCCACAGTGACCACAGGTGTGCCTCCCGGCATGATTTGGCCGCGTGGCCATACTGTTTGCATTTGTAGCAGCGCGTAACTAATGTGAAATCTCTTACAGGACAGGATGACCAATTAATAAAAGCGCGGTCTTTTGAAATTAAGGCTTTACGTATCACTACAGTTACTTCTACTACATAGTTACAGGTGTCAGAGTCTTTTTTACATGATTTATGGCGATAGTTTGATGGCGGATAAAAAGTTCTGCAGGTCAGTATTCTCCAGTTTTTCTGCAAGATTTAGGTTGAACAAGCAAGTTAACACTTTTGTCTCCTGCATGTTCGAGGGCACACCTATTATTACGACTTTTGGCTTCCTTTTTTGGGGCTCGTCCATCGTAAAACCTGAGGAAGTAAGCTGCACGGAGCGTTTCAGTTTTTCAACATCTTCTTTGTTATCAGTGCTGATAATAACTCCTTCATTCCTCGTCTTACGAAGGCCTCTCACGTGCAGCTTCATTTCCTGAGGGCGGATAAGTTGTTGTACCAGTGTTTTGGTCTCTTCGCTGGATTTCTGCTTGTCCACAGGGTAGATGGCTACTGCATTATGATTTAATGGTGCTCTGATGTAGTTATTGCTGCCTTTCTTCACCATGTCCGCAAAGGTATTACTTGGGGCTGGTTTCGGCACCTCTGCTATTTTTAGCTCTAGGTTTTTTATCTGCTGCGATATTTCCAATTTCTCCTCCAGAGACCTAATGGTGGTTTGGGCCAGGATGGCCTTGCTCTTCAAGGACTGGTAAAGGCAGGCCATTTGCGAAGTTCCGTGGGCGACTTTGCGGCATAGAGTGCTCATTCTCTGTTTTTGCTCTGAATTGAGCTTACCTTCAGCTGTGGTACTGCAGATATCGTTCAAGCAGCTCTGCTTGGCATGCTCGTAAGCCAGTTCTGGATCTCAGCAGTTGCGACTACTTCCATTTCCTCTCTTTGAGCCGGTGGTGGTTTAGGACTCTCTGCATATGCAGCTCCTGGTGTAGGGGGTGGAGTGCGAGTGGTTCTCGCACTGCTGTTAAACGGACTGCTTTCCATTTACGTTTGTTTTGGTATGTGAGTACATAACATATTAGAATGAATCACGAAACTACAAACTAGGTCACAATTAAATAAGTGATTACCTATTTTAAATAATTTTCAATACGTCTGCTCTGTATGAAGTGCATCGAAAATGATGAATGAATCAATAAAATAAAATAGGTATAAAAAGAAAACATTACTGCTATATTAAGTCGACGACCAGTCTCTCTAATTCCAACATTCTGCTCATGTAAAAATATGATTTTATGTTTGGTATAGTAATTAAATTGCGACATGATGCTTTTTTACACCAAATTGCTTAAAAATACTTAACGAGTTATGTGAAATGATTTACAAATGTCACTAGGCTATTAGGCATAGTGTAACTTTTGTCACTTAGATGTATTTATTATCTACCTCACGAAGGAAATAAATGTTTTACTTCGTATCCAAACATTCTTGGTAAACATAAATTTCGTGAACTTAAAGTTCTTTAATTTAACCACCTGTTTACAAGATAAGTTATTAGGCGTAAATCATATTGGTCGTTCTTTAATAATGCAATATTGTAGAAATGAAAACAAATTAAAAAAGAAACTGATGTGTGGACTGTAATTCGAACCCACAGATTGTTCGTCGCCAATCCATCATCAAACCGCTAAGCCACAAAAACTTGTAGAGACTACGCGAAATTAAAGATTGTAATTATGTAGTGTGACTTAAAAGCTTTTCAACTTTAATGTCAAAAAGATAATGATTAAAATAGCTTAACAAAATGATAAACAATGCCGGTGGCTCCGACAATGTTGGCGAGCACTTGTCTGATAAGCTCATATAAATTGAATAAACCTTATTGTTTCAGGAAGAGGGTCCAAATTCGTGTTTTTAGGGTGGGTCAGATAATGTTGACAACAGACTGTACGACACATCAAAATCAATCAGTGTGCTAGTTATATTCTTGATTAATTTATCAGTTCCATGGACCGAGAATAGTTAACAACTTATACTCCGATTGGCCCCGGACGGAAGGACGGATGGACAAAAACCTACGCGCTCCCTACGCTACACTACTGAATGTCATAATGTCATCAAACCATAAACCCTAATAAACCCATAGATCATACATATCCCAATCGAACTTAAACACGACCCAAACTCATAAAAAAAAACAAAAAACTCACAACTGTGCAAATGCCTGTAAATGAAAATGGGGCTCTATAATACATTGAATTTCACCAATGCACAGTAATTCAATATTATAAATGGGAATTGAACCCATTTCTAGCTAACCTAGCGAAACCTAGTACAAGGGTATATTTTGTAAGAAACCAATAAAAACATGATAATGATAAATGATATTTATTTTGTAAGTGGGTAGGTTGTAAATAACATTTTAACACGTTAATCTTTTCGGTCTTTTTAAACTAAATGAGGCCGGTGTTTCCAAGCTGACTACCCTGAGAAGAAACACCGAAACAAACTCAGAGGTCAAAGTCTCTTTTGAAGTCCATACAATTCATTGTACTGGTCAAATCATATGAGAAGCATAATGATTGATGGTTTAAACAACAAGATCACACGAGTTACATTCTTTGGTACAAATTTATATGGGACAGAACCTTTAGATATTATTCTATATTACAAATAGATACAAGTTTTACACTTAGATTTAAGGTCAGTACCTAATAACAAGGGTAATGCCCTATAGTTACATTTTACACAGAAATTACATAGAATAGTTAAGTGTACATGGTTTTAGAAAAAGTAAATACTCATCTTTATAGAATTGGTGCAGTTTCTGCTTCACAAGTCACCCAGGTCTGTACCGTCGGACAGTTAGCACAGCAAGTCCTTGGATAATTTGGCCAGAGCTTTCGCAGTACTGCGTACTAGCTCCTGTTTGGCTTGCCAGCCAGAGTTTCCACGTTAGTGTACTATCTCCTTGTGGCGAGGATCTCGTTGGCAGCTTAATAGTTACGGCAGACACCAGAGGTTATTTCCGTTAAACAGCTAGCACAATGAGTCCGCCCATCTATCGGTTACATGCCTTTTTATAGTCTTAGAAATCCCAAAGGTGGTCCCACCTTATTCAACCAATCACAGAGCGTCTTAAGTTTTGGCTGAATATCTATTATAATAGCTAATAATAAACAAAACTTATGTAAATTTTACCACTTAATTTATCATGGCGTCTATGATCTTTTATTAAGCTATAGTATCACGCCTAGGCAAATCAAAACGTTTCTTGAAAGTTTCAGCAACTAGATTAAGTCTTTGCATAGCTAAGTTACGTTCTGCGTGAACATCAATACATTATTACAGATTTTTGGCTTAAAATCGTTTAGTAACAATTTGGTACATCGAAATTGCAATGTAAAATCTTAGAAATATTAAAGTATCATACTATTCATCATTTCGTTATCAATTCAAAACGTTACAGTAAATAAACATTAGTTTTGATTACGCAAACTGCAAATCAATGGATTGGACTCTAGTCTTTTATGTTACAATATTTCTTATTCTGCCTTTTTAACTGTTTTACAACATTAATTAACAGTTATTTTCCTATAAATGTGAACAATCTAACACCTGCATCATAGACCTAGGTACTCACATTTACTCCCCACCGAGGGTGACTCCACGTTGTCGTCGTGGTGGGGCTGGAGTGTCTCTATGATCTTGCGGCTTTGCCGGTAGAATTACTCATGCCGGAAAGGTCCAAGTTGGAGATCAGACTAAGAGGGACACTCGGCGGAGTCCATACCATCTGACTACCGCGAGGGGAGCACTGTCTGGACTTGAACGAGCGCGATTCACTCTTCAAGTTTTTGGAGTATGTAGAAGGTGATGAGAATGCCAACCGGGCATGGCTGGCAGGCTTTGAAGAGGAGAGGGGATACAACCCTTTTATAAAATGATCAACGATCTTTTTTTTTCTTTTTTTAAAAACGTTGCCCCACACTAGGAATTTCTCCTGTGTCATGGGTGCGTTTACAAACATACAAAGTCACATACACAAACAGCCAGACCCGGAACAATATCTGCGGATCCCACCCCATAAAAAAGGCAGAGCTGTGTTTAGCACCAACAATGGAAGCGTGTCATAAAAATAAACTACCCCACGAGGGTACCTGCTGCTCCGCAGTAGGAGAATCCCTCACCCGCAGAGCTCGGTCTGTCCCAAGTATTCTGGGGGGACAATGAACGCTTACGATCCCAATCGGATCTTAACCCGTCCTTCAAAGGCGCATTGAGCCAAGGTGACTCACGTACTGATATGAACTCCTTGCCTATTTAGAAGATTTATGATAGGTTGTCATACTCTATGTTTGTCACTATCTGTTATTTTCATTTTCTCATGCTGTATTATAATCTATGATTATAATCTATACATATAATAAAATCGTAGACTTGCCGTGTCTGTACATTGAATATTTTCGCATAAAAATAACAGAGAAATGTTAGGAAAAAATTATAAAACGCAAAAATGCCATTTTTTAAATTTTTGTCTGTTTGTCTGTTTGTCCAAATGTTTGTGTCAGTATCACGCAAAAACCACTGATTGAATTCGAAAGATAAGTTCTTAAAAATATTAAGTGGTAACCCGAGTAACATTTAGCGTTTATTTCATCTAAATCGACCCACAAATTCAAAAGATATTGAATTTTTAATTTTAGTAAGGAACTTCAGCGCCAAGCGTTGCGGTGACCGAATCTTAGGCGCCATCTATTGAGAAAGATCAAATGCAGGTAAGCATGAAAATAACATCAAAACAAATTGTTGAGTTATTTGTGAAACTTTTAATAAGCAGTAAAATAAAAGTGAACATTTTAATACCATGACGTTACTTATTGTTACAAATGAGCTCCTTATTTAACGTGTTCCTCTGCCAAATATTTTGTCAGTTTACTACATGATCAAATAGATGGCGTTGCACTGATGACGCGTTTGTCTGAATCGCGGTGTTAAGATTTTCCGTTAGATTATGACTCTTACACGATTTCTGACAACGTTGTTGTTCGCTAAAGATTTAATCCGGTCTCAAAAAACTTTTTCAAGTCAGTGATAGGGTGAGGTCTCGAGTCCAAATTCGTAAAAATCTCTGATTTGTTCAGGTTCATTAATTAGGATTAGTTAGTGATAGTTTGACGGCTGATAGGACAACATGGAAGAAAAAACGTGTTGCGCCGACCTCAAGTAACATGGGATAAGGGTAGGAAGATGATGATTAATTAGGGTTCCGACTACCGTACCCAAAGGGTAAAACGAGACTCTATTACTAAGGCTCCGCTGTCCGTCACCAGGCTGTATCTCATGAATCGAGATAGCTAGACAGTTGAAATTTTCAATGATGATGTATATCAGTTGCCGCTATAATAACAAATACTAAAAACAGAATAAAATAAATATTTAAGTGGGGCTCCCATACAACAAACGTGATTTTTTTGCCGTTTTTTTATAGATAACTAGCTGTCCCCCGCGGCTTCGCTCCCGTCAACTGGCTACCTACCTACCTACCCTACACCTACCCTACACCTACCCTACACCTACCCTACACCTACCCTACACCTACCCTACACCTACCCTACACCTACCCTACACCTACCCTACACCTACCCTACACCTACCCTAAGGATTCTTAAATTTTCTAATTTTCCGCGCAATTGTTTTATTTTTTTTTTTTTTTTTCATAAGAACCTTCTCCTGACAATAACAAACACAACAAAAAAGAATTAGTGAAATCGGTCCAGCCATTCACGCGTGATGCCGTGACCAAGGAAAACGGGTTTCATTTATATATAGATGGTATGGAACCCTTCGTGCGCAAGTCCGACTTGCACTTGGCCGGTTTTTTTATAAATAATGGTATGGAACCCTTCGTACGCGAGTCCGACTCGCACTTAGCCGGTTTTTTGTTGTCGGCCTTGAACAATTCTGGTTCTTGGTTAGCAGTACTGAACTGGACGGTTCGACTTGCGAATCAGGCCTGTAGGGTTCTGTACCAAAGTCCAAAGATAGCGAACCTATCTAAGATAGGAAGACTAACGAATACCTCTAATAACATTGTTGAGTTATTTCTGGAAAAAGAGAAAAGTGAATATTTTAATCTGTTTACAAGAAATGTTTACGACATAACCTCGAATTTTTTCCGGCTTGAAGTTTTGTCTCCTTATGGCTTTTAGCCACTTTTTTGTCAGTGCTGAATCTTTAGGAAACTGATGCGCACCTATTTCCTTACAAAAAGGTACTTAACAGATCTTTGGAATTGTGAAAATAATTAGTTATTCAAAATGTTCATAGAAAAATCTTATATTTTGGTTAAAGCTATGCTAGCGCCACTTTGACAGTTGCCAACCCCATGGGTCGAATATAAATGGCGATTTATAAAATATGAGCGGGTAACCCCGAATAGGGTAGCAAGTTTGCGTCTACGCCGTGACAGCTGGCATTCTTTTTTTGACAGACAGCGTACGAAGTGCACGCGTGCTTACCTATTGGCTCGTAATCTAGTTTCATCTTGTGTTTTACCGTATATTTTGTTTACTAATGTAATCGAATGAAACGAGGGACTGTTATGAATCACAAACGTGCTATTATTTCAACGTTTCTTCTATAACACGCCCATGATGGATGACTATCACAAAGACCGCTCCGCTTTTGCGGAGGTGGTGGAGGCCGCGATCCGCGATGTGGCCTTGAAGAGGAAGCTTTCCTCTAAAAACAAGGCCATAAGCGCGGCGCTGGCCTCCATCCTGGCGGCAGCGGAGGCTAACCGAGGTGGGCCTCCAGCGGACGAGCTGTCCAAGCTGCGGGCGGAGGTCGCCCGCTTGGCTGCCGCCACCGAGCGTCTCCAGAGGGAGAACGCGGGGCTCCGAGCAGACCTGGCCAGGCTCCAGGGAGCCGGCCCACAGGGGGCGCCTAAGGGGGGGCGCAAGGAGGAAAGCCAGCCCGTGCCGCAGGAGAGCCAGGTGCTGGACCTTGTGCGGCAGGAGATGGCTGCCTTCCAGGCGCGGTTCTCCGTCCTGGAGGGCATCGTCCTGCGCCCCCCGTTAGCGGCGAGTGGGAAGGCTCCAGGCCGGAAAAAGGCGGCGTCGTACGCGGCCGCCGTGGCTGCCACACCGGGGTCGTCCGGCCAGGACAAAGGGTCCGGGCCGGCACCCGCGAAGCCGGTGTCGGGAAAACCGGACCCGGCCCCGGGAAGGAAGAGGAAGGGTGGGGTGGCTGCACGGACGGCGAAGGCTCCTGCGCCAGCCGTGCAGCAGCTCCCCCCGGATTCCTCGCCTTCTGAACCTCCCCCGGCTCAAGCTGAATGGCAAGTGGCCGGGGAGAAGAAGAAGGCGGGAAAAGCAGCCAGGGCGGCAAAGAGGCGGGAGAGAAGGCGGCGGCAGAGAGCGCGAGGCGTCGCGGCTGCGCTCCGCGCCCCGAAGACCGCGGCTGTAGTTTTATCGCTGCAGCCGGACGCGGTGAAGAGGGGCGTGTCGTATGCCAATATCCTCACTGAGGCGAAAGAGGCCGTCAACCTCAGTGAGATTGGCATCGTCGGGGGTCTCCGGCTCAGGGTCACCATGACCGGGGCCAGGATGCTGGAGATCCCTGGAGCAGACAGCGGTCCGACCGCGGACGCTCTAGCCGAAAGGCTTAGGGCGTCCTTGGGCGCGGATGACGTCCGAGTGTCCAGGCCCACGAAGTGCATAGACATGCGCATTTTGGGCCTGGACGACTCCGTCACGGAGGAGGAGGTGTTGGCCGCCGTCGTCGGGACGGGGGGGTGCTCTACAGAGGAGGTGAAGGTGGGCACCATCCGTCCTGACAACACGGGCATGCGAACCGTAGTGGTGAGCTGCCCCGTGTCTGCGGCCAAGAAAGTCTCGGAGGGCCGAAGGCTTTTGGTGGGCTGGGTCTCCGCGCAGGTAAAACTGCTAGAGCCCAGACCTCTGAGGTGCTTCCGTTGCCAAGTTGGCAACCACGTGGGAGAACTCTGCACCTCGGAGGTGGACCGCAGTGACCACTGCTTCCGCTGTGGTCAGCCCGGTCACAGGGCCGGCTCGTGCGACGCCGCGCCGCACTGCTTTGCATGTGCGGCAGCTGGCAAGCCGGCCGATCACTGGGCTGGGGGCAAAGCCTGCGGTCCACCCGCCAGGGCCGGGTCGAGAAGAAAACCCTCCTCCACCGCCGCTGCCGCCGCCGTCGCTTCCGCCGCAGCCGCCGCCACCGTCTTCGCCGCTGCCACTGCTCGGGAGGGGGCCGAAATGGAGTGCCAGTAATGGCCCCATTTCGCCTCCTCCAGACGAACGTTAGTCGCTGTGCCTCGGAACTGACGCTCCTGAGCAAGGCGCAGTGACTGACGCCTGCGGACAGCGAGCAATGGGTAGCTCGCTGTCCGATCAGGTCAGGCCAGAGTCGACGCCGCGTTTCACTCCGAACGCGCCGGAAAGAGCAGTCAACAACGGAGACGGGGCCCGCCAGGGCCAGAGCCTGCCAGGGTTGCGGAATATGTTCGAAAGAGTTACCGCGGCCCTGGGAAGAAAGGCACTAGGAGGACTAAGGGTGGGTTTTAGTCAGTAAAAGTCTGACACTCCCTGCCGCTCCACCCAGAGCGGGAGGGGTCATTTGATGATTTCCCATCATGAAAAAAAAAAAAAAAAAAAGACCGCTCCGCTGCCCATTCTGATATTCCGTCATGTATGTATATTTTTAAAGTTTCATAAAGATTTAATACGTTATCTAAGTTCATTAAACAATCTACACACATACTTTTATAAATAAGTTTTATGTATTTTTAGGTCCGTTCTTATATAATAAAATCAATAAGTCTCTAAGTATATATAGTGAAAACTGTAAAAAATGTAGTGAAATGTTGAGTGAATACTTAGCGACATTTAATTACTCAGACACTGAAAAATTGCTAGAAGTAATGCAATAAGTTTGCTAATGTTAGGTCAATTATTTGTTAAAAATATAATTATTAGGTATCAATGCTAACTCTATGTTCAGCAACATAATAGTCCACTAAAACCCTCAGCGTTGTTAAGTGATGGCCTGAAACACAGGTTTGAATAAACCTACATCAGGCAGGTCGCTATTATTGGATTCAGTGGGCCTTTAACCAATATAATATAAGTTATACACTAGATTTATTTTAGGCATAGTTTAATGTTTTCGTCATAATATTAATATGTAACTTTGTAATGATGTAACTTCCATATAATTTATACTTATGTGAACTTATGAATAAATTTATTATTTATTTATTTTATTTATTTTATTTATCCCTACATCAAAAAACTTTTTTTTTTGGCTTAGGTACTTAATCTGAATCCTTCAACTGTGCACGATTATTTAGCAAAACTTAAAAAATCAAAACAAAACTTTGTTTTCATTTCCTATAACCACAAGTTTCGCGAGTTTTTGAGTAATTATGTGTAAAATTGTATTTAAATCTGATAATGGTTTTGCGCACATTCAACGATTTTTTTAGCGCATATCGAAACAAAAAAACGTATTTCGATTTTCTAGGGTGATATTATAACGATTCACTGGAGCGATTAATTCAGTACTAAGTATCATCGCCTGGCTAGCTGGGGTTGGTTTCCAGTCAAACCGGATTCAACTGAATACCACAGTTTTAGGTACGTGAAGCGACTTCCTGTTTTACCTTCACAACCTGGGATACACGTTAGGTACCTCTTGGCAAGACTGGTGTCAGATTTTCTGTCTTCTGGCAATCCATAGGATCTGCCAAAGACCTACAAATGACAGCCGGACCAACGACTTAACATGTTATCCGAGGCACGAAGGAATATCGACATGTTAAAATGGTTACCCATCTACAGGCTTACCTCGGCAAGCATTGCTTAACCTGAACATCGACCTGAGTCACGAGCATCCACGCGAACGAAGTCGCGGGCACAGCTAGTGTTGAATAAAGCCAATATTCTATTTGGTATTGTCTTTTAGCATGTATCAATTTATTCAACATTAATTTTGTGATTTTCCGTGTCTAATATGCCTACTACCGAAAAAGAAAAATCTTCGATGTCGCGGTACCTACTATTTATATGTATATGGGTACCTACGGCCCAAACGTTTTGACATAGAACCTTCCATGGCTGCTTAGATTATAATAATATACACAATGGCTGGCTCGGACTTGAACTGGGCTCACTGGAAGTATTCGTTCGAGAACTTTATCGCGCTAGAAGCTTCCTCGGCAGACGATTCCCTCACGTATATACTTCTTGTCAACCATTTATCGCCATCGATATTTAACTACATCCGCACCTGCGCTACGAACGATGATGCAATTACTACTCTGAACACCGCCTACGAAAAGAGACGAAATAATACTCTTGCTCGTCACCGCTTCAACACTAGAAAACAACAGTATGGCGAATCGTTAAATAATAATAATAAACCCTCCATCGGTTGAGAACTTAAAAGAATTTTGGCAAGGAATATGGTCTGACAGCGCGGAGCATAATAAAGAAGCGAGATGGATAAAAGAAGAAATAGTTAGATCGGAAACAGTAGAAGAAATGCCGTTTTACGATATAGATACACTTGATTTAAATACAATCCTACTAATATTATAAACTAGCTTCTACCAGCGGCTTCGCCCGCGTGATAATCGGAAATAGGGAGGTTTCTTGATTTGTATTGTAACTACACCTACCCTACACCTACCTACACCAACCCTATACCTACCCTACTCCTACCCTACACCTACCCTGCACTTACCCTACACCTACCCTACACCTACCCTACACCTACCCTACACCTACCCTGCACTTACCCTACACCTACCCTACACCTACCCTAAACCTACCCTACACCTACCCTACACCTACCCTACACCTACCCTACACCTACCCTACACCTACCCTACACCTACCCTACACCTACCCTACACCTACCCTACACCTACCCTACACCTACCCTACACCTACCCTACACCTACCCTACACCTACCCTACACCTACCCTACACCTACCCTACACCTACCCTACACCTACCCTACACCTACCCTACACCTACCCTACACCTACCCTACACCTACCCTACACCTGCCCTACTCCTACCCTACACCTACCCTACACTTACCCTAACGAGCCCAAAAAATACTATGACATGTTTCTGGTCTCCTGGTACTTGATGTTTTTGGTCTCCTGGTACTTGTGAATCTGAAGTACTAAGGCAGCAGCGGCTCTGAGTTTCCACTTCCTCCTCAGTCTCCATTAATCCATGCCACTTACCGGGATAAAAAGTAGCCTATTTTTTATTCCAGGATATGAACTACATGTGTGCCAAATTTCATCCAAATCCCTTCAGCCGTTTTTGCCTGATTGTTACACAAACATACAAACATGCAAACATACAAACATACAAACTTTCACCTTTATAATATTAGTAGGATTATACTGGACGAGAACTTATCTTTTGAACGACATATACATGCACTATCCGGTCGAGTCAGAAAATTGATCCATGTAATGAAAAGGTTACGAGACTGCACACCTGCTTCTATACTGCGTACTGTTTATCTTGGGCTCTGCCAGTCTGTCCTCCAATACGGTATCTCCGTTTGGGGTGGATCAGGTAAAATTGCATTTATGGAAGCTGAAAGAGCACAGAGAGCCGTAATTAAAGTGATGATGCTCAAGATGCCTTTCTTGTACCCAACAGACAGTCTTTACAAAGACTTCCCGGTCCTTCGTTGTCGACAGCTATTTATCCTCAATGCCACCCTTAACACGCACAAATATCTAAAATTGAGGCCTGACTATCAAGAGATGACTTCAAAACGCATATTTAGAATTCCCATTCCTCAAGTAAACTCTCTTATAGCTAGACGCTCCCCAGACTACCTATTTCCTCGCATTTATAACAATACTAGCTTCTACCAGCGGCTTCTCCCGCGTGAATATCGGAAATAGGAAGTTTTCCTGATTTGTACTGTAATTTTTTTACTCAGGAAACACCTACCCTACACCTACCCTGCACCTACCCTACACCTACCCTACACCTACACTACACTTTCCCTACACCTACCTACCGTACACCTACCCTATACCTACCCTATACCTACCCTAACCAGCCCAAAAGATACTATGACATGTTTCTGGTCTCCTGGTACTTGTGAATCTGAAGTACTAAGGCAGCAGCGGCTCTGAGTTTCCACTTCCTCCTCAGTCTCCATTAATCCATGCCACTTACCGGGATAAAAAGTAGCCTATTTTTTATTCCAGGATATGAACTACCTGTGTGCCAAATTTCATCCAAATCCCTTCAGCCGTTTTTGCCTGATTGTTACACAAACATACAAACATACAAACGTTCACCTTTATAATACACTTCTGGACACATCTATTGGCCCACCTTAGAGTTTAGGTTTCGATGGCCCCTACCGAAATATGATTGCTAGATTGAACAAAAACTGTTGATGCAGTTTTAAACCTGATACATTTTACCATCTTTTTCGATCGTATTGTTTTAAATTTGAATTCAGAATACCATACGACATGGAGCTACGCCTAACAAGTCGGATATGTGCCTTGTTAAAGGCAATTGATTTTTGAATAAAAAACATGTTTTATCAAATAAAGGTTTAATTTAATAACGCGTGTTGCCTCCATGGGCATCTACCACAGCTCTCATACGATTGGGCATAGAGTTTATCAACCGCTCTATGAAATTTTGAGGGATCATCTCCCATTCCTCTTCTATGGCAGTTTTCAACTCCTGCATCGTCTGGGCAACTGGCTGACGAGCCCTAACACGTCTTTTTAGCTCGTCCCACATGTGCTCAATGGGGTTCATGTCTGGGCTTCTGGCTGGCCAGTCCATAACTGTGATGTTCACATCCCGAAGATATTCCCTGACGATGCCGGCCGCATGGGCTCTTGCATTATCATGCATAAAAAGGAAATTTGGGCCCACATAGTCCGCGTATGGTATCACGTGAGGTTCTAAGCACTCACGAATGTACCCTTCAGCATTTAATGTTAGCAGCCGTGGTCCTGTAACAACCTCAAGTTGAGTTTTGCCGCTCGCGGATATACCGCCCCAGACAGTCCATGAGCCACCGCCATAAGCAACCCTCTCTTCAAAGCAGCATTGTGCGAAACGCTCTCCCTTACGTCGGTAGACCTTCTTCCTTCCATCATTGCCATGTAACACAATTTTAGACTCATCAGAAAAGAGTACACGGCTCCAATCTTGCTGTGTCCAATTTAAATGAATGCGTGCGAAATGAAGGCGCGCTGTTCGGTGGGCTCGCGTTAGTTTGGGCCCATTAGCTGGCTTGTGTGGTACCATATCGCGTTCTTTTAACCTTCTCTGAACAGTTCTAGCGCTCACAGATACTCCGTGGAAGTCGCGAAGTTGGTTTTGTATCTCAATGGAGGTAAGGTGACGATTTCTCAAGCTGGTCGTCACGATGAATCGATCCTGCCTTTCAGTTGTGACCCGAGATCGTGGCCTTCCTTGGCGACGAACAAAGCCGCCAGTCTCTAGGTACCTCCGATAAACATTTCGGACCGCAGATCGACTTAAATTAAGTTGAGCACTCACGTTTCTTTGGCTGTGTCCGGCCTCAATAAGTGCCACAGCTTGGGCGGCGACTTCAGGTGAAGTATCCATAGATTATTGATAGAACCTCACCTTAATGTTAAGAATAAGTAATGTTTGTTGCAAAACCAAAGATATCAATCACTTTTTCAAGAATTAAATCCAAGTAAACCAATAAAACCAAGTTTTCTTAGTATTCGATTGTTTGATATCAACAAACAGGCTCCAAATTGTCTTTTGTTTCTTTAAATTCTGTGTTCGAAATTCAAAAAAAGACGATTGAATGAAATTGTGAATGTGCCAGGTTCAAAACTGCATGAAAACTTTTTGCTCGACCTACTATAAAATTTTAGCTAGGACCAAACGAAACTGAAAACACAAGGTGGGCCAATAGATGCGTCCAGAAGTGTATAAGTAGGATGTGAATGTTTGTATGTTTGTATGTTTGTGTAACAATCAGGCAAAAACGGCTGCAGGGATTTGGATGAAATTTGGCACACATGTAGTTCATATCCTGGAATGAGACATATGTTACTTTTTGTCCCGGTAAGTGGCATGGGTCAATGAAGACTGAGGAGGAAGTGGAAATTTAGAGCCGCTGCTGCCTTAGTACTACAGATTCACAAGTACCAGGAGAACAAACACATCAAGTACCAGGAGACCAGAAACGTGTCATAGTATTTTTTGGGCTGGTTAGGGTAGGTGTAGGGTAGGTGTAGGGTAGGTGTAGGGTATGTGTAGGGTAAGTGTAGGGTAGGTGTAGGGTAGGTATAGGGTAGGTGTGGGGTAGGGTAGTGTAGGGAAGAGTAGGCTAGAGTAGGGTAGGGTAGTGTAGGGTAGGGTAGTGTAGGGTAGGTTAGGTGTTTCCTGAGTAAAAAATGTACGATACAAATCAGCCGGTCGATTCTGTTGATATCTCGCGGTGTTCACCTAGGCGGAGTGAACGACAACTGAGCTGTCATTCCGTCTTATTTGTATGGTTTGACAACTCACCCGTCGTGCAACCCGCCCAAGTGTTCACTTCGACATGTTTACAGAATCGCACTGCAGGAAACCTTCCTATTTCCGATATTCACGCGGGCGAAGCCGCTGATAGATGCTAGTGTTTGTATGTTTGTACTAGCTTCTACCAGCAGCTTCGCCCGCGTGAAAATCGGAAATAGGGAGGTTTCTTGATTTGTATTGTAACTACATCTACTCTACACAGTCTACACCTACCTACACCTACCCTACACCTACCCTACACCTACCCTACACCTACGCTACACCTACGCTACACCTACACTACACCTACCCTACACCTACCCTACACCTATCCTAACCAGCCCAAAAAATGTTATGACATGTTTCTTGTTTCCTGGTACTTGATGTTTTTGGTCTCCTGGTACTTGTAAATCTGTATTACTAAGGCAGCAGCGGCTCTAAATTTTCACTTCCTCCTCAGTCTTCATTGATCCATGCCACTTACCGGGATAAAAAGTAGCATATGTCTCATTCCAGGATATGAACTACATGTGTGCCAAATTTTATCCAAATCCCTTCAGCCGTTTTTGCCTGATTGAAACACAAACATACAAACATACAAACATACAAACATACAAACATACAAACATACAAACATACAAACATACAAACATTCACATCCTACTAATATTATAAAGGTGAAAGTTTGTATGTTTGTATGTTTGTATGTTTGTGTTTCAATCAGGCAAAAACGGCTGAAGGGATTTGGATGAAATTTGGCACACATGTAGTCCATATCCTGGAATGAGACATATGCTACTTTTTATCCCGGTAAGTGACATGGATCAATGAAGACTGAGGAGGAAGTGGAAATTCAGAGCCGCTGCTGCCTTAGTACTTCAGATTCACAAGTACCAGGAGACCAGAAACATGTCATAGTATTTTGGGCTGATATAATTATGTAGGTAGGGTAGGTGTGGGGAAGGTGTAGGGTAGGTGTAGGGTAGGTGTAAGATAGGTGTAGCGTAGGTGTAGGGTAGGTGTAGGGTAGGTGTAGGGTAGGTGTAGGGTAGGTGTAAGGTAGGTGTAGAGTAGGTTTAGGTAAGTGTAGGTAGGTGTAGAGTAGGTGTAGTTACAATACAAATCAAGAAACCTCCCTATTTCCGATTTTCACGCGAGCGAAGCCGCTGGTAGAAGCTAGTCCTACTAATATTATAAATGTGAATGTTTGTATGTTTGTATGTTTGTGTTTCAATCAGGCAAAAACGGCTGAAGGGATTTGGATGAAATTTGGCACACATGTAGTTCATATCCTGGAATGAGACATATGCTACTTTTTATCCCGGTAAGTGGCATGGATCAATGAAGACTGAGGAGGAAGTGGAAATTTAGAGCCGCTGCTGCCTTAGTACTACAGATTTACAAGTACCAGGAGACCAAAAACATCAAGTACCAGGAAACAAGAAACATGTCATAGTATTTTTTGGGCTGGTTAGGATAGGTGTAGGGTAGGTGTAGGGTAGGTGCAGGGTAGGTGTAGGGTAGGTGTAGTGTAGGTGTAGCGTAGGTGTAGGTAGGTGTAGGGTAGGTGTAGTTACAATACAAATCCAGAAACCTCCCTATTTCCGATTTTCACGCGGGCGAAGCCGCTGGTAGAAGCTAGTCCTACTAATATTATAAAGGTGAATGTTTGTATGTTTGTATGTTTGTATGTTTGTATGTTTGTATGTTTGTGTTTCAATCAGGAAAAAACGGCTGAAGGGATTTGGATGAAATTTGGCACACATGTAGTTCATATCCTGGAATGAGACATATGCTACTTTTTATCCCGGTAAGTGGCATGGATCAATGAAGACTGAGGAGGAAGTGGAAATTCAGAGCCGCTGCTGCCTTAGTACTATAGATTTACAAATACCAGGAGACCAAAAACATCAAGTACCAGGAAACCAGAAACATGTCATAGTATTTTTGGGCTGGTTAGGATAGGTGTAGGGTAGGTGTAGGGTAGGTGCAGGGTAGGTGTAGGGTACGTGTAGTGTAGGTGTAGCGTAGGTGTAGGGTAGGTGTAGGGTAGGTGTAGGGTAGGTGTAGAGTAGGTGTAGGTAGGTGTAGGTAGGTGTAGGTAGGTGTAGAGTAGGTGTAGTTACAATCCAAATCAAGAAACCTCCCCTATTTCCGATTTTCACGCGGGCGAAGCCGCTGGTAGAAGCTATCCTACTAATATTATAAATGTGAATGTTTGTATGTTTGTATGTTTGTATGTTTGTATGTTTGTATGTTTGTATGTTTGTATGTTTGTATGTTTGTATGTTTGTATGTTTGTATGTTTGTATGTTTGTATGTTTGTATGTTTGTGTTTCAATCAGGCAAAAACGGCTGAAGGGATTTGGATGAAATTTGGCACACATGTAGTTCATATCCTGGAATGAGACATATGCTACTTTTTATCCCGGTAAGTGGCATGGATCAATGAAGACTGAGGAGGAAGTGGAAACTCAGAGCCGCTGCTGCCTTAGTACTTCAGATTCACAAGTACCAGGAGACCAGAAACATCAAGTACCAGGAAACCAGAAACGTGTCATAGTATTTTTTGGGCTGGTTAGGATAGGTGTAGGATAGGTGTAGGGTAGGTGTAGGGTAGGTACAGGGTAGGTGTAGGGTAGGTGTAGCGTAGGTGTAGGGTAAGTGTAGGGTAGGTGTAGGGTAAGTGTAGGGTAGGTGTAGGGTAGGTGTAGGGTAGGTGTAGGGTAGGTGTAGGGTAGGTGTAGAGTAGGTATAGGTAGGTGTAGGTAGGTGTAGAGTAGGAGTAGTTACAATACAAATCAAGAAACCTTGCTATTTCCGATAATCGCGCGGGCGAAGCCGTAGCTGGTAAAAGCTAGTTTATAATATTAGTAGGATGTATGTTTGTATGTTTGTATGTTTGTGTAACAATCAGGCAAAAACGGCTGAAGGGATTTGGATGAAATTTGGCACACATGCAGTTCATATTCTGGAATGAGACATATGCTACTTTTATCCCGGTAAGTGGCATGGATCAATGAAGACTGAGGAGGAAGTGGAAATTTAGAGCCGCTGCTGCCTTAGTACTACAGATTCACAAGTACCAGGAGACCAAAAACATCAAGTACCAGGAAACCAGAAACATGTCGTAGTATTTTTTGGGCTGGTTATGGTAGGTGTAGGGTAGGTGTAGGGTAGGTGTAGGGTAGGTGTAGGGTAGCTGTCAAAGTCAAAGTCAAAGCATTTATTTCAATTAGACCATTTACAGGCACTTTTGAATTGTCAAGGTCGGTCGGTCAAAAATATGAAGCTATTTGCACGTTCCGATCTCTATGGAGAAGAACGTACAAGAAACTCCACGGACACTCTTTTAAAAATAATATTTTGATACAAAATTATGGTTACATCATTCATATTGAAATTATACATATGTCGTAGAATGATGGCGCTACTGTGGGACTACGGACAGCGCCATCTAACAAATTGTTTCGAAACCTTATAATCACGTGATCGGAAACGCAAGCGCGCCTACCGCTTGGACACGATCGTCGGTAGAGGGGACAGCGAGTACGGGTGGGGCTAGAGGTGGTCACTCTAGCGCTCAGGCAGTCTCGGCTGAATGCCCAACCACGCACGTTGTCTGTTTCCTGTTTAAACTGTTGGTCTGAATAAAGTTATTTTAATTTAAATTATCGTTCGTTCGAGTACCTGCAACAGTGTCCACATCTAAAACTATATTGGATTGTGAAGAAGTCCCGGAGCTTCGCGTCTCGGCCACCCATGACGCGACATCAGAAGTTGGGATATACCTCAAATGGCTCACTTGAAAATTCGTGACAGTGAAGTGATAGTGAAAACCGTTTGCACTTTATTTTTAAAATGCAACAAACTGGTGCGCTTTCCCCCAGACGCTAAAAACTCGATGTATGTTGTGAAGTGTTGTGTAATTCGATCCGATAAACCTAAGTTCGACGCGCAATGATAGTGCGTCACCGCGGTGGTATGTTTTCTCGAGGATAAGTGTTGTTCAGTGCAGCTTATTTTCGACCTTAAGGTGTTGAAAAGCTTCGTGCCAACATGCCTGTCGTAGATCACCTATCTGGGTTTAACGCGGGACCAAATAAAGGAATATTCCATGGTCAAACTCCTATTTGTCAAGTTTTATGCGACTACCCTCATTAACCTGAACAATGAAAAATGAGTCCAGAACGGAGGCGAGCAGCTTCATAACAGCTGGCCAGGTCAAGGAGAAGTGCGTGAATGTGTGTAAGGTCCTTTAGGTCAGCCTGGTGAGTCATTTTCAGTTTGTATTTACTGTGGAGCAGGGGTGCTCGTTAGTTATCGATTTTCAACTTTGTTTTTGAGTGAAAATTTAAGAGCTACGCTCTCATGGATTATCTATGTTGGATAATTATTTTTCGCTTTATTGCTCTATGCTAAAGTGAGGTTGTAATTTTCATGTTGACTATCGCTTTACTGTAAACAGTTTAGTAGTAGTTTAGGCGCTATAGCTTTGGTGTTGCTGGTTAAGCAATGGCGTTTTAAAATCATGCTAACTAAGCGGTAATTTTCTGCTATCGCAGGTTGAGTAATGAAGTGCAGTGCCAGTTCAGAGCTGTTGCTGTTTGGACAGTAAAAATTAAGATAATTGCAAAAGCAATATTTTGATTTATCATCACCAACCATAGTGCGTGACTTTGCCCACTGGTGGGCATAGTCCTCTTTCTTGTGTCAATGTTCTGATTAGTTTTAGATTTTGATTGACTTTGATAATGTGGTTACTACGCTAACCTGTAACCATTATTTCCACCACAGCTTTGATTGGACTTGTACTCTCGCAGTGTTTCTCAGTTTCAGATATCGTAAATCGGTGGATGAAGCCAGCTGGAGGCTAGCGGTTCGCATGCTGCAGTAACTGCTGAGCAACTGCAACTGCTGAGCAGCTGCAACTCCTGAGTAGTTCTAAGCGTGGCCGGCCGAAGGTCGTCAAGCAGTTTTCAGGCTGCAATAGCCGAGCATCTTGTCAACATCTGTGTGGACAAGAGCGTTCGAGGCCGACTGGAATATCGAGTGAGTCACTTCCGTTTTATTTTGATTGTGACTTTCAAAGCTTTAAAGTGGTTCATATATCAGTTCAGTGGATGGATTGGTAGTGCTAGGTAATTTTTACATACTTGGTCATGTTTCGACAACAGTTAGTGGTTTTAATGTCATTGTTTATAGCTTTACGAGTACAGAGAATTCTGAGCTGTTACGATTTCTAAATCGATTTTTCTGTTTTGCCTACTAGGTGTTTCAGTTAATATGATGAGATGAGATTATTTTAAAATAAGATTGATTGATTCAAACCGTATAGTGCAGCAATGACCCTGATGTTCGTAGATTAACTTGTAGTAATTCGTGAACGGGGTTCATTAAAATGAGTTTTTGGACGCAAGCTCTTATTCCTCGTTTCGCAAGCACCGACGTTCAAAGCTTACCGGTCGGTATGTTTTACAATCTCCTTGTTTGAGGATGCCCAAGACCAAGTACCTGGGAATCGAGTGGTAGTCCTGGATGGCATGGACGGGAGAGTTTGGATCAGGATATCGTTGTGGTAGCTCTAGGTAGAGTAGGTAGTGCAGGCGAGAGAGTTGAGTCTGCATTCCCGTGGGGAAGTGCGAGTGTAGTAATTATTGCTGATCTATGAGAAAGCTGTGACTGTGAATAAGATACCTGGTCATTAGTTTTCTTTCTATCCAAATTGATGTGAGTTTGACGACCTTTACTGGTGCTTAGACCAGGTAATCTCGAATACTAGTGAATTGCAAATTAAACTCAAAGTTCATATTTCAAGTAAACCATTTGCTACGTTTACGCTTAGTTACTTTTGAACCGTCAAAAGGCTGATTGAATGACCGACTAGTCGGAAAAGTGAAATCATGGAATAGCGTTGTGTGTTTAAAAGTTTGTAGGCACAATATACCGTAGCGATTAACGATAGCAAATCGTGGCAAGATGCAAGAGGTGAAGTACAGTTTGCTTTTAATTTGGGGATTTGAGAGACCGTTATTATTGATGTTTAGTGACGTAGATGCTAAAGTCGGTTAAAGAGAGAGTCCGTAAGATTTAGAGTTTTAAACGATGTGCGGAATATGATAAAGCTCAATTTTATTGTTCAGAAGCTACAACGAAGTTTTCCGTGAACGACTTCGTGTTATTAGCAAACTAAGAGTGAAACCAGTGAAAGGCTAAATTCAAAGGTCCATTCAAGGATTATCGAAGGGTTACCTTTTCTATCGAAGGGTTGATGGATACCGACTAAAGGCGCTTGACTCTCCCCCGATCACCAGATTCCTTGAGAATTAGATGTCATAGGTTGATGGCAGTGGTAGTGAAACCAAATCTGATTAAGAATGGCTTGTATACTCATACTCGAAACTTTTGACCGCACCTCAGGTAGTGTAACCTGTAGGCGATGGGTCTGACCGCACCTCAGGTGGAGTAACCTGCAGGCGATGGGTCCGGAAGTGTTGACCGCACCTCATGAAGAGTAACATGTAGGCGATGGGTCTGACCGCACCTCAGGTGGAGTAACCTGTAGGCGATGGGTCTATAAGTGCTGACCGCACCTCATGAGTAACATGTGGCGATGGGTCTACAAGAAATCGTTGATGCGATTCTTGTCTGTGTTGGTGCACAGAGCCCCTCATGTGTTGTAGCATATGTGAAGAATCGTTGGTGCGATTCTGGTCTGTGTTGGTGCACAGACTAAAAAGAAAGTTTAATGAGTTGAGTATACATTGCTTACGGATTATGGTAAAGTAACAGAATTGTTAGAATTACCGTGTTGTAGTTGACCGGACCTTTTCCAATGAATGAATTTGGTACCTAGAATATTGTTGAATCTTAGTAAAGCAAATCGTAACGTCTGGTTTTCAATCAACCAATTTTTGTATTGCTGTACCAGTTATTTTTGCTGTGTTAATTTGCCCTTCGATCAATCGCGTTCGATTTTCGCTGAGAGCAGTTGGGTTGCATGCGATCGCGCGTATCACAGTACTAAGTGCTTACGCATCAAAATAACGCCGTCAAGTCGGCTGCATCGCAATGACCTAGTTATTGCGTTATGCTGGCGGCTGACGGCGAATGTTATTGTTAAGGCGAAGTTAATACTCGTTTAAATCTTACAATGGATTTGAAAAAGAATACACTGGGTGATACCAGAGTGAGCTTAAAAACAGAGACGGAACATCTGCTGTACAAGTATTATTGTGAAGAAAAAAATGAGCGTCTGAAGCTCCAACAGAACCTAAATGACTTAAAAAGTCAAATAGAAAGCCTCCAGCAACAGCTGAAACTTCAAACAGAAAACACACCGAAATCAGCAACAGCCGCCACTAAGATTTCTATACCGCCTGTTGAATATACAACGGACGAAGAAGAACTCGCTCGAGAAACAGGGTGGATACGACAAAAGAGCAGGAAGAAAAGAAAATTGAACACCTCTCCTGCCCAACATACCCAAAATGAACACGGAAGAGACGTGAATAATGGTAATGAAAAAACCATCAAAACTCCTTTGCCACCACCCATTGTTGTAGATGGTATCCAGAATTACCAAAAATTCTTTGATTTTCTATGTGAGAGTCAATCAGCTGACGCGTTCAGCATCAAAATGATGAATGGAGATACCGTGAAAGTATATGCCAAAAACGAAGAATCGTACAGAGCAATTTCAAAAGCCCTTTCCGATAACAATTGCCTTTGGCACTCATATGAAAACAAGCAAGACAGGCCAATAAGAGTTATGGCAAAAAAATTGCATTCCACATGCATCCCGGAAAGAGTAGTCGAAGACTTGCGCAGCAAAGGCTACAAGATTCTAGAAGCAGTCAACAAATTGAGTTGGAAAACCAAAGAGCCACTCAATATGTTCATGCTGACATTCTCAAATGATGAGGAAACTAATAAAATATTCAACATTAAACACATATTAGGATGTAACGTGGAGATACAACCGTTAAAATCCACAAAACTAGTACCTCAGTGCAAAAGATGCCAGGCATACGGCCATACGCAAAAGTACTGCTCCAAAGAACCGAGGTGCGTAAAATGCACAGGTAAACATCTCACCAAGGATTGCAGAAAACCAAAAGAAGAGAAGCCAAAATGCGTTCACTGCGGAGCCCCACATCCGGCTAACTACAGGGGATGTATTGTAGCCAAGGAAATACAACAGATACGATTGAAAAAATCGAAAAAAAATAATATGAACCCTCAACAAAGTGCACCTACCGGCAGAGGTGAAGACAGCCAGTTCAAACCAAGTCAAAGCACGATGCAAACTACGAGTAAAAACATCTCATACGCTCAAGTAACTACAAGAGGCATAGCGACAGCGCCTTTGGCTGATATGAACAGCAACAAAAAGTTGGATGAAATCTTAAAGTTAATGTCATCATTCGACGAAAGATTAAAAAAAATTGAAAATAGCAACAAAACTGCTACTTCTAAAACAAAAAAATGAATAATACACTTAAACTTATGGCGTGGAACTCAAATGGGTTACAAAAACATCAAAATGAAAAGTTACAAGTAGTTTTAGAAATAGAGAAAATTGATGTGTGCCTGATATCAGAAACGCACTTCACAAAGCAATGTCATATAAAGTTTAAAGGATACAAAATATACCATGCACTACACCCAGACAATACTGCAAGAGGCGGAAGTGCCGTTATTGTTAAAGAAAACCTGCAGCACTACGAAGTGTTTAAATACGAAGAGAGAGATATTCAAGCAGTGGCAATTTGTCTACAAACCAAAAACAGTGTGTGCCATCTACTGTCCACCACGTTACATGATAAAAAAAGACCACTATATGTGTTTTCTAGCCCACCTTGGTAATAGATTTATCTTAGGAGGTGACTTCAATGCTAAAAATACGTATTGGGGTTCCAGACTCACTACTACTAAAGGCAAAGAACTACTGAGTGCCATAAAAGAGCTAAAATGTGACGTTATATCTACTGGAAAGCCCACATATTGGCCAACAGATCCAAATAAAATACCGGACTTAATCGATTTTTTCGTAACCAAGGGTCTATCAACTAGTTATACTAAGTCGGAACAAAGTTTTGACTTGAACTCAGATCACTCTGCAATTTACTTAGAAATTAGCGAGAGTACTTTAAACAAAGAAAACAGTCTCACTCTTGTCAATAAGTGTACGGACTGGGAGAGCTTTAAGGCCAGATTGAATGATCAAATAGACCTTAAAGCTCCATTAAAAACCCCCGAACATCTAAATATCGAAGTTGAAAAGTTTATAACGCACATCTTGCAAGCAGCGTCGGAAAATACACCTGACTTCAACAAAAAGACGAAGGGAAATATTTACCCCCTCAGAATCAAGCAGCTCATCATGGAGAAAAGAAGACAGAGAAAAACGTGGCATCAATCTAGGTGTCCAGATGACAAACGAAGACTAAACAAGCTTACAAAAAAAGTAAGAAGACTAATCCAGAACTATATAGATGACTCAACCAAAACCTACCTGCTGAAACTAAGTAACGACCGAAGGACAGACTACTCCCTTTGGAAGGCTACTAAGCATCTAAAGAGGCCGATAGCCCAAATCCCTCCCATCAAATGTGAAAACGGACAATGGGCACTTACTAATGAGCAAAAAGCTGTGAGATTTGCAGAGCACCTAGAAAATATATTTCAACCAAACGAGGGTGACATAATTGAAGACCGCACCCTGAGTAATATAGTGGTGCCAGATCATGTAGAAGCGATCAAACTAGTAACACCGAAAGAAGTCTTACAAGAAATAAAACATAAAATAAGCCCACGAAAATCACCAGGTTATGAAATTAAATTCACTTAATCCTTTCATAGGAGATAATCAACTCATTCGTGTGGGCGGAAGGTTAGCACAATCACCATATAATTACGATAGAAAATTTCCTATCCTTCTGCACCCAGCTCATCACATAACTAAAATCATATTCTCAACATATCACACCACACTTTTACACGCTGGCCCACAACTGTTATTGTCACACATACGTCAAGTTTTCTGGCCAATATCTGGTCGTAACCTAGCTAGGAAAACTACACAATCATGTGTAACATGCAAACGGTATAAAGGAAAAACTGTAACACCTATCATGGGACAGTTACCTGAACAGAGACTGCACGCAAACTTTGTATTCAGTGACGTAGGTGTCGACTACGCCGGGCCAATTATGATTAACAACCGTAAGGGGCGTGGAAGTGTGCTTATCAAATCTTACATTTGCATTTTCGTTTGTTTTGCAGTCAAGGCTGTTCATTTGGAGTTGGTTACAGATATGACGACAGATTCATACATAGCAGCAATTAACAGGTTCATTTCTCGCAGAGGTAAACCTAATAATATTTACTCAGACAATGGGAAAAATCTAGTTGGTGCAGCTCGTGTGATCACCAACTTTCTCAAAAATCACAGTGAGTCAATTTACAGTACTGCTGCAGAACAAGGTGTAAACTTCCACTTCATTCCCCCATATTCACCCCACTTCGGGGGTCTATGGGAGAGCACTGTCAAATCAGTGAAACATCATCTCAAAAGAGTACTAGGGATGGCACACCTCACATATGAGGAAATGTATACATTACTAGTCCAAATAGAAGGCATTCTTAATTCAAGACCACTCACTCCTCTTTCATCCGATCCGTCTGATCTCTCAGCTCTCACACCCTTTCACTTTTTAATTGGTCGTACTCTAACTGTGCTACCTCATCCACAGATGTCCGACTGCGACCCAGCACGGCTACCGCGTCATCAACGAGTTGAACTTCTACGCCAGCATTTTTGGAGACGCTTTAATAAGGAATATATTTCCCAGTTGCACCAAAGGACGCGCTGGCATCGCTCACAAGGCGCGCTCACAGACGGCTCGCTGGTCATCGTGAAGGACGAGACACTACCGGTGGCGCAATGGCCGCTGGGACGCATAGTGAAGCTCTATTCAGGACCTGACGGAGAAGCTCGAGTAGCGGACATCAAGACAATGACCGGGACAATCCGAAGGGCTTTCCATAAAATATGCCCATTGCTGGATGATAGATCATCAGTCTGAGCACGAAGCAAGACAATCAGCCAGGCTGGCCTCTCCATTGTTGGCCCGGGAATATGTTAACGCACACAGCATCAACACTACTTACACACACACCTGCGCGACGAGGGGACCGGGCGGCGCGGCGTCCGCAACACAGCTCGTCGACGATCTATTACCATCTCACACCTCAGCCGCGATCGCACGCTTAACTTAAATACTCCTATTATATTATAACTAATTTTATTAAACCTTAATACAGTCCACTCTTTTATTTATCTGGGCCTATCTAACAGGGGAAATTCTTCATAACTTACCAAGAAAGGGTCTGGTTAAGTTAACAACCCTTATTAATGCCGCACTGAGGCTTAAATATGTACCAGACTTATGGAAAGTTGCTGAAGTAATAATGATAGCAAAGCCTGGGAAACCGGCTCACGAAACGACATCATATAGACCGATTTCTCTGCTACCAATTATGTCAAAGCTGTTTGAAAAGCTGCTACTCAAACGGCTTAAACCAATAATAGAAAACAGGAACATTATCCCAGAGCACCAGTTTGGTTTTCGAGAACAACACTCAACGATCGACCAAGTGCACAGAATCACAAACGTAATAGAAAACGCGTTAGAAAACAAAAAAGTTTGTTCTACTGTTTTTCTAGACGTAGCTCAAGCGTTTGACAAAGTATGGCATGAAGGTCTTATACATAAACTGAAGAAACTCCTACCAAAACAGTTTGCAGATATATTAGAATCCTACATTCTAAACAGAGTATTTAGAATAAGACAAGAAGACGCTTATTCAGAACTAAAACAAATAAAAGCTGGCGTACCGCAAGGAAGTGTGTTAGGTCCGGTCCTGTACCTACTATATACTTGCGATATTCCTGAATCAGAACACAATACCATTGGGACCTTTGCTGATGATACAGCCATAATGGACGTTGGAAACAGCCACGAAGAAGCAGTAGAAAAGGTTCAAATGGCTGTTAATCAAGTTTATGACTGGACCAAAAAATGGAGAATTAAATTAAATGAATCCAAATCTGTACACATAGACTTTACAAACAAAAAGCAACAGCATTTTCCAGTTCATATTAATGGCAAACAAATCCCTTACGAGAACACAGCCAAGTATCTCGGTATGACCCTTGATGCAAAGCTACGATGGAAAGCCCACGTCAAGAAGAAAAAAGATGAACTCGACCTGCGGTTCAAAAAATTGTATTGGCTACTTGGAAGGAACTCCGCGCTGTCCGTGCAAAACAAATTGTTGTTATACAGACAAGTCCTGATGCCAGTTTGGACTTATGGTATTCAGCTGTGGGGCTGCACCAAACAGACCAATGTATTAATCATCCAACGATTCCAGAACAAAGTACTACGAGAAATTGTAAATGCACCCTGGTACATACGAAATGATGACCTCCATCGGGACCTAAAAGTTGAGTTCATTGAAAAAGTGATACAAAAATTTGCAGAAGCTCACGAACAGAGACTTCATCAGCATGTGAACGTCGAGGCGATCCAGCTTCTCGACCACACGGACATAGTGCGAAGACTAAAAAGAACAAAACCGTTCGAGTTAGTGTTTAGTGTTAGTGAAAGTAAATAGTGTTATGTAGCACAAGTGTTACCAAATAAATACAAGAACGAAGTGTATTCGCCTTAATAGAGACAATAAGAAAAGTGCTATTGGACACATTCTTAGTAAAGACAATTTAACAGTTTAGGTTTTAAATTAAATTACTTATTAGTCTACAAACAAGGCTAGATTGTAATAAGATTAGGGTCCATCTTTTTGATGAACTCTAGGATAAGTGAAAAAAATTTGCCCTTTCTCGTGAAGCGATGGGCTTAGTTGGAATCGTTGGTGCGATTTCTGTTTGTGCTGGTGCGTGCAGTGCTTTATGTGTTGTGGCACATATTGTAGCTACATAGTTGGAATCGTTGGTGCGATTCTGGTCTGTGTTGGTGCACAGATTGTAGTGGGAGTTTCATGAGTTGACTGCATTTTCTTATGAAATTAAATTTGTCAGATCGGATTTTTTTTTCATTGAGTAAAGTTGTGCGGGGAGCATTGTGCACGAAACCCTCACACAGTATGAGAGTTAGGACAGATGATTGTGGTACCTAGTGAATCAGCCCTTCTATTTTGGGCAGGACATGGCCGAGCTAGAGAGAGAGCTACTCTCTGAGCATATTTTGTCTACAGGTACTACACCCGAGGACGGGTGCTAGTCAGTGATGGCCGTGTCGTAGAATGATGGCGCTACTGTGGGACTACGGACAGCGTCATCTAACAAATTGTTTCGAAACCTTATAATCACGTGATCGGAAACGCAAGCGCGCCTACCGCTTGGACACGATCGTCGGTAGAGGGGACAGCGAGTACGGGTGGGGCTAGAGGTGGTCACTCTAGCGCTCAGGCAGTCTCGGCTGAATGCCCAACCACGCACGTTGTCTGTTTCCTGTTTAAACTGTTGGTCTGAATAAAGTTATTTTAATTTAAATTATCGTTCGTTCGAGTACCTGCAACAGTGTCCACATCTAAAACTATATTGGATTGTGAAGAAGTCCCGGAGCTTCGCGTCTCGGCCACCCATGACGCGACACATATATGTGAGAACGATGTAAAAGACGTGCAGGTTAAAAGAGTCCGGAGTGAAAAAGCAACAATTAAAATAAACCATGGCAGCCGAGAGATGACCAGTCTCAGCTGACGGCGCCCGTTCACGAACATGACGCATACGCTAGCACCATTCGGCTCAACCATTTTTAAGGGAGCCAAATGATCCAACGCATGCGCCACCATCAGCCAGACTTTTGAGTGAGCATGACATCCCCAATCGCCAGGGTACATTCCAAGTCAAAGACCTGCCCAAAATGATCATTATAGTTCAAAGGTACACAGTACTCACACATGTGCATGAAATTATAAAACACTAAATAAGTTGAGTCTATACAATGAAAAAGATTTGCATTCTTACAATCTTCAGCCGGTCCAACAATATTACGAAATGCTAACAGATTACTTTGAGTCCTTAGTGGTTACCTAGTGGCGTTGTGGAGCAGGACCAGCATTGAGCTAAGCATTTTTATCTTCAATATACTCCCCTAACTTATAATATGCTTGCCTGCATAGTGTGCGTTTAAACAAGATTTAAATTTTGTCTCATTTAATTCTAATATACGGGGAGGTATTTTATTATAACATTTTAAACAGTACCCCATGAAAGATGTTGCTACTTTAGCAAGTCTGAAACCTGGTTGAACTAATTGGTTCCTATTTCTAGTGACATAGTTATGTCTGTCACCTCGTTTACTAAAAAGATGCAGATTCTTTCTACCGTACATGATATTTTCATAGATATATGGACAAGGCACCGTCATGATGTTAATTTCTTTAAACAGTTCCCTTAGAGAATCGCGCCGGCGGAGATTGTAAATGGCTCTGATGGCTCTTTTCTGCAGAATGAAAATAGACTCAATGTCAGCAGCCTGTACCCATAGTAAGATACCGTAAGACAATACACTATGAAAGTAACTAAAATAGACTAGTCTCGCGGTTTCAACATCTGTAAATTGGCGGATTTTCCTAACAGCATATGCTGCCGAACTTAGCCTTCCTGCAAGAGATGTTAAATGAGGGCCCCATTGTAGCCTTGAGTCAAGCGTAATCCCCAGGAAAACTGTTTCATTGACGAATTCCAGTTTCTCCCTGTTCAATACTATGTCACAATCACTACTTTTGACATTTGGTAAAGTAAATCGAATGCACTTCGTTTTTTTTCCATTTAATACTAAATTATTAGCAGTGAACCAAACATGTACCTGCATTAGGGCGTTATTTATATCGTCAAGATTGTTAACATGTTTATTCATTTTTAAAATTAAAGATGTTTCGTCAGCAAATAACACCATATTAAGTTTATTTTATAAAATATAGGGCAAATCATTTATATAAACTAGAAACAAAAAAGGACCCAAAATTGAGCCCTGAGGTACCCCCATTTTAACGTTTAATCCTGTTGAATTGTTGCCGTTTATATGAACTAGCTACTGTCTATAATTCAAATACGATTTTACTAAGTTCAAGGCTGTTTTGCCTAGTCCGTAATGCTTCAGTTTCAGGAGTAATGTTTCATGGCTTACACAATCAAACGCCTTCGACAGGTCGCAGAAGATACCTATGGCATCTTGCGCCTCTTCCCACGCATTATAGATATGTTTTAGTAACGTTACACCAGCGTCAGTTGTACAACGTCCCCTGGTGAAACCGTATTGTTTATCGTGTAAGATGTTATTCGCGTTAAAGTGACTGAGCATTTGATTTAGCATTACCTTTTCAAACACCTTGCTAAAAACTGGCAATACAGATACGGGTCTATAGTTATTAGTATCTTTACTGTCCCCGGATTTGAATAAAGGAATTACCTTACTGTATTTCATCAGGTCCGGGAAAACCCCTTGATCCACACACAGATTGAATGTAAAAGCTAAATACGGCGCGATAGGAATGGTCTCGTTTTACTTGTTTGTCTGTACCTATTACACACGAAACCATTGTGTTTAATTTCAGTATTTCTTCTTGGTTAAATATTTAGCATGTTATTTAGGAACTAGAGTGTAGGTTAAGTAGGTTTCCTAACAGTGACATAATTATCATCATCTGCCTAGCCTTTTCCCAACTATATTGGGGTCGGCTCCTAGTCAAACCGGATTCAGCGAACGACAGTGAAGAAGAAGATTAGAAAAATAGATACAGAAGTGACATATACATTTGGTTATATAAAAACATATTTACTCGTTTTTGGCACATAAAAGCATGCCATTGAATAAGCACGCTCAAAGCAGTGCTACAAACACACATGCCATTTAATAGCATGCTCTCCGCCAGCGTTCAGTTCCGTTCAGCGGGTTCTGTAGTGAAAAATGGAAAACCCGGTAGGTAGCTGTACCTACGCACTGAAATTTGAAAAGTCTTGGGTGCATATACACACGGACACATGTAGGTACTGGTAGATCGATAATAGCATGCTCATAAGCAAACCTGTTCAGACGCGCTCAGAGCACGCCCCCTTCCACCCACGAGGTAGATAGCATGCTCGAAAATAAAACGACGGTAGATTTTTGGTATTCGTAATAGGCATGCTAATTACTAGGAACGCTTTGATACACATATTACCTACTAACTATCAATTGCTCATCAATGGCACGCTTTCGTGCTAGTAATGAGCATGTCTATCTGTTAGGTCCTTTAGGTTAGCTCCAGGTAGCTTTCGTGTGGTATTTCTCCTCCCGAGCCCGTTTCAACTATTCATTTTATCTACGTGCCATACTGAGTTTACATAAGGGGGACATTAGACGAACAATGGCATCAGGTTAAAAACAATAATTGATCTTGATCATGTTAACTGTATCATCATGTAACGCTAAATTCATTTATATAATCAATTTCATTACTTAATAAGGTTGGAATTGATACAAATTCACAGATACTAATGATACTATGCCGGACTGATTGTCTAAGGGTAACCTTAAAAATGCATCCAGATTCCAATGGATAAGATTATGGAAGAAATAAATGCCATGAGCAAAAATCCAAGACTAGTATCTACTTTAGTAATAATATAAGTAAACTGTCATGTAATTTTTTTTTTTTTGCTATTTCAACCAATTTCAACACGCAAAAAGTAAGGAATGTCCAAAACGCATTATAAAGTGCAAACAGCGCTCATTATTCTCCTAGTGGCAGACATAGCGTACTAATTTGTCAAAATAGGATATAACGCAACCATGTAGGAAAGTGTGTTGAGTAGTGTCAAATATCTCTTTTCCTCATACAGCTCCATGAGTATGTGTACGGGATTGGTCTCTTTTCATCTTCCATCAGACAGCGTTGACGTAAACTGTCATACTTATACCGCGAGGCTACGTACCTACGTAGTAACATCGCTTACGTTCATGTTTTTTGAGAAGAAAAACGTTGAAATCTGTTCAATATTGTAATATCAAACGAGAAAATGTTCGGTGGCAGTGTGCCCGTGGTGATTCAATCCAGGTGAAACACGCGCGGCGAAAGGGGAGTGTAAAACGTGGTGTGTCGAGCACGAGCTTGCGGTTGCCGTAGTTTGTTATCAAACAGCGCTGCGCGAGGCCGCGACCGCGAGGCCATGGCGGAGGCGGCGCCCGGGAACATCGTGAAAGAGGGCTGGCTGCAGAAGCGCGGCGAGCACATCCGCAACTGGCGCGACCGCTACTTCATCCTGTTCGATAACGGCGACTTGGTGGGCTTCAAGACGCAGCCGGAGCGCAACAACTACCGCGACCCGCTCAACAAGTTCACGGTGCGCGACTGCCAGATCATGGCTGTGGACAAGCCGCGCCCCTACACCTTCACCATCCGCGGCCTGCAGTGGACCACCGTCATCGAGCGCAACTTCTCCGTCGACACCGAGAAGGAGCGGTGAGTGCCAGGCGCCAGGGCGCATGCCAGGCCCTCGCGGGAAACTAATCACGAGGGCCCATCACGGTGTCAGTAGCGTTGCAGAAGTCGGTAACTGGGTTTGCCCACTACTTGTGTCATAAGGAAATTATGTGTTTAGAAGGAGGATGTTTTTGTTATTGTCATGTTTTCCTGTTTCAGTGGTTATAGATGCTGTCATATATGAAAATATGTAAAGTTAGTTGCTTTCCTAATTGCAAGTTCATCTTGTATTTAAATTAGGTACATGAAAAATAACAAGATATAAACAAGTTTGATGTTCATGGCAGTGTCTCAGATTAATTATTGACCTAAAAATGTCATACAGTATAGCCTGAGCGTTTCCATATTACATAGGATATGTTAAGATTTCCCATTTGTGGTAAACCTAAAACACCAACCTGTCCCACTGCAGGGTCAAGGGAGAGGGGGGTTTCTCTCTTTTTATCAACATAAGTTTTTAGAAGTAGTAAAAAATAGTTGCAGCGATATTAGCAGTTCAGCAGGTTCAGTCCTACTACACCGTTCTGCATGCGACGCAGGCGGCTGCACCTCCATTTTCCAGCTTCTGGCCAAGATTATAGAGTTAGGGAAAGGGTGCCATTTTTTGAGTAAAGAGAATCTGATTTCAAAATTTCATTTCACATCATAATCTTTCTGCCAAATATATAAGTTACAAGAGATAAGCGCAACATGGTTTCCACTCTATCTTGTTGTAACAGGATAGAATGGAGAATCTCTTGCGCAATTGATAGACATGAAAGAAAATAACTGCTTTATGGTTATTAAGCAATTATAATTAGTTTCATTCATTCCTTACACAATCCACATTATTTTATATACTTATTAACTTTATAATATGTTAAAAGAACTAACACCATAAGGCTAACAATAAGTTGATAAGAAAAGCCGTTAGTAACTTTAACTGAAAATAGGTAGGTGGTGCAAGGACCTCACCGTTCTGAGGAATTGTGCACATTGGGCCACAGCCATGCATTCCAGGATCACATGAGAGGCTGATTCTTCGAAATCAAAGCAGTGCCTGCAGAGTGGGCTGTCCGTGGCGCCTATGTCAAAAATATGTTTGTTTTGGGGGCAATGGCCCCAAAACAAATAGGGGGTAATTGTCCCTATTATTCTGAAGTTATTTCTACTTAGGCTGAGTAGTTGTTTTGTTAGTCGCGGATGTAGACTTGGCATTGCCATTTTTGAGTATTTATTGTATAAGTAGCTAGTACTTAATTTAGAAGATACCTACTTAGTGGAATCAGGTTATGCTAGTACAGATATTTAAAAAGACAGTTGGATTTCATTCCTCGCCTGGAACATTAAATACTTTTCAAATTCCAATGATATCATGTCTAATGGACCAGTAGACTAGTAAGTAGTACTTAACAGTAGACATAGTTACTGTAAGATTTATTGAAACCTGAATTTGTATATTCTGAGGTTGACGAGGATGAAGCGAGAGTGACAGATTTGTTTGCGTGCAGCGAGGAGTGGGTGGCGGCCATCCGCTACGTGTCGTCGCAGCTGAGCGCGGAGGGCGCGGGCGCGGGCGCACCCAGCGGCGCCGGCGCGCTGCCCGACGGCGACGACCGCGACATGGCGCAGCTCGGCACCAGCTTCCGCGACCCGCGCCGCATCGTACGTACTACACCCCCACTACTGCCCCACACTACACGCCTACTGCATGCGGGCTGCGGCCCACTTTCAATAGACCTCTGACAGAAACTTCCCTAAATCATTTACTGAAAGGAAAACATTCATTCACCTGAAAGCGCTAAACCCAAATGGATGTCTGATGTTTTTAAAAGTAAGTAAAACTGCGCTCAAGGTTTTTTGGAAAGTCAACATAAATGCGAAAACAACATTCTGTTTTATGATAGCAATCGGAAGGTCAATCAGAAAGATCAAACTACTCTTATACATACATCTCATTTTTAAAGAATAACAAGTCATACTTCATTTTCTGACTAATATTATATATGCGGAAGTACATACCTCCGCATTTTTTTAAGACGAAAAAGTGAAGAGCTATCTTCACTTTTTCACGTCTTAAAAAAACCGGCCAAGTGCGAGTTGGACTCGGGCATGAAGGGTTACGGAACCCTTCGTGCGCGAGTCCAACTCGCACTTGCCACCATTCTCTATAAAAAAAAACGGCAAAAATCACGTAAATATTTATTTTATTCTGTTTTTAGTATTTGTTGTTATAGCAGCAACATAAATACATCATCTGATAAAATTCCAACTGTCTAGCTATCACGGTTCATGAGATACAGCCTGGTGACAGACAGACGGACAGCGGAGTCTTAGTAATAATTGTTGATTATTGTTTGTTTATGATTTAGCCAATCAGAAACAAACAATAATCAACAATTTCTAATTTAGTTTTGCAAAGTTTCCAAGGTGGATATTTCCTACCTTAACTGCTTATAAAAAAGATTGTTTAGAAAATCATGTCTTACTCTTCTTCATTCTCAATACTTGAGATAAAGTATCTTTTGTCCGCAACCAGGATAAATCATAAACAAACTGGTACACAGTTTAACACAAGTTTTTGTTATCAACAAATTCAATACTAACTACAGCTCGGTAATGATATTGCCCCGTGCTAGACATTATCATGAAATACTACCTACAGCTTGGTAATGATATTGCCCAGTGCTAGACATTATCATTAAATTCTATCTACAGCTCGGTAATTATATTGCCCAGTGCTAGACATTATCATTAAATTCTATCTACAGCTCGGTAATGATATTGCCCAGTGCTAGACATTATCATTAAATTCTATCTACAGCTCGGTAATGATATTGCCCAGTGCTAGACATTATCATTTAATACTCTTACAGCTTGGTAATGATGTTGCCCAGTGCTAGACATAATCATTAAATACTACCTAAAGCTTGGTAATGATATTGCCCAGTGCTAGACATTATCATTCAAAGGTTTATTATTCAGCATTTGTACAAAATCTCAAAGAGATCTGAGGAACCTTCAAGGCATATTTTATGGTTTGCACTATTTGTTACAGTATTTGTGGAAAATCTAAACACCGCGATTCAGCGGAGTGACGTCATTACGCAACACCATCTATTGAGGTGGATCGAACTAAAAATAATAAATAAAAAAATCCAATTTTGAAAGTTATCAGCACTAACTACGTCATCGTGCTGCCCTCTCGCACTGAGCGTGGCTGTCCGCCTCCCATACATCTGTACCAGCCCTCCTCTCATACATTCCATCTGTATACAGTCTGTAGTAGTTAGTAGTTACATTACAAGCTTTCTGAAATCACCAAGTTTTCTAGAAGAGGTGTTCTAAACATTTCTTTATTAAGACACATTTTATCTTAGGTACTACTAGCTTCTGCCCGCGGCTCCGCCCGCGTGGATGTCGGTCATCCCGTAAAAAGTAGCTTTATGTCCTTCTCCATATCCCAAGAAATTTCATGACGATCCGTTCAGTCGTTTTAGTGTGAAAGTGTTACAGACAGAGTTACTTTCGAGTTTATAATATTAGTGGGATGCTACTGATGAGAAGGGGGTGAATGTTCAGTCGTTTTAGTGTGAAAGTGTTACAGACAGAGTTACTTTCGAGTTTATAATATTAGTGGGGTGGTACTCATGAGAAGGGGATGAATGTTCAGTCGTTTTAGTGTGAAAGTGTTACAGACAGAGTTACTTTCGAGTTTATAATATTAGTGGGATGCTACTGATGAGAAGGGGGTGAATGTTCAGTCGTTTTAGTGTGAAAGTGTTACAGACAGAGTTACTTTCGAGTTTATAATATTAGTGGGATGCTACTGATGAGAAGGGGGTGAATGTTCAGTCGTTTTAGTGTGAAAGTGTTACAGACAGAGTTACTTTCGAGTTTATAATATTAGTGGGATGCTACTGATGAGAAGGGGGTGAATGTTCAGTCGTTTTAGTGTGAAAGTGTTACAGACAGAGTTACTTTCGAGTTTATAATATTAGTGGGGTGGTACTCATGAGAAGGGGGTGAATGTTCAGTCGTTTTAGTGTGAAAGTGTTACAGACAGAGTTACTTTCGAGTTTATAATATTAGTGGGGTGGTACTCATGAGAAGGGGATGAATGTTCAGTCGTTTTAGTGTGAAAGTGTTACAGACAGAGTTACTTTCGAGTTTATAATATTAGTGGGATGCTACTGATGAGAAGGGGGTGAATGTTCAGTCGTTTTAGTGTGAAAGTGTTACAGACAGAGTTACTTTCGAGTTTATAATATTAGTGGGGTGGTACTCATGAGAAGGGGATGAATGTTCAGTCGTTTTAGTGTGAAAGTGTTACAGACAGAGTTACTTTCGAGTTTATAATATTAGTGGGGTGGTACTCATGAGAAGGGGATGAATGTTCAGTCGTTTTAGTGTGAAAGTGTTACAGACAGAGTTACTTTCGAGTTTATAATATTAGTGGGGTGGTACTCATGAGAAGGGGATGAATGTTCAGTCGTTTTAGTGTGAAAGTGTTACAGACAGAGTTACTTTCGAGTTTATAATATTAGTGGGATGCTACTGATGAGAAGGGGGTGAATGTTCAGTCGTTTTAGTGTGAAAGTGTTACAGACAGAGTTACTTTCGAGTTTATAATATTAGTGGGGTGGTACTCATGAGAAGGGGATGAATGTTCAGTCGTTTTAGTGTGAAAGTGTTACAGACAGAGTTACTTTCGAGTTTATAATATTAGTGGGGTGGTACTCATGAGAAGGGGAGGAATGATTGGTATCACGTGCCACGCCAAATCGCTGTAGCAGATCTGTTTCAAATTTGTCACAGATAGGTTAAGTATAAGTTATAGTCTGGAACAGCACCTAGGCTAATTTTTATCCGAGAGTATAATTCCCTATTATTTCCGAAATTCCGCGAGCGAAGTCGTTGGCAAGAGCTAGTGCTTCAAATAAAACAATCAATATCAAACGTAAAACAAGGTTAGTTAATGCATAGTATAGAACGGTGGTGTCATTGCATAATTAGGTTGGTATTTCGGTAAACAGGAAAAGTGCACGCATTAGTCACCCGCTACTCGAAATCACAACAAACCGCCACCACACCGCCACGCGCACACGTCTCCACCCAGTGACATCACTCGCAAGCACTGTCGCTAGCTGAGCTCGTCGCACGAGCGCGAGCGTGAGCGCGAGCGTGAGCAAGCGTGCGAACTACACATTCTAGTGCCACAAACAAGCGTGGCCATTACTGGCCATCCTTTGTTTAAAAAATAAAACTATCCCGGACAAGCAACTTTCTTATTAAGGATATTAGTATTAGTGGGTGTTTTGGAGCTCGGACCGGATTTCCGATTCCAATGGGATACATTTCATTAAATGTTAACGCATAACATAAATTACTGTCCGCATGAAAAGTGTTACGATCCCGAGGGAATGTACTGCCGGGATGGAAAGAACGTAACAGACGGATATAATTATAGACATTTTTTTATTGTATGTATAGTTTTTAAAGTTTGTACTTAAATAATATCAATCGCTTTTAATTATCTTTATTGCACCTACCACTATTTTCTCTGCATCACCCAAAGGTTGACTGGTAGAGAATCCGATGGCATTAAGTCCTCTGTTTGTGTGCTAAAAGTGTTAAACAATTAATATATAATTTCGCATTAATTATATAATTAGATTAGATGTTTGAATGAGTAGGTGGGTAATAAAAATTTTATTTTTTATTAGTATTTATTTCTGACAAAAAATAATCCAGAGTCCGTGAATGTTACAATCATGCACATGCTGGTATTCAGCGGCACCCGGTACAATCCGGTTGAACTGAACTGGCAGCTGATCCCAACATAATGTTATGTAGTTGGGAATAGGGGCCTCTGCAGAAAAATCAGGTTAAATTTAAGGTTTTAACCGACTTCAAAAAGAGGAGGTTCTATGGTCAGCTGTACTTATGTATTTTCATTTATGTTACCGATTTCTCCGCTAATAACTATGGATCGATTTTCAAAAAAAATGTTTTCATTCGAAAGCCTATACTCCTGAGGGGGTTCCCTTCCCTCTATCTGGCAGAATCTTGATGCTCCGAAATTTATTTGACATAACACACTTGGCATATTCTACTTAAAACGAATATTTTTAAAGCATACGAATTATTTAATATAATTATTGTTTGGCCGAATGTTTGTGTGTCTGAATTTACAATGGCATACTTTTAAGGTGGCAAAGTTTTATTTGGCAATTACCTTTGGCAGAGTTATAATTCCGCATAACTTCGTTTAGCAAAACGTTTATTTAGAGCGACGATTATTTGGTAGAATTTCACTTGTCATACTATGAAGATGGCAGAATTTCATTTTGAATAATTTTATTAGGCATATTGCCATTTCTCTGTAATAACATTTTTAACCTTAAATTAAAATTTAAATATTGTCTTAAGCAGTGAATATGTTGTGCTGCAAAAGTTAGTGACAGAAACGAATCTCTCCAAAACCGACTCCACGTAGTCAAATCAAATCAAATCAAATACGTTTATTTGTGTACACAGGTGACTAGTCTTGTCTGCCCTATCCCTAGAGTGTAATTTAAGCCCGCGTAGGCGCGGAGGGGCAAGGCGGGCCACGAACTGAGGAGCAGGTGTCTTTATTGCCCCCTGCCGCGTTAAAAAAATACAACTGACTACGTATATACTAAGTACTAATACAATATAATAACTTTAATTTCGGAAGTCGGTGTCAAGAAACGAAAAACTCTTCCGAAGTTGTTTTTTTTATTTGTAAGTTGGTTGTAGTTTTGTACTACAACACTATAATACTACAGTATGGGCACGCCTAGCTCAATTTTACTGTATCGTTATGTAATATTATTATTCTCTTTTTTTACTTACTTTGTTTTGTCTATGTCGAATAAACGTTTTTCTATTCCATTCTATTCTAAAATCGAGTCAAGTCATACTAACTACTATAAGTTGACTTGAAAGATGTGTAGTTGGCTGCGTGATGCGCATTACGTGGACGACTTTGGCGAGTGACATTAAAAAGCTTGACTTGTGTAAGGTAATTAACGAATGAGTCAGTTGTTTGTCACTCGCTCGGTCGATGGCTGCGATAACACCATGCTGCGACTGTTTTTGCTGTTTGTAACTGGCCGCGTCGCCTCGTCGCGAGCTGTTCCGGCTCCACGCATGCTCCACGCAGAACTGCCTGCCACTGCGCTGGCGTTAAGTCCACAAGCTAGTAAAGCCTTAATTATGTCCTGCAAGGTATACAACAATGACCTACCCTTTTTATTTCGTTCTTTGTTTAATTATATAAAAATAATAATTACAATCTTCATTGTTAATCCATATCTAGGTAATTAAGTTTTTAAATCGAACGAACGAACATTTTTTTGTGAGTAGGTATAGGTAGTGGGTATTTTGTTTTCAAAATTGTTTGCATCTTGCAACTTTTACGTTGTTTATCGAGTCGGAGCAAGCAGTCACATTGGCTACAAAACTTGATTTGATGATTGACTAATAAAAAAAAATTAAAAATCAAAAAAGTAATTAAAAAAAATTAAACCGACTTCAGAACTGTCATTTATTTAATTAATAACTGGAAAGGGAGAAAAGTTTTATATCATACTAGCTGTTGCCCGCGACTTCGTTCGCGTGTATGTATTGTAAAATGATGTGGCTAGGTAAGACGTGTTCGTATATCTAATACGAACAGTCCATATCTATCATTGCTTGCCTCTTTTTTTATGTATGGGAAAACATCAAATGACTCCTTTCGCTCTGGGCGGAATGGAAGGGAGTGTCAGACTCTTACTGACTAAAACCCATCCGTGTTCCTCCTTATGCACTTTGTGTTCCAGGGCCGCGGTGACTCTTTCGAACAAATTCCGCAACCCTGGCAGGCACTGGCCCTAACGCGCGTGGAACACAACGCGCCGTCGAGTATCACCACTTCTGTTAAAATAATTTTTCGTGAAAAACGTTGTAATGATAATGCTTCTTTCATTTCATCGAAACTATTCACAGCAGTCCTAGAAGATGTTAAAAATGTGGGTATAGATTGGGACTATAGCGGTATTAACCGCTCCAGCCCCGACATGTGAAAATTCCCAAAAAAAAATTAAACCTAAATGTAATTTGCAATAAACATTAAATTCGCGATTAATTCGGCGCACACCGGTGTGTTGCCGGTTCGTCAATTTTCTGCCCAACTGTCTCACTTAAGAGTTGCAGATGACTTGGTTTTCACTGAGAACTTCGATGACCCCCAGAAAATGCTTCAAAATCTTTAAGATGCTTCTTTTAAGTTGGGTCTTGGGATGAATATGACCAAGACGAAGGTTATGGCAAACACCTTCAGCGATTCAAATCTGGAAATGAATTGTTGGAGATGATTAACCGATATGTTTATCTTGGCCATATCCTTTCAATTGGCAAAGAAAATCAACAAACGGAGGTATCGAGAGAAACACACCTTGGATGGGCCGCTTTTATCAAAATGGACGACATTCTGAAGCCTACCAAAATTCCGCAATGTCTGAATTCCCGCCTTTATAACCAGTGTGCTTTTCCCACCATGACTTACTTACATGGACGCTCACGCAGGAGGCTGTTTACAGACTGATAGTTGCAGAGACCCATGGGGCGTTCCATGCTTGGTAGAGGTACGTCGTCGAGATCCGAAGACGTACGAAGGTTTTCAACATCGGAAAACGAATTGTAGAACTAAAGTGGAGCTAGGCAGGACACTTGGTAAGGCGCGGTAATGACAGGTGGAGGAAGGCAGTGACTGAGTGGCGTCCGAGGACTGGAAGAAAAAGTATTGGTCGACCGGCGGCGAGATGGGCGGACGATATTGTTGCCATCGTGAGTAGAACCTGGATGAGGCTTGCACAGGAACATGGGGATTGGCACACGAAAAGAGAGGCCTATGCTCAGCAGTGAGCGAAGTTGGACTGTGGATATTGATTTGCTAAGTTTGTTAAAACGCGATAGAGCTACATAAAGTTGTCCATGGGAAAACCAACCAGAAGAGAAGTCAACCCCCGCAGAGGACACGGCACGGACATGTTTTTTCCTAACGGAGACGAAGATAACAACTCCGTCGGACGTGACGTACCTCAACTACCCAGGCTACTCTCTGGAACACAAGTTCAGGAAGCAGGCTGGGGTCTGTGTGTACGTCCGCGATGACATTTGTTGTCGTCGTCTCCGTTGCTTTGAGAAATCGGGTTTCTCTGCCATATGGCTACTTGTGGACACTGGCGTGGAGAAACTTCTCTATATTGGCGTATACCGATCGCACTGCGGTGACCAGGAGACAACAGCGCTGTTTAATTCCCTCGTGGAGTCGACGGACGTAGCCCAGCAACGGTACCCAACAGCGAAGCTCATTTTTCTGGGGGACTTTAACGCCCACCATAAAGAGTGGTTGTTCCCGTACCAGAAAACTGACCATGCCGGGTTGGAGGCGCGCAAGTTTGCTGTAACGCTAGATCTAACCCAGCTGGTGAATGTGGCAACGCGGGTACCGGATGTTGACGCCCATACACCCAATTGCTTGGACCTTCTGCTGACAACCGATCCGGGCAGTCATTCAGTATCGGTCTCAGCTCCGCTGGGAACGTCTGACCACTGCCTGGTGAAATCCGTGTTGACCTGCTCTCCTCCAGATAAGAGTCCTAGGGGCACGAGACGAGTATGGCGATACGAGTCAGCAGATTGGGATGAGATGCGGTACTTTTTTGCGTCTTATCCTTGGCGGCAAGTGTGCTTCTCCTCGGGTGAACCCTCGTGCTGTGCTGATGTGATTGCGGACGTGATTCGGCAGGGGATGGAGTATTTTATTCCATTCTCCGACATCCCGCTCGGTCACAAGTCCCGGCCTTGGTATAATGCAGAATGCGCCCACGCAGAGGCCCGTAAAGAGTCTGCTTACCAAGCCTGGATCAAGGCTCGCGACCGAAAGGCTAAAGCTCGTAGGGTTCGCGCGAGGAAAAGAGCCTTTAATTCTGCTGCCAAGTTCTGCAAGCGGATTTTACGTAGGGCACGTTTTGACCATGTCGGACGTATCGGGGCCAAACTAGCATCGCACCCTCCGGGTAGTAAGCAGTTTTGGTCCCTGTCGAAAGCGGTTGAAACGAATTTCTGTCGACCCACTTTGCCTCCAATGCTAAAACCTGATGGTTCCCAGGCTCACTCTGCAAGAGAGAAAGCAAATTTATTTGCCACTCTCTTTGCAAGCAATTCGCGTCTGGACGCTGGCTCCAAGCAACCACCAACTTTACCTCGTTGTGACTCTTCGATGCCGGAGATCGCAGTTCACATTAAAGAGGTCCGAAGAGTATTGTGCAGTCTAGACGTGAATAAGGCCAGCGGACCTGACGGCATTCCAGCGAGAGTGTTGAGCCAATGTGCACCTGAACTGTCTCCTGTGTTGACACGCCTGTACCGCCTCTCTCTTGAAAAAAGAACGGTGCCGAAATCATGGAAGCTTGCGAATGTGCAACCGCTGCCCAAAAAGGGAGACCGTGCTGACCCTGCACATTACCGTCCAATCGTCATTACCTCCATCCTATGCAAGGTTATGGAAAGGGTTCTGAACAGTAAGCTGCTGACCTACCTTGAAGACAATGATCTCCTCAGTGACCGTCAATATGGCTTTCGCCAGGGACGGTCAACTGGTGATCTTCTTGTGTATGTCACGCACTGCTGGGGCGAAGCCATCGAGAGACACGGCGAAGCACTTGCTGTGTCGCTCGATATCTCGAAGGCTTTTGACAGGGTCTGGCACGCAGGTCTACTCGACAAGCTTCCTGCTTATGGCATCCCAGCTGGTTTTTGTAGCTGGATATCAGACTTCCTAAGTGAACGGTCGATCCGAGTAGTCGTTGACGGCTGCTCCTCTGACCTCATGGCTATTGATGCCGGAGTTCCTCAGGGGTCTGTTCTCTCTCCAACTCTTTTCCTGCTACACATCAATGACCTACTTCAGCCTGGTCTTGTTGGGTACGCAGATGACAGTACGGTTTCAGAGAGATACTTGTCCAGCACAACAACCGGCGGGGATGAAGTCCGTTGTTGGTTGGCATCTTTTTTTTTTTTTTTTTCTCTTCCATGAGCTCACCCAAAATAGTTCAGAACTTACAACGTTAACAACTTAACTTCCATCTTACTAAGTCTGATTACGATATTCATTTTCTAATTATACAAAATCGCCAATAGTTTTTGTATAAGCTATCATTCTATTATTAAATCGAGCTTTAACATTATTCTCCACATCGTTTAATGTTCTCCGTCACTATCTGACTTAATTTACTCCTACTCTATAAAAGTCTCATGTCTTTGAACATTTTTATTCTAAATACAAAATTCTGTAACACTATTGGAACTACACAATTAGAAATAAGTGACTGACCATTGCTGCAAGATCTTCATGTACAACTCATGTACTTGGAACAGTAACAAAGTCATCCCTGTGACTACAATCGTTCAATGGTAGTCATCCCTGTGACTCCAAATTATCAGTCAGTCAACCCTGTGACCATGCGAGCTCAATGACTCAGTCATCCCTGTGACTAATCAATCAGACAGTCATCCCTGTGACCGTCGGGTAATCTTACAAAGATTGTCATCCCTGTGACAATAACAAACAATCGCAGACAGTCATCCCTGTGACCATGAAATGAAACACACACTTAAGTCATCCCTGTGACTACAAGTGTTCAATGGTAGTCATCCCTGTGACTCCAAATTAACAGTCGGTCAACCCTGTGACCTCAATGATTCAGTCATCCCTGTGACTAATCAGTCAGACAGTCATCCCTGTCACCATCGCACACAAAACCAACATTAATTTAACTGATTATCAAGAGTACCTGCAGCAATGTCAGGTGAAGGTTCTTCTCCCTAGGTAACATCAGCCATGATATTGAAACTACAGTGGGCGTACTATGGGAAGTGTTGGTTACTGCTCAATAGAAATACTGTTTGCTTTTAAATCAAATTATAATTCACTCTCGAACTCACTACAACAATATTCTAACTCACTCAATAATTCCGCACAGCTCCAGCTTACGAAACGCGCGGCGGTTCCTAGACATGTTCACTGCTCGATCGCCACCAGTAGACTGCCGTTGCAAACTCAGCTTCGATCGAGCACGACGTTCTAGACTCCGTCGAACGCCACTAGATGGCGTTTGCGTCTCGATTGTTCAATCGACTAACGTGTTTCCGACATATAGATTAGTGCACAGTTATTATAAGTTTATAAACATGAGCAAAAACATTTCACACACAAACGGGTTATTGGGTTACAATATTGCAGTCAATAGGGAAATCTATTAGGCCACTTCATACCGTTTCCAGGAGCTATCTCTGTACTGAAATTCATCAAAATCGATTCACATGTATGATGCTAGTTGCATGTCACTCAGTGCTAATGCATAGCCATATAGCTGTCTACAGGTGAAAGAATTTTTATAATCAGTCTAGTATTTTTACCTATTCATTACAAACGAACTCTTAATAAACATATACACTGTTAATAAATTCAATCAAGTTTATTCCATGTGACGTAAGTAGTGCTAACAGTCGTCGGCCGGCCGCGCCGTACTGTCGATGTCGCCTGTTCGCTGCGACAGAATGCGGCACAGGCCACATTGCTCTGCGGCCTGACATGACTGGCATGAGTGACAGCGTCCTGCTTAACGCATGCTCAGAGCGTGCTCAGCGCTGAGTTACTGCTGCCCCGTAGCCTGTGCTTAAACACTCAACTAACAAAAAAGTTTTTAATTTATGTAATTGCTGTCATACAATTTGCACACTTTTGTATTTGTGTTGTTGGTTTGCTGACATGTGTGTCGTGTGCTGTGTTGCAGACTCTAGAGAAGTTCGAGTTCGTGAAGGTGTTGGGCAAGGGCACGTTCGGCAAGGTGGTGCTGTCGCGCGAGAAGGGCACGGGTAAGCTGTACGCCATGAAGATCCTCAAGAAGAACCTCATCATCCAGAAGGACGAGGTGGCGCACACCATCACCGAGAACCGCGTGCTCAAGAAGACCAAGCACCCCTTCCTCACGGTACGATGCCGCACTGCTGCCATCTGCCATCTGCTCGCCAGCTGGCGTGTTATTTAAATGCAGTCCGTCACACTAGGGACATACAAAAATAACGTAATTTCAACGAAGTGAAACTCTAATGATGAAGCACTGTCCGTCTTAAACCGGTGCGTATCTTACAGATCCACGCGCCCTGTGCATGTATTATAAAAGTTGTAAGAGCACCATCGATCTAGAACTTTATGTATTAGCAATGCGGTGTGAAGCAGGTTGTGTAGCAAACTAATTGTTGTAATCTTGTTGAAGAAATAAACAAATTTGAAATTGAATGTGTAGATAACAGTGTTGTGTGGTCGGCAGGCGCTGCGCTACTCGTTCCAGACGGCGGACCGCGTGTGCTTCGTCATGGAGTACGCCAACGGCGGCGAGCTGTTCTTCCATCTGTCGCGCGAGCGTTCCTTCAGCGAGGAGCGCACGCGCTTCTACGGCGCCGAGATCGTGTCGGCACTAGGCTACCTGCACTCCGAGGGCATCATCTACCGCGACCTCAAGCTCGAGAACCTGCTGCTGGACAAGGACGGCCACATCAAGATCGCCGACTTCGGGCTGTGCAAGGTCAACATCACGTACGGCCGCACCACCAAGACGTTCTGCGGCACGCCCGAGTACCTGGCGCCCGAGGTGCTGGAGGACACGGACTACGGGCCCGCCGTGGACTGGTGGGGCACCGGCGTCGTCATGTACGAGATGGCGTGCGGCCGCCTGCCCTTCTACAACCGCGACCACGACGTGCTGTTCTCGCTCATCCTCAGCGAGGAGGTGAGTGTGAGGAGGCATCCCGCGCGCGTGTGTGACGTGACTGACGAGTGTGTCCCGCAGGTGCGCTTCCCGCGCGCGTGTGTGTGACGTGACTGACGGGTATGTCCCGTAGGTGCGCTTCCCGCGCGTGTGTGTGACGTGACTGACGAGTGTGTCCCGCAGGTGCGCTTCCCACGCGCGTGTGTGTGACGTGACTGACGAGTGTGTCCCGCAGGTGCGCTTCCCACGCGCGCGTTTGTGACGTGACTGACGAGTGTGTCCCGCAGGTGCGCTTCCCGCGCGCGTGTGTGACGTGACTGACGAGTGTGTCCCGCAGGTGCGCTTCCCGCGCGCGTATGTGTGACGTGACTAACGAGTGTGTCCCGCAGGTGCGCTTCCCGCGCGCGTGTGTGTGACGTGACTGACGGGTATGTCCCGCAGGTGCGCTTCCCGCGCGTGTGTGTGACGTGACTGACGAGTGTGTCCCGCAGGTGCGCTTCCCACGCGCGTGTGTGTGACGTGACTGACGAGTGTGTCCCGTAGGTGCGCTTCCCGCGCGTGTGTGTGACGTGACTGACGAGTGTGTCCCGCAGGTGAGCTTCCCACGCGCGTGTGTGTGACGTGACTGACGAGTGTGTCCCGCAGGTGCGCTTCCCGCGCGTGTGTGTGACGTGACTGACGAGTGTGTCCCGCAGGTGCGCTTCCCGCGCGTGTGTGTGACGTGACTGACGAGTGTGTCCCGCAAGTGCGCTTCCCGCGCGTGTGTGTGACGTGACTGACGAGTGTGTCCCGCAGGTGCGCTTCCCACGCGCGTGTGTGTGACGTGACTGACGAGTGTGTCCCGCAGGTGCGCTTCCCGCGCGTGTGTGTGACGTGACTGACGAGTGTGTCCCGCAGGTGAGCTTCCCACGCGCGTGTGTGTGACGTGACTGACGAGTGTGTCCCGCAGGTGCGCTTCCCGCGCGTGTGTGTGACGTGACTGACGAGTGTGTCCCGCAGGTGAGCTTCCCACGCGCGTGTGTGTGACGTGACTGACGAGTGTGTCCCGCAGGTGCGCTTCCCGCGCGTGTGTGTGACGTGACTGACGAGTGTGTCCCGCAGGTGCGCTTCCCGCGCGTGTGTGTGACGTGACTGACGAGTGTGTCCCGCAGGTGCGCTTCCCGCGCGCGCTGTCGGCGTCATGCCGCGCTCTGCTGGCCGGCTTGCTGACCAAGGAGCCCGCCAACCGCCTGGGCGCCGGGCCGGACGACGCGCACGAGATCATGAATCACCCCTTCTTCGCGTCCGTCAACTGGGCCGACCTGGTGGCCAAGAAGATCCCGCCGCCCTTCAAGCCGCAGGTGGAGTCCGAGACCGACACGCGCTACTTCGACTCGGAGTTCACGGGCGAGTCCGTGGAGCTCACTCCGCCCGAGAACGACGCCAGCCTCGCGCGCATCCAGGAGGAGCAGTTCCCGCAGTTCTCGTACCAGGTGAGTGCGTGCGGCCTGCTGCGTGCGGCCCGCGCCACGCTCGCTGACCCGCTGTGTGTTGCATGTTGCAGGACATCTGCTCGTCGGCGCACTCGGCGCTGTCGCACCACTCGGCGCTGGCCGACAAGCGCCAGTAGCGCCGCCGCCGCGCCGCCCGCGCGGGACACGTGCCCGCCGCACGTGCACGCCGCAGCTGCCCGCCGCACGTGCACGCCGCAGCTGCCCGCCGCACGTGCACGCCGCAGCTGCCCGCCGCACGTGCACGCCGCAGCTGCCCGCCGCACGTGCACGCCGCACGTGCACGCCACACCTGCACGCCACACGTGCACGCCGCACACACACAGTCGCTGTACTGTTGTGACATCTGGCCGCGTCCTAAAGCATTTTTTTTTCTCGCTTCTTTTTTTCGCGCTAAAATGAAACGCAAGTTTCTTAAACCGTATTTCTGGACGAATTTACTTGGCCCTTGAAATAAGCCACTATTGCAGTGTTTCCATAAACAGCATTTATAACATGAAATTCATTCTGATCACAAAATAATGTATCATCTTCATAGTCTTCTATACTTACTGAAAGTGTTACATTACCGCCCCAAAACAGTGTACGAGTACCTATATTCAAACTTCCTATCGTACGAGCAACGTGTTACTGCATTTAAAGAACGCAACAACCCATAGTGGGCGACATGCGTGTACTTGCCACGAAGAGGGTCTTTACAGCAGAAATAAAACCACTTCTTTTCAGTATTAATATTGTATTCTGTTAAAACAATACAAATATCTGGAATATCCGAAACCGTCATAATTCTTCACAAATAATATGCTAGAGACAGACGAAAGAGCTTCAGATCTCTCTGCGGGTGTGCACCCGGCTGTCGTGCTCACAAGGCACTATCACGAGCAGCGAGCGAGCGGAGCGGCGCGAGCGGCCGGAGCGACCCGAGCGGCCGGAGCGACCCGAGCGGCCGGAGCGACGCGTGCGAGCGAGGCGCCGCCCTAGGCTAGCGCCGGTCTTTGTATTTCCTTTTGTATATATTATTAAAGTTAGGATTAAAGCGAGTGTGTTGTTTGATTGTCCCCTCCCCTGGGCCGTTGCGGCCGGCGCCGGCGCCCCGAGTACACTGCGCTTACAATACATCATCTCGGATAAACTTTAAAAACGTTAACAACCAATAACTATACAACAGGCGCTTCGGACGGTCGAGTCAGTCGAGTACACTCGAAGTACTCGTAGTACTCGTGCGCCGTCGTAGATATGTATGCGCGAGTCGCGAATAGAGATCAGTTCGAGCGTGGCTCGACAACGCCTTACACCTAAATACTTGAAAACTTGTAGCGTATAAAAGTTAGTTGTTGCAGTACAATACAAACATACAAGAGGAGCTCTGTTATGCAACAATATATATTATGTGCGAGCGCGAGCCGCTCGCTGAACGAACCGATCGAGTACAATGAGGAACGAGATATATTATACTAATGTTCAAACCAATGAAGGAAGCATTACTGCAGAACAGTGCCCTTTTGCTAGTGTACAGAAGATACAGCAATCATACAAAAATAGTTGGTCTTTCAAGTGTTATCTGATATCTGTTATGATGAGTGAAAATGAACAGTGGAAAATATTGCTTTAAAAAATGCGAAATAGGTACTGTTAGTAGAATAGATAGTTCACTTAAGTACATAATACAATTCTTTACAAATTCGTTTGTTTAGCCCGTCGAGGAATGAAACTGGCAATCTGCTCAACCACCACCGCCATCGACTGTCGCAAGGATAAGTTCCACGACGTCACTGCTCATGTCTCCGCTCAGTCCCCGGAGCGAGTAGCCAACAGCGAGCTGTCGCCGCCGTCTGCAGCACGTGGAGTCCAGCTGCCAGCTGTGGCAGCCTCGCAGCATTGCAGACAGACCGCAGATCGTGCAAGTTACAGTCGAACGGGTGAACTTGTGACATTACGCCAGTATTCTCTGAACGGCAGGAGACATTAAATACCCGAATGTCGATATCGAACGTCCAAGAGACAGGCATCAGGTAAGCAGGACGCGTGGACGCGTGGCCGGTGGACAGACTGCCGCGCTCACCTCGGCCGAGGCGAGTCTCGTGTCACGGTGTCAAAGCGTAACGCAGCGTGTCTACTAGTAGCGTGTGGCTACGTATCTACATTATCGTAAGTTATGTACAGTGCGGGCCCCCGGTGCTGCTGCCACTACTGCGCACGTGCGCCGGGCGCCGCCGCGCGCTACACGAAGTCGCGGCGCCGCTGGGACGCGCTGGCCCCCGCGCCCGGGCTGCTGGGCCCCGCGGGCCCCGGGGCCCCCGGCGCCGGCTCGCTGGGCGTGGTGGCGGGCGGCGTGGGCGCGGCGCCCTTGCTGCGCGCCTGCGGAGGAGGAGGGGTGGGTCAGGCGGGTCAGGCGGGTCGGGCGGGTCACGTGGGGCAGGCGTCAGGGCGCGCAGGGGGCGCGCTGGTCACCTTGGAGCGTCGCTTGCGCGCGCCGGCGTCGGGCGCGCGGGGCGCCTCGGGCTCGGGGGCCGCGAGCGCGAGGGGCCCGGGGGGGCCCGCGGCCGCGAGGGGCCCGGGGGGGCCCGCGGCCGCGAGGGGCCCGGGCGGAGGCGCGGGCTCAGCCGGCGGCTCGGCACCCAGCCGCGACGCCAGCATTGTCAGCAGCTCTTCCACACGCCCCAGCTGAAAGCACACAGCCGCGAATTTTATACTTAGGTACCTACCTGTCTTTGTATTGTGATCTCCGGTTCAAAGGATCGCATTAAACTCGCAATTAGGGTAGGGTAAGGTGGAGCACACGGTTACAATGCAAGTAGGTACCTACCTATCTCCGTTCATTTTTTTAAGGTTGGTATACAATTTTGACAAGCTCAGGCGGCCATCCTGAAACAGGACAGTAGCCATTGCCTCAGTTTGTACATACCTCGTTTTAGCGATAACAAACAAAAAACAAATTTGTGTGATCAAGATCAAACGCAGAAAAAATCACGTCAGTTTTTTAGTATATAGGACTAGGTAAATGATTATGATTTTCCTCTGTCTCATATTATATATTTAGCTCCAAATTATCGGGAAGTAGATTTTTGTAAACCTAGCCTATAGGAGTCATTTGACATTTTTTTCGATTTGTCTCACCTGAGGCCATAGAGTATATAACCACTAGAGGCCAACAAAGGGAAAGAAAGGGATAGAAGCATTTGAATTGTCTGATGAAAGAACGACTTTTCCAAAAGACAACAACAACGCGGTGTGGTTTTTTTCCCGGCCACCATTTTAACTAGACCCCTCAATGTCGCTCGCCATCTGATTAAATCAAAAATAATTTTCGTACTGTTTATTTTACCGGTGAAAAGTTATGCCATCCTTTTTGTAACTAGTTGTCTAAGAATGTTTCCCACACTACTTCATCGCGTGAAGGCATTTTGATGCGTTATAATTGCTTAAAAACGTTATAGGAATCGAAATAATTTAGCGTGCACACAGGTCTAACACGTGGACACAACTAAAATGGTCACCAGTACCGTAGCCTTTAAATAAGCGACAAAACACTAATCGTTTTCGAGCGTCGGGGCACTGTATGCGCATGCGCAATCAAGTGGTTTAATAGTCTTTGCCTGGGGCACTGTGTTACATTGTAAAAATGAACTTCAAGTAGGTAAAATTTTTTTGTAGGTATTATGTACTTACTTACCTAAGTTTCAAAGAAAATGTTGCGAAGTCGTAACTCGTAAGAGCAAGACGAATCATGGTCTTTGTAAAGAAAAAATAAGAGAAGCCATTCTGACGGTAGAAAGTGGTATAAGTATATCAGTGGTTTAGACAAAGTCAGTAGCGCTGGCGCGGGTGGCGGGGGGAGTCAACTGACTTCAAAATATTCAAGTTGGAATATTGAAGTCGGCACTGACGCGACAGCGCTGTAGGTACTGACTCCAAATTAATTTACACTAGGTAAATATCGGGTCAGGATTGACTTGTCTCGAGTTTGGACACGGTTACTTACCAAATCAGACTTTAGACGTTCAATCTGGATCGCGATCCGTGATCGTGACCATTTCATAAATTGTTGAATTTCTTTAAATGAAATGGAAAAGGGGACTATATTTCTTGTCACCAAAATTTATATTTGTCATCAAGTTGCATCACCTAATAAATAGATCTATCGCCACGAAGTATTTTCGTTCTCAGATATATAAAAAGTGTCGCCAGGTATGAATTACCAAATTAATGCCAATATGTATGTAAAATAAGAGATGGATTATCAATAAAATCGTAGTTCATTCCTTGGATAAAACTTTGTTCTCAAAATAATAGGTTTATTCCTTTAACTTCGTACTCAGAAAGGTATATCTGTCACCAAATATTCGAACATAGGGCACAGGGAGCTTAGGGCACCCCGACTCGGACAGGTTAGGTTAGAAGAGGATCACCTTCGTGGTTATTTTTTTTAATCCACCCAGTAATATGGTTTACTTCTCGTTTTATAATAAATCCCAACCTATTTATTTGATACTTGATAATATATCCCGAGGATTACATGTGATTTATTATGGAATTGCTTTTTACAATTATTTGGCAACTACATTTTGGTGACAGATCCACTATTTTGAGGACAAACCCTATTATTAAAGAAATTCAAAACGAATAAAATTGGCGATAGCTTAAATCATACCCAATGGAAAATACCCGCTGCCCACACCATGATGTGGTCTGGCCAGATCAATGAATAACTCACCGTTTGTCGATATCAACGCATTTTTAAACGCACAATCTGTGAAGTAGGTATGAATTGTCATAGAAGTCCGCGCACTGCGGTGAAAAAAACGCAGTGATGTCTACTTCATAGCTAGATCTGGCTATTTTTCGGTGTCAGGCGCTACTATTTAATAAAACTTGTAGTTTAATTTTTTAGCCACAATTTATAGAAACTTTTTAAATGACATTGAATGTTTTTGAAAAGTGATAAATGTTGCTATACTTAAGTGCGTTTTGCCAAAATAAATACTTAAGAAAATGGGTACCTACCTACTGTAGAAAAATACTCCAACTCAAAGATCGATAATGAACCTCAGCCATCGACATCTTCCTCTTCAGTTACATTAATTGATTAACGGCATTGTTATTATTAGATTAATTTTAATTACCTGCTACGTTTATCTTAAAAATAAAAATAATTATAAGTACTGATTTTTTTACTCCTGTGTTTGACTTAATATGAAAAACGTGATTATAATTTAACCACATATTGTTACCTCCTTTTCTACTATGAAGTAAGTACTAAGTAGCGATCACTTTTAACAACTTTTTTGGGTCAAAAAAATTGGCCATCTAGCAATTTTTTGCAAACTGTCTAGCTACTGACTAAAGGTAGCAGTTGGCAACATTGGCACTGAGACACACACTCATAAAGATGGGTTAATACCGATATTTTTCAGTAGGTATTAGCTAATATGAATATTATATTAGTCTAGCAATATCTTAACTAATATTTGAGGATCACTGATAGTTAACTAAGACCCTAATATTACGTATCACTTTCGTATTAGATTAGTGTTCATTATACTGTATCTCGGTAGTATTTTTTGAATATGAATCCTACTAATATTATAAACTAGCTTCTACCAGCAGCTTCGCCCGCGTGAAAATCGGAAATAGGGAGGTTTCTTGATTTGTATTGTAACTACACCTACTCTACACCTACCTACACCTACTCTACACCTACCCTACACCTACCCTACACCTACCCTACACCTACGCTACACCTACACTACACCTACCCTACACCTACCATAACCAGCCCAAAAAATACTACGACATGTTTCTGGTTTCCTGGTACTTGATATTTTTGGTCTCCTGGTACTTGTAAATCTGTAGTACTAAGACAGCAGCGGCTCTGAATTTCCACTTCCTCCTCAGTCTTCATTGATCCATGCCACTTACCGGGATAAAAAGTAGCATATGTCTCATTCCAGAATATGAACTACATGTGTGCCAAATTTCATCCAAATCCCTTCAGCCGTTTTTTACATCCTACTAATATTATAAAGGTGAAAGTTTGTATGTTTGTGTAACAATCAGGCAAAAACGGCTGAAGGGATTTGGATGAAATTTGGCACACATGTAGTTCATATCCTGGAATAAAAAATAGGCTACTTTTTATCCCGGTAAGTGGCATGGATTAATGGAGACTGAGAAGGAAGTGGAAACTCAGAGCCGCTGCTGCCTTAGTACTTCAGATTCACAAGTACCAGGAGACCAGAAACATGTGTAGTATTTTTGGGCTGGTACAATTATGTAGGTAGGGTAGGTGTAGGGTAGGTGTAGGGAAGGTGTAGGGTAGGTGTAAGGTAGGTGTAGGGTAGGTGTATTGTAGGTGTAAGGTAGGTGTAGGGTAGGTGTAAGGTAGGTGTAGGGTAAACCTTGCTATTTCCGATATTCACACGGGCGAAGCCGCAGCTGGTAGAAGCTAGTTTATAATATTAGTAGGATGTGTATGTTTGTATGTTTGTGTTTCAATCAGGCAAAAACGGCTGAAGTGATTTGGATGAAATTTGGCACACATGTAGTTCATATCCTGGAATGAGACATAATTATGCTACTTTTTATCCCGGTAAGTGGCATGGATCAATGAAGACTGAGGAGGAAGTGGAAATTCAGAGCCGCTGCTGCCTTAGTACTACAGATTTACAAGTAACAGGAGACCAAAAACATCAAGTACCAGGAGACCAGAAATATGTCACAGTATTTTTTGGGCTGGTTAGGGTGTAGGGTAGGTGCAGGGTAGGTGTAGGGTAGGTGTAGGGTAGGTGCAGGGTAGGTGTAGGGTAGGTGCAGGGTAGGTGTAGGGTAGGTGCAGGGTAGGTGTAGGGTAGGTGTAGGTAGGTGTAGAGTAGGTGTAGTTACAATACAAATCAAGAAACCTCCTTACTTCCGATTTTCACGCGGGCGAAGCCGCTGGCAGAAGCTAGTATGAACTAATACCGAAAAATATCGATATTAACACATCTTGAAGTCACAGGAAAGCAGAATACGCAATTTCGTAAAAATGGATGATTTTTCCACATATTTTTCCAACTATTTGGATAAAACCAAACTGCTGAACTGATTTTGATAAAATTTCATTTGTATTAATCGAAAATTAGGATATCCTTTCACATAAGACAATATTTTTTTAAATCGGTTCATATATTATGACAGAGATATGAGGTAACAAACACAAAAAAAAATACGCCCGAAATGAGAAGCTCCTCCTTTTTTGAAGTCATTTTTTTCACCTCAATGCGCGGTGGACCGATGACCTGGTGAGGGTCGCGGGTAACCGATGGATGCGAGACGCACAGGACCGGTTGTTGTGGCGACACTTGGGGGAGGCCTATGTCCAGTAGTGGACGTCTTTCGGCTGATATGATGATGATGATGATGAATGCGCGGTGTCCGTTTCGATGGCGCGGCCACGAAGTTTTTTTTTTTAAATTATGCCACGATTTTGTAAAAATTTGTAAAAGTAGACTCCCAAAACCATACATTTGTCAAAGCTATGGCTAAAAAGTTATAAGGGTTTGAACGTGGCCGCGCCATTGAAACGCGCCGAACCGCCCGGCCACGGAGATCTTTAAAACTAAGCATTGCAGAGACCTGACATTTTGGTAAGTAACAGATCGAATTCGTAAAAAAATTTGTAATTTTCGCCGATATCTCGCTGAAAAAGCAACACTGAAGTATTTTGTAAAACCCAGATTTGAATTTGAACCCAGGATGGAATTTGGTGTGGACAAATGTGCAGTCATGCATGTAAAGAAAGGGGAGATTATGGAATCTGAGGGAATTCAACTCTCGGATTCCATACAGGTTAGATCCCTCAGCTCGACCGAAACCTATAAGTATTTGGGTATGTCGGAAGCGTTGGGCATTAACGGTACCTACTGACATGAAACAATCGCTGAAGGAGCGCTTCTTTGGCCGCCTAAAAAAGGTTTTGAACAGCCTTTTGTCGGGCGGAAATAAGGTGCGCGCCTTCAACGGTTGGGTCATGCCGGTATTAATGTACTCTTTCGGCATACTCAAATGGACTCAAACTGAACTCGACGCCCTGGATAGGAGGGTCCGTACACTGCTGACTGCAAACCGGATGCCTCACCCACGATCGTCGGTGATGAGACTGTACATCCCGCGGAAGTGTGGAGGTCGAGGCTTTTTAAATGCTAAGACTCTCCACAACCGCGAGATGTGCAGTCTCAGAGAATATTTTCTCAAAGTCGATGTGGGTATGCACCGAGATGTGGTCGCAGTGGACAAGGGACTCACCCCGTTGTCCATGGCTAAAGAGAACTGGCGCAAACCTGTGATACTTACTACAGATGACCGCAAGGAGGTATGGAAAGGCAAGGAGCTTCACGGGCTCTCTATGGGTCCGATGTAGATTTCTCAGCGTCCGTGGCCTGGCTACGTTTCGGTGATCTCTTCGGAGAAACTGAAGGTTTTGTTTGGCATGTAATTAAATCGATATCTATATTTTCTCTTTTTTCGAACAAAATATTTCAAAGTTAAATCAAAAATACTGACTTGCACACAAATTATGCACACTAAATAAATCATATTAGATATACTGTTTAATGGTATTTGCAGAACTGTTTTACTGAACGAATATTTGGCTAATGATATTTCTGGGTGGTTTAAAAAAAAATAACCACGAAGGGGATCCCCTTCTAACCTAACCTGTCCGAGTCGGGGTGCCCAATGACCGGCTACTATTATAACCATGATAACCACCTGCTATTTCAGGGAAGTGCAATTTAGAGTGCAAGTTAGTATTTTTGATAAACTATTCGTATTTTTGTTTTATAAATCATAAATCCGATGTATGAACCACATTTTTGGTGTGAATTCGATAAAAAGGTCATCTCGTTTTGGATGATTTTTTTAGTTTTTTTTGTAAGACATGTTTAGTTAATCAATTGGATTTTTTTGCACAGCATTGTTTTTTCTGGTATGCATTAAAATTATACAGATGTGCATTTAAAAATATCCCGTTTTGTTTGTGCAATTATGGACGAAGTTATCTTGACGAACAACTACCGGAGACATATTATGAAGGACGGGACGGTTGACGTGTGTCGGGCATGTCACCGTCCGGTTGAGTCCATCAGACATATTATCTCTGGTTGTTCTCGTTTGGCTAACGGCGAGTACTTGCACCGGCATAACCAAGTGGCTAGGATTATTCACCAGCAACTTGCTTTGAAATACAAACTTAAATTGTGGATTCTGAGGTACCGTATTACAAGTATGTGCCCGACCCAGTTCTCGAAAATGACCATGTCACGTTGTACTGGGATCGGTCTATCATCACTGATAGGACTATCATAGCTAACAAGCCCGATATAGTGGTGATAGACCGATCAGCGCGCCGCACAATGATAATCGATGTTACCATTCCACATGACGAGAACCTCGTGAAAGCTGAGAAAGAGAAACAAATCAAGTATCTTGACTTAGCACACGAGGTTGTCGACATGTGGAATGTGGACTCGGCTGTCATTGTGCCGATAGTAGTTACGGCCAATGGCTTGATAGCCAAAAGCTTCGACGACCACCTGTCGAAGCTGGCGTTACGCAGTTGGGTAAAGGGCCTGATACAGAAGGCAGTACTCCTCGATACGGCTCGTATTGTAAGGAGGTTCCTTTCTCTGGAGCCCTAACCACCGGTAGCTTGGACCCAGCTCCCGACACCGGCGGACTACTATTTTTATATTTTTAAATGTTTTTTTATTTTTTTTTTTTGTTATTGAAATATTTAAAACTATAAAAAGTATGTTTAAAAGATAAATAAAGAGAATAATAATAATTTTCTTTGTTACGATCCACAGGATAGTGATAACAGCAATTGTTAGTAAAAGGTAGCAAATTGCGTATTGGTGAACTTCATGATCAGTGACAGAGGATGGTAATTTCGGCTCGTTCTCTTCTTGGAACCGCAGCTTCTTGTCAATTGTGATTGACGAAGTGATGGTGAGTTCTTTTGACCGGAGTACGCATCTTTGACTCAAAGTAACTATCGCCGCTGTTGTGATCGTTTGCGATATTACGTCGTTTTCACAAACCGTACGTAATTCGCACCTTCCGCAACAAACAACCAGCCAGCTGTTTGATTCTTGCAACTTGATCCATGCCTCCTCGCATGTCACGCTGTCTTCGTCACACGGTGACGCAGTAGTACGATGACCCAGTAGTTTTGCTTCGCAAGGTGCTTTCTTGTTTTTTAAGTTGAACACAGGTATGTTTGCGTTACAAATGAAATTATGATTTTGTCTTTTGATGCATAGCTTGAAATCTTCATCGTTTAGTGAGATGTACGTATTCTTCTCAACGTTCACGGCAATGTATTCCGAAGATAACTGCATCAATTTGTAAGTTGACTTCATCTTGACCGGTATGGCGATAGCCCGATAGTAGGTGAAGTCCTCATCCGAAATTAAAGGAATGTGAACTTCGAACATGAAGTAGTTTCTTGTTATTCGTGCTTTCACGTATAGCAACTTGCAAAGTTCCTTGATATCTTCTCTGATATTGTCTGTGGGCAATGACAGAGTCCTCGGCAGTCTGCCAGATATATCTTCCAGTTGCTTTACAAGGCTGACTGGTGATATCAAGTGTACTTACGTCCATATGTCCACTGTAGACATTAGTGAGAGTGTTCAGGAGCATAGTTTGAATTTCCTTAAGATTTCGTAGTAAAAAAAAAATAATGAAGAACAGACAAGTTTACAGGAGGCTACTCCTGTAAACTTGTCTGTTCTTCATTATTTTTGTTGGTGGTAGTATTTATGGGTAGAGCTGATAGTTTTACTATGGGTCTTTTAATGATACCAGTTTGGGTTTTCAGCGTTGTCACCCTAACATATCCGTCCGCTCCGGGGTGAAGTTCTAGCACCCGTCCCATAGCCCATTTTCCTGGCGGTAAATTGTTGTTCCGGACTAGTACGATGTCCCCCTCGCTGAGGTTTTTCTTGGGATTATTCCATTTGCTGCGTGTTTGTAGTTGTGCAAGATAGTCGCTAGACCAATTCTTCCAAAATTGTTGGTGCATATGTTCAGTTAATTGCCATCGTCGGCGAAGATCTATTTTGTTTTCTTTAGTGTAGTCAGCTCGTGGTAAAGACATTGTTGGTCCCCCCGTCAGAAAGTGACCTGGTGTCAGGTAGTTATAAAATTCTTCGGGGTCTTCAGTGAGCTGGCAAAGCGGCCTGGAGTTCATGCACGCTTCTATCTTCGCAAGCAGGGTAGTAAATTCCTTGTACGTCAGTTTTTGGTCTCCTAGCACCCGACGAAGGTGATACTTCATTGACTTGACCGCTGCTTCCCATAGTCCTCCAGCAGTCGGCCAAGCGGGCGCATTAAAGTGCTATTGTACTCCCATGTTTAGTCCAGTAGGGATACAATATTTTTTCCACAAATCCTTAGATAATTCCAAAGTTTTTTATTTTCGCAGAGTGGATAGGTTTAGTGAATTCATTGCTATGTACAAAAATGCTAACAGTTTAGAGTTATGCAATAGGAGATAAGCAGGTATTTCCTATTATTTCGTGTTATAAAAAAATTAGAATATTAAAATCAAAATACTATGCTGGTTCTTTGTAAGTACTATCTAAAGGATATATTAGTGAAAATGCTAACAGATAGGTACTGTGGAACAATAGAAATCTGAAAATGTCCCTTAATTCATTCAATAAAAAATTTAAGTTTTCAAATCATTTATTATACACATAAAAGGAATTAGTTATACCTTACAACAAAAGTTCTAACAACTAAGTATTAAGGATCACAAGTAATTGTATTTTTACTTTTCGATTAGCGAAATATTGAATTTAAGTTTATAATTTTGCGCCTACATATTCGTATTAATAAACTCTGCCACCATACAAAAGTTTCAACATATACATGTTATGCCTTTTGTTTAATAATAAATAAAATACAATTTGGATATTGGGGCGCAGTGTAGGTACGCGGCAATTCGTGCAGCACGGGCCACGGCGCGGTAACACTTCGAACCAAACTCACTGCAAACGTACCTATTGAATGAGGCGCGAAATCATTTAATTATTGTCACATCTCACAAATTACTAGGTACGTACTTACTCTGTTCCAGTCCGTGACTTCGTCCACGTGTAATTATGAAAAACCCGTCACTGCTGTTTAAAAAATCTGTTTTGAAAATACGTTGTTGATAGTTTAATACCTACAAGAAATAAATTAAAGAATTTAATACCTACCTACCAAGATCGCAATATGTTGAATATAGTTTTATTATTATTATGTATCTACTTGTTATATGGATAGAGGAACAGAGACAGAAAGTGGAGATTCCATTACAACATATTTTTCCGGGATAGCTGTCCCGGGTTTTGGGACATCACAGGCGAAAAAGTAGGTACAAAAATAGTTATAACAAAGCAATAAAATAATTGGATTCAATAAGTAGGTACCTGTTTTTGTTTCATTATTAATTTAATGTACACTTAGTGATACCTATCCCGATACTCGAAACAATTTCTTGAAAAAAAAGTTGTCGCATGGAAGTCACTATTTGTCTCTGATACTATAACAAATGCTGTCTACCTATTCCGATCTGTCAAACAGATGGTGCTTTTAAATTTTCCCCATTCACATAATTAAGAGGCCGTGCATAAAATTCACTTGTTAGATTCGCTGCAAATCTATGTTCGTGTGCATCGTTCATGCAGCTACACGCACACGCCCGCAAAAATCGAGCTCAGTGAGCGCTCAAATAATGTTGATCCTTTAGAAGATATTATTTTAAGTTACAAAATTATATAGTAGTAAGGTTTATAAATAAAAATCTGTAACGTCTGTATATTTTATATTTATCACAATTTCCATTAAATTTATTCAATTTTGTGTTAGATGGATGTTGATACATTGAGACATTTAACAAAATGATAAATAGAAAAACGATACAATAGAATGATACTTGTTTTTTGTAAAATGGTTGTACAAAAAAACACTTTCCATACGGACATATTTACGAGAATTCTCTTTTATTCTGATATATTGTAATCTTGGTATAAACTAGTGTCTAAGATGTTTTTTGAGGATGGAATCATGCACATTAGAGTAGACCTGTTCAGTCAGTGCAACCATTTGTGAAAAATTACTTTGACAAAACAATACAAAGTTGAGGTTGTCGTTAAAAAAGGAAATAAAAAGACTTAAATATACAGGGTTATTTGTGAAACACTAGCAACCTCACCTGCAATACTAGCTATTTGGCATTGCCGAGTGTCGCAAACATTATTGGAAACAAAACTGGTCAACTGTTATACATGACTATTAAAAATACGAATTGTGTCGTGTATGACCAAGCAAACTTCATATCGGATTTTCAACAAGCAAGGCGTCATAGTTGAAGGTTCAACTGGGAGGCAAAACGTGAAATCCGGCGAGTTGATAGCAGATGATGATGATGGCAAAGTCACGTATATAACGTTTAAAAAGATATTGGAAGCAGAAAATTAAAGTGAACAGGCCCTTTACCTGCTACGACAGAAAAATTCGAAATGGCAATCACCAATCATAAAAGGCTTTACTCGATCGGCAAATGAGTAATAAGGTTTCTAAAAGCGCAGTATTTGTCTCCTACCGAGCAGATTATAAAAAATAAGTATCTTAAACAGTCCGGTGCATATCTTTGGTTACCACCACGCTTGTAAGAACTATCACTATGCTAAAAATAGGAAAGTAGAAGTTAATATCCTTATAAAACTGCACGGCTCAATTATTATTCATTAAGTAACAACAGAACTAAGCAATTTAATCGATTGCGGCAAAATTAGTACGCGAAAATCGCATAATTAAAAATAAAAAAAATCGTATCCAGCACGCTGTTATATCACAGTTATTTCATTTAATTCTACACGACCTCAGTACGCCATATTTTAAAAAACGAAATTGAACAAGAGTCCAGGTATTCACCATCACTATATCAGGTTTATTGGCTACAATAGACCTGTCAGTGATGATGAGTTGACTGTAGTACAATGTGATATTATCATTTTGGAGAACTAGATCGGGCAATACCTATAATATGGCACTTCCAATCCCACACGGCTGTATGTAGAGCAAATTACTGGTATTTAATCCTGGCTACAAGGTTGTGTCTATGCAAATAATCTCCGGTAGTTAGTTATCATCATAAGGTCATCCATAATCCATAGAGTACATCAAAACCAGTATGATCCAACGGACAAAGGCACGTGGAGAACTAGATCGGGCACATACCTACAATATGGCACTTCCGATCCCACAAGGCTCTAATTTAGAGCAAATTGAGGGAAAAAAGTCCTGGCTACAAGGTTGTGTCTATGCAAGTAATCTCCAGAAGTTAATCATCATCATTACTTCATCCACAATCCAAAGAGTACCTAAACCAAAACCTAAAAAAATCTTAAAATGTTGTGTCCCTCAGTGGCATGGAGCGAGTTTTTCTCGGATCTACTATTTCTGGTAGAAGACAAGTATTGTGACGGACGGACGGACTCACACTACTTTTTTCCATAGCCATAGAAGCTTCTTCTTTACCGGCAGCAATCATACATGATTCAGCCGTAGTCTTCCACCAGTCATACAAGTTGTCGTGACATTTCTGGTAGGTCAATTTGCTAATAAGTGGCAAATTAATGGATGCTGCTAGCTCGTTCAAGTTGGTCCGACCACAACCGATACTAACAATGTGTTTATTTCGAATCGACACCCATGACGAAAATATTGATATAGAATACCTATTGCAGTCGCCATCTTGGACGTACTTATTGTTACCACTATCACTATTGCACTATCAGCTTAAAATACCCTCAAAACCGCCGCATTAATGATTTACAAGTAAGTTCACGAATTCATTATGATCGGTCACACGGACTTATACGTAATTCGATAACAATTAAATAACAATAACTAGAAATCATTCTTACCTTTCAATATCAGCAGGAAGTTTAAAATACGATAGCTCCGGTTTTGATGAAGCCGAGTTCAAACAGCCGTATAGGTACTACGCAATACTTTCCTGGCATTTTCAAAACGATCGCGGAGATAAAGTTAAACGTGACCACTCGTCTTGATGCGGCACTCGCTACTGCTAGTCCCGCGAAGTCACCTTAGGAGTCTCGTCAGTGTGCATGTTTGTGTGAGTGTGCCGTTTCGAGCGTTTGTAGGCAGTTTCCCTACTGTCCATATTTATATTGTGGTATAAGTAACCATAAAAAATGTCAACATTCTGTGGATGATAATATAGCTGCACTTAACCATTGTAGATGCCATTAGAGAAAGTATTTTAATTTAATAGTAGTAGTAGAGTAATTCCGCAGATTTACTTTTACATACAAACATACAACCGTTACCTCTAATTATTATAAAGGTGAAAAAAATATAATCAGTCCTAATAAACAAACAAAATATAAAAAATAATACTTACTCAAAATGTGGTAGTCGGCGTACAATTTTGTAAATGTATTTACGTAAAACAATCGAGCGGCTGCGAAACAAAGTAGTACGTGCTGACGCTGGGAGAGCCCGATCGGTAGTGACGCGATCGAGTTTGCGCGCTCACTAATATAACTCAATTTTCTTGTAATTTACGAAATGAAGTTATTGTTTATTTATAAAATAAATTTTAGATTCTATTAAAAGGTTAACTTAAGATTATTGTGCAATTTTTAAATTTTCTTAAAAGTGTTTCTAAGGTATAGAAAAAAATATTTATTTGTATAGATGTTTTCCAAGAATTCCGTTTCTTCAACACTTTTTTTCTGCCATATTTTCTATTCAAGTCAATAATGTTTTCAACGCATCTGATTGTTGACAATACAATGATGGTAGTGATATTTTTTTAAATGTTATAAATCTGTCGTAGTTTTGTGTAAAACGTAACCAAACATCATTCGCTCGTTACTTTTGCGAAAAAAGGGTTTTGAATATGGGTAATTACCATTAATACATACATTATTTTTGAAAAATTCTCAAGCCATCTGGGAGAATAAGAACTTGACTTTTATCATCTAAAACAAGTAGGTTCAAATTCTTCTTACCTTTGTCACAAACGATGTTCAAAAATGTTCAAAATGATTTAACTTCATGCACGGCCTCCCTCAACATAATTAATTTACAGAAAGTTTACTTTACTATGTTCGAGACGTTCTTGTGCGGTGATTTAGATGGAGTAGGTAAAAGAGGGTATCCGCGGTCAGGCGACAATGCCGGTCCCCAGAATATCTTCCAAATTACAGCGATTTGCGCACACACACATTGATTGAGGGTGGCGTGAGTGTTCCCCGCGCCGACGCACCGGCCCCCGCTCAGTTCCGAGCACGCGTCAGGGAGCACCGCATGTCAATTTGTTTCGCGCCACTTTTTTGTAATTTTTTGACCGCGAAACATACGAGGTGAGTGTGTTAATTTTCATGTTGCATTAATTTAAAGTGTTATTTATTGTCGTGTAGTTATCTATCTACCCATGTAATCATAGATTTCAAGCACTTTGCTACAGGGTTTTGTTAAAATTATTATTAACCAGAAAAATATACGGATGGCTAACGCCGGTCATGCTGACCGGTATTAACCGCAAGTTATGTTTGCAAGTAGATTATATTTTTGACTACACCCAAACAACACCAGGAATTAGTCCTGTCGCATCTCCCTAAGTTCTGCAACCGATAATAGACAATGCCATTCCCTCAAAATCAGGAGTTACCGCCAAAGATCGTCTACAAGTTCCGAAGAAACCCACACACAATCAGAAAGTGCAGGGAGCCTCTCGAAAACAACATGCAACTGTTTTACCAAACACTCCGAACAAGGAAGCTTTGGTACAAAAAGAAGAGAGAAGAGCAACAAGGGAAAAGAAGAAAGAATCTGGTGCCAAAATAAAAGCAGGAATAAAAAAAGCAACAAAAAGAAGACCAGCAAAATTTAATAATGTGAGAAAGGTAAAAAAAGAGTTCTCCAAGATGAGAATGAGGACCAGAGTTCATCCGACTCCGAAATCGAAATAACTGACGTACGCGATGATGATGATGACACTGATGTCGAAGATCTGGAGAACAGATGCGTGTTATTTGACGATGATGGCCGGAACAACGAGCTTTGGTACAGGTGCGTATAGTGTGGGCTTTGGGCTCATGCTGAGTGCTCAGGTTTTGAGTCTCCCGAAGGCTACGTGTGCGACTAAAAGTTTGACCGTTTTTGCCAACCTGCCGACCGGTATTGTCTACCATGGTCGGACAATACCGCTCAAAGCCGTTTTTTTTTAAGTGTTGATTGTGTTATATTTGTAATTAATATTGATATCAATGGTTGTGATTATGTTAGAATAATACCTTAACTTATGTTTCATAAGAGTTTCTTAAATAAAAGTTGATTTTTCACTGAATTGTACTTGTTTTTGCTTAAGTGACCGGCAATACCCTTCCTTACCAGTTAGTAGGAATTTATAAATAATAAGAACTTACTCGTTGGCTCCAATCGTCGTTATGTATTTCTGCAGCCCTTAATATGGTCACTTGTGTATCTGATCTTCTAACTTGAGAAACCGTAATTCTTTTGTCAGCGGAGTATTTTTGTTGCGAGTTAATAAACTCTTGATCCGCAGTTTCATTGCAAAAAATGCAGTTTCCAGGTACGTATGTTCTACTGGTGGGGTCATTTGGTTCTCTCTGTATCTGTTGCACCGCTTTACGCTTCTTGTGGGCTATGATACATTTTTCATTGATGTACATCATTCGGCACTTTCTATGTAATTGCAGTTCTTCTTTTCCTTGGAAAATAACATGCTTCCCGTCTTCTCGCTTATGGCTAGCGGTAATTAGTGTGTGTAGTGCCCGTAGTTTTACAGTCACTACGTCGGAATTTAGAAAAATCACTCATTTTAAAGTAAATCGCTCGTGCTCAATGCTTTATAAACATTTATAAACCAACACAACACAGAATGATTAAAAACAATATTCAAACGTGACGTGCAATGCAAACGCCAGGGAGAAAATTAAACAAGAATGAACAAGAGCGGTCAGTATACGGAGCTAGGTACCGACATCCCCGATCGGAGCTGGAGTGTTGCGATCGCACGCGCCGTACCTACGCGGCTCGGTAGCGAAAATAGTTATTTGCAATTTAAACAAAAGCCATAATATGCATTTGTTGAAACTTTTGTATGGTAGTAGAGTTTATTATTACTAATATGTAGGCGCAAACTTATAAACTTAAATTCAATATTTCGCTAATCGCAAAGTAAAAATACAATTACTTGTGATCCATATTACTTAGTTGTTAGAACTTTTGTTGTAAGGTATAACTAATCCCTTTTATGTGTATAAGAAATTATTTGAAAACTTAATTTTTTTATTGAATGAGTTAAGGGACATTTTCAGAGTTCCATTGTTCCACAGTACCTATCTGTTAGCATTTTCACTAATAAATCCTTTAGATAGTACTTACAAAGAACCAGCATAGAATTTTCATTTAAATATTTTAATATTGTTATAACACGAAATAATAGGAAATACCTGCTTATCTCCTATTGCATAACTCTAAACAGTTAGCATTTTTGTACATAGCAATGAATTCACTAAACCTATCCACTCCGCGAAAATAAAAAACTTTGGAATTATCGAAGGGCATATTCTTCTGGCTACTGGACTATGTTTGCGATGTTGTTAAAGAAGTCAGGCGACAAGTATTGCTTGAAGTCTTCAAACTCTTTCTGAAGCAACCTTGATGCGCCGATGAAATCGTACCACAGTCTGAGTAGACGTGACTTGGTGTACCGCGCCTGGAGCACATTCTCTGGAAGGCTGCTATGAAAGTTTCAGTGCTTAAGTCCGATGCAAGTTCTATGTGTACCGCCTTTGTCACCATGCATATATGGGCGCGAAACCATAATTTGCAATGATTTAGTTTGTTTTGATTATCTTGTAGTTGATTTGACTTCCGTGTTAAATTGGATCAGTCTTCCGTCTTATTTAAAAAAATATTGTAAGGATTTAAGTTGACCACTTCCTTTTATTTCTTTTAAATATAATATTGCTATATCCTGTCGAATTTATATAGATTTAATTTGACTAGTTCCTTTCAAATTATTTAAAAAGATTGTAACATCCTGTGTGATTTTTATAAGGATTTAATTTGATTACTTCAGTTTCATTTCCTGTTTAAATTAAATAGATTCAATTTGACTAGTTCCTTTCAAATTATTTTAAAAGATGTGACATCCTGTATGGTTTTTATAAGGATTTACTTTGATTACTTTTCCTGTTAAAATTGTATAGATTTAATTTGACAACTTCCTTTCAAAATTATTTTAAGAAATATTAACTTACTGTTGGACTTTTATAAGGATTCAATATGACTTCCGTTCTACTTATTTATTTTAAATGTTAATCTACCGCCTGAGTGAATATTATAAGGATTTATTCCTCTTTAATGTTTCCCACCATATTTTTATTCCGCTGTCAACTTCATGCTTGTAATTCTGTGTGTAAAAACCGATGTAATACGAATTTAATGTCATTCTTTGGCTGCTCGTGAAGTAAACACCTTGGACTCAAGTACAGTATTTCTTTATTGTTTCCTGAAACATTTCCCTGCTATATTTACTGTCTGTGTGTGTATTGCTGAACATTAAGTGTGACTTCAACAACGATGGCGACAATGCGCCGACAGCAGCGGTGGGATCCAGCTCGCCCCTACTGAAGTTTTCTGGATTCCGGGTCCGCAAACCTGTGCCGACCGCCCAGCCAGACCAAACTTTCTCGATGGAGCAAGTGATGAGTCTGGTGACGTCGATCACGAAACAAGCCACATCAAGCGCCGTGACTGCAGCGCTATCTGCTACCCCTGCGCCTTCACGGGATCATGGCAATTTCTACCTACCGCCTTGCGATCCCGATGTGCGCTCTTACAACATCAAGGACTGGTGTGCCAATATTGAGGAAACCATTGCAACCATTGGCATATCGCCGCATGAAGCTCTAATGAAGGCTGCAGCTAAAAGGAAGAGTGAAGACTTGGGCTGACACGTGGTCTCTGAAATCCACCACGTGGGAGGAAGTCAAGCAAGACCTGATCCTTCGGTGAAGAGTTCCGGTATGCAGACGACGGCAACGCCCAGCTGGCATGACTACACGTCTGGGCAGGCAGGTAGCTACGCGGACTGCGCAACCACGGGATGGGCGCTGTTCAACCGAGTGCGGCTCGAAGCCACGGATGCTCAGGTAATTAATGCTCTAATCACTGGTATCTATCCTGATTTTGTAAAATGTGAATTGTTGCGTAATACGCCTGACTCGTTGCCTGAACTAGTTTCAGTTTTAAAAACTTTTCGTAAACGTGACCGATTGAAAACTGACAGTACTTACAGAAATAATTGTAACAAGAAACCCCGGCTTTCGGCAACCCCAGAATCGTCTGGCCAGTGACCGACTTGCTTCCAGTGTAAAAAACCTGGTCACCTTATCCGCGAATATAAGGAAAAATCTAAGACTTTAGATTCTAATATTTCCGCAAAGCCAAACTCCCTGGTTACATCGGACGATCATAAGACAGTATAATGTAATTATTGCTATAAAAAGGGTCATTCAGAGAAATTCTTATTTATTTTTTATAACTACCGACATTTTATTTCGATATTCTAGATTTTTTTGTTTTTTCATAACTACCGACAAATTTCATTGTTCTAGATTTTTGTTTTTTCATAACTACCGTCAAAATTAAAATTATTTCGATCCTCCGCGGATTGTTTCGTTAGTACCTACTGGTTCCAGTCACATGAATTAAAGTAGAATTAGACATGTGAACCTATTCTATTAACAACAATATTAAAACTTATTTAGTATTATTTTTGTGCAAGCCTTTTGGGCTTCGCAGTCTGTTGATCAGCATGATAATAATTAAAGATCGTTGTAGGCATTTTAGTTTGGTAACTTTGAGAGATAGATTAAAAGGTGGAACAAAACCTCAGAAGTAAATGTTTTCGGTCTTTTTTGGATCTGGTTGACCTTGATACCACGCTAGTTAATTAAGTTATGGGAGTTTTTTATTCAGCCACATAATAGTTTCATGTTGCTTATTTAAGTATGTGAAAGACTATGCTGAGAGCCCGTAACATTCAAATAACGCTGTACATTTTCTGCCAGTTCTTGTATGGCAAATTCTTTTAAATAGTAGCAGAAAAGCACACCGTTTGTACGCTTCTGTAAAAAAAAAATTCTTTGTTGAGTAAGGAAAGGTGACATGATTTTCTAATGCCGGTTTTTATTTAGTCTAAATCGCAATGCCCAATATTTTCTACACTAATTGATCGTTACTGACTTCTAATATAGAACAAAAACGGGACTCTGTTCGAAAACCAAATTGGTTCTGATACTATTCCGTAAGACCCAGAGTAAACTGTTTAGATGCAAACTCATTATGGTTAACATTTAACAGTTAGTTGTGTGTATTCACTTGTGAATAATTTGAGATTCTTGTATTCACTTGTGAATAATTTGTGATTCTGATATTCATTTATGAATGATTTGAAGTTTGGTATTCACTTGGGAATAATTAGTCATTCTGGTATTCACTTGTGAATAATTTGTCATTCTGGTATTCACTTGTGAATAATTTGTCATACTGATATTCACTTGGGAATAGTTTGAAATTCTGATATTCACTTGTGAATAATTTGAGATTCTGATATTCACTTGTGAATGATTTGAGATATTCACTTGTGAATGATTTGAGATATTCACTTGTGAATGATTTGAGATATTCACTTGTGAATGATTTGAGATATTCAATTGTGAGTGATTTGAGATATTCAATTGTGAGTGATTTAAGATTCTGATATTCGCGTGTGAATAATTTGAGATTCTGATATTCGCGTGTGAATAATTTGAGATTCTGATATTCGCGTGTGAATAATTTGAGATTCTGATATTCGCGTGTGAATAATTTGAGATTCTGATATTCACTTGTGAATAATTTGAGATGCTGATATTCACTTGTGAATAATTTGAGATGCTGATATTCACTTGTGAATAATTTGAGATACTTCTTTTATGAATAATTTGAGATACTGATATTCTTTTATGAATAATTTGAGATACTGATATTCTCTTATGAATAATTTGGAATTCTGAATGTGTTGGATTTCAAAATCCAACTATCTTAGCATTGTAATTCGGCAGTTATCACACACCTAGTAGCTGATGCTAGTGGGGCAGTCTGTCAGGTTTTCATACTATGAAAATCACAAAGTTGCAGAGTTTAATAAACAATAGCACTGCTATTCAAGATTTGCAGATTTTTTTTTACCGTTTCAAATTGTACAAGAATGTCTCAAATGTTATTGCATTTTCACCACTGTGTTAAGATGTTTTAGAATGGACGAGCGGTCTTTTCGAAAATTGAAAAAAAAGGATTTGTCGTAATGCATACGCATGACGCGACATTTGACTAAATTTGATCCTGACTATGAAGTTTCTTAGAATTTCTGAGAGAATTTCCAAATAATTGCCACTAACTAAACCATGTTATTTTAAGGAGATTATTTGTTTATTTTTGAACCGACCGTATGGGCGGAGTAATTATAAATTAAGTTTTATTGTATTAGCAACTCCCACTTTCCCACCTATTACGCTGGCTGGCCACCATGCGTATCCTTTTTCCCGGTCTGAGAGCTGATCCTATGCGGGTGATGCCATGAAGGAATATGACTAGATCCAAGGCGGGTGATGCTAGTTAGGGGGCTATATCCCAGGCGAGTGATGCCATGAAGGAATATGGCTAGATCCAAGGCGGGTGATGCCGTTGATAGTTGATTGTGATTTATGTGAATCGGCTTACTATGTTTAATAAATGTGTTGATTTCTTGTTCGAACCTATCCAAACCATCTTTCCTTAAGCGCTGTCTGATCACCAGCGTATCCTTAATCCCGGTCTTATAGCTGATCCTATGCGGGTGACGCCATGAAGGAATATGGCTAGATCCAAGGCGGGTGATGCTGGGGGCTATATCCAAGGCGGGTGATGCCATAAGATATGGCTAGATCCTAGGCGGGTGATGCCGTAGGTGGGTGTTAGTCTAGTGCTGATTTCACATAAAATGTTTGATGCTGTGTAATTGGGGCTAACCCGTTGTGGGTGACGCCGGTTTAATGCATATTTATATTTATAATATTAATAATATTATATTTTGGCTAACCCCATGTGGGTGACGCCGATTTGATGTAATGAAGGCTAAACCCAACCTGGGTGATGCTGAGTTAATGTAAAATGTTGTACAGCGCAGAGAACGCGCTGGATCAGAATGGCCGTATGGGCGCGAAACCATAATTTGCAATGATTTAGTTTGTTTTGATTATCTTGTAGTTGATTTGACTTCCGTGTTAAATTGGATCAGTCTTCCGTCTTATTTAAAAAAATATTGTAAGGATTTAAGTTGACCACTTCCTTTTATTTCTTTTAAATATAATATTGCTATATCCTGTCGAATTTATATAGATTTAATTTGACTAGTTCCTTTCAAATTATTTAAAAAGATTGTAACATCTTGTGTGATTTTTATAAGGATTTAATTTGATTACTTCAGTTTCATTTCCTGTTTAAATTAAATAGATTCAATTTGACTAGTTCCTTTCAAATTATTTTAAAAGATGTGACATCCTGTATGGTTTTTATAAGGATTTACTTTGATTACTTTTCCTGTTAAAATTGTATAGATTTAATTTGACAACTTCCTATCAAAATTATTTTAAGAAATATTAACTTACTGTTGGACTTTTATAAGGATTCAATATGACTTCCGTTCTACTTATTTATTTTAAATGTTAATCTACCGCCTGAGTGAATATTATAAGGATTTATTCCTCTTTAATGTTTCCCACCATATTTTTATTCCGCTGTCAACTTCATGCTTGTAATTCTGTGTGTAAAAACCGATGTAATACGAATTTAATGTCAAAGAAAATCATCCGCAATCCTCCATATCGAAACTTAATGTAGCTGCTATTCGTGAACAGGTGAGCAATTTGGACTTTAGACTCATTAAAGAAATAGAGGACCCTAATGTGGCCATGGACAGGTTTGTTGGTATGTTGCAGGATGTGATAACCGAAAACATCACGATTGTCAAAATCCCCCGTAAAAAACGAATTATAAGACCCTGGATAACTCCGGGACTGCTTAGATGTATTCAGAACAGGGATCGCCTTCACAAAGATTCACTCACGTCACCTGATAATGAAACTCTAAAACTGACATACAAGCGATATAGAAATCATTGTAACGATTTATTAAAGAGACTCAAAAGACAACACGATAGAAATAATTTGGACAAAAATAGTAACAACAATAAAAAACTTTGGGAAGTTATTAAGGATATAACAAACACAAATAAAACAAAATCAGCTGCTACAGCCCTACTTTGTAATTCTCCGCAAGCATCTGTAGACCAGGCTAATGATTATTTTGCTAATGTTGGAAGTTCCCTAGCAAAAAAACTTGAAAACTGCCCAACATTAGCTCAATGTCCTGTGGACGTTCCTGTACCAAAAAACCCCCCTAACAACTCATTCCTATTACTAAACACTGATGAGAGTGAGATCCTGTCACTTATAAATGGCTTAAAATATTCTAGCGCAGTCGGACACGATCAAATATCTAACAGCCTGCTTAAAGCCATAAAGGATATAATTATCCCACCCCTTACTTATTTATTTAATGTTTGTCTGGATCAAGGTGTCTTCCCAGATGTTCTTAAAAAGGCTATCATAGTCCCTATCTTCAAGACGGGCGATAGGCACCGTGTCTGTAACTATAGACCAATTGCTTTGTTACCAGCCATCTCTAAGATTCTAGAAAGAATAATTAATAGTCGACTAGTCAAGTATCTTGAAAGCAATCATTTAATTTCCTCTTGTCAATTTGGCTTCCGTTCTGGGAAATCAACAGAGGATGCGGTGCATAAACTTACTGACCATATTATTAGGAATCTTGACGATGGTGACAAAGCTCTGGCCATATTCCTTGACCTTGCCAAGGCGTTTGATACTGTGTCTGTCCCGCGTCTTCTAACTAAATTGGAACGACTGGGTATTAGAGGCGTGCAGCTGAAATTGTTTCAGGACTATCTGAGCGGTCGTAAACAATGCCTGAGAGTAGATTCCTACACTAGCACTGATCTACCTGTCTCTTTTGGAGTCCCACAAGGCTCAGTGCTTGGACCTACACTCTTCTTAGTGTATCTTAATGACCTCTGTAAATTGAAACTTGAACAAGGTATTATAATTTCCTATGCTGATGATACGGCTTTGCTTTTTTCTGCTAAAACGTGGGAGAATACCTTCCTGCTAGCACAAAATGGCTTCAACAAGGTGTCCGACTGGCTGAAACAAAATATTCTTACCCTAAATTCGGAAAAAACTTTGTACATGCCCTTTTATTCACGAAATCCAAATAAACCTCCCAATGAACTTACCCTAAAATCACATTCTATTCATGTCCACCCCGCAAATGCTACTAATGCTACTTGTAACTGCCCTTGTCTGATCAGGAGATCTGAAGTCAAATATTTGGGCATCATACTAGACTCATCGCTGAACTTTAATGCACATATTTCTTTACTTCAATCCAGACTTCGAAAATTAATTTATGTTTTTAAAAACCTTCGACATGTGGCAGATATTTTAATTCTAAAAAAAGTATATAGGGCACTATGTCAATCACTTCTAACTAATTGTATATCTTGTTGGGGTGGAGCTTCCAAAACCACGCTACTCCCTCTCGAAAGAGCACAGCGGGCAATTCTAAAGGTTAGCTCCTTCCGACCTCTTGACTACCCTACACATCTCCTATATGCATCCTGGAACTTACCAACAGTACGCCAACTGTACATCCTTACTACGGTACTTAAACAGCATGCCCTTACCCCCTTAGACAGGAATACTCTGCTCAAACGTCGCCGCAATGCTGTAGTCCCCCGTTTCCATCTATTTAAGCATTCATTTACTCATCGGTTCTTCTGCTTCACCGGTCCTTTTCTCTACAATAAACTTAACACTACACTTAACATATACACTTTAAGTAAACAAGAATGCAAAACTAAAGTGTTAGATTTTCTACTTACATGTGATTATAAAACTACAGAAGAGCTTCTTAAAGTTTCCAGTTAAAACTGCAATCGCAAACACACACTCAATACTCACACAACTCTCTCACAACACTAACACACATCTCGCATACATTACACATCACACAACACTCTATGCTATTAGGTATATGATATCTGATATCTGTAGTAAGCTATATTTTTTTTCTTTTTATGACTCCAACTACTGTTATTACTGATAATATTATTTCTGGAAGTGAACTGCGTCCTGAAATACAGGCTCGGCCTAGCTCAGGCGCAGTTGCTCATTTTTATTTATTTTTGCAAATTACAATATTTTATTAATAATAATTTTATTAATAATTCTTTGGCTGCTCGTGAAGTAAACACCTTGGACTCAAGTACAGTATTTCTTTATTGTTTCCTGAAACATTTCCCTGCTATATTTACTGTCTGTGTGTGTATTGCTGAACATTAAGTGTGACTTCAACAACGATGGCGACAATGCGCCGACACATACAAATATGCATATGTAACCCTGTGAAGTTCGCACCCCTCTCCTTTTGTCTGACTTCGACGTGACCTGTGAAGTCAACCCCCGTGTGGGTGAACGGTCGCGAAGGTGTTACTCTTTGTGGTGGCAGTTCTCCCATAAGTTGATTCAACTGCGATGAGTTGTAGCGATGGCAGCGCACACAGTGCCGTAGTTCAGCTTTAACCGCTCTATTTCCGCCAACGATCCAATAACGTTGCCGGATGTACGCTAAAGTTAGTCTGGCTCCTCCGTGTAAAGTTGTATGATGAGCTTGTTGAATCACCAACTAGTAAGTCGTCCACCCTTAAGTAGAATGATCGGATTCTTCATTTCAATCCATTTCATTTGAAGGTGTATTTTTGTTGGACTTGTTGTAATGTAAGAGCGTATGATGCTTCATATTACATTCCTTACAAGTTTTTGCAGAGTTGCAAGTTTCATTTTCATGTTTAAACAAACAGTTTTTGCACAGACGTAGTTTTGCAACTGTGCTGTTTCGTTGCTTAGTATCCGAGTCCATGAACTGCTGACATCGCATCAAAACATGATCGCTTTTGCAAAGAGGGCACTGCCCGTATGAAGTGTGGTAAGTTTTTGGATGCCATTTCTTATGATCGAAGGTTTTTCGAGGTACATTTTTTTCAGGTCCAGTTGACTTCTCCGAGCTCTGTATGTCCTTCTTTGAAGTCTTCATGGTTTCAAACGCCATAAACTGGTTTTCCAAGAACATCAGGAATTCTTGCAGTGTTGGTACCTCTCTGTTATCGTGCAAGTTTTTTATGTATTCGTTGTAGGTCCCACAGTCTAGTTTCTGTGACATCAAATGGACAATCATAGGGTCCCAACTGGTTATATCAAAACCAATATTTGTTAAACCGTTTAGGCATTCGGTTGTTACGTCGTGCAGCTTCTTCAAGTTGTACGCGTCTGGCTTCTGTATTACGGACAACTGCAGCATAGTATTCACGAAAGATGAGAATTGAAGTCGACGGTTGTTGTAACGTTGATTCAGTATTTCCCAACATGAAGTGTAGTTGTCGGCGCTAATACTCAAGTGTTGCACCAGTCTTTCTGCTTCACCTTTTAGCCTAGTTTTCAGATGCTGCATTTTTTGGGCCTTATTCAATGTCGGGTTTTTGTGTATCGTCTCCAAGAACAGATCTTTGAAAGATATCCATTTGTTATAGTGTCCTGACTCTGGGATCTCGATCCTCGGTGCTGAACGTTGGTGATGAGCGGTGGTCCACATCTTGCTTTTCAGTCGTTTCCTTGCTTCGTCATATTTGGCTTCAAAGTGTGTTTTTCATGTCATAGTATGTTTTTTCCGAGCCTTTTAGTAAGGCTTCCAGTTCCCAATGAGTGTTGTCAATAGCTTCCCATTTCGACTTCAAGATTGACAAGTGATCGTCAAGTTCCCATTTTTCAGCTAAGACGTCAAACTCAATTTTCGTCATGGCCTTGAAGTTACATTCCTGTTTAGTCAGCAAAGTCTGTGTCTTCTCATCAGGTTCTCCCCGCGACAAGTCTGTCAGGACGAATTTTATTATTTCTTCAGTGGTTTGCAACATTTTTAAAATGTCTGCTTTTGTATCTTCGTACATGTTCTGTGTCTTACCTGCATAATATTTTGATGTTTTCAAAACAGGTTGATTGTAGCGATAGCTTATTCATCTTGATTTATAGGCTATAGCTTCCTTTGTAGTTGAAGACTCTTGTAGTTATCGTTAAAGACTTCCACTTTCCGAAGACTCTTCCAGTAGTCGAAGGCTCTTCTAGTAGTTATAGTTAGTTCCAGCAGCTAAAGGCTCTTCCAGTAGTCGAAGGCCCTTCTGGCAGTTATAGTTAGTTCCAGTAGTTAAAGGCTCTTCCAGCAGTCGAAGGCCCTTCTGGCAGTTGTAGTTAGTTCCAGTGGTTAAAGGCTCTTCCAGTAGTCGAAGGCCCTTCTGGCAGTTGTAGTTAGTTCCAGTAGTTAAAGGCTCTTCCAGTAGTCGAAGGCCCTTCTGGCAGTTGTAGTTCGTTCCAGTATTCAATGTGGCCTTACTCTGGTTAGGTATTTGCGCCTTCTCAATCCAGCTGGGGCGACCCTCTTCCGGGAGACCAGCTGAATCGATTCGCTACCGTAACAAGAGACACAACCACACTAAAATACCCGAAGGCTCAAAGGACCATAAATGTATGGGTTGTAGTAGTTAACTCCGTACACCGATTTGTCGTGAAGGTTTGTAAGTTCAGTAGGTATAGAGAAACACTTTCCACTAAGATGCAATAGTAAAGTTTATTTAAGTTATAGGTAAGTTACAGTTATGTGTTATAGTGTTATATTATTATTTCTCTCAATTGTTGATAGCTACACAGTTATCGAGTTCACTATAATTAAATTGGTTAATCATGTTATTTTATAATGCTAAATTATGACGCACATCGTTAGCCTAAAGTAGGTTACACAGTAAGCAGAAAAATGTAAGGTAATGAGACCGAACAAACATAACAGTCTCACTTCACTTAAAATGATTTAAACATGACTCAAAGTCAAAGCATTTCTCTACCGACCGTGTCTCCACGTTGCCGTCGTGGTGGGGCTTGCGTGTCTCAGTGATCTTGGGGGCTTTGCCGGTAGAGCCACTCATGCCGGAAGGTCCCAAGTGAGAGACCAGACCAAGACAGACACAAGAGGGGCACACCGTTCGGAGACTTGAGCAGTGTTCGGGTCCTCGGACGGTGTGCGTCTCATTGGCTTGCTCGCTGCTCTCTGGTACGCGTCTGATCACCAGACGTGACTGTGAGGGCAGCGAGCAAGGAGAGGGGAGAAAGGGACCGCACCCTCCAAAAGGAAAGTATGGATAAAGGCACTGAAAGAGAAGTTGTACCCCAGGGCGGTCCGGACTGCACAGCAGTCCGGGAATCCGCCACGCCTCGTGCGTCAAGCCCCTCGTATTCTGGGGGGGGGGCAACAGTGCTCTTTATTCTCCGTTTGCCAAGGGCAACAGTGGCCGAGGAGGCCCCCGATCCAAGCCGTCCTTTGAGGACATGATCGGGTACGATTTTGGCTCGCCCGACAAAGCGTCGGTCGGGCAGAGCGCGGCAAGAGGCGCGCTATATTGGAGGGGGGGCTCGCTTGAGCGTCGCGCGGGTGCAACTATTACCTACATTAAAATATACGGTGGTTTGGATTCCTCCGCCACCGTCGATTATCGAATCGCATTCGGTAATCTTCGTATATTTTCGTGCCCGAAAAAAGTAAATTTGTCATCAAAGCAGAACTTGAAGTTTGGAAAGCAGCTACCTCCCCTATACTTACTCCAAAATCAGCTTTGGAATTCAGAAAGAAATTCTTAATCAGATCTTCATTAAATTGAAATGGGACCATTCCGGGAAAATACCTACTCTTCCAAACCAAAAAAGAATCATTAAAATCGGTTGCCAATTGGCGAAAATATCGCTGAACAATCCTCCTTTCTTTGAATTTGGATAAAAATCGGGTTTGACAGACGGACAAACGGGGGATCCTCTATGGGTTTAGTTTTTAACCGACTTCATTCGATATAGAGGTTCGTAACCGTAAAAAGGAAATAATAATATAAGAATATTGCCAACCTTTTGTTGAAGTCGCTGCACCTCATTGCGCACGTCCCGGCGCAGCTCAGCCAGCGCAGCGTCGTGCGACGCGTGCGCCGCGTGCAGCGCGTGTGCCGTCTGCGCCGCGTGCAGCGCGTGCGCCGACACGCTGGGCCGCCGCTCGTCCAGCTCCTCCTCGATGGTGTCCTGCCGCGCGCCCGCGCCGCCCGCACCGCCCGCGCTCAGCGCGCTCGCCGAGCGGGCCTTCGCGAACGTGGCCTGCGGGGGGAGCTGCGTCAGAACCGGCCGGCGAGGCCGCTCGCGGGGCGCGGGCGCCGGGCTCACCTTGAGCGACAGCGCGCTGGGCGCGGGCGCCGGGCTCACCTTGAGCGACAGCGCGCTGGGCGCGGGCGCCGGGCTCACCTTGAGCGACAGCGCGCTGGGTGCGGGCGCCGGCGCCGCAGCCGCTGCCTCGCTGGAGGCGCCGGAAGCGCCGGACGCGCGCGCGCTGAGGCTGCGCGTGAAGGCGCCGCGCGTGGGCTCGGGCGCGCCGGCGTCCAGCGAGCCGGTGGCCAGCAGGCGGCCCCACTTGCCGCGCGCGGCGGTGGGCGCGGTGGGCGCGGGGGGCGCGGGCGCGGACTCGCCGCGCTCGGGGTCGGGGGGCGCGGGCGCGGGGGAGGGCGCGGAGCGTGCGGGCGCGGGGGCCGGCGCGGCGGCCACGCTGCGCTCGCGGCGGAAGCGCGAGAAGATCTTGCGCACGAGGTGATCTTGCGCCTGCTCCAGCTGCGGCTCGCGTTTTCGGCGCTCCATGAGCTCGCGCTCCCGCCGCACGTCGGCGACCTTGCGGAAGATGAGGCGGTGGCGCAGGTTGTAGGTGAGCGTGAGATTGCGCGCGAAGCTGTTGGCGAAGGCCTGGTAGAAGTCCAGCACCTCGAGCAGGCGGTCGCGCTTGATGGTGTGCAGGTCGCAGTAGGTGAGGGCGCGCACGTTGGCGGCAGACTGCCCCACGGCGCTGTCTTTCCAGAAAGAGTCGCCGAACACGTCGCCCTTGCCTGTAACACGTCGGTAGTCTCTACATGTTGTTGGTGATGTTGTTGTTGTTGAGTATTGAGTATTGAGTATTGCACTCGCTGGGCCTGAGCGGCTGCGCGCACGTACCGAGGATGGCGACGACCTCGTCGTCCTGGATGACCTCGAGGCTGCCGGTGACGATGAAGCACAGCGAGTCGATGGACTCGCCCGTGTGGTACAGCAGGTCGCCGGGCGCCGAGTGCGACATCTGGAAGTGCATGGCGAGCGCGCGCAGGCAGCCGTCGGACGCCAGGCGGAAGGCGGGGTGCTCGTTGAACACCTTGCGGTTGAGGTGCACGCAGATGTCTGCCTTCATGTCCTTGGGGCAGTAGTTCAGCACCTGCGGAGACGAGGCGTGTGCGGTGAGGGCTGCGGGCTCGACGAGGGCCGGTCCGCGCGCGGCCTACCTTGTCGGTGTCCAGGCCCTTGGTCATGGCCCACGTGGACACCACGTAGTCCATGACGCGCTCGCTCAGCGCCTTGGGCACCTCGTGCAGCTTCATGAACTCGCGCACGTTGTTCAGCATGTCGTGGTACTTGGCCGTGGCCGACGTCATCTGCTGGATGATGGTGGTGACGTGCCCGAATATGGTGGCGTACAGCAGCGCTGCCAACACGAACACAGCGGTGAGCGGAGCGGGCGCCCCGCTCGGTGCGGCCGAACGGCCCGGATACTTTACACACATTACGTTACGTACTAACAAATGCTTTTGTAGCATCGCAGACTCTTCCACAATGTATGACAAACCTAATTTTAAAGATCAAAAATATTAGTCGTACAGGACACGCTAGTACAAATAGAGCGTTGAGACCATTACTTATAAGTTATAAGACAAGAAAATAATCCGTTCGGAATTAATTTAAATGACACAAATATGAAACATCAAATGCTTAGCGTTTACATGTAACGTTACGGGTGATCCAACAAACGACTAGGAGCGTCATGCGCGACGTCGGCACACGTCGCGGTGCTTCCGCTCTCAGGTTTAACTAAAAACAAATAAACAATCGGTAGTCTGAAGTTCTAGTTCTACCGATTCTTTTACTGATTTTGAGAGTTCCGTACGTAAGTGTGTGAAAACAAAACGAAGCGGGTTCCGTTTTTACATGCGTACCTACGTCCGGAACTCCCGAACGTTTTTAGGGTCCCGATGGGACCCTACATGCTGTAGCGAAAAATCGGTATTCCTTTAAGGCTCTCCCACATACGCGCGTTATTATCGGTCGATAATACCTACCGGTTGCGTATTGCGATATCTGGTTTCATTACATTATGTATTAGGACGGCTACGAAGTTACACACTGCTGCGATTATAACGACGCAATAGAAGTAAGACGCTTGCTTTTCTGCGTCCTGCGATAATCCGATAATAAGTTCTTAGAAGATTTGTATTAGGACGCATGCGATCCAACACACAACTGCGAGATCGTTAGTACTAGTAGTAGGTACCTACGTCAACGACGAAATTTCATTTTACCGACAGTTACGACGAGTGTTCTAATAAAAACACCACTGAAAAGTCACAGGAAAGCAAAAATATGCAATTTCGTATGATTTTTCCACATATTTTTTCCAGCTATTTGGATTTAAAAACCAAACTGCTGAACCGATTTTGATAAAATTATAATGGGAACAATCGAGAAGTAATATCCTTTCACATAAAACAAGAATTTTTCAAATCGGTTCATAAATGACGGATATACGAGGTAACAAACACAAAAAAAAAAAAATAACAGTCGAATTGAGAACCTCCTCCGTTTTGGGAAGTCGGTTAAAAATATATAATATGGATATTCGGATAACTTTGTGCAGTTGCGTGTGCGGCCCAAGTAGCATTGGAGGTTCAATAGCGGTTGACTAATGGTACACACTATAGCACAGTCACGCCGCTCGCCTGCTCCGTGTCTCTCGCCTCCCTACATTTTGTATTGAAACTTTTTGAAGCGGCATCGTGCCTTACGCCTCGCCTGCGCTGCGCCGCGTCATCACCACGCCTTTCTGTATAATTCAGGCCTTAAGTTCACGAAAGGTACACAGTAGCAGAATAGTAGCACTTTAATGGCAGTTTCAACGGCATTATATAAGATACCGTGTAAGTTAAGAAGTACAGAGTGAAAATTAATTGTACAGCCTTTGCAGTAATTAACGCTCACAAGTGTACCCTAAAACTATTAGTGGCCAATCCAAATTATTACTTGAGTGTCACATTTTGTAATAAATATTTATTTTTAATAAGAATACACGCAAAACATTACTGCTCACCATTTTTAATCTTTATTAATATTACTGGTAAATATCTATTCTGTGTTTATCATATTATATTGTGTTAATATTGTGGGTAATGTAAATTTATTTTAAAGTATATACGGCGTTATTATTCTAAGGTATATACATATTTAGAGTTATGATTTTCACGCGCTTCAGGCATGTCTTTTTATAAGAAAAACTTGCTAAATAAGTGATGACGAACAAAGCAATTTTTTATACTATGTGTTTTTATGGCATCAAAATTACCGCATGGTTTTGTATTTGAACATTAACCACAAAATTAATCATTAAAACTCCCTATTATGTAATAAAATCAGAGAATAATTTTGAAATAATATATTTTTAGAACTTATGAGTGAACAAAATGGTGCTAACTCCAAAATAATGCTGTGGCGTCTTTAAAGTTTCACATGTGTACCATTATAATGTCGTGAGCTCTAGTAAGGTTCACGATGTGTACCATTATAATCTCAATTTCTGTAGAACATATGCTCGTTAGGCTCATATTCAGCACTGAGCTGGTATGTAATTCTTTAAAAGTCCACGTGAATACCATTTCAGATATTTTTTAGCATGCTACACTTTAGAGAACCGCATTTTTAAAATTTAAAGTTTGTTTGATTACCCAAGTTAGTTAATGTAAAGTTTTCTTTTTTCAGATTATTCCATGTCCCACGAGGAAAGTTGGTCAGTATGAATAATACTAGATATCATCCAGCTCATGATTCTATTATATACCCTAATATTACAGCAATAGTTACTTAATAGGCCAATTTTACACTCCTATTATATACATGCCTGATACAGGTTTAATTAAGTGAATTTGTTCACCTTAAAATATGTGAGATATTTATTGTAAATGTGCCCTATTTTATAAATAAACAATTTTATTCTTATTACTTATTTTATTTAATTCAGCCGATGAACCACGTGTGGCCAATGTTAATGTTTAGAGTTCACCAGTGAGCTAAATGTGAATTATTAAAGATAACAAAATGCTACTGGCTTCGTTCGCGTAGTCGGAGGTGTAGTGGGGGCGAGTGGCGGGGTCCGGTAGGGGATCTGATGCTGTACAGTGTAACCATCACAAAAATGTCGAATCTGCCCGACATTAGGGAAAAACCTGCCAAAAACACGAATGCGAAATAGAATTATCGGACGATAAAAACGCAGATGTGTGCAAGGAATCGGAACGCATTATCGCAATAACACATCTGATATTAACGACCGATAATAACGCGCTTTTGTGGGAGTGCCTTTACTGTTTAGGTGTTTTTTTATAAAATACATACAGTCGAATGAACCTCCTCTTTTTTTAAGTCGGTTAAAAATGAGCGCTTTCCTTTAGTTGGCCATGTGTTATTTACTTCCTTATTAGAGCGACAGTTTAGTATAGTGTAATAATACAGGGTGTTTTTTTTTTTCAAAATCATCCGGTTCGATTCTTGGCTAGAGGAATACCGATTTTTCAAAAATCCAATGATGCAGTTTTAGTTTTCATCAAAATCGGACTCTAGACTCCTTTCAGTGTTATTCAATATTCCTCATAGTTATGGATTTGGTCATCCTTGATTCCTTGCACACTTTAAAAATTCACCTTCTAGAAATGTGATGCGGGCTCGTGGCTCGAGCAGCACATGACGCTCATGACCAGGTATGTGACGCGCCGCGACGCTTCGTGGGCCTGCACGGGGGGAGGGGCGGGGTTGAGGTGAGGTGGCGGGGTGAGGGGAGGGGGCGGAAAACACAACACAACTAAATACCAAATAAATGTGGAAAGGGACAGGAGTGGGGTGCAACACACCGTGCGCACGCAACAGAGTGAGGATACAGGGAGTGCGGGAGGCGCGGCCCCCGCTGCAGCGCAGGGCCCCGGGGCCCGGGCGTCCCGGGGAACGGGGCCCAGGCACTGCGCGTGGGTCGCGCCGTGCTCCGGCTAATAAGAGAAGAATTCCGGCACCTGCCACGATCATCATGCAGATGGTGAAGATCTTCTCGTTATCGGTCTCGGCGGCGACGTTGCCGAAGCCCACGGAGGTCATGCAGGTCATGGTGAAGTACAGCGCAGTGACGTACATGGTCTTGCGCGACGGGCCGTTCACGAGCTCGGGCCCGTCTGACTCGTTGGACCACACGTACGAGTACGGGCTCTGCGTGACGTTGGCGAGCTTCCACAGCCACGAGTACTGAAGGCCCGAGTCGGCGTCTGAGCGCCCGATGGAGTACCACACGCACGCCAGCCAGTGCGCCACCAGCATGTAGAAGCACAGCAGCAGGATGAGCATGGCGGCGCCGTACTCCAGGTAGCGGTCCAGCTTGCGCACCACGCGGCCAAGGCGCAGCAGCCGCACCACCTTCAGCGCGCTGAACAGGCTGCCGATGCCCTGCGAAGCACGCGCAGTATTGCGGTCCTCAATAGTACACACTCTAGTGCACTGCACGCAGGCGCCACACACCGACGCCGCACAGCGATACTCACGTCCTCGTCGTGGTCGAAGGCGTTGAACACGTCGTAGGGCAGGCACGACAACAGGTCGATCAGGAACCATGACTTGAAGTAGTTCTTGCGGATGACCTTGGGGTCGCTCACCACCTCGCCGCCCGGGCCCACGAACGTGGTGTGGAAATTGAGCACGATGTCGATGAAGAACACCACATCCACGATAGAGTCGATGACCAGCAGCGACACATCCTCGCTCGTCTTGTTCTTGAAGGCCACGTTGTAGGGCACCATGATGGCCGTGTAGAAGGTGAGGCACAGAATGATCCAGTCCCAGATGGCCTTGAAGGCGCAGTAGTGCAGCAGGATGTGCGGCGGCGTCTTGGGCGCCTCCTGGCGGTACTGCGGCAGCACGTCGCCTGATAGCGACATCACCTGCACACACACACGCACACACTACAGCGCACGCACGCTAGTTAGCTCACACGAGCGCATGCACAGCCGAAAGCAGAGCCACACTGCGATACAATGTCGCGCATTTCTTGATCGAAATCGATATCGATTTATTAATAACTAGCTTCTACCAGCGGCTTCGCCTGCGTGAATATCGGAAATAGGAAGGTTTCCTGATTTGTATCGTACATTTTTTACTCAGGAAATACCTACCCTACACTACACTACCCTACCCTACACTACCCTACCCTACACTACCCTACCCTACCCTCCCCTACACGACCCTACCCTACACCTACCCTGCTACCCTAACCAGCCCGAAAAATACTATGACATGTTTCTGGTCTCCTGGTAGGTACTTGATGTTTTTGGTCTCCTGGTACTTGTGAATCTGTAGTACTAAGGCAGCAGCGGCTCTGAATTTCCACTTCCTCCTCAGTCTTCATTGATCCATGTCACTTACCGGGATAAAAAGTAGCATATATCTCATTCCAGTATATGAACTACATGTGTGCCAAATTTCATCCAAATCCCTTCAGCCGTTTTTGCCTGATTGTTACACAAACATACAAACATTCACATCTTACTAATATTATAAACTAGGTTCTACAAGCTGCGGCTTCGCCCGCGTGAATATCGGAAATAGCAAGGTTTCCTGATTTGTATTGTAATTTTTTTTACAATACAAATCAGGAAAACACCCACCCTACACCTACCTTACACCTACCCCTCACCTACCCTACACCGTCCTACCCTACCTACATAATTATACCAGCCCAAAAATACTATGACATATTTATGGTCTCCTGGTACTTGATGTTTCTGGTCTCCTAGTACTTGTGAATCTGAAGTACTAAGGCAGCAGCGGCTCTGAGTTTCCACTTCCTCCTCAGTCTCCATTAATCCATGACACTTACCGGGATAAAAAGTAGCCTATTTTTATATTCCAGGATATAAACTACATGTGTGCCAAATTTCATCTAAATCCCTTCAGCCGTTTTTGCCTGATTGTTACACAAACATACAAACTTTCACCTTTATAATATTAGTAGGACTAGCTTCTACCAGCGACTTCGCCAGCGTGACTATCAGAAAAAGGAAGGTTTCCTGATTTGTACTGTAACTTTTTTACTCAGGAAACACCTACCCTACTGCTACCCTACACCTACCCTTCACCAACCCTACCTTAACCCTACACCCAACCTATACCTACCCTACACCCACCCTATACCTACCCTACACCCACTCTACACCTACCCTACATCTACCCTACACCTACCCTACATCTACCCTACACCTACCCTACACCTACCCTACATCTACCCTACACCTACCCTACACCTATCCTACACCTACCCTACATCTACCCTACACCTACCCCACATCTACCCTACACTTACCCAACACCTACCCTACACCAACCCAACACCTACCCTACACCTACCCAACACCTACCCAATACAGCCCCGGCAATACTTTTTTTTTTTTTTTTTTTTTTTTTTTTTTTTTTATTGGATGGGAAATCATCAAATGACCCCTCCCGCTCTGGGTGGAGCGGCAGGGAGTGTCAGACTTCTACTGACTAAAACCCACCCATGCTCCTCTTAGTGCCTTTACGTTCCAGGGCCACGGTAACTCTTTCGAACAAATCCGCAACCCTGGTAGGCTCTGGCCTTAACGGGCCCCGACCCATGCTGACGACTGCTGGCTTGGCGCGCGTAGAACACAGCGCGCCGTCAACCCGGGCCTGTTCTGATCGGACGCCGAGCTACCCATTGCTCGCCGTCCACAGGCATCAGTCACTGCGCCGTGCTCAGGAGCATCAGTTCCTGGGCGGCGCAGTGGCTGACGTTCAACAGGAGGGGGTGAAATGGGGCCATTACTGGCACTCCATTTCAGCCCCCTCCGGAGCCCGTTGTAGGGGCTCTACTGCGGCTGTTGCAGTAGCAGCAGCCGCAGTGGAACCGGCTTTGGCGGCGGAGGAAGCGGCGGCGGTGGCGGCGGTCGCGGCAGAGACGGCGGTGGCGGAGGGCTTTCTCCGATTTCCGGCTTTGGCGGGTGGGGCGCAGGCCCTACCCCCAGCCCAGTGGTCGGCCGGCTTGCCAGCTGCCGCACAGACTGCGCAGTGCGGCGCGGCGTCGCAGGAGCCGGCCCTGTGACCGGGCTGACCGCAGCGGAAACATAGACCGCTGCGGTCCACCTCCGAGGTGCATTGTGCTCCTACATGGTGGCCCACCTGGCACCGGAAGCACCTCAGAGGTCGGGGTTCCAGCAGTTTGACCTGCGCGGAAACCCAACCCACCAAAAACCTACGGCCCTCCGAGATGGTCTTGGCCGCCGACACGGGACAGCTCACCACAATGGTGCGCATGCCCGTGTTGTCAGGACGTAGGGTGCCCGCCTTCACCTCCTCTGCTGAGCACCCCCCCGTCCTAACGACGGCGGCCACCACCTCCGCCTCCGTGACGGAGTCGTCCAGGCCCAAGATGCGCATGTCGATGCGCTTGGTGGGCCTGGACACTCGGGCATCGTCCGCGCTTAGGGACGCCCTGAGCCTTTCGGCTAGAGCGTCCGCGGTTGGGCCGCTGGCTGCCCCGGGGATCTCCAGCATCCGGGCCCCAGTCATGGTGACCCGGAGCCGAAGGCCCCCCACGATGCCCAGCTCACCAAGGTTCACTGCCTCCTTCGCCTTGGTGAGCACGTCCGCGTACGTCACGCCCCTCTTCGCCGCGTCCGGCTGCAGCGTCAGAACTACAGCCGCGGTTTTCGGGGGGCGCAGCGCAGCCGCGACGCTTCGCGCCTTCTGCCGCCGCTTCCTCTCCCGCCTCTTGGCCGCCCTGGCTGCCTTTCCCGCCTTCCTCTTCTCCCCGGCCACTTGCCATTCGGCTTGAGCCGGGGGAGGAGCTGAAGGCGAGGAAGCCGGGGGGAGCTGCTGCTCAGACGGCGCAGGAGCCTTCGCCGTCCGCGCAGCAACCCCACCCTTCCTCTTCCTTCCCGGGGCCGGGTCCGGTATTCCCGGCACCGGCTTCGCGGGTGCCGGCCCGGACCCTTTGCCCTGGCCGGACGACCCCGGTGTGGCAGCCACGGCGGCCGCATACGACGCCTTTTTCTGGCCTGGGGGGGCCTTCCCACTCGCCGCTAACGGGGGGCGCAGGACGATGCCCTCCAGGACGGAGAACCGCGCCTGGAAGGCAGCCATCTCCTGCCGCACGAGGTCCAGCACCTGGCTCTCCTGCGGCACGGGCTGGCCATCCTTCTTGCGCCCCTCTTGCGGCGCCCCCTGTGGGCCGGCTCCCCGGAGCCTGGCCAGGTCTGCGCGGAGCCCCTCGTTCTCCTTTCGGAGACGCTCCGTGGCGGCAGCCAAGCGGGCGACCTCCGCCCGCAGCTCGGACATCTCGTCCGGCGGAGGCCCACCTTTGGTAACCTCCGCCGCCGCCAGAATGGAGGCCATCGCCTCGCTTATGGCCTTGTTTTTAGAGGAAAGTTTCCTCTTCAAGGCCACATCGCGAAGCGCGGCCTCCACCACCTCCGCAAACCCGGCCCTCCGGTCATCCGGCTCGCCGCCGGAGGACTCCAAGCCTTGAGCCCCACGAACGCCATCTTCGGGGGGTCGTCCAGCATCCTTGGAGGCAAGGACTCTGCCCTTGCCTCCCTCTCGGCCCTTACCCCGCCTGCTGGTGGGGATCTTCCGGGCCGAGGCAACCTCTTCGCTGCAAGACGACCCCCGGTCGTCTTCCGGCCTAGGCCGCTTGCGGAAGGACCTCGAGTCCTCCGCTGCAGTCCCTGCCCCCTCGGGTTCAGAGCTCGCCGAGCTCACTGTCACCAGGTCGTCGGAGTCCAACTCGGACTCCGACTCTGCACCCGCGCGACGCTCAGGCGAGCCCTTCTCCCAATGTAGCGCTCTTCTACCCGCGCTCCGCCCGGCCGACACCCCCGGCAATACTTTCACTTGTTTCTGGTCTCCTGGTACTTGATGTTTCTGGTCTCCTGGTACTTGTGAATCTGTAGTACTAAGGCAGCAGCGGCTCTGAATTTCCACTTCCTCCTCAGCCTTCATTGATCCATGCCACTTACCGGGATAAAAAGTAGCATAATTATGTCTCATTCCAGGATATGAACTACATGTGTAAATTTCATCCAAATCCCTTCAACCGTTTTTGCCTGATTGTTACACAAACATACAAACATTCACATCCTACTAATCCTACTAATATTATAAAGGTGAAATTTTTTATTCCAGGATATGAACATGTAGTTCATATCCTAGGCTACTTTTTATCCCGGTAAGTGGCATGGATTAATGAAGACTGAGGAGGAAGTGGAAACTCAGAGCCGCTGCTGCCTTAGTACTTCAGATTCACAAGTACCAGGAGACCAGAAACATCAAGTACCACGAGAACAGAAACATGTCACAGTATTTTTGGGCTGATATAATTATGTAGGTAGGGTAGGTGTAGGTTAGGTGAAGGGTAGGTGTAGGGTGGGTGTAAGGTAGGTGTAATGTAGGTGTAAAGTAGGTGTAGGGTAGGTGTAAGGTAGGTAAAGGGTAGGTGTGGTGGGGTGGGTGTTTCCTGAGTAAAAAATTAACAATACAAATCAGGATACCTTGCTATTTCCGATTCTCACGCGGGCAAAGCCGCAGCTGGTAGAAGCTAGTTTATAATATTAGTAGGACTAGCTTCTACCAGCGGCTTCGCCCGCGTGAATATCGGAAATAAGAAGGTTTCCTGATTTGTATCGTATTTTTTTTACTCAGGAAACACCTACCCTACACTACACTACCCTACCCTACCCTACACTACACCTACCCTACACCTACCCTACACCTACCTTACACCTACCTTACACCTACCCTACACCTAGGTACCTGACACCTACCCTACCTACATTATTATACCAGCCCAAAAAATACTATGACATGTTTCTGGTCTCCTGGTACTTGATGTTTTTGGTCTCCTGGTACTTGTGAATCTGTAGTACTAAGGCAGCAGCGGCTCTAAATTTCCACTTCCTCCTCAGTCTTCATTAATCCGTGCCACTTACCTACTTTGTATGTTTGTGTAACAATCAGGCAAAAACGGCTGAAGGGATTTGGATGAAATTTGGCACACATGTAGTTCATATCCTGGAATAAAATATAGGCTACTTTTTATCCCGGGAAGTGGCATGGATTAATGGAGACTGAGGTGGAAGTGGAAACTCACAGCTGCTGCTGCCTTAGTACTTCAGATTCACAAGTACCAGGAGACCAGAAACATCAAGTACCAGGAGACCAGAAACATATCATAGTATTTTTAAGCTGGTATAATTATATAGGTAGGGTGGGTAGGTGTAGGGAAAGTGCAGGGTAGGTGTAGTGTAGGGTAGGTGTAGGGTGGGTGTTTCCTGAGTAAAAAATTTACAATACAAATCAGGAAACCTTGCTATTTCCGATAATCACGCGGGCGAAGCCGCAGCTGGTAGAAGCTAATGGAGGTAGGTGTAGGGTGGGTGCAGGGTAGGTGTAGGGTCGGTGCAGGGAAGGTGTAGGGTTGGTGTAGGGTAGGTGTAGGTAGGTGTAGTTACAATACAAATAAAAAACCCTCACTATTTCCGATTTTCACGCGGGCGAAGCCGCAGCTGGTAGAAGCTAGTTTTTAATATTAGTAGGACTAGCTTCTACCAGCTGCGGTTTCGCCCGCGCGAATATCGGAAATAGCAAGGTTTCCTGATTTGTATTGTAAATTTTTTACTCAGGAAACACCCACCCTACGCCTACCCTACACGTACCTTACACCTACCCTACACCTACCTTACATCTATCCTACACCTACCTCACACCTACCCTACACCTACCCTACACCTACCCCACACCTACCTTACACTTACCTTACACCTACCCTACACCTACCTTACACAGGTGTAGGGTAGGTGTAGGGTATCCTACTAATATTATAAATGTGAATGTTTGTATGTTTGTATGTTTGTATGTTTGTATGTTTGTATGTTTGTGTTTCAATCAGGCAAAAACGGCTGAAGGGATTTGGATGAAATTTGGCACACATGTAGTTCATATCCTGGAATGAGACATATGCTACTTTTTATCCCGGTAAGTGACATGGATCAATGAAGACTGAGGAGGAAGTGGAAATTCAGAGCCGCTGCTGCCTTAGTACTACAGATTTACAAGTACCAGGAGACCAAAAACATCAAGTACCAGGAAATCAGAAACATGTCATAGTATTTTTTGGGCTGGTTAGGATAGGTGTAGGGTAGGTGTAGGGTAGGTGCAGGGTAGGTGTAGGGTAGGTGTAGTGTAGGTGTAGCGTAGGTGTAGCGTAGTTGTAGGGTAGGTGTAGGGTAGGTATAGGGTAGGTGTAGGGTAGGTGTAGGGTAGGTGTAGGGTAGGTGTAGAGTAGGTGTAGGTAAGTGTAGGTAGGTGTAGAGTAGGTGTAGTTACAATACAAATCAAGAAACCTCCCTATTTCCGATTTTCACGCGGGCGAAGCCGCTGGTAGAAGCTAGTTTATAATATTAGTAGGATATGAACTACGTGTGCCAAATTTCATCCAAATCCCTTCAGCCGTTTTTGCCTGATTATTACACAAACATACAAACTTTTAGATGTATGTTTGTGTTACAATCAGGCAAAAACGGCTGATGGGATTTGGATGAAATTTGGCACACATGTAGTTCATATCCTGGAATGAGACATATGCTACTTTTTATCCCGGTAAGTGGCATGGATTAATGAAGACTGAAGAGGAAGTGGAAATTCAGAGCCGCTGCTGCCTTAGTACTACAGATTCACAAGTACCAGGAGACCAAAAACATCAAGTACCAGGAGACCAGAAACATGTCATAGTATTGTTTGGGCTGGTTAGGGTAGGTGTAGGGTAGGTGTACGGTAGGGTAAATGATTCCTGAGTAAAAAAATTACAATACAAATCAGGAAACCTTCCTATTTCCGATATACACGCGGGCGACGCCGCTGGTAGAAGCTAGTATTTGTATGTTTGTGTTACAATCAGGCAAAAACGGCTGAAAGGATTTGGATGAAATTTGACACACGTGTAGTTCATATCCTGGAATGAGACATATTATGCTACTTTTTATCCCAGTAAGTGGCATGGATCAATGAAGACTGAGGATGAAGTGGAAATTCAGAGTCGCTGCTGCCTTAGTACTACAGATTCACAAGTACCAGGAGACCAAAAACATTAAGTACCAGGAGACCAGAATCATGTCATAGTATTTTTTGGGCTGGTTAGGGTAATAATAATAATAATACATAGCATACGATAGTCCTATCATCACTGATAGGACTATCGTCGCTAATAAGCCCGATATAGTGGTGATAGACCGATTAGCGCGCCGCACAATGATAATCGATGTTACCATTCCACATGACGAGAACCTCGTGAAAGCTGAGAAAGAAAAACAAATCAAGTATCTTGACTTAGCGCACGAGGTTGTCGACATGTGGAATGTGGACTCGGCTGTCATTGTGCCGATGGTCGTTACGGCCAATGGTCTGATGGCCAAAAGCTTCGACGACCATCTGTCGAAGCTGGCGTTGCGCAGTTGGATAAAGGGCCTGATACAGAAGGCAGTACTCCTCGATACGGCTCGTATTGTGAGGAGGTTCCTTTCTCTGAAGCCCTAACCACCGGTAGCTTGGACCTCGCTCCCGACACCGGCGGACTACTATTTTTTATATTTTTAAATGTTTTTTTTGTATTGTTTTTATAGAAATATTTAAAAATGTAAAATATATGTATAATAATGAATAAAGAGAATAATAATAAAAATATCTTGACTTGGCTCGCGAGGTTGTCGACATGTGGGATGTGAATTCGGCAATCATTGTACCGATAGTCGTGTCAGCCAACGGCTTAATAGCCACGAGCCTCGACCAACACCTCAGGAGGCTCTCGTTAGGCAGCTGGATCAGGGGCTTGATTCAGAAAGCAGTACTTCTGGACACGGCTCGGATTGTTAGGAGGTTCCTCTCGCTGGAGCCCTGACCGCCGGTAGCTTGGACCCTGTTCCCGATACCGGTGGGCTACTATTTTTTATATTTTTAAATATTTTTATAACTTTGTATTTTAATATTTAAAAATGTAATTTATATGTATTGTACAAAAGAATAAAGGAAATAATAATAAGCATGTCACCGTCCGGGAGAATCAATTCGCCACATTATCTCTGGTTGTTCTCGTCTTGCTAACGGAGAGTACTTGCATAGACACAACCTTGTAGCCAGGATTATCCATCAGCAACTTGCTCTGAAATACTCTCTTGTGGAATTGGAGGTGCCGTACTACAGGTATGTGACCGACCCAGTTCTCGATAATGGCAGTGTCACATTGTACTGGGATCGGTCCATCATCACTGACAGGACTATTATTGCAAATAAGCCTGATATAGTGGTGGTGGACCGAATCGAGAGGCGTGCAATGATTGTAGATATAACCGTTCCGCATGACGAGAACCTCGTGAAAGCCGAGAACGATAAACAAATAAAATATCTTGACTTGGCCCGCGAGGTTGTCGACATGTGGGATGTCAATTCGGCAATCATTGTACCGATAGTCATCTCAGCCAACGGCTTAATAACCAAGAGCCTCGACCAACACCTCAGGAGGCTCTCGTTAGGCAGCTGGATCAAGGGTTTGATTCAGAAAGCAGTACTTCTGGACACGGCTCGTATCGTTAGGAGGTTCCTCTCTTTGGAGCCCTGACCGCCGGTAGCTTGGACCCTGTTCCCGATACCGGTGGGCTACTATTTTTATATTTTTAAATGTTTTTTTATTTTTTTTTTGTAGGAATATTTAAATATATAATTAATATGTATAGAAAATGAATAAAGGAAACAATAATAATAAGGACCGGACGGACTGCATAACTTCTGGCTCAAATGGTATAGCAGCTCACATTCGCTCCTGGCATCTCAATTCCAATCATCCTTAGAGTCTGGGTCGCTACCACAGTTTCTAACAACTGGCGTTACCCACCTGCTCCATAAGACTGGTAGTCCCGCGGAACCCAAGAATTATAGACCGATTACTTGTTTGTCGACGGTCTATAAACTTCTTACATCCATTCTGAGAGTGAAATCCGCTGCGGCCCCGACATGTGAAAATTCCCGAAAAAAAATAAATCTTATGTAATAGGTAAATAAACATTAAATTCGCGATTAATTCGCGACACACCGGTGTGTCGCCGGGGCCGGAGCGGTGATCACATTGAGAATAACTCAATTATGTCCGCTTCTCAGAATGGATGTACGAAAGGGTCCCGCGGCACTAAGGAGCTACTCCTCATAGACATGGCCATAAGCCAACAGGTTCGTCGATCCAGTAAGGATCTGTCGACATGTTGGATAGATTACAAGAAGGCCTATGACTCTGTGCCACAGACATGGCTCATGAGGGTGCTGGAGTTGTACAAAATAGATGCAACTCTACGCGCCTTCCTTGAGTCATGTATGAGGCAATGGAAAACGGTCCTTCAATATCCAGGACGTCGACCGATTCAAGGGAACGATGAGCCTGTATGGATTAAACGGAGAATATTCCAGGGCGACAGTTTGAGTCCACTTTGGTTTTGCTTAGCTCTGAATCCTTTTAGCACACTGCTGGAGGATTGAGTCCACTTTGGTTCTGCTTAGCTCTGAATCCTCTTAGCACACTGCTGGGGGATTCAGGTCTAGGCTATCGGTTGAGAAGAGGTGGTCAAACCATATCTCACCTTCTTTACATGGATGATCTGAAACTCTTTGCCCCCAACAATTTGCGACTGATGGAGCTACTGTAGGTAACTGAAAACTTCAGTAGTGCCATCAGGATGGAATTTGGTGTGGACAAATGTATAGTCATGCATGTAAAGAAAGGGGAGATTATGGAATCTGACGGAATTCAACTATCGGATTCCATACAGGTTAGATCCCTCAGCTCGACCGAAACCTACAAGTATTTGGGTATGTCGGAAGCGTTGGGACTTAATGTTGCTGACATGAAGCAATCGCTGAAGGAGCGCTTCTTTGGCCGCCTGAAAAAGGTTTTAAACAGCCTTCTGTCGGGCGGAAATAAGGTGCGCGCCTTCAACGGTTGGGTCATGCCGGTATTAATGTACTCTTTCGGCATACTCAAATGGACTCAGACCGAACTCGACGCCCTGGATAGGAGAGTCCGTACACTGCTGACTGCAAACCGGATGCATCACCCACGATCGTCGGTGATGAGACTGTACATCCCGCGGAAGTGTGGAGGTCGAGGCTTTTTAAATGCTAAGACTCTGCACAACCGCGAGATGTGCAGTCTCAGAGAATATTTTCTCAAAGTCGATGTGGGTATGCACCGAGATGTGGTCGCAGTGGACAAGGGACTCACCCCGTTATCCATGGCTAAAGAGAACTGGCACAAACCTGTGATACTTACTACAGATGACCGCAAGGAGGTATGGAAAGGCAAGGAGCTTCACGGACGCTTCTATCGGGCTCTTTATGGGTCCGATGTAGATTTCCTAGCATCCGTAGCCTGGCTACGTTTCGGTGATCTCTTCGGAGAAACTGAAGGTTTTGTTTGTGCAATTATGGACGAAGTTATCTTGACGAACAACTACCGGAGGCATATTATGAAGGACGGGACGATGACGTGTGTCGGGCATGTCACCGTCCGGGTGAGTCCATCAGACATATTATCTCTGGTTGTTCGCGTCTGGCTAACGGCGAGTACTTGCACAGGCATAACCAAGTCGCCAGGATTATTCACCAGCAACTTGCTTTGAAATACAAACTTGTGGATTCTGAGGTACCGTATTACAAGTAAGTAAGAACCCAGTTCTCGAAAATGACCATATCACGTTGTACTGGGATCGGTCTATCATCACTGATAGGACTATCATAGCTAACAAGCCCGATATAGTGGTGATAGACCGATTAGCGCGCCGCACAATGATAATCGATGTTACCATTCCACATGACGAGAACCTCGTGAAAGCTGAGAAAGAAAAACAAATCAAGTATCTTGACTTAGCACACGAGGTTGTCGACATGTGGAATGTGGACTCGGCTGTCATTGTGCCGATAGTCGTTACGGCCAATGGCTTGATAGCCAAAAGCTTCGACGACCACCTGTCGGAGCTGGCGTTACGCAGTTGGGTAAAGGGCCTGATACAGAAGGCAGTACTCCTCGATACGGCTCGTATTGTAAGGAGGTTCCTTTCTCTGGAGCCCTAACCACCGGTAGCTTGGACCCACCTCCCGACACCGGCGGACTACTATTTTTATATTTTTAAATGTTTTCTTATTGTTTTTTTTGTTATTTAAATATTTAAAAATATAAAATATAGGTATGTGTTTAAAATGAATAAAGAGAATAATAATAATAAATTTTTTATTTGACAAAAAGTACGTAAGTAAGTTTAGGGTAGGTGTAGGGTAGGTATAGGGTAGGTGTAGGGTAGGTATAGGGTAGGTGTAGAGTAGGTGTAGGGTAGCTGGAAGTAGGTGGAGGGTATAGGTAGCCAGTTGACGGGAGCGAAGCCGCGGGAGACAGCTAGTTTATAATATTAGTAGGATAAGATTCACACCATTTTGTTACTTCGCTATAATGTTGTGAAAATAACCAATTTAACCGGTTTTAATAAAAAAATCTAACATTTCTGCTAAAAGTACCTAAAACCTACTGTATTCATTTCGTAATTTGTATATATTTTTTTTTTTTCAAACATGTGTTGGATATGCTTAACTTTTTTACCCGCACTTGGTCCGGTTTTTCACAGATAGAACTACTTGGATTAAAAAAAATGAAAGCCGGCCAAGTGCTAGTTAGACTCGCGCGTCATGTTTTTGTAACGTGATACTTTGAAACTGTTTCTTACTTTCCGTTTTTCCATATGGAGGTTCGGAACCCTAAAAACCTAAGATGAAGGAGACGACGGGGTCTGGTCGATCGCTCTGCTCGCTCACTACCGTCTTCATCCCTTTCGAATCTTATCTAACTGAGTCTTGGTGCCCCAATTATTGAACTCGTTTTTGTATTATTTTACACGGATGCCAGCTCGCACCCGTTAGGTACGCGGAGACTGTCTATTTATTACAGTAACCAGCCCTGGCTAAACATTTCAAATTACTGGTCAAAGTGATACTTACATGTGGGAGAAAAGTGTAATTTCTGTTAATTTTTAAATATTCACGTAATTTTTCGAGTAACTTCCGGTATAATAAGTTCGTCTATTTACTACCCACTCCCCGCCACTGACAAGCAAGCCGCACTATAAAAGAGCGTGCGTAAGGCGATCAGTAGACTTAGTGCGGTTTAGCAGTTGATATCCCAAGTGTGTTAACTTGCTAGTGGTCAATCCTAAAAAAAAAACGGTCAGTAGATTAGTCTGTAGCCAGCTTTGTTGCCCTGGCTGGGTGCCTTAAATTCATTTGAGGCGTGGTACTCGTCTGCGACGTTGTGCCGCAGTGTGTCATGCGTACGCGCTCAGCCTGCAGTCCAGTGCATGCGTGAGTGCGTGTGCAGCGGGCGCGGCGTGCGCGTCCGGACCGTGCGCGTGCGGACCGTGCGCGTGCGGACCGTGCGCGTGCGGGCTCCGTGCAGCTGGCTCAGCATTGACACTCGACACCCACATTCTTTTATTGAGGTATTTTGAGTAAACACAAAATTGTGCGAGTCGCACTCGTGCGTAAAGGGCACCTATCAGCTATCGTACCAAACACTATAAAACCAATTCTCTATGTATCGTACGATCATATCTTTTTTAACATGTTATTTGATAACCCCAGACTTCTCACTTAAAGGGTTTCCTGTAATCTAGCTATAATAGTTACTATACTTAACTATATTTTTAAATGATTTTGTTTTTCATAATTTTAACATTAATATTTTCGGAGGTAAGAGTCAATTAGATAGTACCTAGGTACTTTTTCAACTTTAGAATGGTTAAGTAGGTACGTACCTACTTAATTATAAAATAAAAACTTTTTCAAAAAAAACACCGACACCGACTTCCGAAATTGAAGTTATTTTGGACTTTGTAGTGTTTTTTTTGGAAGTTGGTTTTTTTTGTGAAAAAGTTTTTTATTTTTAATTTTTTAGTGGTCCCTACCCCACACCTAACAACACCATTGAAAAGTCACAGGAAAGCAAAAATACGCAATGTCGAATACATGGATGATTTTTCCACATATTTTTCCAGCTATTTGGATTTAAAAACCAAAATACTGAATCGATTTTGATAAAATTTCAATGGGACCAATCGAGAATTATATCCTTTCACATGAAACAAGATTTTTTCAAATCGGTTCATAAATGACGGAGATATGAGGTAACAAACAAAAAAAAAGTCGAATTGAGAACCTCCTCCTTTTTTTAAGTCGGTTAAAAAGGATCTACATTTGAGACCCTCACAAAGTCACAACAAGCTCCTTGATAAAGGAGGCGGGCCGCGTGAGGGAGAGACAACCCCCCCCCCCCGCAGCCTCCGCAACATAGGGAGACGCACCGGGCGTCGCTGGGCGATTCCCCCGGCCACCTACTGCGCGGGTCTGCGGACGGCTCACGTTTGGTGGCTCGCCGTCCGATCAAAGCCAGGCCCGGGCCGACTCCACGCGCGCCTCAAAGAGATGTCAGCATAGGAGTAGGGGCCCGTTAGGGCCAGAGCCTGCCAGGGTTGCGGATTTTGTTCGAAAGAGTTACCGCGGCCCTAGCAAAAGGCACTACGAGAAGCACGGATGGGTTTTAATCAGTAAGAGTCTGATACTCCCTTCCACTCCACCCAGAGAGGCAGGAGTCATTTGATGATTTCCCATCCATAAAAAAGCCCCGTGATAAGCCTGATTCGCTCGGCATTATTGTCTGGGGATGACAAGAACTCTGAAGTTCCTAGAGTAGGTACAATATGGAGCGTCTGGGTGTGCGGGGCACAGCACTACAAATGTTTAGAGACTATCTTAGAAATCGCTCTCAGCTAGTTAAGATAGGTGATCATCTCAGTGATGAGGAAACTGACCTACGGCGTGCCCCGAGGAAGTACATTGGGGCCCACTTTGTTCCTTATTTACATGAGTGACCTCTGCAGAATGATTCTGCCTAACTGAAAGATCTACGCGTAAGCCGATGACACTGCAATCGTCATTTATGGACCTACTTGGGATATGGTTAACAAAATGGCAGAAAACGCTCTAAGTTAGATCATGAGCTGGTTTCACGATAGCCTAATAACTCTCAACTTAGATAAAACCTGTCATTCCTTTCGCAATCCGACGAGATACTATGCCCCCTAAGGACTTTACAATAATTGATTGCTCACTCATGCCAGAGTTCATCAGTTCATCTAATGCATGTGCTTGCCCTGCACTGGATGACTGGACAGACGCTGAGATACTACCTACCCTGATCGTAACGCTACATACAATTTCAAACTTTTCGGGAAAAATTACCGACGTTTGAAGAGCTGTACCTACTCGACAAGTCGACACCTATTCAACCTATAGAGCTTTATGGCTAAACAAAGTAAAGTGTACTTAGTGTTTTTTTCCGTAAAATGCACCGTTTAGAAACATTACGTCAAAGACTGATAAATGTTTAAAAATTTTGCGGTTTTCCAGCACAGGTCTTTCGAGGCTACAAATTTGTTCTGACTTTTTATCAATTAAATTAAAGTAAAATTGATTCCGATCTGTCGCGTTTAATCTGTGCACGGGACTGGCCTAAAATTCCATTTTTGAAAGTCCAATCCGACTGTACCTACGTTTATTGGGGAAACTGCTAGATCCGCGAATGGAATGGGCCTACCTAGGTGAAGGCCTATTACCTACGATACTTTTATCTCGGAAGTACGGTCCCTTGGGATGAATTCCGACTTCTACGCGGGTCAAGCCGCTAGCAATATTTAAAACATTCGTCTTTGGAACATTAGTCTGTACAAGAGTTTTATAATGCTGAGCTAACTGTTCGGATCGCTGCGCTGAGGCACTGCTCGCTACTCGCTGTTCGCTAGCAGTAGTGCGTAGTGTAAGGTGCGGTGGTGTTTACATGGTGTGCGGGAGTACTGACATGCGCCAGGTGGCTCGCGCGCTGCGGCTCCTTGAGCGCCGGCAGCGCCGATACCAGCACCGAGCGCGAGCGCGTCACCGAGCGCGCCAGCTTCGCGAACTTCGACAGCCCTGCGCACACACACACACGTCAGCAGCGGAACACGGCGCACAGCTGACTGGCAGCTAGCGAGGCGAGCACTACTGATACTGGCCTCCCTTGGGGTCGTCGGCGTCGATGGGCTGCTTGAGCGCCGTGATGTCGCGGAACGTCAGCAGGAACAGCACCACCAGCTCGCGCTCGTTGCGGATCGGCGCCACGTGCACCAGCAGCCACAGCGGCGTGCCTGGAACAGAGCGGTCAGGTGTCAGCGGTGCCGAGCTCGCCCGTGGCCGACGTAGCGCGCGGTATGCGGTAGTCACGTACGGTTCTTCTTGTAGAGCAGGATCTCGAACTGGTCGGCGAGGTGGTGGTCTAGCGCGCGGTCCACGCGCTCCACCGCCTCCTTCTCCGTGAGCTCGCCGTACATCCACGTGCACCTGAAACACGCAGTGGGGGTTCAAGGATTGTACAGAATACATCATGTCATCATGTGTGTTGATAAAAGGTAAGTAGCTACCTATCTAACTGCCTACGGGAGTGGCGCGGGTTGGAACAAGTAATTTTACCGCGACTTCGTATGTTTTCCTCGCGATTTCGATTTGTGTTGGTCTCATGGTGGGGGTTGTTCGTGGTGACGGGTGTGGGGGGCTCTTGGGGGTATTGCGTTTGTTCTATTGAGGGTCGTATATGTAGGTATAGGTATATATGTTTCTGAAACATGTTCACAATGTTAGATTTCACAGTATTTGGTTTTTTCCTTTCATTAATTTAATTTAACCATATTATTTACGTGGGTACTTACCTACTTGTAAATGTAAATTAGAATTAATGTGAACCAGCCACTTGCTAGTTAACTCAGTTTTATCAATGCCGTGAAACTCTGTAATTGGTCTAAGAGATAATTTCATTGTCATCATCTCGCTATCACTGTTCAGTGTGTGCAGACTCGTAAGATGCTAGTAACTTTGACGCAACTGCATTTGCTGTTCATTGATGGTGAGGTGAATATTCATAACTCATGTAAATTAATAATAAGCTGTTGAGTTTCCAAATAAATAAATAAATATGCTGTCACTTGGCGCGCTGTAGGCGGAACTGTCATATTTGCGTCGACCAGCCGCAGGGTTCCCAATTTAGGGGTTTTCCCCCAAATTTAGGGGTAAATAAGTGGTATATTTATAAGTTTTATTTATTGGCCTAGCGAGACGTAATCAAATTTAGAATAATTCCTTGTGACTAAGAATGCGGAGTTTTATAAACAAAAAACAACTATCACTGGTGTTAACCATCATCATCTGCCTAGCCTTTGCCTACCTACTGAGAAAAATCACCTAAAGTCCTCGCATGTCAGTCGCAATTAGGGATACTGGGGGGACCCTCCACCGAAGTAATACTAAAGTGTAGTAGACGGAGCCCCGCTAAACGGGGCTCCTATTTTTGGGTGGTTTAAAAAGAAATAACCACGAAGGGAACGGCAGTCTGTTCGCTCGCTTCGCTCGCTCACTTGATCCCGCCATCCCCTTCTAACCTAACCTGTCCGATTCGGGGTGCCCCAAGTGCCGAACTCGCTTCGCTCGCTCAAGCACCAAGTAAAAAACCAAAATGTTAATTACAGTTCCGTTTCACGTTTTAGTAGTGAATTACAAATATTTTTAGAAAATATTTCGACCTGGCTTCGGCAGCTAAAATTGCATGGAGGCGCTTGAGGTAAGCCCCCTTGAGCCCCTCACGGTGACAGATTCCTCAAATTTAAAGGACTTGATTCTAAACCTCAGACCAACAAAAAAAGGTAGACAGCGCACCGCGAACATCAAAAGTGAAGCCAAAAAACCGTGCTCCTTCAAGTAATACACAAGCTCACGCACATCTCCACCGACCGTGTCTCCACGTTGCCGTCGTGGTGGGGCTTGCGTGTCTCAGTGATTTTGGGGGCTTTGCCGGTAGAGCCACTCATGCCGGAAGGTCCCAAGTGAGAGACCAGACCAAGAGAGACACAAGAGGGACACACCGTTCGGAGACTTAAGCAGTGTTCGGGTCCTCGGATGGTGTGCGTCTCATTGGCTTGCTCACTGCTCTCTGGTACGCGTCTGATCATCAGACGTGACTGTGAGGGCAGCGAGTAAGCAGTGAGAGAGAGGGAGAGAGGAGGGGAGATAGGGACCGCACCCTCAAAAAGGAAATTATGGACAGTTCTAAAAGAGATATTGTACCCCAGGGCGGTCCGGACCGCACAGCAGTTCGGGAATCCGCCACGCCTCGTGCGTCAAGCCCCTCGTATTCTGGGGGGGGGGCAATAGGGCTGTCCACACTCCGATTGCCAAGGGCAACAGTGGCCGAGGAGGCCCCCGATCCAAGCCGTCCTTTGAGGACTTGATCGGGTTTGGTTTTAGCTTGCCCGACAAAGCGTCGGTCGGGCAGAGCGCGGGAAGAGGCGCGCTATTTTGGAGGGAGGGCTTGCCTGAGCGTCACGCGGGTGCAGAGTCGGAGTCCGAGCTGGACTCCGACGACCTGGTGACCGTTAGCTCGGCGAGCTCTGGACCCGAGGGGGCGGGGGCTGCTGCGGAGGACTTCAGGTCCTTCCGCAAGCGGCCCAGATCGGAGGAAGACCGGGGATCGTCCTGCAGCGAGGAGGTGGCCTCGGCCCGTAAAATCCCCACCAGCAGGCGAGGTAAGGGCCGAGAGCGAGGCAAGGGCAGAGTGCTTGCCTCCAAGGAGGCTGGCCAGCGAGCCGAGGAGCTCGCCGATGCTGGACGACCCCCCGGAGATGACGGTTGCGGGGCTCCTGGTTCGGAGTCCTCCGGCGGTGAGCCGGATGACTCCGGACAGGAGCGAACTCGGAGGGCCGGGTTTGCGGAGGTGGTGGAGGCCGCGATCCGCGATGTGGCCTTGAAGAGCAAACTTTCCTCTAAAAACAAGGCCATAAGCGCGGCGCTGGCCTCCATCCTGGCGGCAGCGGAGGCTAACCGAGGTGGGCTTCCGGCGGACGAGATGTCTAAGCTGCGGGCGGAGGTCGCCCGCTTGGCTGCCGCCACGGAGCGTCTCCAGAGGGAGAACGCGGGGCTCCGAGCAGACCTGGCCAGGCTCCGGGGAGCCGGCTCACAGGGACGCCACAAGGGGGGCGCAGGGAGGACGGCCGGCTCGTGCCGGAGGAGAGCCAGGTGCTGGACCTGGTGCGGCAGGAGATGGCTGCCTTCCAGGAGCGGTTCTCCGTCCTGAAGGGCATCGTCCTGCGCACCCCGCTGGCGGCGAGCGCGGCGAATGGGAAGGCCCCAGGCCGCAATAAGGCGGCCTCGTACGCGGCCGCTGTGGTTGCCAAACCGGGGTCGTCCGGCCAGGAAAAAGGGTCCGGGCCGGCACCCGCGAAGCCAGTGTCGGAAAAACCGGACCCGGCCCCGGGAAGGAAGAGGAAGGGTGGGGTGGCTGTGCAGACGGCGAAGGCTCCTGCGCCAGCCGTGCAGCAGCTCCCCCGGGCTTCCTCGCCTTCTGAACCTCCCCCGGCTCAAGCCGAATGGCAAGTGGCCGGGGAGAACAAGAAGGCGGGCAAGGCAGCCAGGGCGGCTAAGAGGCGGGAGAGAAGGCGGCGGCAGAGAGCGCGAGGCGTCGCGGCTGCGCTCCGCGCCCCGAAGACCGCGGCTGTAGTGGTAACGCTGCAGCCGGACGCGGTGAAGAGGGGCGTGACGTATGCCGACATGCTCACCAAGGCGAAGGAGGCCGTCAACCTCGGTGAGCTTGGCATCGTCGGGGGTCTCCGGTTCAGGGTCACCATGACTGGGGCCAGGATGCTGGAGATCCCTGGAGCAGATAGCGGTCCGGCCGCGGACGCTCTAGCCGAAAGGCATAGGGCGTCCTTGAGCGCGGATGACGTCCGAGTGTCCAGGCCCACAAAGTGCATAGCCATGCGCATCTTGGGCCTGGACGACTCCGTCACGAGGAGGTGTTGGCCGCCGTTGTCAGGACGGGGGGGTGCTCTGCAGAGGAGGTGAAGGCGGGCACCATCCGTCCTGACAACACGGGCATGTGAACCGTTGTGGCTGCCCCGTGTCGGCGGCCAAGCAAATTTCGGAGGGCCGAAGGCTCTTGGTGGGTCTCCGCGCAGGTGAAACTGCTGGAGCCCAGACCTCTGAGGTGCTTCCGTTGCCAAGTTGGCAACCACGTCGGAGCACTCTGCACCTCAGAGGTGGACCGCAGTGACCACTGCTTCCGCTGTGGTCAGCCCGGTCACAGGGCCGGCTCGTGCGACGCCGCGCCGCACTGCGGTTTCGCATGTGCGGCAGCTGGCAAGCCGGCCGATCACTGGGCTGGGGGCAAAGCGTGCGGTCCACCCGCCAGGGCCGGGTCGAGGAGAAAACCCTCCTCCACCGCCGCCGCCGCCGCCGTCGCTTTCGCCGCTGCCACTGCTCGGGAGGGGGCTGAAATGGAGTGCCAGTAATGGCCCCATTTCGCCTCCTCCAGACGTTCGTCTTAGTTAGTCCGTTAGTCGCTGCGCCTCTCAGGAACTGACGCTCCTGAGCAAGGCGCAGTGACTGACGCCTGCGGACAGCGAGCAATGGGTAGCTCGCTGTCCGATCAGGTCAGGCCAGAGTCGACGGCGCGTTTTACTCCAAACGCAGAAAAGCAAAGCTTCAAAGGCAGAAAGAGCAGTCAGCAACGGAGACGGGGCCCGCCAGGGCCAGAGCCTGCCAGGGTTGCGGAATATGTTCGAAAGAGTTACCGCGGCCCTGGGAAGAAAGGCACTAGGAGGACTAAGGGTGGGTTTTAGTCAGTAAAAGTCTGACACTCCCTGCCGCTCCAAACAGAGCGGGAGGGGTCATTTGATGATTTCCCATCCTCAATTATGCCTTCCTATGAAGTTAAAATTTGTAAAATCAATAGCAAATCACATAAAAAGTCTCACGGAATCACTTTTCACTTGTAAGTACTTGAAATAACATCGTTTTTATTGTATACCGCTCCGGCCCCGGCGACACACCGGTGTGTCGCGAATTAATCGCGAATTTAATGTTTATTTACCTATTACATAAGACTTTTTTTTTTTTGGGATTTTTCAAATGTCGGGGCCGCAGCGGTTAAGTATGGTTACTTGGAACAAAAACGTCAACAAACGAAAGCAGTGACATTAAGTGCGAGGGTTGCCATAATATTTTAGTACAAAATAACTTTTAATAATAATAATAATAATAATAATAATTTGTTTATTTTCTCCACAATATTACTCTTAATTGCTAGCCTTATTTCTACATGATTTAAAATTTCCCCATTTGATTAAACAATTAAATTATTTCTTTCTTCGAGTTAGAAAACAGTTCAATAGGTAATGAGTTAATAATAGAAACTTTTTGTTTTTAGATAACAGTCGCAACAATCTTTGACGTTTCCAATATGAAAATAGCGCGAATTTGCAAATGGAACTACAACTTTCGTCTCATTTTCTCTTTTGTATTAGGCAGTGGTCCGACCGCCGACGATGAACGAGAAACAAGTAGAATTAGAAACTATAAACGAGTTGGCGATCAGCGGGAAGCGAGTGTTAGTTTCGATAGTTTTGTCGCCGGGCTATAAGCGAGTGTGCAAGTGCGACGAGCTATTACTCGCACCCCTCACCCGCGGTCGCTCACTCCTGTGCAAACCTGCGCGCGCGTTACATGTGTTTACAAACAACTTTAGTTGCAAGTTCCAAGACACTATGGAGGAGTTTTTTATTGAATGTGTCCGACAATATCCTTGTCTATGGGACACAAAACTGAGTTCTTATGGGTAAGCAATTAGATGTGAAAGCCAAAGCGTGGAAAGAGATTTAAAAAAAAACGAACATAGCGAGTGGTTTTTTTCCCCTCTCATTTTCTTCTGTTTTTTCAGAGTTGCCACTGCCACTACACAAACACTATCGTAAAATAAATCATCGTCGTCGTCTGAGCTAGACAACAATGAGAGTAGCCATGATTTGTTGGTATCCATACGTCTACTTTCAATGCCGCACTGTAAATAAATGATCAAGCGAGCGAGCATCGCTGAACGAGTATCGTTGAGCGAGTATTATGTTTTAAGCTCTTGTCACTCAGCGACAAACTACTGAAGCGATTCCTCGCTGGTAATGTGAACAGTCAGCGATCAACTATTAATACATGCATCTCTTTTGTTTACACGGAATGTATATCTATTGTACGTTTCTTGAGAGAGAAAATCGCCGATAGTTAGTCGTTTTCTCGCCGGCGGTCGGACCACTGCCTTAAGTTGAGACAAACGTATTGTGCAAAAGCGCTTCCAAGGAGGTTCGATCATTCAGCTTATTTATTCTCGTACTTATTTATACTCCTTTATGTAAATTAAAAAAAAAACTGTAAAGGATACGCACGGCGCTATTCGACGGTAAAAATGTACTTGGGTGAGAGTACCTATTTTACCGCACGTTCCATTGTGTGGTGCGTAATATTTAACTTTCTAAAAATGCATACAGTTTTCGTAAATGCATTTTTTGTGCAAATGTGTTGAAAAATACTCTTTTGTTCTTGATAAATAATATTTATTTTGTAAGTAGGTTTAACACTTACACGTCAATGTTCGGTATAATCCTTATTGTGCTGACTTGCACAATATTAGCTTACCCATAAAATAATAGGTCTTTACCTATGAAATTATACCGAAGACATCCCGGACGTCAGCCTGTATGAGATTAGGATGGCTCTGAAGCAGCTTAAAAACAACAAGGCGTCGGGTGAGGACGGAATTACGGCCGAACTCCTGAAGGCGGGTGGACAGTCAGGTGAGCAGTCCTTAAGGCCCTTCAGAAACTGTTCGGTTCCGTCATACTCGAGGGGAAAACGCCACAAGCGTGGAGCAGAGGTGTGGTGGTACTCTTCTTTAAAAAGGGCGACAATGCCCTGCTTAAGAATTACAGGCCCATCTCACTTCTGAGCCATGTCTACAAGCTGTTTTCCAGAGTCATCACAAACCGTCTCGCACGCAGGTTTGACGACTTCCAGCCTCCCGAACAAGCCGGATTCCGAAAAGGCTTCAGCACCGTAGACCACATACACACACTGCGGCAGGTTATACAGAAGACCGAAGAGTACAATCTGCCCCTCTGCTTAGCGTTTGTGGACTACGAGAAAGCCTTCGATTCGATCGAGACTTGGGCTGTGCTGCAGTCTCTCCAACGGTGCCAGATCGACTATCGGTACATCGAGCTGCTGAAGTGTTTGTATGAAAACGCCACCATATCAGTCCGACTTCAGGATCAGACATCAGAAATTCAGAACCTAGCCTCCTGCAGCGGGGTGTGAGGCAGGGAGACGTAATTTCTCCGAAACTGTTCACGGCCGCAATGGAGGACGTCTTCAAGGTTTTGGACTGGAAAAGGCTAGGCATTAATGTCAATGGCGAGTACATCACTCATCTTCGATTTACCGACGATATAGTCGTCATGGCTGAGACCACGGAGGACCTCAGTACAATGCTCGATGACCTCAGTAGAGCTTCCGAAAGAGTGGGTCTTAAAATGAACATGGACAAAACCAAGGTCATGGTAAATACCCATGTAGCACCCACTCCTATCAAGATTGGAGGCTCTGCACTCGAAGTTGTTGATGAGTACGTCTACCTGGGACAAACGATCCAGCTAGGTAGGGCTAACTTCGAGAAGGAAGTCAACCGTCGTGTCCGACTCGGATGGGCGGCGTTCGGGAAGTTGCGCGGTATCTTCTCGTCTCACATACCACAGTGTCTCAAGACAAAAGTCTATGACCAGTGCGTGTTGCCAGTGATGACCTATGGACTCGAAACGTGGTCGCTCACAATGGGCCTCATCAGAAGGCTTAAAGTCACCCAAAGGGCAAAGGAGAGGGCAATGCTCGGAGTTTCCTTGCGTGATCGAATCAGGAATGATGATATCCGAAGAGAACCAAGGTTACCGACATAGCCCGAAAGATCGCCAAATTGAAGTGGCAGTGGGCAGGGCACATTGCTCGCAGAACAGATGGTCGATGGGGCCGAAAAGTTTTGGAGTGGCGACCGCGTACCGGAAGACGCAGCGTTGGAAGGCCTCCCACAAGGTGGACCGATGACCTGGTGAGGGTCGCGGGTAACCGATGGATGCGAGACGCACAGGACCGGTTGTTGTGGCGACACTTGGGGGAGGCTTATGTCCAGCAGTGGACGTCTTTCGGCTGATATGATGATGATGATGATTACCTATGAAATTGCCGTTTTGTATGAAAAAATTTAATCGATTTTTTTATGTATTTTTTATTTGTATTAATCGAAGTAATCACCCATGCAATCAATGCATCTTTGCCAACGCAGTGGCAGTTTATTGATGCCCTTCTTAAAGAAATCAGCTGGACGGGAGGCAACAAATTCTTCAGAGGCATTTTGTACTGCCTCTCGGGTATTGAATTTTTTTCCCGCCAAGAAGTTATCCAAATTCTGGAAAAAGTAGTAGTCTGTAGGCGCAAGGTCTGGTGAGTAGGGCGGATGACGGAGAGCTTCCAACCCCAGTTCTTGTAACTTGGAGACCGTCTGCTGTGCAGTATGAGGTCGCGTGTTGTCGTGCAGGAGCAGCGGAGACGAGCGATTGACCAATGCTGGTTGGAGATGTGCCAGCTTCTCCATTATTGTGTTCAGTTCTTCACAGTACACATCTGCAGTAATGCTCACCCCGTTTGGTAAGAAGCTGTGATGAATCACACCGGCGCTAGACCACCAAACAGTGACCATCACTTTTCTAGGGGTAAGTTTTCGTTTAGGGCATTGTTTAGGTGCTGAACCAGGATCCAACCAACTTGCTGAGTGCTTGCGGTTATCAAACAGAATCCATTTTTCATCGCAGGTAACAATGCGGTTCAAAATTCCTTCATTTGTGTGTCTGTTGAGCAGTGCAAGGCACGTTTCGACGCGTACTTCGCGCTGGCGATCATTGAGTTCGTGGGGCACCCATGTGTCAAGCTTTTTTACCTTGCCAATTTGACGCAAATGGACCAATATTGTTTTGACGCTAACGTTGAAAGCTGCTGCTAATTCAGCCGTAGATTGTGTATCATCAGCTTCCACAATCGCCTTTAATTCGTCATTGTCGACCAAAGTCTTCGGACGACCGCGAGGTTCATTTTTCAGGTCGAAATTTCCAGAACGGAAGCGAGCAAACCAATAACAGGTGGTGCGTTGGTTTGTAGTGTTAGCTCCGTAAACGTCGTTGATGTTGCGTGCCGCTTGTGCCGCGTTGCTGCCACGACGGTACTCATATTCCATAATTACTCGAATTTTTAACGTATCCATGATGACGAAAAAGATTGAAATGCGATGAAAATGTAACACTAATCAATAAACAAAGGGTAGTATTTAAACGAGTGACTGTAAATTAATGTTTTAAGTGACAAAAATAATTAATTTACGTGAGCGACTGACAGCGAGTGACGAGAAATCAACAGAATAGCAACTTACAAACATTAATAAATGAGAAGCTTTATAATATTTGAGCGACCTAATATTTGTTTGAGTGTCAACGTTACGTCCTGCATTTTTTTAAATATTTGGCAAATGATATTTCTGGGTGGTTTAAAAAAAAATAACCACGAAGGGGATGGCGGGGTCTGTTCGCTCGCTTCGCTCGCTCACTTGACCCCGCCATCTCCTTCTAACCTAACCTGTCCGAGTCGGGGTGCCCCAAATCCCGAGCTGGCATCACTCGCTCTTGCGCACCAAATAAAACACCAAAATGTTAAAACCTCAATTGGAAAAATCATCTCTATCTCAATATTGAAGTTGCCCTCTCTGTATTTCTAGCCACTCACTTAGTAATTTAGTCGCACGGGTAGAATTTTAATATCTGAAATGGATTAATCACAACCCACTTTTTGTAAGCTCGTTCTGGATTTTATTATTAATCAATATTCGTCGTTAGTTTAGTTAATTTTTCGCTTACTCAAATTCATACCGCTCAAGTTATTAAAACAGTATCTCATCATCAGTCGCTACGTTATTATTTTATTCGATCGTTTTATAATTTCCCATAAACAAATGACTACTTTTGGAAAAAAAAACCATGTTTTTAAAATAAAATTAATTTGAAATTAGAATTCTTAGCCAAACAAAAATTATTTTGATTTGAAATGGCCAGTACTGCAGAACGGCAATTTCATAGGTAAAGACTTAATATTATTTCCCAAGTTATAGGGAAAAAAAAATAAAAAGTGCAACCCTTCGAGACACACAGAGATAAAAAGATGGCTTCACTTTTGATGTTCTCTGTGCGCCGTCTAGCTTTTTTAACACTGACCAGCTGTGACACTTCTGCTGTTTCTCTCAAATTCAAAATTTTAAATCAACGTTAGTGGATCATCTAGTGGATACGTTTCAGTAAATGTTAAGTGTTAAATGAAAATATTACCTAGTGTAGAAAACTCTTACGAATATTTCTGCGAACATTTTGAAAATAAACTCAAAGAGTAACCAACAACATCAGTGTTTTGTTTCTGTTTTCGTATTTTATCGTATAATCCATGTTGTAATCGTATCTAAGTACCTACTGTTATTATTTTAAAATAAATGATGTGACGGCCTAAGCATCTGCAAAGCCCTTTCATTAAATGTTATATTCGACAATTTGGCTGGAAGTCATTTAGGCAGTTAGTTAAAAGGCGCCGGTTAATGAAACGGCTAGGCTGCCAACTAAACGGCTGATTAAGCTATTTGGCTGCGACATAGATTCATCGGAAAGTACCTAAAGCCAGCCGCATATTGGACTCGTTTTCGTACGAATTTGACTGGTACAAACACGTGCGAGCACACACTAACGATTCCGACGAAATAAGTAATTCGGGAGCGCACAGACTGGATGCGTTGGTCGTACAGAATAGGTAAGTATACGTCCGACGCGCGACGTCCGAAAACAATCCGAACTTGTTGAGATTTCCATACGATATCGTGCAATGAACTTACCTACTTGTTGAAAGCGATATCATTGGGATTCTGCCAATTTAACGGTGCGCACTCAATTCGAACGACCAGAATTCATACTACATCACTGACATCACACAATTCACACATCCATACCTACGATACAAAATCCGTATCCAATGTGCGCTCGGCCTAATGATGTCGCTAAACGATCACTTTTCCGATTTTTTGTTCGAATTTCATTTTACCGAAAACTATTGACCGACTTCTTTTTTAATGCAGTACCTATTTGACATATTTTTAGATCATCAAATTCAAATATTTTTATTTGTGGAGCATAGGTACACAAAAGATGTCAATATTAATAAAATGAGCGCTATGTCTTGCCGTCAATGGCGTACAAATTTTTTCTACGGTTAACAGCTGTCCAAAAAATGGTCCATTCCCCCCGCCGCGGCCGTTCTCCTGCTTGTAAGGCTTATTTGCTGAAACTATGATAAGTAGAAGTGTCGCATACCTGCACGACTTCTGCATGACCTCGGCGCGGTTGTAGCCGCTCATCTTGCAGAACGTCTCGTTGCAGTACACGATAGGGTAGTCCACGATCTGCGCGTTCGCCAGCAGGAAGCTGCTGTCTGCTGCAGGGAAGCACACATTACACGGGGTCCACACGGCAGAGAGTCAGGGAGGCGGTGGAGGACACTCACGCTGCGAGGACGAGCGGCGGATGATGTTCTCGAGGAAGGTGTTCTGCGGGGCCACGAGCCCCCGGCGGCCACCCGGCATGCCGCCGCGCGCGCGCCGCTAGCGCCGCCCAGCGCCCAGCCGGCGAGCTCCGGCGTCACATGCCGCGCCTGCCACAGCCGGAAGTTGGGAGTCAGCGCGCAACCGAGAACATAGCGACAGTCGTTTATAAGTACCTACCTACCTACTGCTATTGCTCAACCTAATCGGAAGCTGTGTAGTGTATCCTACTGGCGGCACGCCTGTGTACCTACCTAGCTATGTTCCGTGCATCTGCATCTGCAGCTGCTCCAATGGCGAATGCACGAAACACGGGGTGCCTTTATCGTACGAATGTAAATATAGACAATGTTTATCAAAATAAATATTTAAAAATAATCTCCGTAGAGAGCAACTGCAGATGCGCGTAGGAAATTAGCTGGTGCGCGAACTAGCCGTTACTGATGAGGATGCGACGAGGTCGCGAGCTAATCTAGCGCCAAGCGGCCGTGAGGTACGCACGGTTGCAAGGCGCTAGATTACCTCGATTTCCACGAAAATATGAACATAAAGTCATAAACTCATAAATAACTGCAAAGTGTTAGTGATTCTGTCTCCTTGCCCACTTAACATATCATTACAGTAACATCAATAACCAACTCAGCAAAACAAGAATTGCCGATAATTATTCGACGATCGTGCCATTTTGCCGAAAAGATTTTGACAAAATTTCACTTTCAATGCAATACTTGGAATGATTTTAGTACGTACATTTTCATTTGATAATATTTTTACTTGGCAGAATATTACATAACAAGGATTACCTTTGTGAGTATGGCATTTGGTCTTTTATTAAAGCAAACAATCTGTATCTATTAGGCCTGGGTCGTATCGCTTTTTTTGAGAATCGTATCTGAATTAGATTTCGAGTTTCAATATCTGATTTCAAAACTATATATTTCAATATCTATATATTGTGCGTAGGTACGCGTACAGACCTATATATTTGGATACCTAATCCGATACCCTGTTTTTAGGATGCGACGATATTCGAAGAAAATCGAGATTTACAAATCTACAATACCAATTTTCATCCAATATAAATTAAATATCTAGATACCTATAATATTGTGCGTACGCGTAGGTATGTATTATCAAACGATCCGATACGCCAATAATTATTGTAGTAATAGTTTTTGTACCGATGCGATATCGGATCGGATACTATTTAAACTAGTCAGAGATGCGGAGCGAGCGGTACGTCAATATATAGATTTTGTAATACATAGTTTTCGAACGTGCCAATAAGCGGTTTTTAGATATTGCACCGATATATAGATTTCGTAACTATACTTATACGGTTTGTATCGCCCACCACTAGTACCTATACAATAAACGTTTAGTCATATGATCTGGGGCACGGCACGGTAGTGCCCCCGCCAAGACGAGCCAAGCGAAGCGCAAGGGCACTACCTACTTTTTCTCGAAGTGTTTCGTCGTTTTTTTGAACTCTCATAGAGTTGGTTTCCGATGTACCAGATAGTTCATATTCTCAGGATATGATGGCAATATTAGACTAATTAAACATACAAAGTCTCAATTGAATAGCTCTAATACTTTAGATTTTATTGATATCTAAAATACACCGATTTCGTCATTGATACACTCACTAACACACTGATAATCATCAAAATGTTTGGCTATATTTCCTGAAGTGTTAGAAAGCTGAAATTTGGTATGTAATCTAAGTTTAGTATACAACCAACAAAAAAAATCATACTCTTATAACTTTCGCCCCCCATCCCCTAAAATGGGGGGTGGAAGTTTGTATGAGACTTCAAAATGTTAGGGTACTTCCTGAAGTGCTAGAAAGCCGAAATTTGGTATGTAAACAAAGTTCAGTATACAAAAATACTACCGTGCCCCCAAATAAACTTATAACTTTCGTCCCCATCCCCTAAAATGGGGGGGGGGGTGGAAGTTTGAATGGAGAATGGGCTATAAAAACCGGCACTGCTGATGTGCAAGAAATACACCCAAAAAACGATTCAGATTCAGATTCAGATTATTTATTTGTAAACATAGGTTATAGATACACAGGTGTGAGATGTTACATTTTTTTTTTAAGTGCTCTATGCTTTGCCATTGGGCGTACAAATGTCAGCATACAATTTACATTTACAAATAGAAATATTATAAAAAGAGCGATAATTATAGCACAGTTGATAAAATTTCAAATTTAAACAAAAAAAAAACTACAATGTCAAAATAAGTACCAAATTAAATAATCAAATATTTCCAAAATGTCAACAATAAAAATTAAAGAAAAATCAAAAATGTCAAAAAATAAAAAATACTATGATGTCATTAATTATGTCAAGAATTTTCAAATAAGCAATAAATCAACTAAAAATGTTTAGAATGTCAACAATAAAATCTAAGACAGTACAAACAGAAAAAAATAATATAAAGAATGTAATGAATGCAAACAATTAATAGGCAAGTACAACATTAATAACATATATCCAGAATGTCAATAATGTCAATTAAATAAAAACATAATAAAGGCAAGAATGTCTTATTTCTAAATGTCATATGATTGACCTAATGCTTATTATCTGAAGAAGCAATTATAAAACTGTCATCCAAATAGTCCTTTATTGAGTAATAACATTTATCGATTAAAATTTTCATAAGTACACCTTTGAATTTGTCCAGGTTTAGTGATTTTAATGTCTCAGGCAGCTTGTTAAATATTTTTTTAGCCATACAGAAAGTACTTTTATTCATTAGGGCTGTTCTGCCATGTGTTACTTCGAGCTCTTACTTATTTTTGTCCCGTAGCTTTCTATAGTAGCTTTTGGAAGCTATTTTGTATTGCGAGATGTGCATTTTGACAAATATGTTAGTTTCGTAGATGTACAATGATGGTAAGGTTAGAATGTTTAGGCTTTTAAAGAACGGTTGGCAACTGTCGGTGCAATTTATGCCACACATAGATCGGATACATTTTTTTTGAGCTCTGAATACAAATTCTTTGTCGACTGAGTTACCCCAATACATTATGCCATACCTAAGTATTGATGCAACATAGCCGTGATATGCCATTAGTACCGATTCTAGGCTGACAGTCTTTGACAGTTTGTAAAGAACATATGCGAATTTACTAACTTTTTTATAAATTTCGTCTGTGTGGGATCTCCAGGTCAAGTTTTTATCTATTAAGATTCCAAGGAATTTGGTGACATTAGTTGAGTCTATTTGAATCCCTAAATAATTAATGTCAGGGATCTTATTCGGTACTCGCTGGTGAAAATGCATAATTTTTGTTTTTTCTAAATTTATAATAAGATTATTTTTGTCAAACCATGTTATAATTGTATTTAAAGTCATATTTATTTCATTTTCATAAGTCATAGGATCGTCGCATTTAATTACTACTGTGCTGTCGTCAGCAAAAAGTACCATAGGATGTTTTATGTGTCCGGGAAGGTCATTAATGTACAACAAGAAAAAGAAAAATATTTACACTAAAAAGACTGCCTAGCACTTACAAAAAGAACTGAAATCCCACCAAAAACATTTCATGTAAAATGTTGCCAAGACGACCACATAAGGTTTGCCCTGTGAAAAAGATATCAGATCTCATGTAGAGTCAAGCTTCTGAATCTACACGGCCTAACTCTACCGACCCTTTTTTTTTTTTTTTTTGAGGATGGGAAATCATCAAATGACCCCTCCCGCTCTGGGTGGAGCGGCAGGGAGTGTCAGACTTTCACTGACTAAAACCCACCCTTAGTCCTCCTAGTGCCTTTTTTTCCAGGGCCGCGGTAACTCTTTCGAACATATTCCGCAACCCTGGCAGGCTCTGGCCCTGGCGGGCCCCGTCTCCGTTGCTGACTGCTCTTTCCGGCGCATTTGAAGTGAAACGCGCCGTCGACTCTAGCCTGACCTGATCGGACAGCGAGCTACCCATTTCTCGCTGTCCGCAGGCGTCAGTCACTGCGCCTTGCTCAGGAGCGTTAGTTCCTGAGAGGCGCAGCGACTAACATTTGTCTGGAGGAGGCGAAATGGGGCCATTACTGGCACTCCATTCCAGCCCCCTCCCGAGCAGTGGCAGCGGCGGCGACGGTGGCAGCGGCTGCGGCGATAGCGACGGCGGCGGCGGCGGCGGTGGAGGAGGGTTTTCTCCTCGTCCCGGCCCTGGCGGGTGGACCGCAGGCTTTGCCCCCAGCCCAGTGATCGGCCGGCTTGCCAGCTGCCGCACATGCGTAGCAGTGCGGCGCGGCGTTGCACGAGCCGGCCCCCAGGGCCGGCTCGTGCTGACCACAGCGGAAGCAGTGGTCACTGCGGTCCACCTCCGAGGTGCAGAGTGCTCCGACGTGGTTGCCAACTTGGCAACGGAAGCACCTCAGAGGTCTGGGCTTCAGCAGTTTCACCTGCGCGGAGACCCAGCCCACCAAGAGCCTTCGGCCCTCCGAAATTTTCTTGGCCGCCGACACATGGCAGCTCACCACAACGGTTCGCATGCCCGTGTTGTCAGGACGGATGTTGCCCGCCTTCACCTCCTCTGTAGAGCGGGTGCTCTATAGAGGAGGAGCCGTTGTCAGGAAGGGGGGTCCCCGTCCTGACAACGGCGTCCAACACCTCCTCCTTCGTGACGGAGTCGTCCAGACCCAAGATGCGCATGTCTATGCACTTCGTGGGCCTGGACACTCGGACGTCATCTGCGCTCAAGGACGCCCTAAGCTTTTCGGCTAGAGCATCCGCGGCCGGACCGCTGTCTGCTCCAGGGATCTCCAGCATCCAGGCCCCAGTCATGGTGGACTCTACCGACTCTAACTTTACAAATTCTACATAATATCAGTAAAAATGTATGGCTTGGCTGTTTCGGTACTTACTTCAGAAACTAAATATTCATATCGCACGACGGTAGCGAAACGGCGAAATGTATGGCTTCGCCGTTTCGCTACCGTCGCAGACGAACTTGCGAAGAGAGGTTCCGAGATGGTAATGTTAGGCCCTTACCCACTCCTTCCCCTACCTTTCTCGCAGTTTCGTACATGGATTCGCCAGAGATCAACTGAACCCCAAAACAACAAATGGTCACGGGCTAACAGACTGTAGGCAGTCAAAAATGGCAATGCCATGTCTAAAACCGCGATTAACAAAACGATTACTCAGCCTAAGTAGAAATGACCTCAGAACAATAATAGGGACAATTACGGACCATTGCCCCCTAATCAAACATCTCTATAACATGGGCGCCACGGACAGCCCACTCTGCAGGGACTGTTTTAACGCCGAAGAATCAGCCGCCCACATCATCCTGGAATGCGAGGCCGTGGCTAACCAACGTGAACAAATCCTCGGAACGGTGAGGTCGCTCCGCAAAGCCTGTGAAGCTCCCAGGAAACTTGTGTGCTTCTGGGCGGAGCTAGGCTGGCTAACTTAGCCAGGACACCTACGCACAACGGTCCGAATGAGAGTCTAAGTGCAGATAAGGGAGTCCCTACTCTACTCCACTACTCTAAGGTCCGACTACGCCTTTTAGGAAACTTTAAATAGTAATGTTGAATTATTTTAATGTTACGTTATCTCCCAAACGGTGAGTTCAAATAACATGTTGTTAAAGAAAAAGTTTATCTTCATAAAATTATCTTGATGATGAAGTAACTTTCGCTTGTAAGTGCAATATAGCCTAATATTCACATTTAATTTTTCAATAAATTACTTATTTGACCTAAAATGCCTATTGTGGCTTATTTATAAGAGATAGATATATGGTGTCCCGGACTTTTTTTTAGATCTACTAAAAACCAATATCTTTGTAGTACATGGTACTTACGTATATTAGCCATTACCGCAGCGCACGCGGATAAATCCGTTCGACAGCGCTTTTTCTTCCGACTTACTTTACATAAAGCTATATAGCCTATAGCCTTCCTCATGAATGTGGCTATCATATACAAAAATAATTTCCCAAGTCCGACTGATAGTCCAGAGATTAGCGCGTTCAATTCAAAATCAAAATCAAAATCAAAAATCAAAAGTCATTTATTCAAATTAGGCTGAGAGCCAGCACTTTTTGAACGTCAAATTTTACATAAAGACAGTCCCCCAAAACGCCCACCCGTCACCACTTCCTAATGTTTTAGCTGGGAAGAAGAAGTGGCGCAACAAACTCCCCAGCAACACATCTGTCTGTTACGTTTTAAGAACTTCAATTAAACAATAGTACGCAAAGTATTTTAAAAGACGAACAAAAAAATAAATATGTATCCAACAACATGGAAATCATAAAATTAAATATTATTTACAACATGTTAGCTAGCACACTCCATTATACGAGTACCATTAAAAAAACGGGCAATGGTAGAATTTTGCGATAGAACTGTGACTCGAACCACAAGTGTTATACCAATAATTTTTAAACATTGTAATGAGTAGAATAAGTCAATAAGTAAAAGACAGATTGACATTCAGTCTAATATATAAAAAAAAAATAACGTATAAAAAGAAAAAAGAATTATATGAACTCATATAACCTGTCATAAGCTAACTAATAGAGAAAGAACATGATAAAATTACATTGTCTTGCGTTCAACACTGCGACCAACTATTCTTATCGTCTAAATAGTCATTAATAGAATAGTATGCCTTTGAACAAAGGTTAGATTTAACTTTAGCTTTAAATGAGTTAAAAGGCAGGTCAAGAAAAGAAAGTGGAAGTTTATTGTAAAAGCGGATACCGAGCCCCACAAATGAGTCATGGACCTTACGAAGTGGGTGGGAAGGAGCATAATAATAATAATAATTTTTATTTTCTAAAACTTCGATAGTACTTACATTAAATCAGTGTGGTCTCGACCCCTGAACTAGGACAACCTGTATGACAGGGGTCGAGGTTCATCCGGTTACATGGATCAGAATGAGGAAGCTTAAAGACAGTGACTACCTACTGCAACTACTACAGTGATTTACAAACAGAGAAAAAACAAAAAAAAAAAAATAGTCGTAAAATGAAATCATAAAATTTACATCCTAAAAAAAAAAAATAATAATAATAATGTGACGGAATGGAGGTAGCTTGTGTGTATGTATGGTGAGAAGAGTGTGTGATGTGTTTGTTTTAAGTACCATGCGAGGACATGCACCTGAATATACAAGGCACATCCGAGGACATTTTCAATCCGAGGACCTTTTCGTACGTCCTCGGTTTGACCCGACCAATTCATCGTATTCTCCATTCGATTTCGAGCCTTTCTATGTACTTAATAAGGGAAACTTGATGTCGACCTCGGTGGACCTCGGTTTGATCGCGGAAATTCATGTTCACATTCCGAACGTGTGTGAGCTCTCATAAATTTTTAACACACTACATTTACACTTCAGTCATATTTTAAGTACCTTGCGGGGACTTATGTGTTATTCTTCACACATATGTCCTCGGATGGAAGTTTTTCCACGCAGTGTGTTTAAAAGTCCTCATATTGATAGCTTTTCCGAACATGTGTATTCAGGTCCCCATTTGGATAGATTTCCATGTGTATTGGGCTTTTAATTGTTTCAGAATTGTCTGATTTTATAAAATCACTTATTCCTCGAGTGATCAAAATAAAATCAATCTACAGAGACCTTAAACTACGTAACAATGAAATTGGGTAATTTTTCCATTATAACAGAACTCTCGTCCTATGATGGTGAAATTGGGGATGACCATTTGCATGGAAGTACGTCATATTTACAGTACGAGACAAAAAGCTTTTGAAACTCTAGAACCATACCCATTTTTCTTTGGATGTGAAATCATCAAATGACTTCTCCCGCTCTGGGCGGAGCTTGAGGGCGACTGCTGACGCACAGGGCGTCTCCTTCGGCGGCTGGGACGTGAGGATTGCCTCTTCCACACCCATCTCGCCTCCTCCTTCGCTTGCATTTCTGTTTTGCAGAAGGAGGTGACTGTTTCCTATGGCCCTCTCACTCCGGACCATGGATTGGACCAGGGCCGAACGCGAAAGGTCACCACCGCCGATCGCCGCTACAAGAACAGACCTCCATCGCATGCATTAGCGTGTCCTCGAGTACGACACGATTGTGGTGGGCCCAGCGCTGGGTTGCGATTGCGACAGTCGCTTATTCCATACCACTATCATATCGCGTCGGAGCTTGCTCCACCGTTCTGTTATTTTAATTAAGTGTGTACGTAATTTTTTTTTATTGTTAAATCTATAGAACTCCCTTTAGCATTTTAGGTTGTAAATTGAAGCAAAGATAACACTGAAAACAAGCAAAACTTTTTTTAACTGCCCCCAACCTGGCTATACAGCTGTTATCAATGACAATCACTGTTGCAACACTACTACATTTATTCAACCATCATCCTTATGGCTGGCCAGAAACAACAGGGCTCGGTCCTAGAGCTACCGCTGTGGAATATTGAACTGGATATGACTGGGCGCTGCACTTCTTGACGGTGTCGATGAGATATGTTACGCTGATGATACCCTGGTGACGGCCCGGGGGCAATGACATTGGCAAGCGGTAATACTGGCCCCGGCAGGGGTTATGCAGGTCGTCGGAAGAATCCGGCGTTTGGGTCTCGAAGAGTGGCTTTGCATAAGTCCGAAACCCTCTGTTTCCCCATGGAAACCTAGGAACAAGCCACCTCGGGATTCACATATAGTGGTCGGTGGCGTTCGCATCAGTATCGAGCTGATGACGAAGTACCTTGGACACGTCTTCGATAGCCAATGTGACTTTGAGCCGCACATTCAGCGGCTGGTTCCCAGGTTGATGTGCATTGTAGGTGCTCTTTCGTGACTTGTACCCAATTTAGCAGGGCCGAACGCTTCCGATTATGTGGGGATCGTGCGGTCCATTGCCCGCCCGCCTGCCATTTATGGGGTGCCTGTGTGGGCGGTAAACCTAATAGCCCGAAACGCCGTGGCACTGCGAAGACCGCAGAAAGCGATGGTTATTAGGTTCATGAGTGACTGGATAAGCGACATGGCGCCCTCAGTTTCCAGCTGACTCAGGTGCTTACTGGATACGGATGCTTTGGGAAGTACCTGCGTCGCATGAGTCGGAAGCGGATGCTCGTTTGTCACCTATGCGTGGAATGTCCCGAGGACACCGTGCAGCATACGCTGGAGGAACGTTCAGCGAGGACGCTGGGGGTGGTCTGGTGGTCTATCGCTTCCGTCTTCGTGGAATGCCGTCAAAGATACATTCAAAAGAGACGTCGGAAAGGGAAAGAGAGCATCCTCTCACTCCACCTGCACCAGAAAGGCAGCCGTGCGTCGACGGGAGCTCAACAATCTCCGGGCACCATGAGGAAAGGGGCGTTGAACTTTGGGTGGAGACGTTGCCTGACCAGTGAGGCCTAAAGAGCCATTGAGCAATATGTTACGTGAATGCCTTTTATGGGAGTATATACCATATTAACATACCGAGACTCCTCCGTGCCTCGGAAAGTACGTTAAGCCGTTGGTCCCGGCTGTCATTTGTAGATCTTTAGCAGTCGTTACGGATTGTCAGAAGCCAGAAAATCTGACACCAGTGTTACCAAGAAGTACCGTGTTACTCAGTTAATGGGTTGTGGAGGTCTGGTAGGCAGCCGCTCCTCGTAAAATACTGGTATTCAGCTGAATCCGGTTTGACTGGGAGCCGACCCCAATGAAGTTGGGAAAAGGTAAGGCAGATGTTGATGCCTTTTATGGGAGTATGTGCGGTCGTTGAATCAGCCACATTAGGTGATGCTGTGCGACGATGATAGTCGGGGGTGCGCTTGAACAATATTTTCTTTCGAGCTCCAGAATTATGGTAGCAGTAGTTCTCCTCTCCGTTTGAGCAGCAGCTACATAACATCACCATGACTATGTTTTGCTATGAAATATCAACAAAAAGCACGCAGAGTTTCAAGACGCTACAAGTAACCGTTGAAGAGTTGCCTCACATGGAGACAATTCCAGCAGCAGCTACATAACATCACCATAACAGATGTATTACTATGAAATGTAATATCAACAAATAGCACACAAAGTTTCAAGACGTTACTAGTAACCGTTGAGGAGACAATTCCAGCGAAAGCTTCATAAAATCACCATGATTATAATATTTTTATATCACACTTACATTTTGAACGTTTGTCAGTTAAAATCAAATTAGGTCCTCTGATGGTACTTAAAACAAGAAATTGACGTGTGTGAATAGAATTGCCTACATGAAGATGATTCAAATATTATTATGGTAAAATTATAAGTGTGTTAAAAAAAATTATTGGAAATTTTCAAAAGGTCCTCGCTTTGTACACCGTCTACTCGGAAAAACGTCCTCGTACTGATCATGAAAAGTCTAGTACTACGTCCTCACATTGTACTAGAAATGAGAAAAAGTGTGTTAAATTAGGTCCTCGCATTGGTGTCCCTGGTCAGATAGTGAAGGTCCTCGTTTGGCTCACACACAGGTCCTCGGATGGTACTTCCCAGGCGGGTTTTCGAATGTATTTAGGTCCTCGCACTGTTCATAGGAAGTCATACCAAAAAAAGATTGAGATAGCGCTATACGAATAGGCTCATCAACCTAAATATTGTTTTCTCTTTCTTTCTGTCTTGTTAATAAAGTCGTAAGTCGTCGTTAACATGGTTTTCTAGAAGGTCCTCGGATGGTGACTTACAGCTATAGTCCTCGTATGGATGTCTGTACAAGTAATGGTGTGTATGTGGTGCGAAGTGTGTGTGATGTGTAGGTATGTTTTGTATGTTATTTCACTAGGTTAGTTTACCGATTAGGTTTTCGGTGTCATCGTAGCTATAGTTTTCCAGCCAAAGTAAAACTTCCTTTTTTATCAGGAAATTAGTAACATGCCTAACTGTTTTGTTCTGGCTAAATTTGGAGAAGAGGCGTGGCGCTAGACTGTTGTAGTGCTTTCTGGCAAACTTGTGCCATGTCCATGGTACAGGATATCTGTCTGTTCTTTTAATTGTATTTGGCAGGTAGGGGACCGTTAGTCGATGATATCTCCGCAGGCACTCATAGATAAATATTTTTCGGGGACTATATTTCTTGTCACCAAAATTTATATTTGTCATCAAGTTGCATCACCTAATAAATAGATCTATCGCCACGAAGTATTTTCGTTCTCAGATATATAAAAAGTGTCGCCAGGTATGAATTACCAAATTAATGCCAATATGTATGTAAAATAAGAGATGGATTATCAATAAAATCGTAGTTCATTCCTTGGATAAAACTTTGTTCTCAAAATAATAGGTTTATTCCTTTAACTTCGTACTCAGAAAGGTATATCTGTCACCAAATATTCGAACATAGGGCACAGGGAGCTTAGGGCACCCCGACTCGGACAGGTTAGGTTAGAAGGGGATGGCGGGGTCAAGTGAGCGAGCGTAGCGAGCGAACAGACCCCGCCATCACCTTCGTGGTTATTTTTTTTAATCCACCCAGTAATATGGTTTACTTCCCGTTTTATAATAAATCCCAACCTATTTATTTGATACTTGATAATATATCCCGAGGATTACATGTGATTTATTATGGAATTGCTTTTTACAATTATTTGGCAACTACATTTTGGTGACAGATCCACTATTTTGAGGACAAACCCTATTATTAAAGAAATTCAAAACGAATAAAATTGGCGATAGCTTAAATCATACCCATATTTTTCTGACGCTAAGCACCTGTGCCTGCTCATACACCAAACTGGTAGGGGTTCTGTAGTTAAGGGACATTAGCACCTTCAGAACTGCGCGCTGGGAGCGCTCTATTTCAATCATGTGGGTTTTACCGGCGCCACCCCATGCACAAATACCGTAGCTTAGGACGCAGTGGCACAATGCTTTATACGTTTGAATAAGTAGTTTATGACTGGCTACATGTCTTAGGGTTTTAAATATATAAATGAGCTTGCGTGTTTTCTTTGCAGTCACTGTGATATGGTGGCTCCACTTTAAGTTTTCAGCAATTGTGACACCGAGGTATTTTATTTTGTTCACTCTCTCAAGCCTAGAGCAAGCACACGCGACTTTACAGCATAAATCTCGATTACAAGGGAACGTATGAATAGGTACATTGAAGTCAAGACTGGGGCTGCCTTTCTTTGACATACTAAAGCAAAGGTATTTCGTCTTGCTTGTGTTTATTGATAGTAGGCTGTCTTCAAGCCAGGCAGTTACTGTAGCAAGCCCTCGTTCGCTTACAAGTGCCAAATTTTCCCAGGTCTTGTTGTGGAACAGGAGCACTGTGTCATCGGCAAACATTGTTAATTCGGCTTGTTGAATTGGAAGATCACAGAGTCCATTAATATATACCAGGAAAAGCGTTGGGGCTATACAACTTCCCTGTGGAACGCCATAGGCGCAGAGAGCTTCGTCACTTATCTGCCCATCAATGCGAACCCTTTGAAACCGGCCTGATAGGTAGCTTTTAAACCACTCCTGGGGTATACCTCTCACGCCACTAGTTTCCAGTCGACTCAACAGGATGGGAATTGACACTGTGTCGAAGGCTTTTTGTAGATCGAGGAAGATGCCAACACAATTGTCTCCTCTATCGAGGCAATTCGCTATCGTCGTGGTAAGCTTTAGTACAGCGTCATTCGTGGAGCGTCCAGATCTGAACCCGTATTGTTTATCCGATAGCAGTTTGTTTTTTTCTAAATATCCAATGAGTCGCTTGTTCGCTAGTTTTTCCATGACTTTCGAAATAGAGAGAAATGGGCCTGTAATTCGTCACTTTTGATTTGTCACCGGCCTTGAAAACGGGAGATACAACGGCTTTTTTAAATGCGTTTGGAAAAATGCCTTGGATGAAGCTCATGTTGCAGAGGCGTGCAAGAGGCGTAGCAAGTTTATGTTTATTTTTTTTTAATACGGATACCTGAATGTTGTCCCACCCAGGAGCACTACCATTCTTAAGGCCAGTGACCACCTGAATAATCTCTATCTCGTCTGTTGGTCCAAATGTCATCGAGTTTATAGAGTTATTTGACTTCGAGCCTAGTTTCGCCAGTGTATTTTCGTCCACCTTGAGTTTTGTGAGAGTATCGCTAGCCAGTTCATTTCCAATTGACGTAAAATACCTGTTAACTTTGTTTAAGGAGTTCTCAATTCTCAATTCTTTATTGCGTACCATAATGTTTACATAGATGTTAGGGTTATTTTATTTTAGTCACAATTATGGACCCTGTCGGGCACAGCATACATTAAAACTAGGAGAGAGGAGGAAGGATACAGAGTGTTTGTTACAGTATTTAATTACAATTATTTAAAAAATACCCACCGAAATTTTCTATTTAATTTATTACGCAATTATTTATTATGTCATTAATATTTTGAGTATTTATTAATATAATTAGATATGTAATTAATTACAATTTATCATTTAAATATTCGTTTATACTATAGTGGCATTTACTTATAAGGAAAAATTTCAATTTATTGATAAAAATATTATATTTATTTGAACTTTTTATTATTTCGGGTAACTTATTATAGATTTTTATGGACATGACGTAGGCACTATTCGAGTGCATCTTTAATCTCGATGTTGGTAAGTTCAATCTATTTTTATGTCTTAAAGTTATTTTACTTTGTATGTCCTCTCTTTTTGTAAAGAATTCTGGGTACTTACGCACAAACTTACATACTTCGAATATATAGAGGCAAGGTAGGGGTAAAATTTTTAGTTCCAGAAAATGAGGTTTACAGCTATCGGTGGCTTCAATATTTACCAAGATTCGAATTATTTTTTTTTGTAGGGTAAATAAGGTGGGCGCATCAGTGCTATTTCCCCACAGGATTACACCGTATTTCAGCTATGCGTAGGCGTACGCGTAATACGTCATTAGTGCAGTTTTAAGGTCGGTGGTTTTTTTGATCTCGCGGAGGGCGTATGAAAATTTTGATAATTTTGCTCTTACTGTTTGAATATGGGACTTCCAATTTATTTGTGAATCAATATTTAGGCCTAGTAGGGTGAATTTATCTACGACTTCTAATTTATTATTTTTATAGCTAAAGTTTATATTTATTGGTGTTTTTTGGCGGGGGTAAAATGAGATTATTTTAGTTTTTTTGAAGTTGATTTCCAGATTATGTTTAGTCATCCAAATTATTGTATCATTTAATATAGAATTTAATTTATCATTTAAATTGCTGTTATTTTCACCATGATGTCAGTATAGATATGTCATCAGCAAACAGGACACATTGCTCATGTATATTATTAGGAAGGTCATTTATGTACACTAGAAATAAGAAACATCCTATGACGGTTCCTTGCGGGATTGAGGCCGTGATTTGTTTGCTGTGAGATCTGATTAATTCTATTTCATTTTTGCTATTGTTATAATATTCAATTTCTACTATTTGTTCTCTATGCTTCAGATAAGATACTAACCAGTCATAGCATTTACCGCGAAGTCCTATACTATATAGTTTATTTAATAATATGTCAAATTGTACTTTATCATATGCTTTCGTCATATCCAGCAGGAGTCCAATCGCGTACTTTTTATTATTAATTATGTCAAGTGCTTTTTGGATATATTTATAAACGGCCAAAGTAGTGGAGCGGTTTTTTCGGAACCCGTTTTGACAGTCATTAAATATATGATATTTCTCGCAAAATGCATAGACTCGATTACACATGGCTTTTTCAAATATTTTAGAAGCTGTCGGTAAGAGGGCAATGGGGCGGTAATTATTTGGGTCAGTTTTTGAGTTCTTTTTATGTATGGGTTTTATGAGAGATTTTTTTAAGAGATTGGGAAAAGCTCCTTCTTCAAATGATTGATTTAACAATAGATAAAATGGTAGTGTTAATTCATCTGCACATTGTCTTAATAAGGTAGGGGGAAGTTCATCGACACCGTGACTTTTTTTATTTTTCAAACTTTTTAGTAATGAATTCACCTCGTAGGGGTCAATTGGACTGAGGAAGATTGAGTTATCTGTAGGGCTCAGAACAGGAGATCCCTTCGGTTGGCCGGTTGAGTTGTTCGTAGCGTCTCCGATAGAAGCAAAAAAGTCATTGAATATGTTTGCTACCTCTTTAGGCTCAGAAGTCATACCGTTATTCTTAAGTAGGGTGATGTTAGATTTATCATTAGTTATTTTTTTATTCGTGCGTTCATTTACTATGCTCCACATTGTCTAAACTTTTTTATTAGATTTAGTCATTTTATTTTTATAATGAAGCTTTTTTGCTGTAGTTACTGTCTTTTTTAGAATTTTCTCGTATTTTTTGTAATCATTTGTCAATATTGGATTGTTTGTTTTTGTAGTTAGTAGTTTTAATAATCTTTTATTTTTACATGAGTTCTTAATGCCTACGGTGAGCCAGTATTTTTTAAATTTTGGTTTTAACTTTAATTTTTTTAATGGTATACATTGATTAAGTATATTATTGAGTGTATCATTAAAAGCTTCGTAATTACTTCGTAATTACATTTTATTTTTATAATGAAGCTTTTTTGCTGTAGTTACTGTCTTTTTTAGAATTTTCTCGTATTTTTTGTAATCATTTGTCAATATTGGATTGTTTGTTTTTGTAGTTAGTAGTTTTAATAATCTTTTATTTTTACATGAGTTCTTAATGCCTACGGTGAGCCAGTATTTTTTAAATTTTGGTTTTAACTTTAATTTTTTTAATGGTATACATTGATTAAGTATATTATTGAGTGTATCATTAAAAGCTTCGTAATTACTGTTCATGTCTTTTTCATTGGTTATGATATCTTTCCAATTTATTTCTTTTAATTTAGACTTAAATTTTAATATGTTTGTGTGATTATAAAATCTTTTCTTTGCAGACCAGGTTATTCTTTTTGTCTGTTTCGGCAAGTTTAAATGTAGAATTGTACTATTATGGTCTGAGAATCCTAGCTCTTCTACAGTTGTGTACATATAATTGAATTGAAAATTTGTAAATATTAAATCTAAGCATGTAGTTGTGTTAGACGTTACACGTGTTGGACTTTTAATATGTTGGGTAAATTTGTATTCTTGCATTAAATTTATAAATTGGTTTGATTTAAGGTTATCTGATAAGATGTTAATGTTAAAGTCACCGCCTATAACTATGTTAAGCTTTGAATATTTTTTATTTATATATTTTAAAATTAGTTTTAGTTGCTGATAAAAAACTTCTTCCTCTCTTCTATTCCAATACATAGTTATTATCAATAAGTTTTCTTTAGGCAATTCAGTAGCACACAACTCTAGTACATATTCTATAGATTTATCTGTTATATCACTCCTATGTATACAGTCTATATGTTCTTGAAGTAGCATGCAGACACCGCCGCCTGTTCTGGTACTGCGACAATATGAAGATGCAATTTTGTAGCCGCTAATTTTAATTAGTTCGAGCTTTTCTTCTGAGAGCCAGGTTTCCGAGATGCATATTGTTTTGTACTTAGAATTTTGGGTAATGAAGGCGTCTAGTAAGTGTTGCTTGTTGTTTAGGCTTTGGAAATTCTGGAAAAGTATTTTAAATTCTTGGTCTTCGGTTGCGAAATGTACGGTTTAAACGTACGAGTTATGTGGGTTATCATCAGTTTGCAACAGTTCCGAAGTACTCTTAGCGTCATTTTTCATATAACACATTTCTTTGATGGTATTCCATGTTCTTTTGATGTCTTTTTGGTTCTTTTCCAATTCAATTCTATAGTGTAAGTGTTTTAAATTTTGAATGATTTAGTTGCAGCATGTAGCTTATGTGCTTATTTCTGGTGTTAAAGTTGTGGATGTCGCTCGTTTTAGTGTATAAGTGTTTATTTTTCCTAATATATAAAATGTGTGCAAAAATGAATTGAGATGCTACCGTGAGAATTCCAATATCTTCAACAAACAAACTCTGCCGCTTTTTATTAGTATAGATAGACTAGCTGTGACCGCGACTTCATTCGCGTGGATGACAGCCGCACGGGTCGATATAGAGTCTTTGCAAATTGTATAAAATAACGTGTTTTACTTATTATCGATAGTTTCAGTAAGTATCCTATCTCTATTCGAAAGTTAATCATAGGTGCGCTTCGAGGAAAAAAATGTTAATATTTTTAATTGCTATCGGGAGCGCTACTAAAAGGTGCGCTCCGAGGAATAAAAAAGGAGCGCCTCATTAGGTGCGCCTCAAAATGGTAGCGCTTCGAGGAATACCTCAAAATACACCCAGCTCCGCCAGCCATATCTATACATGTAATAAAACAGTAACGAAAGAAAAACTGTCCATTGAGAATTTTCGAGAAAAAATAAGTGGCTTTTTTTAGAAAAACGTAACTGATGACAAAAAGTGACTTTTTAGAATTTGTGTCTGTTTGTATGTGTGTATGGTACGGCTTCAAGCCAAAACTACTGGTTCGATTGAATTGAAATTCAGCAAAAATGTTCTTTGTAAACCAGGGAAGACTTTAGGCTACATATTATCATGCCGTACGTTATGGGAGGTAAGCAATATTGATTTTAAAATGTTTTTGTTCGTAATTGAATGCACAAAATAATTGAATGCACAAAATGACATGTTAGTTAGTTACAAAACCATTTAGATAATTTTTACACATAAACATGATAGGAATTGTAGCAATCTAGAAGAAATCAACTTATTATCTACATAATTCAATTACCCGTAATGCCATCTGTTGACCGAAAAAGTACCTGCTAACTATCAAAAGCATGAGAATTACACCAAAATATGTTTTTTAGTTACTAATGGTACTTTTTTAAATCGTCATAAACAGTGATTCTTTTGATATAAAACTTACCGTTATGCATTTGATGGATAGCATAAAAAAAAGATTTGGTCTGATTGCTCCACTGACGTTATTTTTTTTTTTTGAACGGTTTGGTCTCTCAACACGCAACGCTGCGTCTTCCGGTACGGTTTAGGTAACCGACATAGCCCGAAGGATCGCTAAGCTGAAGTGGCAGTGGGCAGCCGAAAAGTTCTGTAGTGGCGACCGCGTACCGTAAGACGCAGCGTTGGAAAGTACCATAACTGTTGGAAATAACCAAAAATTATTTTTTGGTGTAATTATCATGCTGTTGATAGTAAGTACTATTTCCGTCAACAGATGGCATTACGGGTTATCTGAATTACGTAGACAATCAGTTGATTTCTTCTATATCTATCTTGATGGCCACAATTCCTTTCAGGTTTATGTGTAATCCTACTAATATTATAAAGGTGAAAGTTTGTATGTTTGTTGCCAGCCGTTTTTGCCTGATTGTTAATCAGGCAGGCTGAAGGGACTTGAATGAAATTTGGCACACATGTAGTTCATATTCTGGAATAAAAAATAGGCTACTTTTTATCCCGGTAAGTGGCATGGATTAATGGAGACTGAGGAGGAAGTGGAAACTCAGAGCCGCTGCTGCCTTAGTACTTCAGATTTTCAAGTACCAGGAGACCAGAAACACAGTATACTAATAAAAGTTATCTACATTGATTCTGTACTTTTTTCTTATTCTTTATTGTACACCATAGTACTTAAAATACATTACAGTGAAGAAAAGTTCATGTACAAATGCGAGCTTAACTCAAAGTTGTTTCATCTTGAAGACATCAAGGGAAGGGCTGTCGCGTAGGGAGTGTGGGAGCGAGTTCCAGAGCAGCAACAGAAAAGGAGCCATCATAGCGGCTGGAAGTGTGACGCGGAGTACGTAGGAGAAGAGAAGTGGCAGTGCGACATGGTTTACCCCTCGGGATGAGGTAGGTACTCAAAGCATTCACGAAGGTATTGAGGAGAATTAGGATTGTGAAGGATAGTATAGAGTAGGGATAGGATATGTGTATCTCGCCGACGCCGAATTGGCAGCCACTTCAATTTGGTCCGAAATTCCGACACGTGGTCGTAATTCCGGAGCCCAAAAATAAAGCGAATACACAAGTCCTGCAGTCGTTCGAGTTTATTTAGGAGTACCTCTGTTGCATCTAGAAAACAGACATCTGAATAGTCTAGAAGTGGTAGAAGAAGAGATTGAGCAAGACTGACCTTAGTGTGAAATGGTAAGAATTTTTGGAGACGTTTATGAGACTGAAAGGAGTAGTATACCCTCTTCCTAATGTCAGCGATATGAACCTCCCAAGAGAGGTAAAAAAACTAATAAAACATTAAAATTCTTTACTCAAACCTCGATGCACTCGCTGGTTACTTATTAAAAAAAACTGTGAGTCAATTGTAACTCCTCCACACAGCTTGACCAATTTGGAGTGTAGGTCCATGGTATTGAAGTGCAGTGCTGGTTATTCTTTCTTTCAGCATCAGCTGCCTAGTTTGTGGACTATGAGAAAGCCCTCGATTCATTCGAGACTTGGGTTTTGCTGCAGTCTCTCCAACGGTGCCAGATCGACTATCGGTACATCGAGGTGCTTAAGTGTTTGTACGAAAAACCCACCATGTCAGTACGACCGATAATGACTTATGCGTGTGCTGTATTCGCACACGCAAAGCCAAAGCAAATCCACAGGATGCAAGTAATCCAAAACAGATTTCTCCGAAAAGCCACGGGCGCCCCGTGGTATGTACGGAATGAACGACTTCATGTTGACCTCAAAATCCCGACCTTAAAACAGTTTATGAAGAGCCTTACAAAGCGTTTCTTCGAATCCGCTGAAAAGCACCAAAACCCTTTGATTTCAAAGGCTACCCAGTACACTCCCTCTCGCATTAGTAAGATTCGCCGTCCTCGGCATACACTCGTACGGACGGCGAGCTACCCATTGCTCGCTGTCCACAGGCATCAGTCACTGCGCCATGCTCAGGAGCATCAGTTCCTGGGCGGCGCAGTGGCTGACGTTCAACAGGAGGGGGTGAAATGGGGCCTTTACTGGCACTCCATTTCAGCCCCCTACGGAGCCCTCTGTAGGGGCTCTACTGCGGCTGTTGCAGTAGCAGCAGCCGCAGCGGAACCGGCTATGGCGGCGGAAGAAGCGGCGGCAGTGGCGGCGGTCGCGGCAGAGACGGCGGTGGCGGAGGGCTTCCTCCTGTATCCGGCTTTGGCGGGTGGGGCACAGGCCCTACCCCAGCCCAGTGGTCGGCCGGCTTGCCAGCTGCCGCACAGACTACGCAGTGCGGCGCGGCGTCGCAGGAGCCGGCCCTGTGACCGGGCTGACCGCAGCGGAAACATAGACCGCTGCGGTCCACCTCCGAGGTGCATTGAGCTCCCACATGGTGGCCCACCTGGCACCGGAAGCACCTCAGAGGTCGGGGTTCCAGCAGTTTGACCTGCGCGGAAACCCAACCCAACAAAAACCTTCGGCCCTCCGAGATGGTCTTGGCCGCCGACACGGGGCAGCTCACCACAATGGTGCGCATGCCCGTGTTGTCAGGACGTAGGGTGCCCGCCTTCACCTCCTCTGCTGAGCACCCCCCCGTCCTAACGACGGCGGCCACCACCTCCGCCTCCGTGACGGAGTCGTCCAGGCCCAAGATGCGCATGTCAATGCACTTGGTGGGCCTGGACACTCGGGCATCGTCCGCGCTTAGGGACGCCCTGAGCCTTTCGGCTAGAGCGTCCGCGGTTGGGCCGCTGGCTGCCCCAGGGATCTCCAGCATCCGGGCCCCAGTCATGGTGACCCTGAGCCGGAGGCCCCCTACGATGCCTAGCTTACCAAGGTTCACCGCCTCCTTCGCCTTGGTGAGCACGTCCGCGTACGTCACGCCCCTCTTCGCCGCGTCCGGCTGCAGTGTGAGCACTACAGCCGCGGTTTTCGGGGGGGCGGAGCGCAGCCGCGACGCTTCGCGCCTTCTGCCGCCGCTTCCTCTCCCGCCTCTTGGCCGCCCTGGCTGCCTTGCCCGCCTTCTTCTTCTCCCCGACCACTTGCCATTCGGCTTGAGCCGGGGGAGGATCTGAAGGCGAGGAAGCCGGGGGGAGCTGCTGCACAGACGGCGCAGGAGCCTTCGCCGTCCACGCAGCAACCCCACCCTTCCTCTTCCTTCCCGGGGCCGGGTCCGGTTTTCCCGGCACCGGCTTCGCGGGTGCCGGCCCGGACCCTTTGTCCTGGCCGGACGACCCCGGTGTGGCAGCCACGGCAGCCGCGTACGACGCCGCCTTTTTCCAGCCTGACGGGGCCTTCCCACTCGCCGCCGCACTCGCTAGCGGGGGGCGCAGGACGATGCCCTCCAGGACGGAGAACCGCGCCTGGAAGGCAGCCATCTCCTGCCGCACCAGGTCCAGCACCTGGCTCTCCTGCGGCACGGGTCGGCTATCCTCTCTGCACCCCCTTTGAGGCACCCCCTGTGGGCCAGCTTCCCGGAGCCTGGCCAGGCGGGCGACCTCCGCCCGCAGCTTGGACAACTCGTCCCGCGGAGGCCCACTTGGGTTAGCCTCCGCTGCCGCCAGAATGGAGGTCCTCGCCTCGCTTATGGCCTTGTTCTTGGAGGAGAATTTCCTCTTCAAGGCCACATCGCGAAGCGCGGCCTCCACTACTTCCACAAACCCGGCCCTCCGAGTTCGCTCCTGTCCGGAGTCATCCGGCTCATCGCCGGAAGACTCTCGGACCAGGAGCTGTGAACCTGAACCGTCAGCGACGAACTCCTCGACTCGCTGACCAGCCACCTTGGAGGCGGGCAATCTCCCCTCGCCTCCCTCTCTGCCCTTACCCCGCCTACTGGTGGGGATTTTCCGAGCCGAGGCCACCTCCTCGCTGCAGGACGACCCCCGGTCGTCCTCCGGTCTGGGTCGCTTGCGGAAGGATCTGGGGTCCTCCGCAGCAACCCCCGCCCCCAGTCCAGCAGTGCGATTCTGTAAGTATGTCGTAGTGAACACCCGGGCGGGGCGCACGACGGGTGAGTTGTCGAACCATACAAATAAGATAGAATGACAGCTCTATTGTCGTTCGCTCCGCCTAGGTGAACACCGTGAGATGTCGACAGAATCAACCGGCAGAGCTCGCCGAGCTCACGGTCACCAGGTCGTCGGAGTCCAGCTCGGACTCCGACTCTACACCCGCGTGACGCTCAAGCGAGCCCCCCCCTCCAATATAGCGCGCCTCTTGCCGCGCTCCGCCCGACCGACGCTTTGTCGGGCGAGCCAAAATCGAACCCGATCATGTCCTCAAAGGACGGCTTGGATCGGGGGCCTCCTCGGCCACTGTTGCCCGTTGGCAAGCGGAATGTGGACAGCACTGTTGCCCCCCCCCCCAGAATACGAGGGGCTTGACGCGCGAGGCGTGGCGGATTCCCGAACTGTTGTGCAGTCCGGACCGCCCTGGGGTACGTTATCTCTTTCAGTACTGTCCATGTGTTTCCTTTTTGAGGGTGCGGTCCCTATCTCCCCTCCTCTCTCCCTCGCCCTCACTGCCTGCTCGCTGCCCTCACAGTCACGTCTGATGATCATACGCGTACCAGAGAGCAGCGAGCAAGCCAATGAGACGCACACCGTCCGAGGACCCGAATACTGCTCAAGTCTCCGAACGGTGTGCCCCTCTTGTGTCTCTCTTGGTCTGGTCTCTCACTTGGGAAGTTGGGACCTTCCGGCATGAGTGGCTCTACCGGCAAAGCCCCCAAGATCACTGAGACACGCAAGCCCCACCACGACGGCAACGTGGAGACACGGTTGGTGGGGCTCCATTGCCCTTTGGGTGACTTTAAGCCTTCTGATGAGGCCCATTGTGAGCAACCACGTTTCGGTTCCATAAGTCATCACATTTCTATAGGCATAGACTTTCGTCCTGAGACACTGTGGTGCGAGACGAGAAGATATCACGCAACTTCCCGAACGCCGCCCAGCCGAGTCGGATTTGACGGTTGACCTGTTTCTCGAAGTTAGCCCTGCCTAACTGGACCGTTTGTCCCAGGTAGACGTACTCGTCTACAACTTCGATTGTAGATCCATGCTCCGATCTTGATAGGAGCGGGTGCCTACATGGGTATTTGCCATGATCTTCGTTTTGTTCATGTTCATTTTAAGACCCACAATTTCGGAAGCTACAGAGGTCATCGAGCGTTGTACTGGGGCTTAACCACCAACTCTTAAAGCAGCCAGCGGGGCTTTGCCGGTAGAGCCACTCATGCCGGAAGGTCCCAAGTGAGAGACCAGACCAAGAGAGACACAAGAGGGGCACACCGTTCGGAGACTTGAGCAGTGTTCGGGTCCTCGGACGGTGTGCGTCTCATTGGCTTGCTCGCTGCTCTCTGGTACGCGTCTGATCATCAGACGTGACTGTGAGGGCAGCGAGCAAGCAGTGAGAGAGAGGGAGAGAGGAGGGGAGATAGGGACCGCACCCTCAAAAAGGAAATTATGGATAGTAGCAAAAAAGAGAAATTACCCCAGGGCGGTCCGGACTGCACAGCAGTCCGGGAATCCGCCACGCTTTATGCGTCAAGCCCCTTTTATTCTGGGGGGGGCAACGCTGCTATCCACCATCCGCTTGCCAAGAGCAACAGTGGCCGAGGAGGCCCCCGATCCAATCGAGGACTTGATCGGGTTTGGTTTTAACTCGCCCGACAAAGCGTCGGTCGGGCAGAGCGCGAGAAGAGGCGCGTCATTTTGGAGAGAGGGCTTGCCTGAGCGTCACGCGGGTGCAGAGTCGGAGTCCGAGTTGGACTCCGACGACCTAGTGACCGTGAGCTCGGCAAGCTCTGGACCCGAGGGGGCGGGGACAGGTGCGGAGGACTCTAGGTCCTTCCGCAAGCGGCCTAGACCGGAGGAAGACCGGGGGTCGTCTGGCAGCGAGGAGGTGGCCTCTGCTCGCAAGATCCCCACCAGCAGGCGGGGCAAGGGCCGAGAGGGAGGCAAGGGGAGATTGCCCGCCTCCAAGGTGGCTGGTCAGCGAGCCGAGGAGCTCGTCGCTGACGGACGACCCCCCGTAGAGGGCGGTCGCAGGGCTCCTGGTTCGGAGTCCTCTGGCGGTGAGCCGGATGACTCCGGACAGGAGCGGGTTCGGAGGGCCGGTTTTGCGGAGGTGGTGGAGGCCGCGCTTCGCGATGTGGCCTTGAAGAGGAAGTTGTCCTCAAAGAACAAGGCTATAAGCGAGGCGATGGCCTCCATTCTGGCGGCAGCGGAGGGTAACCCAGGGGGGCCTCCGCGGGACGAGATGTCCAAGCTGCGGGCGGAGGTCGCCCGCTTGGCTGCCGCCACGGAGCGCCTCCAGAGGGAGAATGCGGGGCTCCGAGCAGACCTGGCCAGGCTCCAGGGAGCCGGCCCACAGGGGGCGCCTAAAGGGGGGCGCAGGGAGAACAGCCGGCCCGTGCCGCAGGAGGGCCAGGTGCTGGACCTGGTGCGGCAGGAGATGGCTGCCTTCCAGGCGCGGTTTTCCGTCCTGGAGGGCATCGTCCTGCGCCCCCCGTTAGCGGCGAGTGGGAAGGCTCCAGGCCGGAAGGCGGCGTCGTACGCGGCCGCCGCGGCTGCCACACCGGGGTCGTCCGGCCAGGACAAAGGGTCCGCGAAGCCGGTGCCGGGAAAACCGGACCCGGCCCCGGGAAGGAAGAGGAAGGGTGGGGTTGCTGCGCGGACGGCGAAGGCTCCTGCGCCGTCTGAGCAGCAGCTCCCCCCGGCTTCCTCGCCTTCAGCTCCTCCCCCGGCTCAAGCCGAATGGCAAGTTGCCGGGGAGAAGAAGAAGGCGGGAAAGGCAGCCAGGGCGGCCAAGAGGCGGGAGAGGAAGCGGCGGCAGAAGGCGCGAAGCGTCGCGGCTGCGCTCCGCCCCCCCGAAAACCGCGGCTGTAGTGCTCACACTGCAGCCGGACGCGGCGAAGAGGGGCGTGACGTACGCGGACGTGCTCACCAAGGCGAAGGAGACGGTGAACCTTGGTGAGCTAGGCATCGTAGGGGGCCTCCGGCTCCGGGTTACCATGACTGGGGCCCGGATGCTGGAGATCTCCGGGGCAGCCAGCGGCCCAACCGCGGACGCTCTAGCCGAAAGGCTTAGGGCGTCCCTAAGCGCGGACGATGCCCGAGTGTCCAGGCCCACCAAGCGCATCGACATGCGCATCTTGGGCCTGGACGACTCCGTCACGGAGGCGGAGGTGGTGGCCGCCGTCGTTAGGACGGGGGGGTGCTCAGCAGAGGAGGTGAAGGCGGGCACCCTACGTCCTGACAACACGGGCATGCGCACCATTGTGGTGAGCTGCCCCGTGTCGGCGGCCAAAACCATATCGGAGGGCCGAAGGTTTTTGGTGGGTTGGGTTTCCGCGCGGGTCAAACTGCTGGAACCCCGACCTCTGAGGTGCTTCCGGTGCCAAGTGGGCCACCATGTGGGAGCTCAATGCACCTCGGAGGTGGACCGCAGCGGTCTTTGTTTCCGCTGCGGTCAGCCCGGTCACAGGGCCGGCTCTTGCGTCGCCGCGCCGCACTGCGTAGTCTGTGCGGCAGCTGGCAAGCCGGCCGACCACTGGGCTGGGGGTAGGGCCTGCGCCCCATCCGCCAAAGCCGGAAATCGGAGAAAGCCCTCCGCCACCGCCGTCTCCGCCGCGACCGCCGCCACCGCCGCCGCTTCCTCCGCCGCCAAAGCCGGTTCCACTGCGGCTGCTGCTACTGCAACAGCCGCAGTAGAGCCCCTACAACGGGCTCCGGAGGGGGCTGAAATGGAGTGCCAGTAATGGCCCCATTTCACCCCCTCCTGTTGAACGTCAGCCACTGCGCCGCCCAGGAACTGATGCTCCTGAGCATGGCGCAGTGACTGATGCCTGTGGACAGCGAGCAATGGGTAGCTCGCCGTCCGATCAGAACAGGCCCGGGTTGACGGCGCGCTGTGTTCTACGCGCGCCAAGCCAGCAGTCGTCAGCATGGGTCGGGGCCCGTTAGGGCCAGAGCCTACCAGGGTTGCGGATTTGTTCGAAAGAGTTACCGCGGCCCTGGGAAGAAAGGCACTAGGAGGACTAAAGGGTGGGTTTTAGTCAGTAAAAGTCTGACACTCCCTGCCGCTCCACCCAGAGCGGGAGGGGTCATTTGATGATTTCCCATCCTAGAAAAAAAAAAAAAAAAAAAAAAAAAAAAAAAAAAAAAAAAAGGGCAATGGAGAGGGCAATGCTCGGAGTTTCCTTCCGTGATCGAATCAGGAATGATGAAATCCGCATGAGAACCAAGGTAACCGACATGCCCGAAGGATCGTCAAACTGAAGTGGCAGTGCACAGATGGTCGATGGGGCCGAAAAATTTTGGAGTGGCGACCGCGTACCGGACGACGCAGCGTTGGAAGGCCTCCCACAAGATGGACCGATGACCTGGTGAGGGTCGCTGGTAGACGCACAGGAACGGTTGTTGTGGCGACACTTGGGGGAAGCCTATGTCCAGCAGTGGACGTCTTTTGGCTGAGATGATGATGATGATGATGATGATGATTCTTTCTTTCATTTTGTTGACACTCAGGTGAGAGTGCGGTAGAGGGCTAGGTAGATTGAATAAGAATAAGAGTGATTATTAGGTCAGTGACGAGTTATTGTTTATAATTACATAATAATATGCGTAATCGTCTTTACTAAATAGCTGTCACTATGTATTGTTGATAATCGCACGTTCGCGTCTCTCGACAGTCCGAGACTAGATTTAGATTGATATATTTTTCTTAACGTTTTCGTTAATTTTGTTTTATTGAAAACAAAATGAGTGGTAGGTATGCGAGTACATCGACTGCGAAAAAGCCAAGTGTCTTCCGTTTACGATAAGAAGGCTACGTAAGCTCTCTTCTGTACTTGTAATTTAATTAGTTGCACCTGTAAGTGAATGAAGCAGTAGGACAGGGCAGGCTGGAGGGCGCATATAGTTAGCCTAGGGCGGTCCGAACTCAAAATCAGGCTCTCACACACGTTGATAAAAAGATGGCTTCACTTTTGATGTTCGCGGTGTGCTGTCCTTTTTAACCGACTTCAAAAAAAGGAGGAGGTTCTCAATTCGACTTTTTTTTTGTTTGTTACCTCATATCTCCGTCATTTATGAACCGATTTGAAAAAATCTTGTTTCATGTGAAAGGATATAATTCTCGATTGGTCCCATTGAAATTTTATCAAAATCGGTTCAGTAGTTTGGTTTTTAAATCCAAATAGCTGGTAAAAATATGTGGAAAAATCATCCATGTATTCGACAATGCGTATTTTTGCTTTCCTGTGACTTTTCAGTGGTGTTGTTAGGTGTGGGGTAGGTACCACTAAAAAATTAAAAATAAAAAACTTTTTCACAAAAAAAAACCGACTACCAAAAAAACACTACAAGTCGGTGTCAAATAACGAAGTAGCAACTAAAAATACCGACTTCCGAAATTGAAGTTATTTTGGACTTTGTAGTGTTGTACCCCACACCTATTACCAAACAACAACAAAAAAATACAGTCGAATTGAGAACCTCCTCCTTTTTTGGAAGTCGGTTAAAAATAGGCATTCACAACCTCAACAAAGTTGTTGTTTCAGATTTGGGCCCTATGTTACTGGACTGGAGCAAGTCAACAAGAGGTGACTACTGCCGACCGGCGACCGGCCGCCCCTATGCATAATACAATTAACAGTTTAGTGGAGCGCCTCGCGCCCGAGCGGTGACACGTCGCCGTCCACTTAATTAACTTGTACTGAACCGATACCGACTCACAGTCCTCCCAAAACAAATAAGTACATTGTTCGTTTATTCAATTAAATTGGTATAGCTACCTACCTAGGTACTATAACTAATCTTGTATCGTAGGTACCTACCTAGGTACGCGTACACAGAATGGGAAGGTTGTTGGTTGGGTAAGTAGCTTGGTACTCTACTGGGTGGGTAGGACTGTAGGAGGCAGATCGTGTAGGTACGCGAAGGTACCACCGAGCGCAATTATCTAACTTAACAGGGAGCAGCTATGTTTACTGCTGTTACTTACCTACCTATGTCATCCATCATTCACTTATAGACTTTTACCTTATACCTCAGACCAACAAAAAAAGGTAGACGGCGCACTGCGAACATCAAAGATGAAGCCATCTTTTTATCTATGTGTGTCTCGAAGGGTTGCCATTTTTTATTTTTTTTCCCTATAACTTGGGAAATAATATTTTATGGGTAAGCTAATATTGTGCAAGTCAGCACAAGTAAGATAATTATTGTTGAGTATGATATTGTAACTTAGTTTTTTAGAAAGATCTATACCTAAAAAACAAATTTTTACATCACACATACCTACATTCAATTATGTAAGTTAAGTTTTAAAAGGTTGTCGAAGCGTAACAAGCGTGTCATTATGTAAATTGTTTTAAAATAAAATAGGTAATTACAATTTTAATCAATTTTAATAAATTAAAAAAGACCACCATAAAAAAATCACTGACTAAAGAAAAAGTAGGTAATATCAAGATAAAACATAACAAAAGAAACAATGACGTGTAAATGTTGTGTTTAACATGCTTACAAAATAAATATTATTTATCATGAACAAATAAAGTCTTTTTCAACACATTTGCTCATAAAAATGCATGTACGAAGACTGTATAAATATTATTCGAAAGTTAAATATAACGCACCACACAATGGAACGTGCGGTAAAATAGGTACTCTCACCTAAGTACATATTTTACCGCATACTCCTACATAGTACTTGAATAGCGCCGTACGTATCCTTTACAGTTTTTTTTTTTTAATTTTCTTATAGGAGTTTAAATCAGTACGAGAATAAAATATAAGCTGAATGATTGAACCTACTTGGAAGCGCTTGCACAATACGTTTGTCTCAATTTAATACTAAAGAGAAAATGAGACGAAAGAGTTCCATTTGCAAATTCGCGCTATTTTCATACTACAAACGTCAAAGATTGTTGCGACTTTCTGACTTATCTATGTTTTCTCGCAAATGTGTTGAAAAACTTCAAATCTAAAATATTTTATATATTAAAAAATAGGAATATAACTCTAAGAAAGAAATCATATATATTTGTTTAATCGAATGGGGAAATATTAAATCGTATTATGGCAACCCTCACACTTAATGTCACTGGTTTCGTTTGTTGACGTTTTTGTTCCAACTAACCTAAAATTCATAGTTAATTTATAATAAAAACGATGTTATTTCAAGTACTTACAAGTGAAAAGTGATTCCGTGAGACTTTTTATGTGATTTGCTATTGTTTTTACAAATTTGTAATACACAGGAAGGCATAATTATATTTTTCTATTAATGTTTTCTAGACGACGGCTCGTGAAGTACTAAGAGCGATGAGCATGGTTTTAGTGTAGGTGTGAGGGTGAGCTTGTGTATTTACTTAAAGGAGCACGGTTTTGTGGCTTCACTTTTGATGTTCGCGGTGCGCTGTCTACCTTTTTTTGTTGGTCTGAGCCTTATACTCAACATTATACTAAGTACCTAGGCATGTGCTGTATCTTTTTAGGATTCCGTACCAAAATGGTAAAAAGAACCCTTAAGGTGCAACTCAGCCCCACCAACCGTGTCTCCACGTTGCCGTCGTGGTGGGGCTTGCGTGTCTCAGTGATCTTGGGGGCTTTGCCGGTAGAGCCACTCATGCCGGAAGGTCCCAAGTGAGAGACCAGACCAAGAGAGACACAAGAGGGGCACACCGTTCGGAGACTTGAGCAGTGTTCGGGTCCTCGGACGGTGTGCGTCTCATTGGCTTGCTCGCTGCTCTCTGGTACGCGTCTGATCATCAGACGTGACTGTGAGGGCAGCGAGCAGGCAGTGAGAGAGAGGGAGAGAGGAGGGGAGATAGAGACCGCACCCTTTAAAAGGACAACAATGGACAGTTCTGCTAAACAGAAACTACCCCAGGGCGGTACGGACTGCACAGCGGTCCGAGAATCCGCCACGCCTCGTGCGTCAAGCCCCTCGTATTCTGGGGGGGGCAACAGGGCTGTCCACCAACCGTTTGCCGATGGCAACAAGGGCCGAGGAGGCCCCCGATCCGAACCATCCGAGGAGGACCCGATCGGTTTTAGTTTTGGCTCGCCCGACAGAGTGTCGGTCGGGCGGAGCGCGGCAAGAGGCGCGCTATATTGGAGGAGGGGCTCGCCTGAGCGTCACCCGGGCCTGGTGACAGTTAGCTCGGTGAGCTCTGAACCCGAGGGGGCAGGGACTGTAGCGGAGGACTCGAGGTCCTTCCGCAAGCGGCCTAGGCCGGAAGACGACCGGGGGTCGTCTTGTAGCGAAGAGGTGGCCTCGGCCCGTAAGATCTCCACCAGCAGGCGGGGTAAGGGCCGAGAGGGAGGCAAGGGCAGAGTCCTTGCCTCCAAGGATGCTGGACGACCCCCTGAAGATGGCGGTCGTGGGGCTCATGGCTCGGAGTCCTCCGGCGGCGAGCCGGATGACCGGAGGGCCGGGTTTGCGGAGGTGGTGGAGGCCGCGCTTCGCGATGTGGCCTTGAAGAGGAAGCTTTCCTCTAAGAACAAGGCCATAAGCGAGGCGATGGCCTCCATTCTGGCGGCAGCGGAGGTTACCAGGGGTGGGCCTCCGCCGGACGAGATGTCCGAGCTGCGGGCGGAGGTCGCCCGCTTAGCTGCCGCCACGGAGCGTCTCCGAAAGGAGAACGAGGGGCTCCGCGCAGACCTGGCCAGGCTCCGGGGAGCCGGCCCACAGGGGGCGCCGCAGGGGGGGCGCAAGAAGGACGGCCAGCCCGTGCCGCAGGAGAGCCAGGTGCTGGACCTGGTGCGGCAGGAGATGGCTGCCTTCCAGGCGCGGTTTTCCGTCCTGGAGGGCATCGTCCTGCGCCCCCCGTTAGCGGCGAGTGGGAAGGCTCCAGGCCGGAAGGCGGCGTCGTACGCGGCCGCCGTGGCTGCCACACCGGGGTCGTCCGGCCAGGACAAAGGGTCCGGGCCGGCACCCGCGAAGCCGGTGTCGGGAAAACCGGACCCGGCCCCGGGAAGGAAGAGAAAGGGTGGGGTTGCTGCGCGGACGGCGAAGGCTCCTGCGCCGTCTGAGCAGCAGCTCCCCCCGGCTTCCTCGCCTTCAGCTCCTCCCCCGGCTCAAGCCGAATGGCAAGTTGCCGGGGAGAAGAAGAAGGCGGGAAAGGCAGCCAGGGCGGCAAAGAGGCGGGAAAGAAGGCGGCGGCAGCGAGCGCGAGGCGTCGCGGCTGCGCTCCGCGCCCCGAAGACCGCGGCTGTAGTCTTAACGCTGCAGCCGGACGCGGTGAAGAGGGGCGTGACGTATGCCAATACGCTCACCAAGGCCAAGGAGGCCATCAACCTCGGTGAGCTTGGCATCGTCGGGGGTCTCCGGCTCAGGGTCACCATGACCGGGGCCAGGATGCTCGAGATCCCTGGAGCAGGCAGCGGTCCGGCCGCGGACGCTCTAGCCGAAAGGCTTAGGGCGTCCTTGGGCGCGGATGACGTCCGAGTGTCCAGGCCCACGAAGTGCATAGATATGCGCATCTTGGGCCTGGACGACTCCGTCACGGAGGAGGAGGTGTTGGCCGCCGTCGTCAGGACGGGGGGGTGCTCTGCAGAGGAGGTGAAGGCGGGCACCATCCGTCCTGACAACACGGGCATGCGAACCGTAGTGGTGAGCTGCCCCGTGTCGGCGGCCAAGAAAGTCTCGGAGGGCCGAAGGCTTTTGGTGGGCTGGGTCTCCGCGCAGGTAAAACTGCTGGAGCCCAGACCTCTGAGGTGCTTCCGTTGCCAAGTTGGCAACCACGTGGGAGTACGCTGCACCTCGGAGGTGGACCGCAGTGACCACTGCTTCCGCTGTGGTCAGCCCGGTCACAGGGCCGGCTCGTGCGACGCCGCGCCGCACTGTTTCGCATGTGCGGCAGCTGGCAAGCCGGCCGATCACTGGGCTGGGGGCAAAGCCTGCGGTCCACCCGCCAGGGCCAGGGCCGGGTCGAGGAGAAAACCCTCCTCCACCGCCGCCGCCGCCGCCGTCGCTTCCGCCGCAGCCGCCGCCACCGTCGCCGCCGCTGCCACTGCTCGGGAGGGGGCCCCTGAGCTAGTTGCCTATACCACGTACCATCATAAGTCTAAAATACCTATCGTTCAGGGGTCAAAATGTCCAATTCCCAAAAGTAGGAAAAAAAGTGTTTTGCTTACCTACCTACCTACTATAGTGAGTGTTGTGTGTGCAGCTGTGTGCCAGTTTCATCAGATGAAGCGCGACGAGAGTAGGGTAGGTACCTAAGTCTTAGACATCAATCTGTCAACGGAGACAAAATATCGTCACGAAAACAACGAAAACAAACGAAACCCTAATTGTTCATGGCTTCGGCGACGGCCATGGGAGCGGGAGCGGAGAAACTTAACTCGTTCATGTTGCCAATGTGGGTAGCCTGTATGTTGTACCTGTACCTAAGTACCTATTTACAATATCGGTGTCAATTCAATTCATTTATTTGTAAAACATAGCTGTGCAATATAATAATTATGGTCTAATTTCAATGTCAGTATCGCTATGTTTAACCTATAGGCATGCAAATTTTGGATACTTACTTACATTAATCTAAGTCTATCTGTGTCGATTGTCTTTTGTGTGTATCTTCGGAATATTCTGTCTATCTATAACTGTGGCATATTCAGTTTGTAGCACATACATAACGTAATGTTGCGAGCGCAGCGTCATCGTCATGCAGCGTTGCCAATTTAGCCCTTTCGGGGCTAGATCTAGCCCTTTTTTAGCTTTGTTAGCCCTTAAAATAATTATTTAGCACCTAGCCCTATTTCTAGCCCCCAAATGAAAACTCTAAATTCAAACAAAACTTAGCATAAACTAAACGCAATCACACACACTATCACTCAAATTCATCAAATTTCAATGTCATTAACTAAACGTTAATGTTTTGACATTTACATTAATGTTAACAATATAAAAAGGTTCGACTTCACCTCTATTAGTACAGTTAGTACAGTTTCACAAACACGACCCACCCAACGCATTCATTTCTGCGAGGGTGTTTTACTTGCTGTTAAATACTGGCCGAGCTGAATTTTGAATGCATTGCAATGCATTTAGCCCCCATCTAGCCCTTTTTTGACTCTGTTTAGCCCCGAACCTTAAAACCCAGTTGGCAACACTGTCGTCATGGCGTCATGCGTCAGTAAGTAGGCAACATCAGTCGCGCGAAGTCATTTCGTCATTTCGAATTTGCCTGGCTAGCGCAGTCTTGCATTACTTACGTATTTATTTAATGAATCATGTATTTAATGTGTACCTTCTTATTAATATATATTAGACAGGCTTACTACCTAGCTTACATTTAGTGGATATTAGAGGGTACTTAGGTATTTCATGTGGAAATTTCAGACAAAAAAACTAGGTAGGTACCTAAAATCTATGTTACAGGTAGACCTAGACATCACTGTAACCTAAGTGGAACAAACAACTTAAAGCACGTACACCACGGCGTCGTTAGCAGACGAGATCGATATTATTGTTTACGTGTTCAAGTGACCATCAGCAGTCACCAGCGGCCGCAGAACAGCTGAGCGCCGCGGCGGAGCGGGCCCCGGGGCCCCAGGGCCCCAGCCGCCCTAATCCACTTAGCGGCCGCGAGCCCCGACGTCACTCGACACTGCACCGCACTCGCGATCGAACAGCCTGCACGTCGCTCGGGCTGCGCTCGCTCGGCGCTCTCGCAGACGGCTCGGCGCGGCCGGCAGCGCCCCTACCTCGCGCTGCGTGTTGCAGTTCAGCACGATCTCGAAGGGAGCATGTTTACGGGAGCGGCGCGGCGCGTGTGTGCGGCGGCGCGGCGCGGCTCACTGCCGCACGGCGCGGGTGTGGGTAGGGGCGCGGGGGTGCGGGGGTGCGGGTGGCGCGGGTCGACCGAGCGGCTGCGCGCGGCTCGCGCACGCGCCCGGTGGCCGGTTGCGAGCGCGCGTTACGTAAGGCGGCGACGGGTGCTGCGACCTCTCGGTCGGCTCGCGAGGCCGCGTTGTTCGACAGATACCTCGCAGACACGGAATCACGGACCTACCCTTTAATTTTAATGAAATGTTGAACGCGAGAGCCTCGGTGCAGATGACCTATTTAATCGACCGTCTGCGAATTTGCTGGACGACGCCACTTTTTTCCTTAGTTTTGATCTCGAAGACGATAACCTATTTGTAAATTTTTTATTTTGTGTTTACCTCTCGCTTGTTTTTTTTTTTTTTTTAGGTATGACCACTAGCAAGTTAACACACTTGGGATATTAACTGCTTAACCGGACTAACTCTCGCTTGATTAATTTATTATTCTTTTCTGTTTTCGCTCTTATTTCGCTTGCAACCATATTTGTACGCATTGTTTTGCGTAAGTATCGGCTTTTGTAAGTTTTTCTGGTTGCAAATCAAGCAGAAAAACTTACAAAAGCCATGTCCGTCTCAGATGTCGTAAGGTTCGCAATTTTAATTATTTTTTTTGTAGGTAGGTAAGTATAATTAGTATCGTAGAACTCGCTGTTTCATGACGTGGCTTAGGTAAGGTTAATTGAGGCTGGGGTGCATGCAGAAAACCCTCCTCGTGTGTCTGACGGCTGCTGGTTCCTTACGAATCCGTTCGGAGGAAAGAGCAGTTGTCGGGCCGGTGCACCCTGGGCACGGGCAATTTGACGTCAACGTCATTACATCATTTTCAAAGATCAAGAAGATAATGCCTCGAGTCTCGCAGCCATACATACAAGAGATATTCGCCAATTTTTATAATGAACATTTAAGGTTTCGGCACTTAGTTAAAGTGGCAGGCCAGAAGAACGGCCACCCACCTGACGATTAACAAAATGATTGCAAGAGTAAATTACTAAACTTTAATATTGTAAATAAAAGTTACCTGTGCAGAAACTCCTTCGGCAACATTCTTCTAACTTTGTACTAATAAACAATTCCTATTATGTTTATGTTTATTGGCCCACAACAATCTTTGCTCACGCACTGCGGCGATCAACGCTTCTGAATCAGCCATTTCGTAGTTCGTGGTGACGCGTCTGGGCGCCCTCAAAACAAGTACGCGTCTCGCCGTAGACTGTCATATAGGCCGCAAGCAGGGTATGCCGTTGAGTTGATCACGTACGCAGCGTCGCGTCGCGTCGTGTGCGTCGCTCGCGCAGGACACCGCATGACGCAGCGACAGCGACATGATGCTGCGTCGGTCGCAGCTGTGCGGGGTCCTGGTGGCCGAATGGCGAGACAGGCTACCACGCCCTACCGCCGTGCTATAGGTCTATAGGCCTATGTACGTGCTATAGGCCTCGTCACTATCGAGGCCAACCGGCCAGTGCGAGCACCTCTGGCTCGGGAGAAAGCACGGCTCCCTGTCATTTCGTGCGACACAGGTCCTCACGGGGCATGGCTGCTTCGGGAGGTTCCTGTGTTGCATAGGCAGCCGGACGCTTGGTGTCACCACCGCGTCGACTGTCGGGAGGACACGGCGCGGCATAGCTGGCAGAGTGTGTAAATAGTAATCGCGCAGAAGGAGGTTGTGGAAAGAGTGAGATTTCGAGTGCTCTCCCGGCCCGCAGCAGGTGCACCGGACGTCGGAGGAGAGTACACGCGAGTAGAGAGTATACGCTGCCCTCTTCCCGCGGGATCGCACATCGTGGTCGGTGGGGCCCGTATCGCTATCGAGTCCACCATGAAGTACGTAGGACTGGTGCTCTGATTTCGTGCCGCCACCGCCGCCTCGTCACCCTCCGGTCGGACCGGATCACACCTCGTGGTGCCGCCACCGCCGCCTCGTCACCCTCCGGTCGGACCGGATCACACCTCGTGGTGCCGCCACCGCCGCCTCGTCACCCCCCGAGGTATTTTTTTCCTTTTTGATATAATTAGGTAGGTAATTCAGAAAACTAGTTAAATGAATATTTTTATTGAAAAAAAGAATATTATTGTACAACTATCGCCTCTGTCGTATTCTGCCCTAATGCGGCGGCTGCGGGCGGTCGGCGCGGGGCAGCAGGCGCAGGCCGCGTCGCAGCAGCACGGGCCGCGGGGGCCGCACCCCGGGCCGCACCACGGGCCGCACCACGGGCCGCACGCCCGCCCGGGCCGGGCCGGGCCGCGCACCGCGCGACGCCACGATGACGCGCGTGTAGCGCGAGCCCGACGTCACCGTCACCGGGCTGGCGGCCGGCTCCTCCAGCGCCGGCTCGTCGTCCGCGAACACGATGGGCAGCCGCATGATGTCCGCGGGCGCCAGCGGGGGCGCGGGCGGGGCGGGCGGCGGCGCGCCGGGCGAGGCAGCGCGGCGCCGCGGCGGCAGCAGCGCCAGCGGCGTGGCGCCCGAGCCGCGCGACACCACGCGCCCCGAGGACAGCGCCACCGAGTTCGGCGCCTCCAGGGCCGCCGCAGCCACGCGCCGCCCCGACGGCTCGCTGACCGTTTCCATCAGCCTATCAGCTCTGGAGTCCGCGCAGGCCGGGGCGAGAGGCACGAGGGGCGCGAGGGGCGCGAGGGGCGCGGGCGGGCGGCTGGCGGCGGGCAGGTGCGCGTACTCCTCCTCGTCGTCGTCGGCGAGCGGGCGGTGCCCCCCCCCGCCCCGCACGTCGCGGCGGCGCGGGCGCTCGCGCGCGGGCAGCTCGTCGCCACCGTGCATCGCCGTCTCGATGGCCCAGCGCGCGCACTCCTCCTGCACAACACACACATGAGCCCCGGCCGGCGCGCGGGCACGCGGGCGCGCTCGCTGTCGCACTCACCGCCACGGCGGCGTCCAGCGCGTGCTGCGGCAGACGGCGGCGGCGCTGAAGCGCGGCGGGTAAGCGCAGCGCGTCGTCGGCGCCGCGCAGCTCCAGCACGCGGCGCGCGCGGTGCTCTGGGCGCGCGCGCGTGACGTCACGCGCGGCTCCACGCCAGCACGCGGCGGCGCCCGTGCCCGCCACCAGCAGCATGGGCAGCCGCACCTGCACACACGCACACACGTACTGTACTCAGCCTCGCGTGCGCTTGCCTGAGCGGTAGTATCAGTTCTGCGCTCGGGCCGGGTCTCACCTCGGCCAGCACGTCGTCGGGCGTGTCGCGCGCGCCCTCCGCCGTCAGCAGCGGCGGCGCCAGCAGCAGCAGGCCCCGCACGCCGCCCGGGCCGCCGGCCCCCGGGCCGCCGCCCCCCTGGCCACTGGCCCCGGAGCCGAGCGCGCCCGCGCCCACCAGCGCCGTGACGAGCGCGGCCCCTGCGCCGATGCCGCCGAGGATGACGGGCCGCTCTCTGCAGCACACGAACCATTATCGCACACTTAGTGCAGATACAATCCAGGCAAATTACAATCGGAAAGTTAAATAAATTTAACAGCACTTTAACCAGTAAGTTAAGTGACCAGGGGTTCACAATGGACAACGGTAATATTTTGTATAAAGAATTCTTTTCATTGGTACAAACTGAATTCAATGTCACTTTTAAGCAGCAGACTAGAACTATCTGTCCTAAGTTTTTATTTAGTGATTGGGCAACTAAAGGAGTCAGGAAAAGTAGAGAAAAGCTTTACGAACTGTATGGCCTTAAGCCCTTTATTAACACGGAAACTTTTAATAAACATGTTGCTTGTTATTCAAAAATCTTAAAGAATACTTGTAAAGCAGCAAAGGCTTTATACATTAGCAACAAGGTTAAATCGGCAGATAATAAAATTAAAACGGTTTGGAAAATTATCAATAATGAAACAAACAGGAACAAAAAGCATAATAATGATTATACACTGCGGACTTCACGTGGACTCATAAGCGATAGTAAAGAAGTCGCTGAATAATTTGTAAATTTCTTTACTAATATCCCAATTAAAACTACTGAAACTCCTCGCCCTCGCTTTCTGTTGAATTATTAAAGGTAACGGTTTCAGCTTGCCCGATTGAATTTAACTTTAAGCACATAACCCCCATTGCAATAATAAAAGCATTTAAGCAAATCAAGATCAAATTGACCGAAGATCTTTGAAGATGTCTGTAATAGTTATTTATGATATTAGTGCGGTAAGCTGGTTTTTACAAACGAGTAGACGAATGTAAGCACGAGACGAAGTCGAGGGCTTACCATAGTCACGAGTTTGTAAAAACCAAATCCGCACGTGTGTCATACAACGATTTTCGACACATTTGCGAGAAAACATTACAATAAGTACCTAATGAAACAAACTTTTTGTCTCTAGAAATCAGTCGGAAAGTCGCAACAATCTTTGACGTTTCTAATATGAAAATGGCGCGAATTTACAAAGGGCGCCACATGCGCGTGGTGAAAATTAGAACCACATACTTTATTTTTTTTATTTATCTTCTCTCATTTTCTCTATAATATTAAAATGAGACAAACGTATACAGCAAAAGCGCTTCCAAGGAGGTTTGATTATTCAGCTCATTTATTCTCGTGACGTGAAACTCCTTGGTGGAATTCATATTAATTTTTATGGAAATTAAAAAAAAAACCGTAAAGAATACGCACGGCGCTATACAACAGAGTTTGCGGTAAAATATGTACTTAGGTGAGAGTACCTAATTTGCCGCATGCTCCATTGTGTGGTGCATAATTTTTAACTTTCGAACAATGCATACAGGCTTCGTAAATGCATTTTTTTAGCAAATGTGTTGAAAAGGTTAGGCGCAGGC